>JASDDO010000019.1:912356163-912979000 GCA_030015575.1 Agapanthus africanus | reverse complement strand
AATTTGCTAGTTTCTGTCAAAATTTTCAAACTTCATTATTTTCACTAAAAATGCTCAGAAAATCATGTAGGTACAACTATAAAGGCACAAGAAATACGAGGTTCCAATTCCTCAAAGTGGCCGCAGAACCGCCGCCTAGACCATGTCTTGGCCGTGGTTCCGCCGCCCACTTGAGGAGATAGGTGCTCGTTTTTCATGTGCTGCTTCATTTTTACATTTTGGATTTTCTAGATATTTTTAATGAGGCTCAAGTGGTTGAGCTCTCTGTGAATTGTTGTTGTTTGAAATATCGATCGAAATATTTAATATCGTCTAGATTGCTTTGGATATGTGATATAATTTTTGGAATCCACATTGATTAGTTTTGCGAAAACTAGTTAATGATTTGTAAATCTCACGTTTTAGTCTCAAATGATGGATTATCACGGAGTTTGGATTTGGATGGAAACTCCGCCGTAATCTCATATCGTATGCGAATACTCGCCGGGAGACACTAGTAGACAGTGCTCGCGGCCACGGTGTTCCGCCCCAGTGCACTTCGCTGACGGTCTCGGGGGTGCGGCCATCTACTAAAGTTCCTGACGAGCCTTCGAATCATTAATCGGGAATCTTGTTGAATTTCCCGGCTTAATTTTTAAAAAATATTTTCAATTTGAGACTTAAATGTAAGCTTTATAGGGTTAGGCATGAAATTTGGAATATGTGATAATCCGGATTTATGATGTCTAAAGATGCGGATTCTAATTATTGTAGTTTTCATTTCTTTTCTGCGACCGTAAGTGTAATATATGGCAGTATCCTCTATCTCGTTGTTATATGACAACGACATTAGGGATACGTATATTTACTTACGTTGATGATATGTGATGTTATTGAAAATATGTCTTAGCATCACTACTAGATTTCTAGAGGCATCAAGTATGCAATTTTAAAAAATCTAGTGTGCTAAAGCATGCTAACCAAGAATCGAACTAGAGAATTAGGGTTTGTAAACAAGTAAAGATATTCTATACCAAGTGAAAAGGGAATACAACCTTTGTAGATTGGTCCTTCATTTCTAAAGCTCCAAGTAGTAGTCCCTTAGCTCCAAGTAGTGGTCCCTCAAACACTTCTTAGGCTCCACTTGGTGAAAAGAACGAGCTTATTTCGTTGTCTTCGATACCGAAGATGATCCACCTTGAAGAATCTCTAACTCAAGCTACCTCTTCACTAATTAAGGAATTAGTGAACCAAACAAGCTACACTAATGGGCTAGATGAGAGTAGGTTGATGAAGTAGGAATTTTTCTCACTTTAGAATTCTATTTCTCCTTTTCTTTTTCTCTCTAGAAAATTCAAGTGGAGAAGAAGATGAACCTTGAACTAGGGTGATGAAAAATATCACTAGTGATATTTGTAGAGAGTTAACCATGGCTAAGGATAAATGTTAGGTTATAAAATATCTGTAACAACCCTAAACTTTCTGTAAAAAAAAATTCAAAAATACTGAAAGGGGTACTTTTGCCGGAGCACAAGATATAAGTTTGTTTTGCTTTTTAATAGTAAGAAAGAGCTTGTAACTCACTGGTAAGACCTTGCACGGCTGAACCAAAGCACCAGAGTTCAAATCCCATCACCCATATTATTTTTAATATTGTTTTATTTTAAATTTTTAGAAGTCCAAGGGCCTACACGTGCATAACTCGTAAAAACCCCACTTCAAATATTAAACAAACTATCCCAGAGAGTAGACCAAACAACGACGGACCCACGGCGACCGACCCCGGCCTGACTCGGCCTTTGGATCGGCTGAATCGGCCTTCGCCACCGGCCGAGATCGAGTGAATCGGTTTTTGCCCAACTTGAAACTTCTGTCTTTTGGTCTTCTTAACTCCCCTGTATACTTTAAATTTTCTGAAAATTAACAGAGCCTTTTAAATTCAATTAAAACCCCATTAAACCATATTTTAATACATTTTCAATTCACCCTTTCACCTACACTAACCCTAGCTTTACCCTATAAATACCATCCCTAAACACCCCCCCCCCCTCACTCACAATTCTGTCCAAACTCTCAAGAAAATTCTATACAATTTTAGTGTGCTTTTGGAGTTAGCAAAGGGCGAAGCTCCGGCGAAATTCCAACGACAACCCTAGGAGCTCCCGGCGACGAAACGACGCACCGGCACCTCCTACCACTTCCTCTCCCTCTTCTCTAACCTCTAAGCCAGTAAGTCCTTTCTCCCTTCACTTTGCTATTCTAAAAATACGTATTTCCAAAACCCGAAGGAATCGGAGTTAATCCGATTTCCGATTCGGTTCTTCCTAAAAATTCCACTTTTTCTTAAATACAAACATACCAAACCCTTGCATGTTGACTATTAAACATTAACAAACATGTTGAACAAGTTTCATAGTAAAATATTTCCTATTACAATTTTTATCGTATTTTTTCAGTAAAATACCATGTAGTTTAGTTTCGTTTTTAAAACATCATTAATCTTGCTATACCTTTAGATAGATCATGAGGTAATGACCTACCTCTTCACAACACTCATATGCAATATAACACAATAATTTTTGGGAAATATAGATTCGGGAAAATAACGTTTTACACAAAACTACCTTAAACTTATAAAAACCATTTTTACAAGATTATGTATTTTAAACAATCTTTGCAAAGCGCCGCTACAACCCATTTGGGGAACCCGATCGGGATGGTGCGGATTATCGCACATTCTCGGGTTTAGTAGTGCGAGATACAGACCTCCGCAAAGAGCATTCAGTCTTGAAAGATTTAAAATACAAATATCTGAAGAAAATGAGATTTCTAGAAAATAATAAATTAAAATTATTTTTATAAACAAATAAATATATATATATATATATATCATCAAAATATCTATTTTTGTAATAATATAAATATTCTAACTTTTCTAAATCAGAAGAATCATTTTACATGAAAATACCATGCAATTCCATACAAGTTCAATATTACAGATAAATACCATGTATTATGAAAAATAAGCTTTAATCACTAGAAATGTCACAATTATAAAATCTATATCTATAAAAAACTTTAAAGACGATAATGAAATACTTGAGGTGTATTTTGAAAACTATAAAAAATTATTTTTATATAAAATCCCCTCAAGTTATATAAATTACCCTAAGGACCCTAGTAAATATAGGTTTAAGCGGGACCAGTCTCTTGAGCCTCAGGGAGCCGGAGATATGGGTGCTTTCCTATTTAAGGTAGACAACTTAACAAACAGTGTTATCAACACGGTAATCATCTTTGAAAAAGACACAAATCCTACCGCCCATGTGCAGCGGTTACCGATAACACCAAAACCTAATTCTGGAATTTAATTTCTTTTATAATTGTCTCAGACTGAGTCTTATTATAAATAATCTGACTTGAATATGATTCAAGTACAATCTACAATATAACAAGTCAATATGAATCCATGAATCCATATATTCATCTGTACAAATATTCAATCTATACAATTTGACTGAACCGAACCATGGATATACTTCCATTTACATGATTATCCAGTACATCTATTTCCATTTATACGATATCATGGTTTCGGCAAGTCTTCCTTTTACAACACAAGTCATCCATCTATATACAACAATACAAACAAGATATTGCGGGGTTTATAAAGGGGTAGACTGGTATAGAATATGTTAAAGGTGGCACGAGGTGGTCACTTAAGACGTAATTACATCCATGCCATTGTTCTGTGGTATTATCAACGGAGCCTTGTACTCTTGTTGCCCTTAGTCTCTGGCGTATAGAGACTCCTCTTGTATACACTGGCATCCTTCTGTACCAAGCTACAAACAACAGCGTTAACTCTAAATACAACTTTAAAAGCTACTCTCTCTCTCTTACTCTCTGTCTATTCTACTTCTCACTTATATTTGGGACTTAACGAGCGATTTATTCGCTGACGACATTTTCTTTCTTTCTTCTTTGAATGTCGTCAGGTGATTCGGACCTTCCAGAGATAGGGCCCACCAGCACTGAAGACTTGGACTAGTTTACCGAAGACCGAGAGCTGTAGCCACTTGTACTTATTTCATTTCATTTTAGTACTTTCCATTTCTGTTATACCACTGTTTAGGCATTGCTTTCATTCGGATGTATTTACTTTTCCATACATTGTACAAAAGAATATTAATAAATAAAGTTGTTGTTATATTATATTTGTCTCTTGTGTACATTTCTTTTATATTGCTTAGATACGCTTAGCGTATTTACTTCAGAGTAAATACGTAGCGGCCAGTCGCGTCTCCTTCGCCGTACACCGGGAAGCGCGGCGTGACAGGTTTTGTTGGTGGCCCATGCAGGTCAGAGCTGTATAGAACCCTACCATGCAGTTCTATTTTGCGTGAACAACCTAAACAATATGACACAAGAACCAGCAACTAAAACATTATTTACAATTCATGGTTCTTGAATCTTATCATTTCATATACTTTGAATCTGTCCTAACCTAAATTTTTCTTTCAAGGTTATGGATTCCCCAAACAACACCAGCACAAACTTCAACAACACTCCCCCACCACTATCAATCACACCTGCCGTCCCTACTCCGCTCAACGAACAGACGGTTCTGCTTGAGGCGATCCGCAGCCTCCTAGAAGGACAACAGCAGCAAATTGCACTTTTAATGAACCGTCCAGAGGCAGAAGGACCTGGGGTGAAGAAGTTCAGAGCTTTGCATCCTAAACAATTCTCATGAAAGGGGAGCCCTCTAGAAGCTGAGGAATGGGCTCAGAGCATCGAAGACGATCTGGCAGCAGCACATGTGCCAGAGATAGCTTGAGTCCGTGTTGCGAAAATACAGCTCACGGACAATGCATGGGTCTGGTGGAAGGCGGAAGAAAGCCGTCTTGATCAACCCATCGAGTGGAAGACTTTCCACGACATGTTCGACGCAAAGTACTTCCCTGAGACTGTTCGCTTCGATATGGAACATCAGTTCATCCATCTGCAACAAGGTTCAATGTGGACCAAGTCAGTAGATGAATATGACGCTGAGTTCACCATGCTCAGTCGGTAAGATATGTCTCAATGTTCGATTTTATATCACATACTACACAGCTAACACAAGAACGTAACAGGTTTGCGCCCCATCTCATACCGACTGTTGATATCAGGGCTAGAAGATTTTAGAAAGGGTTGGACCCGGAAATCCAAGCTGCTCTAGCTACAGGGAATTTCCCAACCCATGATTGGCTTTGAAGGATGCCCGAAGATACGAGGCAATAGTAAAGAGAAAAGGAAGACCTCAAAATGCCGGAGTGAAGCGCCCTGCCACTCAAATGGCAGGAGGAGCCTCTACAAGACCAACCGTTGAACCGAGGAGACCGGAAGTAACAGATAACCAGCCGAGTCCCGACTTTTTCTTCTATTGCAAGAGGGAAGGACACTTGTGGAAGGACTGTAGGCGCGCAAAAGGCCTGTGCCTAGTTTGTGGCGCATCCGATCATAGAATTGGAAACTTTCCCTATAGACGCAACTTAGCTCACATACCCACCGACTACCCACAGCGGCCAGCTATCCAGGCTCTTGCACCTCGTCTTGCACTCACAGCTCCGCCACGTGCACCGTCTACTCGCCAATTCCAACAGGAACTAAGGAACATGCCTTGAGGACAGAGGAATGTGCCTCCAGCTAGGAGGAACGTGCCACGGCGACAGGCTTACACCTTAGCAGCCGTAGAAGACGAGACAGTTGACCAAGGTAACACTAGTAAATTCTATTCACATTTTTAAAACCCTTGTATCACCTTGTTATTTTTTTCATACACTATCAGTACTTCATTCACCAAACTTTCCTTAAATCTGTTACACTTTCCTTTTATAAATTTCGAGGACGAAATTTTTATAAGGAGGGTAGAATGTAACAACCCTAAACTTTCTGTAAAAAAATTTCAAAAATACAGAAAGGGGTACTTTTGCCTGAGAACAAGATATAAGTTTGTTTTGCTTTTTAATAGGAAGAAGGATCTTGTAGCTCATTGGTAAGACCTTGCACTGCTGAACCAAAGCACCAGAGTTCAAATCCCATCACACACATTATTTTTAATATTATTTTATTTTAAATTTTTAGAAGTCCAAGGGTCTACACATGCATAACTCGTAAAAACCCCACTTTATATATAAAACAAATTGTCCCAGGGAGTAGACCAAACGACGACGGACCCACGGCGACCGACCCCGGCCAGACTCGGCCGGCGGATCGGCCGAATCGGCCGCCGCCGCCGGCCGAGATCGAGTGAATCGGTTTTTGTCCAACTTGAAACTTCTGTCTTTTGGTTTTCTTAACTCCCCTGTATACTTTAAATTTTCTGAAAATTAACAGAGCCTTTTAAATTCAATTAAAACCACATTAAACCATATTTTAATACGTTTTCAATTCACCCTTTCACCTACACTAACCCCAGCTTTACCTTATAAATACCACCCCTAAACACACACCCCTCACTCACAATTCTGTCCAAACTCTCAAGAAAACTCTATAGAATTTTAGAGTTCTTTTGGAGTTAGCAAAGCGCGAAGCTCCGGCGAAATTCCGACGACAACCCTAGGAGCTCCCGGCGACGAAACGACGCATCGGCGCCTCCTACCGCTTCCTCTCCCTCTTCACTATTCTCTAAGCAAGTAAGTCCCTTCTCCCTCTTCATTTGCTATTCCAAAAATACGTATTTCCAAAACCCGACGGAATCGGAGTTAATCCAATTTCCGATTCGGTTCTTCCTAAAAATTTCACTTTTTCTTAAATACAAATATACCAAACCCTTACATGTTGACTATTAAATATTAACAAACATGTTGAACAAGTTTCATAGTAAAATATTTCCTATTGCAATTTTTATCGTAATTTTTCAGTAAAATACCATGTAGTTTAGTTTCGTCTTTAAAACATCATTAATCTTGATATACCTTTAGATAGATCACGAGGTAATGACCTACCTCTTCACAACACTCATATGCAACATAGCACAATACCTTTTGGGAAATATAGATTCGGGAAAATAACGTGTTACACAAAACTACCTTAAACTTATAAAAACCATTTTTACAAGATTATGTATTTTAAACAATCTTTGTAAAGCACCGCTACAACCCATTTGAGGAACCCGATCGGGATGGTGTGGATTATCGCACATCCTCGGGCTTAGTAGTGCGAGATGCAGACCTCCGAAAGGAGCATTAGGTCTCGAAAGATTTAGAATACAAATATCTTAAGAAAATGAGATTTCTAGAAAATAATAAATTAAAATTATATATATATATATATATATATATATGTATCATCAAAATATCTATTTTTGTAATAATATAAATATTCCAACTTTTCTAAATCACAAGAATCATTTTATATAAAAATACCATGCAATTCCATACAAGTTCAATATTAAAGATAAATACCATGTATTATGAAAAATATGCTTTAATCACTAGAAATGTCAAAATTATAAAATCTATATCTATGAAAACTTTAAATACGATAATGAAATACTTGAGGTGTATTTTGAAAACTATACAAAATTATTTTTACATAAAACCCCCTCAAATTATATAAATTACCCTAAGGACCCTAGTAAATATAGGTTTAAGCGGGACCGGTCTCTTGAGCCTCAGGGAGCCGGAGATATGGGTGCTTGCCTATTTAAGGTAGACAACTTAACAAACGGTGTTATCAACACGGTAATCGTCTTTGAAAAAGACACAAATCCTGTCGCCCATGTGCAGCGGTTACCGATAACACCAAAACCTAATTCAGGAATTTAATTCTTTTATAATTGTCTGACTCAGACCGAGTCTCATTATAAATAATCTGACTTGAATATGATTCAAGTACAATCTACAATATAACAAGTCAATATGAATCCATGAATCCATATATTCATCTGTACAAATATTCAATCTATACAACTTGAGTGAACCGAATCATGGATATACTTCCATTTACATGATTATCCAGTACATCCATTTCCATTTATACGATAGCATGGTTTCGGCAAGTCTTCCTTTTACAACACAAGTCATCCATCTATATACAACAATACAAACAAGAAATCGCGGGGTTTATAAAGGGATAGACTGGTACAGAATATGTTAAAGGTGGCACGAGGTGGTCACTTAAGATGTAATTACATCCATGCCGTTGTTCCGTCATATTTTCGACGGAGCCTTGTACTCCTGTTGCCCTTAGTCTCTGGTATATAGAGACTCCTCTCGTATACACTGGCATCTTTCTGTACCAAGCTACAAATAACAGCGTTAACTCTAAATACAACTTTAAAAGCTACACTCTCTCTCTTACTCTCTGTCTATTCTACTTCTCCCTTATCTTTGGGACTTACCGAGCGATTTGTTCGCTGACGAAATTCTCTTTCTTTCTTCTTTGAATGTCGTCAGGTGATTCGGACCTTCCAGAGATATAGCCTACCAGCACTGAAGACTTGGACCAGTTTACCGAAGACCCAGAGCTGTAGCCACTTGTACTTATTTCATTTTATTTTAGTACTTTCCATTTCTGTTATGCCACTGTTTAGGCATTGCTTTCATTCAGATGTATTTACTTTTCCATGCATTTTACAAAAGAATGTTAATAAATAAAGTTTTTGTTACATTACATTTGTCTCTTGTGTACATTTCTTTTATATTGCTTAGATACGCTTAGCATATTTAGTTCAGAGTAAATACGTAGCGGCCAGTCGCGTCCCCTTCGCCGTACACCGGGAAATGGGGAGTGACAATAACTAGAGTAAAACAAAATTAGTGGGATGAGTCATGACTTTTTGAAGCATCTTAAGCCATGCTCATTTTCCACTAATTTTCTTTTTACCTTAAATATAAATCACCCAACATTATCCTTGGCTTGGTGTGAGTCTCATACACCCATGTTCTATATTTCATCCACCATGATATAATAGTAAATATATTATATAAATATATATATATATATATCATATAATTATATATATATCAACATATATATATTCAAGAGAAGAAATTCTTTAGTGAGCTAATATTAGTTAATATATATTAATATATCAAATATATAAAAATATATATATATGTATATATATCAAATTATTAAATCAACACTTGATTCAATAATCCGGTTATATCATATATGACCGACTAATATCACTTATATGTATATCAATTTATCGAATCAACACTTGATTCAATAACCCGGTTATATCACATATAACCTCATCGATATCATCTATTGTGAGATTTGAATACGGCATCACATACACGTATTTAATCAAGCATCCACACATATCACATATGTGCCCTACTTCATTTCACTTGAGCTAGAAAACCTCTGTGTGGGACTCTAAAGACTCGTCAATACGTCAGCAGTAGGTAATGATCATATCAGTTACCCATAAGCCGTCAGCGGTATTAGCTGGATGTAACGGCTATCCAGGTATTGAGCGAATAGATGATCAACAAGCAAACTTGTCCAAACTCCCAAGAAGCCTATAAGTAACACTTACCGCACAGTCCAGTCTCTTCGTCTGATATGTCGCATATCGAGTCTGGGGGTGGAGGACGTCAGACCCCAGTAACTTGATAAGTCATGCCGATGTGTGGTCTTTAACGGTTCAAAAAACTACTAATAACACTTACCAGTAAATCTCATCTACCCTGGCCAGGGACTTGCTGTTATAGCCAATCGAGCATAGCGCAACATCAACTCCCAATACCAAGAGAGACGAAACCCCTCCTATCGCTCACTGCCTCCATGTAACTCGGGACTATACCTAAAATCCACCTGTTTCCATGACTCCTTTGAGCCGTGGTAGGGAGGAAATCAAAGCACAGTGGGAACCACACAAGGCACTATGAAGATCTCGGGTCTACAGACTAATATGTACCAGTGTCACCAGAGAACTACAATCTAACGATCAGTATTGTACCATCTAGGAGTTCTTGGTGAATCATGTTTAGTGTAACCATTCTCTAATGAGCACCTGTGTACAATCTTTGATGTCAAATACCAATGGTTGTGGGATCAACCATCGCCCCCATACAGGGTCAAGAAACGTACACACTAGTCTACTCTGGAGTATCGTTACCCTATCTCGATACTCTCTCGACTAGGAACGGTTAAAGGATGCGCTTGCAGACTACCTAAGCCCCACTAGTATGATCTGCATCATCGTCCTGGCAATCAAGCTAACATCCTAGGTGCTTTATCAACATGTATCGGAGAGACAGAATAATATAATTGTACAAGTTTAGATAAAGTGCAACAAGATATCATACTATCATGTCGAGAAAGAAAGTCCTATATATATATATATATATATATATATATATATATATGTCCAAACATCCGCTATAGTATACAATAATGGCCTCTATGGCATACATATGACTAACAGTTATTGTGTTTCTATCGATATGTTATATTGGATCATCGTGATTGAATAGCCGGGGGTTTTACGTGAGATGAGAATTTTTCAATTTTCATTCATGTAAATATTTGTATGTAATATTCTTTTATTGGGACACTTCCGGGTTGAGGTTGTTTTCTCCATTCGATGTATATTATTTACTTTACCGCATTAGAATAGACCCAAGGAGGGGAGCACAAGTAACCGGGTTCTAGAGTCCAATGGGTGGCCATCTCGAGGAGTTGAGATCGGTCGCCTAACTTTAGAATTGGCAGGGTTGCTTGTCTCTCTCGTAGGGGTCTAGGGTGTGGGCTTGTCTATTCATCATGACCGTGGAATCCGTGTTTTTCGTTACTGGCTTAATCTAAAAACACGGACTTCCTAATATATCCTTTATTTCATATATCTGCTTCTGCTGTTCTGTGATGTGATTATATAGCTGCGTGAGACGAATGCTACTTATATATATGATATATTAGTAGACACTATATATGTTTTGCATCCGCGCTAGTCCTGACCCCGCCCTGTCGTAAGTTAAGTAACCTTACGGTGAAGACCTGGGTCCCTGTGGCGAATGTGGATGACATATATGTGTGTTTTATTTTCGTTTCTTATGTGATGTTTAGGAAACATTATTGATGGGACGCCATTAATAAGATTAATGAAAAGAAAAGAAACCTAAATAATGTTGTAGAATCAAATTTTTCAAAAAGGTAGCTCTAGTTCTTTCTTTGCATAGCAGTATTCCATTATGAATATCCAGCACCTCATTCGATGAGGAAAGTTCCTATATCCCTTCATCGGGAATGATCTCTTTAGAAAAACTAGCATATGCTACAACCCACTCGGTTTGTTTTGAAAACTACTCGATTTTTAAAGCGGAGCTTAAACCACTCTTTTTTCAAATCACTAGATTCTACAACGATATCAAGTTCGTTATGTTAAAGTTTTTCTTCAAATCCAGTCGTAGCCCTTCGTCATTTCAGATAGGTACTGTTTAGTATTCGTGTTACGTTTGTCGACCTTGACGAGGTGTAGTGTTCGGTAGCTAATTAGTGCATTTATGTCGTATGATGATGCGGTTGGTTAGGGAAGTCGTACGGCTTTGTTGACCTTATCAAGGGTCGTGCGGGTGGGTCTAAATCAGTCACGAAATGACGAGTTGAACTTGACTTGCGGTTTATATTTTGTTGACCTTGTCAAGGTCATAAAACCCATGGGGTAAAAACAGATATCAAGAATTTCAAGTGTTGAAATTTGCAATGAGATTGCATACCTTCTATATGATAGTTGGATTCCGATACTCACTGCGAGTACGTGTTACTCCTGAGAGAGTTTTCCACTTTACAATTAGCTAATCCAGTAGGTGTCTAAGAAAGGTGTTAACGGGGTTATGTCCCTGTGAAGAACATTATTAAGTACTTGAGAAAAACTAAAGAGATGTTCTTGGTGTATGGTAAAGGAGAACTCCAAGTGGAGTCCTTTACCGATTTGAGATTCTAGAGTAATAAGGACGACAACAAATCTGTCTCGGGCTTTGTCTTCACCTTCAATGGAAGGGTAGTATGATGAAAGAGTTCCAAGCAAGATGCCATTGCAGACTCGATGATAGAGGCTGAATACATCGCTTGCAACGATGCTGCCAACGAGGCTGTCTGGATGAAGAAGTTCATTATTGAACTTGGTGTGGTTCCATCCATTGAGAATCTAATACCTTTGTATTGTGATAACAATGGAGCTGTGGCTTTAGCCAAGAAACCCCGGTCCCATCAGCGATCCAGACATATTCCGAGGCGGTATCACCTGATCCGGGAGAGAGTTGATCGTCGTGAGATCGAGGTCAGGAGAGTAGACACGAAGGACAACACGGCGGATCCACTCACGAAGGCCTTCCCCCAGACATAATTCGAGAGAATTTTTAGGATGTTGGGTATACGATACTACAACAACTGGCCTTAGTGCAAGTGGAGTCCTTTACCGATTCGAGCTTCACTTTCTCCTGCTCCAGCAGTTCACTTCGTGTCATATGTATTTTTGTTTATTTTGGTTGCCCGTAGATTGTATACGGAGACTATTTTATGTCGTCGCCCGCAGGGCGCGGATTAGCCCAAATCCGTATATTTTAGATTTGGATTTGTTTTATTTAAGGACCGTTAATCTAGTTTGAGGATATGATCAACTTAAATATATGAGCATTTGGGATCAATTTATTTTTGCTTAGAATACGTTAGTTTTATTTGAGACTAAGATCAACTTAGCAAAATTTTAAGGATCGTTTTTATTTAAGATCCAACAACAGAGCATTTGGCCTCAGTTGTAAGACAACTTTTCAGAGAGACTTAACCAATTTAGGCTTGGTCTGCTCAGTTTCTTTTTTTGTTCAAAAGTGCTAAGCACTTATTTGGATTCTATTTGTTCAGCCCCCCTTTTTTATGCAAAAGTGCTACGCACATGTTTGAAGCTCTGACGCTCACATGGGAATCATGTGAGACCTTCAGTTATGGGCGATGTTTAATCAGTGCTGAGCACTCAGTTATTTTGACTGAATATATATATATATATATATAAATATATATATAAATATATAAATATATATATATATATAGTGCTAAGCACTTTTTTTATATGGCGTCCACGTGAGGCGCTGGGTGCTGCCCAATCAGTGCTAAGAACTTAGCCGTTTTGATTGAATATATATATACATAGTGCTAAGTACTTTTTTATATGGATTCCACGTGAGGAGCACGTGCGGCGCTGGGCGCTGCCTAATCCGTGCTAAGCACTCAGCCGTTTTGGCTGTATATGAAGTGCTAAGCACTTTTATTCAGCACTCACGTGTATTTCACGTGAGGCACTGGCCTTCTGCTTTGGGCGTCCGCGTTTTTTTAACGTGAGGCGCTGGGCGCTGTTAGGAGGGCGCCCACGTGAGACGCTATGTTTTTTTCTTCTTCAAAAATTGAATCTCCGTTAATTGCAATTTGACCATTAATGATCACCAAGATCTTTGTTTTGAAGATATAGGATCAGGTTTTCTCTAAGAACTAAGTTCTTTTTATAAGAACTCGGTTTCTTTTAGGGCTAAACCTATTTTCCGAGGAATTAAATTCCCATAGGATAAGTTCTTTTTCCTTTTTTTCTTTTTTAACCTAGTTCTTTTCTGAATCTTTAATTCTCAAGAACATGATCTTCCCGATAAGAATTAAATTCTCAACTTGTGGAAAACTTGTCTTGTGGATCTCAGATCCAGAGAAAGAACTAAGTTCTTGAGAAGGGCTAAACCCTTGGGTATGCTATGATAGGTAAAGGGGATGTTTTGATCTCTGTGGTTTCTTTATCTAGAGTATAAGAGGAAAAAGATCTTCTTCTCTATTGAGAATTAAATTCTCTGTTGCTTTTGTGAGCCTTCTGTATTTTTTTTGCAGAAGCTTATTGGTGGTCCCCTTTATCTGTCTGTGTGTTGAGACTTGAAGTCTCGGGTCCTTTATATAGTGGAGGCAAATTGTTAATTAGTTTTTAAGAAAATCTCTTATTGAGATATTCTAATTAATCTAATTGGTCTCAAAATTTGTTTGGGGAATTTTACCCACCGTTGGATTTTTGATCCAAGGATTTCTGTTTTACAGAATATGTCTTCTTGTTTTTAACAAGATTAGTGAAATATTTTCTCTATATACAAAATTTTATTCTGTTAAACGGTGATTTTTAATCACCATTGGATTTTTAATCCAAGGACTCTATGTTATACAGAGCACATCTTTCTTTGTTTAGAAAGATATAGGGAAATATTTTCCCATCTCATTGGATATTTGATCCAATAATTTTCTGTTAATTTAGAAAGATTAGGGGAGTATTTTCCCTTAATAGAATTTTATTCTATTAGTTGATGATTTATCATCACCATTGGATTTTTGATCCAACGACTCTGTTTAATAGAGAGTATCCCAATTTTTAAGGAAATATCCCCATGTAGAATTTCATTCTGCTTGATTTTACTTGGGCGCCGGTGCTCACGTGTTGTGCACATGGGCGCCACTTGAGAATTTAATTGCTTTGCACATTGGCGCCTATGTGAGCTTCACATATGGCGCCATTATAATATTCAACCCTAAGGAGTTGGCGCTGTCGCCCTCGTGGGGAGCATGTGTAGCGCCGCCTTGTTAAATTTAACAGAGCTTAGCTCTTTTATTATGTTTAAATATTGTGGGAACAAAATCCCCCGACCGTTGTTCTCACGTGGCTCACACGTATGTGCAACGGTGTCAATTTTTCCACCGTTTGATCTTCTAGTGAGTTGAACCGTCCCTTCACATCCTATAAATAGGATCCTTGGCCCTTGAAATGATTGCCGTTTCAGCATCTATCTTAAATTTCCTTCTTCCTTAAGAATTTAATTCTCATCTCAGAGCTTAGATCTTTGCCCACAGAACTCAGAGTTAAACTCTGCCACACAAAAAATTGGTAAGGATTATGAACAGAGTTTAACACTTAAAAGAATCTCTTTTTTTGTTTTGAATTTTTAACCTATTAACGGAGCTCGGCTTTCTTCTTTTTGAAATAATCTCTCAGAGATCTTAAAAATAACTTTCCCCCCCTTTTTAAGTAGACCGTGGGTCTCAAATAAATGGGCATTCATGAGAATCGTTAGTTCTCTTCTTAAGGTTTTACCCTATCATTGATCTTGATCTTTGAGGGTTTCTGGAATTCAAGTCTATTATATTTCCCATCTGTCTCCAGCATGGGGGATTTCTGGGATTTAATCCCATTATTGAAGGAATTTAATTCCATTTTGTCTTACAGAGCCTAGCTCTGAGAAATTTTTTGGGAATTTTATTTCCCTTCATATTCCTTTTTTTTTTATATATAGGGTTCTAATACCCTTTTTCTACAGATTTGAATCTGTTGCAGAGCTCATTTTTTTAGAACATTTGGAGTTTTTAACTCTACTGCTCAATGGGATTATTCATTTAATGAGAATCCTTTTTTATTCTCACAATGGGTGCATGTCTCATCATTGATGAGCCATCACCTTGATTTTGTGGGGCACACTGTTGTTTTTTTTTTATACTTTTAGACTGTAATGATTTTAATATGCCATAATGGAGTACAAATTTTGGTGTACTGAAAATGCTAAGGCCCTTAGCTGCAGTTAATTACATTATGCCAATTACTGACTCTCTAATGGTTTTTCTTTTCAGGTGCTATGGCTTTCGGATCATGTTTTCCTTACGTTCATTCGGAGAGCGCTTTTGTCGACACGCTTACAGATCGTGAAGTCTTTGCTTTAATCCGGAACTACGATCTAGAGCAAAAATCTCTTCATTTATAAGGATCGTGGTATAGCTATATTATCCGGGGTCGGCGAAGCTTTGCTTACACGGTGCCGTCAGAACCGATCCCGTCAATTCATTATGCTGACCCTCCGCATGTCGCTTATGCAGTGGAAGAAGTCAATTAGACTGCGGAAGGTCGTCTCCAACCTTCCATGGCGTTGATACCAGTCCAGCCGCCGATGGCCCTAGATATTTTAGGGCGTTGGATGTGTCAAGGAGAAGCGCGTCCTTGGGGACAGGTTTACATATTAGGAGTGACTCCTCGACATCCGGCTGGTTACCTCCAGTAGGCCCGTTATATTTTATCGGTCAAGAAGTTGCTACTGCTGAAAATCGGGTTATACCCAGCGGTCTACGCGTCTATCTTTTATTACCACACTCCTCATGTGTGGTGGGTTAAATCCTTCCTTAAGAAGTGGAATATTCCAACCCACACATTTCTTTTATCGGACCGTGAGGTATCGATCTCGCTGGAAGAATTCACAGAAATTTCCAGGTTACCCGTCAGAGGGGAGCATTATGAGGAGATACTTCCTCCTGACGAGTATGTTTTTGCCACCAAATCGGTAATCATGGGCCTTACCTCGGAAAAAGCTATCCAACACAAGTTCCCTGGTTTGAGCAAAGTACTGAATATCTATGAGAGCTTGTTTTTAGAGTCTGGGGGCATGGGGTTAGCTTTACTGACTTCGTTGCCCGTTTCCTTCGTCCGGAGGTTTTATCAACGAAGAATGCAAAGTTTGCTAAGCTCGAAGATCCGTTCAGATTTGGCTCGGCGAAATTGACAACTGCAGAGGCAGATTTAAAGCAGTTTTTTATTCCGGGTACCCCCATCGTCCCTTTTGCAGAGATTGCCGCTCCGGATATTGATGATGAGACATTTTTCATGGGCTTTATTGGTTTGTGTCTGAGCTGGTTTGCACTCCCAATGCACCCTTGCTACGTGAGACCGTCTGTTTTCTATCCGAATCATCGCATTGCGGTGGGGACAAGTATGGCTGTTGGGGTTGCAGGATTGGCCCACTTGTATCATGGTCTAAGTATAGCGGCCGACACCGCCCAGCCGGGTTTGAAGCCCGTGAATCTCCCCTGCACTACTTCACCTCATGGATCGAGATGCACGTGTTGGGTGCCTTTGGTGTACATAAAAGCCCTAGATAGATTTTATGAAGGGTACAACTTCCTTCTGGTCATGCAATTAGTTGACGCTTCTTCTCCAGACCCAACACAGCGAGAGGCTCGGCGATTGCTCCTACGTTCGCTCATGGTTGGGGACAACATGACCTTCGTTGATATGGTTCTGACCATTGGTAAGGAACCCACCAAAATGATCCAGCCGCTCCACGATGTCTTTAAGGATGGAGTTTCTTTTTTGAAGGCCCGGGAGATTGCGTATTTGTATTCCATCAGGATGGGTTTCCTTGTATTCAGGAAAAATGCTTCGGTGTTATTCATGAGATATAACCCGCATCGTTTTGCTCAGCAATCTAGTTATAATCAAGGTGTTCCCCTTGAAGCGTTTCTCGTTGATCCGGCTGCTACAGAGGAGAGTGTTCGCAACGCGGCGCACCATTTTATGCGATTGAATACGAGGTCTCTTTTCCTGATCACTGAGCCGAGTCATATCCCAAAGGCCTCCAATGCTTACATTGCCTGGTATCAGCATGCAACGGGTGCCGCTATCAAAGAGGAACGGTAGATGCTTCTTATCCATAAGGATTTTGTCCTGGCCAGTATTCCTGCGGTTCCGCTGAAGCGACGGGTAGTTGTCCATCCTTCTTTGAGGGAGAGAGCAATGCGGTTGTAGTTCTGCGAGCCTTTCTGGCTAAGCCATGGCCATACGTAAGTGCTCCTGGGAATGTGGTGGCTGCGGCATCTTCTGAGTCGGGTATTGGCTCGAAAATCGGGACTCTCCATCCCAAGAAGCCTGTAAAGTGAAAGCTTTTATCGTCGGGTGTTGTTGCCGGCTCGCAGAAGAAGAAGAAATCTTTATTTTTGGTTGATGTTGTATTCGGTCAGGAGCCTCATGCTCCCTACAATGAAGGCTTGTCCAAATATGACACCAACGACAGTTTGTTCGGGGATTCTACTGATGAGAATGTCGCTACTGATCTTTAAGCCGCTATTGAGGCTTCTGAAAGATTAGCCCGTGAGCAAGCAACGCTTGCTTCTATTGAGGCGTCAAGTATATCTCATTTACATTCTTTCGTATGTGTGTGTGTGTGTGTGTGTATATTTAGAATTTATTATGTTTTATTAACGCTATAGGCATCTCCACTGAAGAGGCACTTTTGGCGTCCCTCAAAAAATTTGAGGAAGAGGAGAGGCTTCATGCTTTTATGGGCCTCGGTATGATTCGTTTTTGTGACACCTTTGAATATACATATTTAGCTCATTTCGTTCACACCCTGACTCCCTTCTTTTTTTATTACAGGAACCACCGTAACTTGTGTTATTCCGAGTGCGATGTGTCTTTGGGTGGTGGTGCGGAGGATATTCCTCCCTTCATGGCACCTACGGAGCCTGTAGAGCTACCCGCTATAGTTGAGGTCTTCCCAGGACCGCTACGAGAAGCGTCGCTAAAGAAGCTGATGACGGACATTGCAGCAGATCCGGAGGCCGAGCCTGATTTAGATAAAGACGTTCCTCTATCAGAGGTCTTGAAGAGATCTCTTCGTACGGCTAAAGCCAAGAAGAAGCGCTAGAAGCACGCAGCGAGGGAGCGTCAGGCTAACTTGGCCACAGGCGTGGGTTCGAGTGATGTACGAACCCCTGATGTTCCTATAGAGGATATTCCTTCTGCCTTGTCAACTGCTCATAGGCAGATTGCGCGTGCAGCTCGTAAAGAGGCTAAGCGGTTACTTCAAGGTAAGACATCGCATGATATCCTGATGAAACCTAATAAGACTTAGTAGTTTTTTTTTTGAATTATGACACGCTTTTCCTTGAATGATATAGTAGGGCTGTGTTCAGGTGTCAGTGCTGCGGGTGAGGTGCCAGCATCTGGGGATTCTAGGGCGTCGGATCTTCATTTTGAATCTGAGACTGTTCCAGCTGCCACTTCCTCCCCTTGTGCATCCCCAACATCGGCGGGTGATGCTAGCATGACGACGACCCTTATTCATTGGGGAGACGAAGGTGCAGACGTTGAGTCCGTCTTTCCGGTGATGGTGGAAATCGAGGGAGCTGTCATAGCTAGTGACGTTCTAGAGACAGCTATGGTTTCTGCCCTGTCAGGTATTCCTCGTGTTATTACTTTTGGGTTCTCAGTCCTGCTAGACACATTCACTAATATTTCCTTTATTTTGAATATAGGTGCGGTAAACCCTGGCGCTGTGCTGATTGAAGAATCCCCATCAGCCGTCACCATGACTGTCGTTGCTTCACCTATCTCTCTCGCACCTCCCCGAGTTCTCTCGGGTTCAAGGAAGGAAGGTAAAGATTTTTTTATTTCCTTATTTCAGTATTGATGTTAATTCTTGGATTTATTTCTTTACCGTATATTATTGCAATCATGTAGGAGTGATTTTCGACCGCTTATGCCAAATGTTAAACTCGCACTTCGCCTTCCAATCAAAATTCATCCCTCCTTTGGGCGTTGGTTAGTATATTCTTCATTTCTTATTTCATCTTTCTATGAGTAATCTTTCTTCTGATAAGCTTTTTTCGTATTGACCACAGTCTTACGGCTCGAAGGAAAGGACGAAAGAATAGCTGAGCCTTCTATGCTCCTTGATTTGCTACTTGCGACTATTAGTATGTTAGATCTCATTCATCGTCATTCATTTTTATTTTTAGGTTGAAACCTGGCCCTTCTTTGTGCATGTCTTACTCTGTAGCAGCTACATTGGCTTTGGCTCCTCTCGAGTCTCGCATTTCTATGCATGTGGGTCCCTTTGCTAAGCGTCAGTCTTCCAGAGGTGAGGCAAATAGAAAGTGGATGCTAAGTGAATTTATCGAAGACCTTAACGTCGAAGCTCTCACTTCTGCTGCGGGCTTTGCGGGCGAAGTCAACCCCCATGCTGGCGACTCTTGTGACTTTCCACAATGAAGATTTCGTCGGCATCTAGGTTGACTACTGTAAGAGAATTGAGGCTTGCCTCCAAGAGATCGAGCACAAATGTCTTGCGCCTGAGGCATTATCCTAGAAAGCTCAATTAGTCGCATGGATTGAACAAAGTGCCGCTTCCATTCGATACTTCGAGCAGAAACTGGTCCTGAAGTAGAAGGAGCATGAGACGGTTTTCAATGAATCAAACCAATTACATGCCCAGGTCAAAGCGAATGCTGCGCAACTCCAAGTTATCCTTGAAAATCTTCAACAATGCATTTCTGAAGGAGTGGCACTGAGGAAGAACCTTGACTCTACTGAGCGAGGAATGCGGGACTGCAAAGTTGCTAAGCAGGAAATCTCTGAGAAGCTTTCTTCATGCTTGCAACAACAGGCTAAAGTCGAAGTAATGCTGGCCGCAATAGTGGAGCGTGGGGAGGAGCTGGGGCAAGAGAGTGAACGGGTTGCCACTTTATTGAAAGCCCCGCCCTCTTAAAGGATATAATTGTATCTCTTTTTTTTATATATAAATTGTATCGTTCAAACATTTCGATTCATGAATAAAGAATATGTATTATTTTCTTTTGCATGCACTCCTCTGTGTTTGATATCTTGATCTAGCGTGAAGTAGTTTATGTACTCATTTCAGAGTTTGTAGTTTATTCACTCATTTCAGAGTCTCTAGTTTATGTACACATTTCAGAGTTTCTAGTTTATGTACTCATTTCGGAGTTTGTAGTTTATGTACTCATTTCAGATTTTGTAGTTTATTCACTCATTTCTGAGTCTCTAGTTTATGTACTCATTTCGGAGTTTGTTTTTAGTTTACCTCCCTTGGGTTTACAGGCAAACTTTTCCTAACGTTGTATGTGGATAACCCCCATCTTTATGACAGAGGTCCGTTAGGTTTGTGGTACTAGGGTTTTAGTTCGTGGTACCATCGCGTTGGCTGATATATTCCTCGATATGCTGTCTTTAAGACGCTGTTCAAGTAACCCCGCGACTGTCGTGCCTTGATCCCTTCGAGGGCTGGACAAGACGTCTTCGAGTAATCTCCTTAGGTCATATTATCGTCGGAAGAGCAAGCGTTAGGAATTTGCCATGATACTTTTTACTTGAGGTTAGGCTCAATTCAGAGCCCCGATGAGTCATAACCGCACCCTTCTGGGGTGGGATGATCTCCTATGGTCTTTAGGCTTTATATAAGTTGTCGTCAAGACCCGAAGCTAGGAATATGTTGTTACTTCATTTTATGGTTTGACGATGTCACGCCGATTCTTTGCTAAAGTAGGAAAACATCTGTGTGATCTCTATGCTGTATATGTTGCGATCGAGATCTGGAGTTAGAGATATGCCATTGCTCTAATTTCATTTGATAATTGCATTCGCATCCTGCTGAAATGAGAGGGAACGCCGAGATAGTATCTAGGTTATATATGAACCGTCAAGACTTGGAGCTAGGATTTTGCTATTACTCCATTTTTATTTGACCTCTGGGTCTTTTTTGACATTGCGTCTACATCCTGCTGGCATGAGAAGTACGTCGAGCTGATCTCTAGGCTGTAGATGTTGCCATTAAGATCTGAAGCTAGGATTTTGTCGTCACTTCATTCTATTTGATTGTTGTGTCCGCCCCTGCTGGAGTGAAGGGGGAACACAAGGATAATCTCTAGGTGGTACCATGGCTCTATTTTTTGTTTTGACCCTTGGGTCTTTTGTTGACATTGCATCTGCATCCTGCTGGAATGAGAAGAACGTCGGGGTGATCTATAGGCTTTAGATGTTACCATTAAGATCCGAAGCTAGGATTTTTCCGTTACTTCACATTTATTTGATTGTTGTATCTACCCCAGCTGGAATGAGGAGGGGGCACAGGGATAGTCTTTAGGTTGTATATGAACCGTCAAGACTTGGGGCTCCTTTTGACGAGCCGTGGTGGGAGATATGGTCCATTTTCCTTTATTTGTGCCCATGGATCGTGTACAAGAGTCAATATGGACATACTTGCAGGGCAGAGGAAATTTTATTTTGTTTTATTTTTTTTATTTCCGTGATGCTCTATCTTTTCATATCGCGAAAGTCACGATTCCCTAATCATTTCAGCTATTCATCGCGGTGCCCAATCATTTCGGCTATTTTTACTTGCTGCTTTTTATTACAAGTTGTCCAAACATTTTTTTACTCGCTGTTTTTTATTGCGAGTGAGGAACTTGAGATCTGATACCAATCTTGGCATCAGCATCGCTGCAACTGGAATATTGCCAAGAGCGAATCATCATTTGTCGTGAGAGGACTTGAAATTTGATTCCTATTTAGGCATCAGCATCGCTACTACTGGATTATTGCCAGGAGCGAATCATCATTTGCCGTGAGAGGACTTGAATACCTATTTAGGCATCAGCATCGCTACCACTGGAATATTTCCAGGAGCGAATCATCATTTGCCGTGAGAGGACTTGAAATTTGATACCTATTTAAGCATCAGCATCGCTACCACTGGAATATTGCCAGGAGCGAATCATCATTTGCCTTTGTCGATTTTAACAAAGGTGGCTTAGCAAACAGGGTTAGGATCCTGTCGACTAACGCTTTTTGACTTTATTATAGGAATGCGTAGCACTACAGCATGGTTTCGCGAGGCATCGTCCATACCATTTTAAAAAAATTGCCATGCTAAACAACCCTAACCCTAGAATCTTAACTAGAGAATTAGAAGAACATGTAAACAACTTTACATCTAAGTGAACAAGAAATAAAACCTTTGTAGACCGGTCCTTCACTTCAATAGCTCCGTGTAGAAGTCCCTTCGCTGCAAGTAGTGTTCTCCCGGACTCTTGTTGGACTCCACAAGGTGAAAGGAACAAGCTTGCTTGAAGTCTTCGAGGCCGAAAATGATCTACGTCGAGGAGACTCTAACTCAAGCTACCTCTTCACTAATTAGGGATTAGTGAAGCTAACAGCCTAAACTAAATGGTTAATCTAGTAGAGGATGTTGAAGTAGGATTTTTGCTCACTTTAGAATTAATTTTCTTACTAATTTTCTTCACCTCTCATAAACCTAGAGAGCTTTTTCTTGAGGAAGAAGAAGATGAAGCCAAATAATTGTTATGGAAACCATGGGTGAGAAATATCTCATATAACTCATGTAAAGACTTAACCATGGATAATGAGAATGGTTGGGTTAATAAATATCTTAAGTAAAACAAAACTAGTGGACTAAGTCAATGGATCTACAAGCTTCCACAAGCTTCATGCCATGTGACTAATTTTCAACTAATTTGGATTTACTTTAAATAAATAAACCTTACATTATCATGAGTATGGTGTGAGTCTCATACACACATATAGCATGTATCATCAAGCATGACACAAAAAGAAACACAATTAATATATATCATATATATATTAAATGCATAAGTGAGATAAAGAAAAACTTAAGTGAGCTAATATTAGTTAATGTAAATTAATATATCACATATATAATTATACATCAAATTATTAAATCAACACCTGATTCAATAATCCGGCTATATCATTTACAATTGACTAATATTATTTGTATCAACTTATCGAATCAACAGTTGATTCGATAACCCGGCTATATCACATATAACCGACCGATATCACATATCACGAGAATTGAATACGATATCACATACTCGTATTAATCTCGGTCCTGCACATATCACATATGTGCTTCTACTTCGTTTCTCCTGAGCCAGGAAACCTCTGTGTAGGACTCTAAAGACTCGTCAATACGCCGGCAGTAGGTGATGATCATATCAAATACCCACAAGCCGTCAGCGGTACTAGCTGGACGTAACGGCTACCTGGGTATTGAGCGATCGGAAGCTCAACAATCAAGCCTGCTTGTACTCCTGTAAAGCATGTCAGTAACACTACCGTACAGTCTGGTGTCTTCGTCTGATATGTCGTATATCTAGTCTAGGGGTGGTAAACGTCAGACCCCAGTAACCGATTAGTCGTGCCGATGTGAGGCTCATAATGGGTCGAGAAACTAGTGATAACACTTACCAGTAAATCTCTGTATCAGCCCTAGCCAGGGACTTCCTGTTATGGCCAATACCGGAAGAGACGAATCCCCTCCTATCGCTCACTTCCTCCATATGACTCGAGACTGTACCCAAAAACCACCGTTTTGCACGTTCTCTTGAATGTGGTAAGGTGGAAATCAAAGCACAGTGGGAATCATACACGACTCTATGACAATCTCGGGTCTACAGACTAACCTGTACCAGTGTCACCAGAGAACTGCTATCTGACGCTAGGTATAATACCATCTAGGAGTTCTCGGCGAGTCTGTTCAGTGTACCCAGTCTCCACTGAGCACCCGTATACCTTCTTTGATGTCAAACACCAATGGATGTGGGATCATCCATCGTCCATCATATGAGTCAAAAAGTGTATACGCTAGTCTACTATGGAATATTGATTAGTCGAAAATACTGCATCTTCTAACCGGCAATTTCCCTATCATTTGCACTCATCTAGAAGTGTTCGGCATTCATATAGCACATATTAGCAAATCAGTCGTTAAATATCAGATTGCATGTATTAGACTCTAAAACCGGTACTATAATGGAAATTGACTGCATTTCATAGCATGACATCATTCCTATATATCGCAACTTGTGTTTCGAAGTCTATGCAGGAAAATCCAGAAGAATGGTCAATTTACAAAACAAAGACTGCTAAAGAATACGCCAACTCATGGATTTTGAATCTGGTATTGATATAAAAAGAATTTAGAGATTCAACATAGCAGGAAATACATAAAAAGACAACACAAACCAACAGAAGAAGATTGAAGCCACAAGGAGCCAACTTGGCCGCGGAACCGCGGCCGGAGCCGCCTTGAGCCGCGGTTCCGCGGCGGAGATGCCACATCACCACCCCAAAATTGCTTCATAATTCTTACCTCAGGTCCTACACTTCAGTAAGATACATCAAATTCCAGAAGACTCCAGAAGCATCTGCCAGTTCAGCAAACTAGGGTTTCTAAGATTAAACAATCCTAGCTTAAAGCCTAAGCTAAGCTCCTAACTAACTTACAACAAACTTTTGGAGGGAATTGCAACTTCAAAACCTAGACCTAGGGTTTGGGAAACCTATAAATAGACCCCTAGGCTCACTTGTAATAAATAATCTTTGATCTTAGATATCATCTCATATCATTAGATCAATTCTTCATCTCTCCCAAATTCCACCACAAGTCTAGTGACAAGGCTTGTGTCAAAACCCTAACCCTAAACCAATCAAGAAATACCCAATTCAAGATCCATGGAGTTCAAGCAAAGCAAGTCTTCAAGCAACCTTTAGAAGCAAAGCCGGTATTCAACGGAGCACGAGATCGAAGCGATCCAAGACTCAAGAAGCCGAGCGATGCAAGATTCAACGAGCGAAGTTCCTACCTCTTGTAAATCTCGAGAGTTGTAACTACTTGTTGTTGTAATAAATGTTAAGATTCTTTAAACTTGTTTACATTTCAATTCAAGCATCATGATTTCATTTCGATTCATGAATGTATTCTTTGTGATGATGTGTGAATAAACTCCGCTCGTGGAGGAATCGAGATGATTGTAGAATGATGATGTTGATGAATCTTTAAACGTTTTCTTAAGTCATATAGAAATTGTAAATTCTTGAAAATAGAATGATCGATGATCTAGATCGATGCGAAATGTGTTCTTAATTCTTTTCGCACGATCTAGAAAATCAACGATCGATCATTAGATTTTCAAGAAGCTATCTAGTGAATGTGATTCATCGAAAGGACAAAGGATAGGACGAAGAACCCTAATTCTTCGCAAGATCCTTAAACCTCGATCAATCGACATCGAGTTAGCATCAATTCGTTAATGGATAAGAAACGTTAATCTTTAGTCTTCATCACATCTACAATCTAATCGATTCCTACGAGCTTTACATCAAATCTTGAAACCCAAATCGATTGGAATTATATCGAAACTCGATTCTCGATGTTTATCATTTTCTTGATTCTTGATTAGAATAGTGACACTTGAAACTCATTGATAAAAATCTTGAATCATGTTTTCTTTTCTTTTCTATTAACTTTTCGATTCAAACACATCAAAATACAAACGAATCGCACAATCCCTGTAGACGATCCGCACTCGCTTACGATCTACATCCGACACTGTAGTTGATTGCGGTCAAATAATTCTTTGATTGTGATTCTATACATTTTCTTAAACACACAACAAGAATTCGTTTCAATCAAATATCGATGCCCTGTCTCGATACACCCTCAACTAAGAACAATTAAAGGATGTACTTGCGGACTACCTTAGCCCCACTAGTATGATCTCCATCATTGTCCTGGTAGTCAAGTACACATCCTAAGTGCTTTATCAACATATGAGAGAAAGACAGTATCACAATACAAGTCTATATGTTAAGACAAAGAGCAACCAGATATCATACTATCATGTCGAGCAAGAAAGTCCTCTCTATATATGTCCAAGCATCCACTGTAATATACATCATATGTACAATAATGGACTCTAGGGCATACATATAACTAACATTTATGAACCGTAAGGGTCTTATAAAGGTGTTTCTCCCTACGAGTCGTGAGGATCTCGTAGGTGTATTTTCTCTTTAGGAATCGTGGGGATTGCTAAGTGATATTTTCTCTTGTAAGTTGTAAGGATCTTGCAAGAGTATTTTCTCCTTGTGAGTTGTAAGGACTCACAGTGTATTTTCTCCTTGTAAGTCGAAAGGACACACAAGTGTTGTTCACAATATGGGGATATTTCTTACCATAAATGGAACTATACAAGGGTCAATATGGGAATCCTGTAGGGTAATATTACGGGAATATGCCGGCTTAAGAACAGGTTTAGATCCCTGAAGTTTAAGGCTTTTGAATCCTATGGGCCGTGAGGGTCTCATAGGGAGGAAATTCTCCTTACGAGTTGTGAAGATCTCGCAAGTGTAATTTCTCCTTAGGAATTGTAAGTATTCCAAAGTGTGTTACTCCTTTGTGAGTCATAAGGATCTCACGCAGGTATTTTCTCCTCACAAGGTCGAGAGGACCGTGCAAGTGCACATGAATTTTTTTATTTTACGAGTTTGCACCTTTTTCGGGTTTTCACAAACTCGCCGGCAGTCCTGCTGTTTTTACTCACGGCACCCTTTCGGGTTTTCATCCGTGCCCATTTTGCTTGTGGACATACCTTTTTTTAACGAGATTGCGCCTTTTCAGGTTTTCACAAACTCGTTGGCAGTCCTGCTGTTTTTACTCACGGCGTCCTTTCGGGTTTTCATCCATGCCGATTTCACTTATGGACATACCTTTTTTTTAACGAGATTGCGCCTTTTTGGGTTTTCACAAACTCGCTGGCAGTCCTGCTGTTTTTATTCATGGCGCCCTTTTGGGTTTTCATCCATGCTCATTTCGCTTGTGGACATACCGTTTTTAACAAGATTGCGTCTTTTCGGATTTTCACAAACTCGCCGGCAGTCCTGTTGTTTTTACTTACGGCGCCCTTTCGGGTTTTCATCCGTGCCCATTTCACTTATGCGCATACCTTTTTTTAATGAGATTGCGCCTTTTCGGCTTTTCACAAACTCGCCGGCAGTCCTGCTGTTTTTACTTACGGCGCCCAGTTCAGTCGAAAATATCGCACGTTTGATATAACATTTTCCTTAATTTTCTTAAATATTTAAAGGTGTTTATTATAAATATGAAACATATTTGGGTTTATCTGCAAAATACTATTTACCTTATGTTTATATGATATAATTAATATTAGGAAGGAAAATATATGCATATAATATTTATATAATATTTTTTATTATGCATATCATATCAAATAATCTTAATCAAATTGCTTAAAGATTTATTACCATATAAAATGATTAAGATTATATCTTTATAACAAATATTACTAATATTATTCATGGAGATATTGTACAAGATTTGGCTCAGGTCAGGAGATCAGGATATCGAGATGTCGGGAATCAAAAATCTGCCGATGAAGTTTAATTAAATCATAAAATCAATACTGGCAGAGACTCAGAGAAGATATGAAGATTCCAGATATCACAACAATCTCCATGTGTTAATATGAGACTATAGAAGAACTTTCATCGACCGATCCCACTATCCCACCGCCCTTCCGCGGCCAAACCATGAAATATGCGGCGGATCCGCCCCGGTTCTGAAGAGTTAGGGTGTGGGATTTTGTGGGTAGGATCTTCTCAACAAACCCTAATACTTAGAATCTAGGGTTTGTATATTCTGTAACTATAAATAGGATCGAGAGCTAAAGCTAGAGATCATCATCTTTAACATGAAGCAAATCACCGTCAAATAACAAGTGATCCACGACAGGTCCGCGATTCAACGTGATAAAGCGACGTGAGATTCGACGGAACATCTACTTCCTACGAGGCAGAGATTGAGAGCAACTTCTTCTTCTTCTTGTAATCTAAACTCATAGGATTTGTACTTGTGAAGTTGATTAATAAAAGTATATCATTAGATTAATTTTAAATTCTTCATTATGAATTCCTTCTCTATCATTTCTTCTTCTATCTCCATCATGCGAGTAATTCTCCGCTTGATAGGGTTCGTAGGATTAGGGTAGAACAATGGGTGAGAAAATATTTTAACTTCTTTTAAGCCTTATGAAATTTATAAACTTTAGCAAAAGAATCGTTAACATTTTAATTGGGCGCGCTATCAAATCATTGATAGTCACGACCGCGATTTGAGATCAGATTAACAATTTTTTTGTTAAAAGCTAGACATGAATAGAGATCAATGAAGCAATAAGGGTCAATAGTGAGGAAACCCTAGTTTCTTCCAAGAACCCTAATTCTCATTCATCACTATCAATCTAGTTTTAAATCTATCAAAAGATAAAAGAAGTCATTTTTATTAGTCATCCATGACTACTGTTCATATCAGATTTTTGCATTTTCATACCGCCCAATTTTTATCACATTGCATATCCGTAGATACTCTTGAGCCGTGTTTGCTAGTCAATTGCAGGATACAGGTTCTCGGTTCCAAAACGATGAAATTCATGGAAAACACGAAAAATCCGGGTTCTTGCCGACCACAGATAAAACACGGTCTCCGTCCCTCATCCGTATGTTGCCAGACACCAGTAGGAAGACAAAATGTCAAATCTATGCACAAGGCTCAATGGTGGCACAAGATCCAAGAGATCTACGCGGAGCTCGAGGCAATCATGACAAAATCTTGACAAAAAGTCCACCTTTCCCTCAACAGAAATTCTGGAACATTCATGAAGCAATTATGGAAAAATACATATACCAGAAGGAAGCTCACATCAAACCAGGGTCCCACCAAAAATACCCAAGCCCAAGTCATCTATACGGCCGCGGAAGCGCGGCCAAAGAGGGGTATTGGCCGCGCTTCCGCGGCCATCTTGGCGCCTCTTTTGCAGAGTTTTGGGGGGTAGTTTAGTCTTTTCATCAGGGTTCTGTTGGTTGCCCTAGGGTTTCATTCTCTGGCCTATAAATAGCACAGAACTTTGTGAAGGAAAGGGTCCATAATCTTGTATTTTTCCTTTCCTAGGATTTAGTTCACTTGTTCTTCTTCTTCTCCTCTCTTCCCCATTAAACTTGTAGTGAGCTTTTGAGTGAAGAGTGATGAATAAAGAAGACCATTTTTATTATCATGCTTGTCTCTTTCTTTGCTTGTTATAATTGTTGTAATTTCAATTGTTAAGTAGTTGCTGTTATTTCCTTGTTGTTTGTTTCTTCTCTCTTTTTCTTTATCCTTACAGACGACAATGATACTTACGCTTGATCCTCGCCAAGGTGAGGTCGCAAACAGTTAGTCGTATTCTTCTAATCTCTTTCTTTCTATCTTCCTCTTTTGTGTTGTTTTATTTTCCCGTATTATGATGTGTGAGTAGTTCATTCTTGTTAGGGTAGGATAAGGGAAGTTTGAGAGAAGGAAATCTCTCTCACTCTTTCCTTGCCCAAAAGCTTAAATCAACTCCCGTTAATCTAACCACAATCCGCTCCTTACGGCACCCTATCCTACATGATAGCGGTGATTCCGTAGTGAGACCGGTTGTGGTTGGATTAACCGGAGGTTATGGCTAAGAGCCAAGAACGGACGGACAAGCACCCAAAGGAAGACTTATGCGTTGGAAAGCCTAGCTTATACTCGCAAAGTCCTTCCTAGTCGTGCTAATCCCCGTTGTTTCCGATTACCGTAACACGATATTAAGAAGGGCAACGAAAGATGAGGAGACTCCTAACTCAAACTAACCTAATCCTAACCCTAACATGCTCTCTTTAAATATCAACTCAACACTTAGATAACTACAAACAAAATCTGATCAACCGGACTTAACTCGTCGAAAAACACATAGAAAAAGATTCCCATCTCCCTGCGGACGACCCGTACTCAACCGGCTAGCTACAAGCGAAACCGTCTTGATTGCGGTATTTTAAACTAAACTTGAACACGCACGTATCCTAACAATCAAATGGCGCCGTTGCCGGGGAGACGGTAGTTTGTTTCTTTGTGAAATTTCGGGTTAATTTGTAAGTATAAATCTAACCGAAAAACAAAAAATATATATATATATATATATATATATATATATATATATATATACATTGTAAACAAAACCATCTTGTTATTTTTGATTAGCTTTTGTGCAAGTGTGCAGGAAAATAAGAAGTTCAAGATCGACGCCAAAGACGTTGGATAATACGGAGTTCAAGTACAGTGCCAAAGACGTGGGAAGATAGACCCACATTTCGCGGCTACACCGCGACGGACAAAACGAAGCATCCGGTCTACTGTACAAATCTGGAGCAAAACTAGTGAGCAAATCAAGATTCAGTACATCCAGACAAGCAGAGGACACCCACCAGAGAACACCCAAGTTTTCCAGAAGCCCAAATCCACAGTACGGCCGCGGATCCGCGGCCGTTGCTTGCTTTTAGCCGCGGAAACGCGGCCATCTGTTGGCTTCAGGGCCCCAAATTTCTCTGTAAGCTCTCTGCCTCTCTCCACTCCTCTGAACTCCACTGAATTGTGTTTTCTGCAGGCTTCTTTGCGCAAATTCTTCTCCCCCTTCCAATAAACTGTTCTTGTGCAGGATTCTTTGCACCGCAAATAAAAATTGTTTGCTGTTGATATTGTTACTGTTTTGCATTCTGTAATACGGACTTAAGGGGCTTGAAACCAATCCAGATTGGGTGGGGATTTCATCACCCTTCCCAGGACCCCAAAAATCACTAAAGCATATGCATTGTCCATTGTAAATTAAAAAAATACTAGACTTCAGCCCTAAGGACTTCGCGCTCATTAGGAGAAGATAAACCGTGTTTAGAACCTCGCTTAACCGTATATTGATTACGGGGTGTCTAGGAAAGTGTTAAAGGCGCAACCGCCGAAAGAGAAAGGGTTATTTAATTAAGGAACTTCGCGAAAGCGTTGGACAACCTCCCCTTATCTCTGCACTTACCTGGCCCCGTGATCGGTGTATTTTTAAGCCTGTTTCTCGACACTGTTTAACTTCGAAAATTAAGTTCAGGAGCAGGTCTAGTAGACCTAGGCAACCGTAGATCTAGGTGTGATTGTGCATATCTTGTTTGTGATTGCTTAAGCCGTATTTCCGTACATACTTCTGTAAATCTCTTTCTAAAAAAAAAAAAAATGATAAACCCATCGCCTTTCTCCATTGACGTTTTCTTACCCGCACCTTCTTCGCTTTGACTATACTAAACTCGTTTAGTGTATGTCCGCTTGGACTCGGGACACTAGCGCCCGTTTAGTCCGCGTTACGTTAGTCGCGACCGACTACGCGATCGACTCCGAAGTCGATACTCCGTCCACTCCTCTTTCACCCCTTCCTTTGCCGGCCAACTCCGACGTTGACCGGAATTCTGTTCATACATCTTCACCTTCACCTTCACCAACCTCTTCTTCCGCGATGTCGGGATTTAATCCGAACATCTCTTTGACCACCGCTGGAATGGCTCCACCTCCTACGGAGACCAATCTTCCACCACCTCCGCCTGTTGTAGCGCCGCAGCGAATTGCGCTCCAGGATCGTTTCTACCCCACCCGTTCTGCACTTCCCACCTGCCTTTCTCTTCCTCCGGCCAATGGGGACAACTTTGAAATTAAGCCCCATTTCATCAACATGCTTCCACGTTTTCATGGGCTCGAAACTGAAGATGCCTATATCTTCATCAATAAATTTCAAAATGTCTGTGCCATGATGAAAACAACCCAGCTGTCAGACGATGCTATACGTCTACGGGTCATTCCGTTCACTCTATGCGATCTCGCTGAAAAATGGCTGTATAGCACCGCTTCCCACTCGATCACCAGCTGGGACGAGTTTGTTAAAGCGTTTCTGAAAAAATTCTATCCAAATCATAAGACCGCAAGAATTCGAAATGAAATCAACCAATTCTCCCAGCTTCCTTCTGAACCCTTCTGTAAGTGCTTTGACCGGTACAAAGACCTTCTTGTTCAGTGTCCTCACCACGGTATAGAGAAATGGCAACTCTGCCAAACCTTATACGAGGGACTGAACCCAGCAACGAAGCAGTTGCTGGAAACCATCTGTCAGGGCCACTTCCTATCGAAATCTGACGATGAAGCGTGGCAGTTCTTTGACGATCTTGCGGAGCAAACGCTACAGTGGGAGAGCACAAGACCGACTTCTTCTTCTTCTACCTCCACTTCTACCGGTCAGTCTAGGGTAGGAATCCACCAACTCGATGTCTCTATCGCGATGAAAGCTGAAATGGCTGTGATAACACGAAAGCTTGAAGCGATAGAGAGCAAATTTTCTGCTCCTTCTCCTGCCCCTGTTCTCCCCCTTCGTACCATCTGCGCTTGTTGTTCTGATCCTTCCCACTTGACCGAAGAGTGTCCTTACAATCCACCCCCGCAAGGACAGGATCAGGTTAATGCTGCCTTCCAGCAAAGACCGAGGAATGATCCATACTCTTCCACCTATAATCCCGGTTGGAGGAACCATCCCAATTTCGCCTGGAATCAGAATCAGAATCAATTCCAGGGCAACAATTTCCAAAGGGCCCCTCCGCCGCAACAACAAGCGCAACAACAAACTCCACATCCATATCAGCAGCCCTTCCAACCCCAGCCTTACCAAAACCAGACGAACAATTTTGCACCAAACAATTCCTTTCCACCAAATAACAACTTTGTTCCGTCAAACACTGATAAGGTTTCCTCGCTCGAGCGAAGTCTGGAGGCGTTTGTTAAACAATCGACTCAATCCACCGCCAACATCCAGTCTTCGATCCAATCTTTAGTGCAACACACCGCCGCACACGGGCAGAGCATCAAAACCATCGAGGCCCAGATTGCACAGCTGAACGCGGCCTTGAGCGAGCGAGAGAAGGGGAAGCTCCCGTCCCAGCCACTTCCAAATCCCGGTCACCCACATAATGCACATGTTGCTCTTGAACAACAAAACCATAATGTGAGTGCCGTGACCACACTGAGATCGGGGAGGATGCTGCAAAACAACATTGGCAGAAGACTTAACGATGGCACCCCGGCCGCCGCTTCTTCTTCTTCTTCTTCTTCTTCGTCTTCTGAGCCTATTCTCCGTTCTTCAACAGGCTCTCCTTCTTCTTCTTCTTCTTCTTCTGCTCTGAACGGACCAGCTTCTCACTCCACGAAAACACCTATTCTGGGATCCGTTCCAACTCCAAAATCTCCTCCTCCAGCATTAGACTCAACCAATTTTCAAAATGTTCCATTTCCAAACCGGTTGAGGTCTAACAAATAAAATCTACAAATGGAGAAGATTTTGGAGTTATTCAAGCAAGTTAACATTAATATTCCTCTTTTAGATGCTGTGCAACAAGTCCCATCTTACGCGAAAATCTTAAAGGACTTGTGCACGAAAAAGAGGAAGTCTCAGGTACCCAAGAAAGTTTTCTTGGCTAGTGCTGTGAGTGATGCCCTTACCCAATCTTTACCACAAAAACGGAAGGACCCTGGCTGTCCTACGATTTCAATTACCATTGGGGATAAGAACATCAACCGCGCACTATTAGATCTTGGTGCCAGTGTTAACTTGCTTCCGTATTCAGTATACGAGCAATTAGGCGTCGGAGAGTTGAAACCCACACACTGCACTCTCCAAATGGCCGACCGATCGATCACCCACCCTAGGGGTGAGCTAGAGGATGTGTTGATAAGAGTCGGGGACTTCATATTCCCCGTTGACTTCATTGTATTAGATACACAGCCTGTAGCTAACCCCCGGAATCAAATTCCGGTGATACTCGGTCGCCCATTTCTCGCAACCTCAAATGCTGTGATCAATTGTCGCAACGGTTCGATGAACCTCTCTTTTGGAAATATGACAATTGAACTCAACATTTTTAGGTTGGGGAATCAGCCCACCGAACCTAATGCTCATATATTAGATGTTTGCTCGATCCAGGAGATCACCCCTGAAGAATGTGAGTTCGAGGAGTTTCTATTTCACGACGATAACCTTGACGCCACTAGTGCGTTTCTCTTCGAACCTGCTGCTGCTTCCGCGCCCAACTACGACTATGAGTGTTTTACGTTTTCACACGATCTTAGCCGCTCACCACCCGAGTTTGAATCGTTTGACTTTTCGGATGAGTTACCTGAACCATCCAACTCGGTGGCTTACACTCGTGTCGAACCTTTGTTGGAATCCTTTGAGTTCGAGACCTTTTCTCCAATCCTTCCTTCTATCATTTCACCTCCAATTCTCGAACTCAAGCCTTTGCCATCTCACCTTAAGTACGCTTACTTAGGTGAGAACGAGACCCTCCCAGTTATCATTTCGGCTTCTCTAGCTCCTGAGCAAGAGAAAGCCCTTCTTTCGGTCTTGCACGGCAATAGGCAAGCTTTTGGCTGGTCCATGGCGGACATTAAGGGGATTAGTCCCCTGATCGTAGAGCATCATATACATCTGATGGATGATGCCAAACCAGCCCGGGATCCACAAAGACGTCTCAATCCAGTCATGAAGGAGGCTGTGAAGAAGGAGATCGTCAAATGTCTAGATAGTGGTATCATTTACCCTATCTCTGATAGCCAGTGGGTTAGCCCCATTCATGTTGTCCCTAAGAAGTCGGGCATTACGGTCATCACCAATGAGGCAAACAAGTTAATCCCTACTCGCACCCAAACTGGGTGGCGAGTATGCATCGATTACCGAAAACTCAACGCCGCAACGCGGAAAGACCACTTTCCGCTACCTTTTATTGACCAGATGCTCGAACGATTGGCCGGACACGAGTACTATTGTTTTCTAGATGGCTACTCTGGCTATAATCAAATTCCCATCGCCGAAAAAGACCAGGACAAGATCACTTTCACTTGTCCTTTCGGCACGTTTGCATATCGTCGCATGCCCTTTGGGTTATGCAATGCGCCCGCTACCTTCCAGCGGTGTATGATGGGAATTTTCTCAGACATGGTGGAGAAATTTCTGGAGATCTTCATGGACGACTTCTCCATCTTTGGCGATTCTTTTGACGAGTGTCTGCTGCATCTCGACGCTGTCCTTACCAGATGTAAGGACAAGAATCTCACTTTGAACTGGGAGAAATGCCACTTCATGGTGCGCGAAGGTATTGTCTTAGGACATATCATCTCGCAGAAAGGCATTGAGGTAGACAAAGCTAAGATTGAGGTCATTTGCAATCTTCCTCCTCCCCGATGCGTCCGAGATATCCGAGCCTTCCTTGGCCACGCCGGTTTTTATAGACGGTTTATCAAGGACTTTAGCAAGATTGCTAGGCCCTTAACTCTTCTCCTGGCCAAGGACACGCCATTCGACTTCAGCTCAAGCTGTGCGGCTGCTTTTGAATCATTGAAACACTCACTCACTTCCGCTCCCGTTCTCTCTTCCCCTGACTGGACGCACCCATTCGAGATTATGTGCGATGCATCCGACTTTGCCATCGGTGCTGTCCTTGGACAGCACATCAACAAGATGCCGCACGTGATCTATTACGCAAGCCGAACCCTGAACGATGCACAACTCAATTATACAACAACTGAGAAGGAATTCTTAGCTGTTGTATTTGCTTTAGAGAAGTTCAGGCCGTACCTCATCGGCTCTCCAGTCATCGTCTACACGGACCATTCAGCTCTACGCCATCTTTTTGCGAAGAAAGATGCCAAGTCTCGGTTAATCCGTTGGATCCTCTTGCTTCAAGAGTTTGACCTTGTCATTAAGGACAAACGAGGATGTGAAAACGTGGTTGCCGACCATCTCTCGCGACTTCCTTCTTCGCCTTCGCTTCCACTTCCGATAAACGACGTTTTTCCGGACGAACAACTCTTGACAGTGTCTTGCGAACCCTGGTTCGCAGATATTGTGAATTATTTGGCCACGGGATTACTACCGACCGAATGGTCTAGTCAGGACAGACTTCGCTTCTTAGCCCAAGTAAAACACTTTTACTGGGACGAACCCTACTTGTTCAAGTACTGTCCCGACCAGATTATTCGTCGGTGTGTCCCCGATGAGGAATTCAAGAGTGTGCTGTCATTTTGCCACGATCAAGCGTGTGGCGGGCATTTTGGGCCCAGAAAGACAGCTGAGAAGATCTTGCAATGTGGTTTCTACTGGCCACAACTTTTCAAAGACGCTCACGAATATTGCAAGACTTGCTCCCGGTGCCAACACATGGGCCGGATATCCCGGAGAAACGAGATGCCGCTCCAACCGATCTTGGTTGTGGAGATTTTCGATGTTTGGGGGATAGACTTCATGGGGCCGTTTCCCAACTCTTTTGGGAACTTGTACATTCTTCTAGCTGTTGATTACGTCTCTAAATGGGTCGAGGCTGTGCCCAGCCGGACTAACGACAACAAGGTTGTCGTTAAGTTCCTTAAAGAAAACATTTTCTCCCGGTTTGGGCACCCCCGAGCGATCATTAGCGACAATGGAAGTCATTTCTGCAATAGGACTTTCGAGGCCTTGATGCGGAAGTACTCCATTAATCATAAGCTTTCTACGCCCTACCACCCCCAAACCTGCGGGCAGGCCGAAGTTTCAAATCGGCAAATCAAGCAGATATTGGAGAAGACGGTTTCCAAGAACCGTAAGTATTGGTCTCTGAAACTGACTGATGCCCTTTGGGCATTTAGAACTGCTTATAAGACCGACCTGGGCATGTCTCCCTATCGGCTTGTGTACGGAAAGGCCTGCCACCTTCCTGTCGAAATCGAGCATCGCGCGTTTTGGGCGATTAAGGAGCTGAATCTGTCTCTTGAGGACGCGGGCAGCCATCGGAAGCTGCAGCTGAACGAACTGAACGAGCTTAGGGATGAGGCGTACGACAACGCGGTTGTCGTTAAGAATCGAACGAAGGTGTTTCATGATAAACACCTTTTGCGCAAAACCTTCGTACCTGGTCAGCAGGTACTTCTTTACGACACCCGACTTCACTTCCATCCTGGAAAGCTCCGATCTCGCTGGAAAGGGCCATATTTTGTGTGGACTGTGTATCCGCAGGGCGCTCTGGATTTGGAAAATCCAAAGGACGGTTCACTCTTCAAGGTAAACGGACACCGATGCAAACCGTACCTTCGCGCCGAACCAACAGAGGAGCTCCTGTTCTTACAGGAGCCGGTTTACCCTGCCTGATCTTCCTCTGCTTACCTCCAAACTTCGGTTATCCAGCCAAGAACAGTGGACACTGTTCCAAATAAGTTTGGGGGTATGTACAAACCATTTTGTGTATATTCTTTTTCTTTTCTTTAAAAACAAAAACAAATAAAAATTGTGTATCACTAACCGACAATTTTGAACCTTCCAACTGCTCTCTTCATGACACGACAGTGAGGACACTGTCCAGTTTAAGTTTGGGGGTACGCTCGGTACGCATTTCTTACCTTCGCATTCATATGTATATTTTGCATCTGCATATTAAAATCCATAAAATCCATAAAAATTTGAAAATTTTCTAAAAAAATATATAAAAACTTTTTCGTCAAGTTAACTTGTGGAAGAACTCTGATTCAACATTCGACGGTTTTAGTTTGAAAAAATAGGAATAACTAAATCTTATGTTTGGATTTTGAAAACCTGAAAGATAACTCTCCTTTGAAGTTAACTATAGCTGATATACGTCTTTACATCACACTACACGTGTCGTAAGATTTTGGGAATTAGATGACAAGTCTTTCATGTTTAAACTTTTAAACAGATAAATGATTTTCTGATGATCAAATAGGTTTGTTCTGAAATAAGTAAATGTCAAGAATAGTTTATGAAGTAAAGCGAATATGAAGGAATGTTATTAATGCCGTAATTGGAGCTAAGTCTGAAAAATAACCCATCTAAAACTTGATTGGAATAATTACACACCAAACCCACTAGACACGTCTTTTATCCAAAAAAAAAATATATATATTTGAACTGCCGGTTATATCTCCGTTCGTATTAAATCATCTGATTTTCACGCCAATCTGTCTTTTGTTTTTGGACCTAGGTAACTTGAGTAATTAAGTCCGCTGGGGTGTTTTTACACCTAATGCCCTAAAACCAACTGGTTTGGGTGCATTGGCCCAAAGCTCGCTAAGAAGCCTAGAAAGTCCAGTTTAAAACAAAGTCAAGCAAGTGTTCTCTCCGAGTTAAAATTCCTAACGGTTCTTTGTGTGAGAATAATCTTGATAAAAGACAGGCTTTTAAAAAGAATTTTAACGGAGATATGAAGGTTTTACTCTTTGATAAAGACTATTGCACGTTCACAGAGGTGTGTATGAAATGAAAACAAGAAAAAGGTGGAGTGAAAAATACGACTTAGTTTCCTGTTAAGGAAGATAGAAATTCTGAAGTTGAAACCTTACTGGAAAACGAAACTTGAAAATGCTTAACTCGTTATAAAACTTATGAGATCCTTTTAAAATTGTTATCTGGGCTTTATTGTGCGACATGATGACTTTAATCAACCTTTCGGGAACTTAACGACACTATACGCACTGCACGTAAAGACATATAAAAGCTGTAGTTAAATAAGATGCGAGGTGTGAAAAATAAAGGTTCGATGGTCTAGATTTAGGATTATAGAATTGTTATTTTCTAAAACAAAACTTTAGGGTTTGAAGCTTAGTTATTTTACAAAACCAACTTGGCCGGATTTTGTGGGTAGTATCCGCTGAAAACCCTCAGGAGACAACACTCCTCCTACTAGGGACACCTAGAGGTTTAACGGCTTATTGCACATGCTCAGTGCAATCGCGTTCCCTGCGAAAGTGAGGTTAGGAAATTTTTTGAATAATTGGACTTTGCTCGGGACGAGCAAATGATAAGTTTGGGGGTATTTGTTCATATCAGATTTTTGCATTTTCATACCGCCCAATTTTTATCACATTGCATATCCGTAGATACTCTTGAGCCGTGTTTGCTAGTCAATTGCAGGATACAGGTTCTCGGTTCCAAAACGATGAAATTCATGGAAAACACGAAAAATCCGGGTTCTTGCCGACCACAGATAAAACACGGTCTCCGTCCCTCATCCGTATGTTGCCAGACACCAGTAGGAAGACAAAATGTCAAATCTATGCACAAGGCTCAATGGTGGCACAAGATCCAAGAGATCTACGCGGAGCTCGAGGCAATCATGACAAAATCTTGACAAAAAGTCCACCCTTCCCTCAACAGAAATTCTGGAACATTCATGAAGCAATTATGGAAAAATACATATACCAGAAGGAAGCTCACATCAAACCAGGGTCCCACCAAAAATACCCAAGCCCAAGTCATCTATACGGCCGCGGAAGCGCGGCCAAAGAGGGGTATTGGCCGCGCTTCCGCGGCCATCTTGGCGCCTCTTTTGCAGAGTTTTGGGGGGTAGTTTAGTCTTTTCATCAGGGTTCTGTTGGTTGCCCTAGGGTTTCATTCTCTGGCCTATAAATAGCACAGAACTTTGTGAAGGAAAGGGTCCATAATCTTGTATTTTTCCTTTCCTAGGATTTAGTTCACTTGTTCTTCTTCTTCTCCTCTCTTCCCCATTAAACTTGTAGTGAGCTTTTGAGTGAAGAGTGATGAATAAAGAAGACCATTTTTATTATCATGCTTGTCTCTTTCTTTGCTTGTTATAATTGTTGTAATTTCAATTGTTAAGTAGTTGCTGTTATTTCCTTGTTGTTTGTTTCTTCTCTCTTTTTCTTTATCCTTACAGACGACAATGATACTTACGCTTGATCCTCGCCAAGGTGAGGTCGCAAACAGTTAGTCGTATTCTTCTAATCTCTTTCTTTCTATCTTCCTCTTTTGTGTTGTTTTATTTTCCCGTATTATGATGTGTGAGTAGTTCATTCTTGTTAGGGTAGGATAAGGGAAGTTTGAGAGAAGGAAATCTCTCTCACTCTTTCCTTGCCCAAAAGCTTAAATCAACTCCCGTTAATCTAACCACAATCCGCTCCTTACGGCACCCTATCCTACATGATAGCGGTGATTCCGTAGTGAGACCGGTTGTGGTTGGATTAACCGGAGGTTATGGCTAAGAGCCAAGAACGGACGGACAAGCACCCAAAGGAAGACTTATGCGTTGGAAAGCCTAGCTTATACTCGCAAAGTCCTTCCTAGTCGTGCTAATCCCCGTTGTTTCCGATTACCGTAACACGATATTAAGAAGGGCAACGAAAGATGAGGAGACTCCTAACTCAAACTAACCTAATCCTAACCCTAACATGCTCTCTTTAAATATCAACTCAACACTTAGATAACTACAAACAAAATCTGATCAACCGGACTTAACTCGTCGAAAAACACATAGAAAAAGATTCCCATCTCCCTGCGGACGACCCGTACTCAACCGGCTAGCTACAAGCGAAACCGTCTTGATTGCGGTATTTTAAACTAAACTTGAACACGCACGTATCCTAACAATCAACTACTAAATCCTAACGAACCCTACAAGCCTTTTTCTCATATATTCTGCATCCGTGTTTATCATAGATCTAGGATCTACAACTATTCTCCCTATTCTTCTTTTATTCAACTCGTCTAAAGCAAGATTAGAAATTCCACGCATCCCTGAGGATGACCCGTACTCATCTCGACTAGCTACACGCGACACCGTTATTGATTGTGGTTACACTACAAACACTTTCACAGATCAATCACTCCCTTTCGGGTTTTCATCCGTGTCCATTTAGCTTGTGTACATATCGTTTTTTTAACTCTCGAGAATAGTTTCGTCACAGGTGACCCATCTGTCTGCCGGTGGAACTTGGGGGTGGCTCCATTGCTGGAGTAGCTGTGCAGCCAGTGGGACTTGAGTTGCAACCTTTATCAATAGGACTTCGATTGTAATATAGATATCAAGGGAGCATATCGCTGTATTTAGGGCAATGCGCTAGTTTAGGGACGTTCCGGTCCATTATCGCCATGTTTAAAGCGGATTTCTAGTTTAAGGACTTTTCGGTCCAACATTCCCATCTTGAGGATGAACATTATTTTAAGGACATTTTAGTCCATTATTAGTTTAGAAACATCTCGGTCCGACATTCCCGTTTTTGGGACGAATATTAGTTTAATGACGTTTCGGTCCTTTATTAGTTTAGGGACATCTCGGTCCAACATTCCTGTTTTTAGGACGAATGCTAGTTTAAGGACGTTTCGGTCCATTATTAGTTTAGGGACGTCTCGGTCCAACATTTCCTTTTTTGGGACGAACACTAGTTTAAGGACGTTTCGGTTCATTATTAGTTTAGGGGCGTCTCGGTCCAACATCGCCATTTTTGAGGCGACGATGCTTTTGGATACTACTCTCCAGATTCTGACTTAGGAAGATAGCGAGCGAACACGAGCGTCGTCATCTATCATTGACCTAAGTCGTGACTCGTCAAGCATAGTATTTTTTTGCGGAATCGGCCGTTTATTGGTCAGAAGGGTCTTTCGCCATGCATGTATATGAGCAGGTAGGCTCCATCTTGGTAGACTTTTTCTATGATGTACGGGCCTTCATAGTTCGCTCGAACTTCCCCCGTTTTGTACGATTGGGGATCATTGGTCTTTTGACGACTAGCACGAGTTCGTCTTGACGGAACGTTCTTGGCCTGGTCAGTTTTTCGTATGACCATGTCATCCTTCACCAGATTTTGATGTTTTCGTCGAGGGCATCGATCTCCTCAAGCCGAAGATGAACATTTTCTTCATCTGTCAGCTCGTGTCGAACCGCTACTCGTAGAGAAGGGAGTTTTATTTTCAATGGGAGCACTTCTTCCGTGCCGAACACCAATGCGTATGGTGTTGTATTCGTGGCTGTCTTGAACGTTGTTCAGTATGCCCAGAGAGCTTCATGCAGCATTTCGTGCCATTCCTTTTTGTTTCTGGACACTGTTTTCTTTATAATCTTTATCAAGGTCTTGTTAAAAACTTCAGCTAGACAGTTGGCTCGAGAATTATAGACTGAAGAGTATCTCCAATCTATTTTATGTTGTTGTGCGAAGTGGCTTATTTTATGACTTTATAAGCTGGCCCATTATCCGAGATAATTCGTCGCGGAGTGCCGAACCGATAGATGACACGGGTTCTGAAGAAAATGGAGGATACTTCGTCTTCACCTCCCTCAGTGGTACTGCTTCTGCCTACTTAGAGAAGTAGTCGATCATCACCAGTATGAATCGATGTCCTTTGGATGATGTCGGTTCAATGGGGCCAATTATATCGGTTCTTCACATTTCGAACGGCCAGCTAGCCACTGTTGGCGAACCGCTTCTCTGTTTTGATCCTGCTCTTATTTGTAGCAGGTGTGCTTTGGTTTGGTTGGAGTACTTTATGACTCATCCTTGCCGCAGCTTCTTTGTCCCAACGTTGCTATTTAGCCTTTTTGTATATGTCTGTCTCACGTTCTCGGTCAACTTTGCTTTTTTGAAAAGCTTTGTTTAACAGCCTATCGATCGGGTCCTCAGGCAGTTCCGAGGATTTTAGCGCCGATTCTGCCCCTAATTCCTCTGCGTTGTTTTCTAACGCTGAGGGAGCCTCTTTTTCATATAATGACGAATGGGAGACCATGTGGCAGCTTGCTACATGGTCTTCGGTGTCTTTTGATGAGTCATTTTCTCTACCGTAGTCACTATCTTCGTCCTCAAGAATATGCTTGAGGAACTCTTCGAGCATTGATTAGTCTAAAATATTGCACATTTGAATGAATATTTTGCCTACTATTGTTAAGTACTAAAAGGTGTTTATTGTAAATATAGAACAAATGAGGGTTTATTCATTTGTAAAAAGTTTATTATCATATATTTCTACATTATAATTAACATAATGAGGGAAAATATATGCATATAATATTTAAATGAAATCTTAATAATTAAAATATGCATATCATATCAAATATTTCTAATAAATATTCTTAAAATATTATATCATTTAAATGGTTAGGATAATATCTCAAAAAATACCAAATGCTACTAACACTATGATTTGAGATATTGTGCAGATATTAGCTCAGGTCTGGAATCCAAATAAGAGATCCTAGTCAAACCGGGATATCGAAACCGAATCTGCCAAAATTTAGAAGAAAATCGAGAGATCTAGCAACGGCAGAGACTCGGAGCATTATTTTCAGAATCTAGACATCAAGAGGATCTCCAAATATCAACACAAAATACCTGAAAAAATCCCAAAACCTGATGCCACCAAGTTGCGGTGGAACCGCGGCCAAACATGGCTATATGCGGTGGTTCCGCGGCTCTTTGATGGCCGTAGGATATGAGATTTGTTGGTTTGGATTGTAACTGTATATACTCACAGATGAAATCTAGGTTTTCTGGTTTTAAATACTATATAAGGAACCGAGAGCTGTATATTGAAAATCATCACCGAAGAGATCAAGAGATCCAAGAAGTCCACTTATCCGAGAGATCATCATCTATTCATCTACCTCCAATAAGAGAGAGATCTGGAGCAAACTAGGGTTCTTATATTCTACTTTCTAAGGAGAATTGTAAATGCAATAGTTGATTAATAAAGATAGTGTTTTTATTATTCTTTTTGCAATTAATTTCCGCACTTACTTTCTGCACTTACATTTCTGCATCTTAATCATGATTTCATTCTTCAACCTTTCTTCTAAATCTTTAACCATGAGCGAGTAATTCCTAGCTTGCTAGGGTTCGTAGGATAGAGTAGAACAATGGATGAGAACATCTCTTAACATTTTTTATACATTTCAAAATTTATAAATTTTACCAAAATAATTATTAACATCCTTATCGGGCGCGCTACCAATTTATTGATAGTCACGACCACGATTTGAGATTGGTTTAAAACTTGTTTTGTTAAGGGCTAGACATGAATAGAGATCAATGCAGGACAAGGGTTAGTAGTGGGGAAACCCTAGTTTCTTCCAAGAACCCTAATCTACATTCATCACTATCGATCTAATTTTAAACTATTAAAAGATAAATGTGTCATTTTTAATTATTCATCCATTACTACTAAGTCTTATGAACAGTAAAAGCCTTTTCTTTATAAATCTTATATCCATAACGACAAACAATCACCCTTCTTTTATCAACTCGTTTAAAGCAAGAAAAGAGTTCACGTTTCCCTGTGGACGACCCGTACTCATCGCGGCTAGCTACTAGCGACACCGTCTTGATTGCGGTTATTTTACAAAACACTTTTTAACGATCAATCAAAAGGCGCTGTTGCAGATGAAACGGTCGTAATTTTTTTTGTTATTCGGGTTGATTTCTTATAAAATCCAGAAAACATAAAATAAATAAAACTGCATCTTGCGCTTTTAATGATTATTGTACGAGTTTTGCAAGAGAACCTGAAGTAACTGGAGCAAGCCAACAGAAAGCCAGAGAATTTCAACTTGGACCAGAGGAGTATAGGAAGGTCCTGAAGAAAAATTAGCAGAAGATCACCCATATCGACGGCGGAACCGTGACATTTGGTGAGGTTTTTCGACGGAACCGCGGCAATTTGGGAGAATTAGGCTTCCAATCTTCTCAAGTACTCCCCTACTATTTTTCTCTCTCCTATAAAGCTCCAATAATCTGATTTTACCTGCAGGATTAATTGCAAACATCGCCGCTAAAATTCTTTTTGCGTGTTTTAGATTTTAGTTTGTTTTGCATCTCTAAAATGGACATTAAGGGGCAATAAATCCATTTTCATATTAGGTGGGGATTTCATCACCCTTCCTAAGCCCCACAAATCACAAACGTGCATACGCATAACCCTACATTAATAAAAATATCTAGACCAAGCCCTAAGGATTGTCGCGCTCAATTAGGACAAAGGAAGGTAGTGGGTAATCTATTGCTTATCCGCATTTTTCTTGTGATGTCTAAGGAAAGTGTGACTAAGAAAAGTGGTTACTCAATTAGGCCCGCTATTTCGGTGATTCGTATAGCGGATACCTCCCACTTACTTGGCACTTACCTGGCCACAAGATTGATAAAGAGGTAGTAGAGGATTGATCCTACGACTTGTCCTTTAGATGTCTAGGAGCGGTCTAGTGACTTGACTTAGGAGACCCTAGTTCTAGGGATTGATTGTTTATTTTGTGATTTGCCTCAAGTCCCTCTTTCAAAGAAAAACAATTTCCAAAATCCAAAAAGAGCTTAAATCATTACCATCACCCTCTTTTCTTTTCACTTTCTTATAATGGGTAACCCAAACAGACGAACTCTTGCCGAGCTTTGCTATCCAGAACCTGATATTTCTTGTTTTCGTAATTGCTTCGGTACAAAATCTGACTCTACCATGTCTTTAAGGGATAGGATAGAGCACGCAGAAAAGAACAGTTGGATACCTCATTCAAGGTCCTATCAACCGCATCAAAATTCCTCATCTTCTTATGTTAATGATCCGTTTAAGGCGAGTGAGGGAATTTCTAAACGCATATCCATCGCTGAGCATATTGCGAAGGCTGAAGTCAAAGTTTCAATCCTTTCACTAATCCAAAACTGTTAGGAAAACAAACACCATCATTTCCATATGAAAATATTGATACTCGTTTTGAGGCGAATATGACAGCTTTTACACCCATGACCATTGCTGAATAAATAGCAATTGCCAGTCGCCAACTAACCAACCAATCTCAATATTCTTCATATCACAGTGTCAATCCTAATCCTGTTTATGAAACTTGGGTACACCCTTCTAATTCTTATCTACAGTACCAAACTTTCATACGCTCTCTTGTTGACACTTCTCTTAAGGCTAATGGGACAAGTCATAAATGCATGTCGATTGCGGAACACATTGAACTCGCCCGTAGCCAACAATTAAAAGCATCCCTTCTTAACATTTCTCTTCAGGTTAATGCGACAAATCATAAATGCATGTCGACTGCGGAACACATTGAACTCGCCCATATCCAACAATTAGACACATTCTAACCAGACTCAACTTCCTCACCTTATCTAGACAGTGATTCTGAAAATCAATTAGGAAGTTCCACGGTTCAAAGAAAATCCTTCATTGGAACTTCTTTACAACCCATGTCTAGTCTTGATGTAGAGTTAGAATTGAGTAGTGAAAAAGAACAAGAGATCCATCAAAGTCAAGCCAAAACCATTTTTTTTTATCTCGACAACTTCCATCCTACACCCCAACCGAATATATTCGATGTTCAACCGCTTCATAGTCTGAGTGATGAGGTGCTCGAGAATAACATGTTTGATTTTTCTAATAGTGAGCGTGAAAAGGAGTTTTACACCATTTCAAATCAAACTGATCCTTATTCGAGTACACTTGATATTTCAAACCTTCCAACTCCATCAAGTGAACCAAGCAATTTATCGATTGAGGATAGTATAATTGATGAATTTTTAAATACATATTCATTTGATTTGACCGAAGGTGGCGGTGATGAGAATATCATTGAAGATGAACCCGTTATATTAGATGAGTTGGATTCTCCGACACATCATGTCCCTTCTATTGAATATGAACATCTTCCTGTACAATTAATCAATCCTATTCTTACCACCGACATATCCAATAAGCAGAAATATATTTAGCCTTCATCTCCCACATCTGGTTCAACAATGCTCGACACCCAAATTTGTTTACCCATTTCATCACCCATTTTCTTTGGTTCTTCTAATCTTCTTTCAACTTCACTGTGTTTTGATGAATCACACTCCGATATTTTGAGTTCTAAGATTCTTGAAAGACTATTTGATTTGGACTCTTGTAAAAATAAGGTAGATGAGCTTTTTGAGTCTCCTACCTCCATAATTTATGACAAATCAAGTGTGTAGAATTCTGGCGCGAAAAAGATTGACCTTGAAATTTTCAGTCTTCCTAGAGAATCTGTTTATTCTTTTCTTTCCGATGGGATCATCATCGATGAAAGTTTCAAAAATATTTTCACCGAAGAACTCGCGTTTCTTAAAGACTTGGATGTTGTGATGAATCAAGCTCCATTGGAAATTCGTGCGCCTCTATTTGAGGCCGGAGAACTTGTACCACCACCCCTTCTTTTTATCCCATACGAGAATGCGAATATTCCACTCATTCCTAATCATTCACATTCTCGTTTTCATTCACCATCACTGTTTCATCTCTACCAACTGAGATGTAAACCCGATCGATTTCGCCTCTTATCTCCCCACTTCACGTCTATGATCTTCTACCAACTATGTTGTTACATCGATACAACATTCGAATGGTTGGTGTTAACTTTTGGTCTTTGTAAATCTTTGCATAGACCAATAACTTTACCCCCTATTATAATTTTAAATGCTTAATACTGTTTTACTGAAGTTTGGGGGGAGACAAATATTTTGGCTGTTGAAAGAAAATAAATTTTTTCTACAATTGTGAGCCAAAAATAAGTTTTGGGGAGGATTTCACTGTCATTGACTTTTTGTCCCCTTTTGCTAATAATTGAGAACTTTTTCCTCCCGAGTCTACAGGTCTTGATATTAAAAGATGGCATCAATGAGGACACTACTGTAAATAGGTTTGGGGAAGGTTTGTGCTTATTCATGCATCATTTTGCATTATACTAAATAAAAGCACAATTTTTTTATAATAAAAGTTAGGATGTGAAAAATACATATGAATGATAGGAAGAAATTCAAGAAAAACAAGAAAATTAGATGTTTTAAAACGAAGCTAGTAATAGGTAGTCATGAGCTGTTGTCCTAAGGGTTAGTAAGATGAAGAGAATCACTAATCTGATGATAGAAATAAGTCTGAAAAATAGTCCCTATTTTTTAGTCCAAACATCTGAATATTGATACCCTACTATATGTACTTGCACACATCTTGAAACTTGGGATAGTAGAGGATACCTTGAAATGCTCTTGTCTAAAAACCTTAGTATGAAGGAAATATATATATATATATATATATATATATATATATATATAAACAAAAATATAAATGACATAAAAAACCATATGGTGAAGAAAAATGAACACTGATTTTGTAATTACTTAAGGCAATATAAAACAAATATAGCGAGGGTGGCTTATTACCTAGTGCCTTAGACCAACTAGTTTGGGAGCCATTACTAAGCCTTAGATGTTGCAAGACTAGGATATTGCTAATTACGCCTTAATGAGTGAGCACATTTGGTAATCGGTTGGTTAGTACCTCAAGAAGTATTAACGGCCGCATGAAGAATGTGTGAGCAATTCCATCTATAAAACATTCACCGACTAAAAAGTACTAAGGAAGATAGACAAAAGTATGATAGCTTGAATTGAATTCTCTAAGTATAGGGATGTCTTTTACACACACGCAGGGGTATATGATCGATATTTGGAAGAAAGGTAGGGAGGAAGACTAAAGGAGATGTTTTATTGAGGGATGATATGATTTCTGACATCTTTTCATGACTATTAAGATAGGGCTCATGGCAACTAAAAAGCTAGTGTAGTTTGAAACTCTTATTTTCAAATTCTTTCTTTTATATGTTCATTATCTTTGTATGTAATTTTCATCTTCTTTCTTGTATAATGAGATTTTGTGGGTGTAATCTGTTGAAAACCTTCAGGAGACAACACTCTTTCAACTAGGGACACCTAGAGGTTTAAAGGCTTGTTGCACGAGCTAAGTGCAATCGTGTTGCCTACGAAAGTGTGCTAGTTAGTTTTTCCTCTTTCTTTTTACTCTTTAATAACTAGTTTACTCGGGACGATCAAAGTTAAGTTTGGGGGTATTTGATTAGTCTAAAATATTGCACATTTGAATGAATATTTTCCTTACATTGTTAAGTACTAAAAGGTGTTTATTGTAAATATAGAACATATGAAGGTTTATTTGTAAAAAGTTTATTATTATATGTTTCTACATTATAATTAACATAATAAGGGAAAATATATGCATATAATATTTAAATGAAATCTTAGTAATTAAAATATGCAAATCATATCAAATATTCTAATCAATATTCTTAAAATATTATATCATTTAAATGGTTAGGATAATATCTCAAATAATACTAAATGCTGCTAACACTATGATTTGAGATATTGTGCAGATATTAGCTCAGGTCTGGAATCCAAGTAAGAGATCCGAGTCAAATCGGGATATCGAAACCGAATCAGCCAAAATTTTGAAGCAAATCGAGAGATCTAACAACGGCAGAGACTCACAGCATTATTTTCAGATTCTAGACATCAAGTGGATCTCCAAATATCAACACAAAATACCGGGAAAAAATCCCAAAACCTGATGCCACCAAGTTGCGGCGGAACCGCGGCCAAACATGGCTATATGCGGCGGTTCCGCGGCTCTTTGAAAGCTGTAGGATATGAGATTTGGTGGTTTGGATTGTAACTGTATATACTCACAGATGAAATCTAGGGTTTCTGGTTTTAAATACTATATAAGGGACCGAGAGCTGTACATTGAAAATCATCATCGAAGAGATCAAGAGTCCTAAGAGGTCCATGTATTCGAGTGATCATCGTCTATTCATATACAGTAAAACCTCTATACAGTAATATCCTTGGGACCGGGGAAAAATATTACTATAGGGGGGTTATTCTTAAGTAGAGTTTTATATATAAAAGAAATCATGGCGGCAATAAGGCAAGAAGCGCAAGGTGATAATCCGGAAGACGATAGTGTGGAAATAGAAAAGGTGTCATGTCGAGAAGCTTCAAACATGTTGGATAAGTTAGAAATGTTTTGGATTCAACAAGAAGGTGATTGTGGTGACGAGTTACTACGAACTCGCAAGTTAAAGGATATGGTAGTAACTCAAAAAATTAAGTCATTGTCCCAAACAACTTTGAATAAGTACTTTATGTCATCTTAAGTTCAATTGTGTAGTTAAGTAATTTATGTCATCTTAAGTTCAATTGTAATAGCCAAGTAATTTTATGTATTTTTTATATATATAAAAAATTATTTAAAATTTAATGCCAATTTATTACTATATAGAGGTAAATTAGTACAGGCGGGACTTGGAAAAAGTATGGAATATCACACTGTGGAGGTTATTCTTATTTATAACTGGTCCCGAGTCGGGACCGGGACTTTTTATCACTATAGGGAGGTTATTCCTATATAGAGTATTCCTATACGGAGGTTTTACTGTACCTCCAACAAGAGAAAGATCTGGGGCAAACTGGGGTTCTTGTATTCTACTTTCTAAGGACAATTGTAAATGTAATAGTTGATTAATAAAGGTAGTGTTTTTATTATTCTTTTTGCAATTAATTTCCGCACTTACTTTTTGCACTTACATTTCTGCACTTACATTTCTGCATTTTAATCATGATTTCATTCTTCAACCTTTCTTCTAAATCTTTAACCATAAGCGAGTAATTCCTAGCTTGTTAGGGTTCGTATGATAAGATAGAATAATAGATGAGAAAATCTCTTAACATCTTTTATACATTTTAAATTTTATAAACTTTAGTAAAATAATTGTTAACGTCCTTATCGGGCACGCTACCAATTTATTGATAGTTACGACCACGATTTGAGATTGGTTTAACACTTATTTTGTTAAGAGTTAGAAATGAATAGAGATCAATGCAAGGACAATGGTTAGTAGTGGGGAGATCCTAGTTTCTTCCAAGAATCCTAATCTACATTCATCACTATTGATTTAGTTTTAAACTATTAAAAGATAAATGAGCCATTTTTAATTATTCATCCATTACTACTAAGTCCTATGAACCCTACGAGCCTTTTCTTTATAGATCTTATATCCGTAATGACAAACAATCACCCTTCTTTTATCAACTCGTCTAAAGCAAGAAAAGAGTTCATGTTTCCCTGCGGACGACCCGTACTCATCGCAGCTAGCTACAAGCGACACTGTCTTGATTGCGGTTACTTTACAAAACACTTTTTAACGATCAATCAAGCATGATCGGTGTTCGCGCCTTCTGGTTGTACTCTTCCAGTGCGTCAATGTATTTTTGTAGATCTGTGCGCTTGTCGTCATACTCAGCAGGCTGCACAGGCTTCTTTGTCTTCTTTTTTTTCTTTGAAGACTTTGAAGGCTTGACTTGGGGGTTTTTCCCCTCGTCAACAATTTTCGGTGTGAGACGAGATTTTCACATCGCTTCGATTATTTCGGGTTCAAGTGGGCTTTTCCATCTGACTGCTGGACATGCCTGTAGGTCTTTCAGCATTCTTTTGGTTTTTACTGAAAAACGACTTCCCATGGAGTTTCTTCCATGAGTGAACTTGATGCCCCCTGCGCGTCCACCTTTTTGGGAGTATGCTTCTGGGGTAGGTTTACCCTCTAGTTATCATACAACATAAATTTTCCTTATTGATACTGGTCTTCGACCCAATTCTTGAAGACGTAGCAATCTTCAATTGGGTGGCTCACCATTTTGTGATAGGAGCAGTAGTTAGGGTTGTTGACGTCGCCGTTTTGCGGTGGACGTCTCGTGTCTGGCAATGAGATGAGTTTATTACGCATTGCCAATTCAAACGGTCTCATCGTCTTATCGCGGGGAAACGAATAAGCGCGTCCTAGTCTTTCCTCCAAGGATGGGCGTGGACACGCGTTTTTTTGGCGAGCAGCCGGTTTTGGGCCACTCGGTTATTGTTGCGTATTGGTAATGAAGGTTGCTTTCCCTTTACCCTTATTATTTCGAGGGTCGTTATTTGAGGAGGAAGGCATGTGGCCTATCTGGTCCATTTGGGCCAGTTTATCTATCAGAGCCTGAAAGGTTGTTAGTTTGAAGAGTGTCATGAACTGGGACACAGTCGTTTGAGGATCAAGGGTCTCGATGAACATGCTTACAACAAGAGACTCTTCAATACGCTGTTCGCACTTAGACCACAGGTTCCGCCACTGGATCACTTTTTGGACCCATGTTTCTCCCGGCTTTACCCTGGCATTGATTAATGCCGTGATCGAGGTGCTCTCGCTCGTGCTGGCGAAACACTGTGTGGACAGCAGTTCCATCTCTATGAATGTTTTTACGATGTCATTTGGGAGCTCCGAGTACCATTCAAAGGCTATTTCTGACATGCTGCCAATGAACTGGCAAAGCAACAGTTTGCTGTCGCCTCCAGTGTTGCTGCACAGAGCTCTGAACTGCGCGACGTGCTGGTAAGGGTTGCATGTCCCTTTTTATACATGGAATTTAGGGATCATATATCCCGGCGGGTACTTGATTTGATCATACTAGCCTGGATACAGTCGTCCGGTTCTGACGATTTGGCCAGCGGCTTCATTAGCTTGATGAGTTTTTATTTGTTGAGCAATATAATTATCAAGGGTGGCCTTAAAGATCGTTTCCTCCTTGACTGCTGATAAGGCCGGAGAAGAGTATGATGTTTCCCCTCTATCATCCTCGACGATTATCGGCGGCTCTTCGGCCGGGGGTTCTGGCTGGATCATCATCCCAATCATGTCTTGGAACAAGAGAGCCATTTGTTTTATTTTAGCAGCTTGCTCAGCGGCTTCCTTGTCCTTTCTCTCGAGCACCCTTCGCAGAAACTCTGTATCGGTCTCCTGTTCTGTGTGCTGTTCAGCTTCTTTGTCCGGACTTTCTTTCTGTCCGGTAAGTGCTTCCATTTTGTTCAGCATTTCTTGGAGCTTCTGTTGTTGCTCCTGAGCCTTAGTTAGCGACTGAGTTCGCTGTCGGTGACTCACCGAAGCACGGCTTTCTTCTTTTCCCAAAGCCATGTAGACCGTATGTATTGTTTTGCCCCCTGCCTTAGGGCGTTTAGATCTATCGCCTTTGGAATTTGCTGCGTGCAATAGAGTTTTTTCCAACCTCGTTCTTTTATGGGAGATTGGAGTTGAAGGAGCCGTTATGACAGGCACCGGCTTAGGAGAAGTCCTTTGTTGTATGGCGGAGGAGTAGTCCTTTTCTAGTCGAGACTTCGATTTCTTCGGTCGACGAGAGTAGTTCTGGTCAATCACAGAGTCCTGGACTTTTCGCCAGACCTTATGAATTTGCGAGGAGAGCCGCTAATGAGGCCGCTTTGGCTTTGCCTGCACAGTAACTTCTACAGTGGGGGTGATTTCTTTAGCACCGCCGTTGGAGAGTTTTTGCGTACCCTCTTAAGCGGATCAAAATTGTTCCCAGTTGGAACAGCAGCATCGACTTCCACCACTAGAGCTGGTGGGGTAAATCCAGAGGGGGAGTTGTCCCGAGCTTCTCTCACTCGACGCCAGTGGCGACGTCGAGCGTGCCTCGCTGAAGGGACCGCCTCAACATTAGAAGCGGCTTCATCACGCTCCTGGTTTTGCTGAGGAGCTACAATTGGCGTCATACTGTTGAGGACCGACGCCCTTGTTAAAGTTTGGGGAGGGTCGGACAATCTTTCGAAGACCGACTTTCTGATGGGGGAAGCACTTTTGACGGCTTCGCCTGTAGCAGGTGTTGGGAGAGCTAGCTGTTTTGAGATAGCCCCTTCAGGTATCACGAGCTTCTTTTTGGGCCTATTTGTGCTTTTACCCAGCCTGTTGAATACCAAGGCGCCATATTTGGACGGCCCGTTGAGAGGGGCTGTTGTGGTTTCCAGTCAATCGAAGACCGGCCTTTTGGGAGCTTCTTCTTGCGGCACCGAGGCACCGAAACTCAGTGGTGTGAATATGGCCTCAAAGAACAATCCAGTAGTGTCTTGTGTGACTTGCCCAACTGGCATTGAAAAAATAGAGGCCGCGTTGGGCCTGTAGGTCACTCCTCTAGTTGGGGTGGAGCGAGAGCTGCTGTTGCATCCAGTGCAGTTAGAAGCCACTGATTTTCTGCACAGGAGTAAGACACCAAGTTTTAGTACCTTGTATCCAAGGGCCACCATAGCGAACCGCAATTTTGTTCGCGAAACACGACACGTGAAGTGTGGAGTGGAAAAAGGAAAAGGTCCTACCGGACATGCCAAAATCTGTTCACCGCCGAAAATAGAGACGAACTGGGATTGAACGTCTTGCTTGAATTTGGGGGCAGATGCTATTTGGACATATCCGTCCACGTCTCCGAAAATACCAAGTTGATTTATGGCACCGTATATCGGAGGTTTGGATAGATGCGACCGTTGTAGCAGATTTCATCAGATTCCCCCTCGTTTGTGAGGGCTTTTTTTATTGTAGAGATGCTCTTCCCTACAGGCGCAAGCCCCTGCAGTTAATTACATTATCGCGTTGCGATAACCACTTTCTCCTACTCCAGCAGTTTACTTCATGTCGTGTGTATTTTTGTTTATTTTGGTTGCCCGTGGATTGTATACGAAGACTATTTTATGTCGTCGCCCGTAGGGCGCGGATTAGTCCAAATCCGTATATTTTAGATTTGGGTTTGTTTTATTTAAGGACTGTTAATCTAGTTTGAAACTAAGATTAACTTAAATATATGAGCATTTGGGCTCAATTTATTTTAGCTAAGAATACGTTAGTCTTATTTGAGACTAAGATCAACTTAGCAAAATTTTAAGGATCATTTTTATTTAAGATCCAACAATAGAGTATTTGGGCTCAGCTGTAAGAAAACTTTTTAGAAAGAGTTAACCAATTTGGGCTTGGTCTGCTCAGCTTCTTTTTTTGTTCAAAAGTGCTAAGCACTTATTTGGATTCTGTTTGTACAGCCTCACCTTTTTTATGCAAAAATACTAAGCACTTGTTTGAAGCTCCGGCGCTCACATGGGTATCATGTAAGACCTTCAGTTATGGGCGCTGCATAATCAGTGCTGAGCACTCAGTTATTTTGACATAATATATATATATATATATATATATATATATATATATATATATATATAGTGCTAAGCACTTTTTTTATATGGCGTATACGTGAGAAGCACGCGAGGCGCTGGGCGCTGCCCAATCAGTGTTAAGCACTCAGCCATTTTGACTGAATATATATACACACACACACACACATACATATATATAGTGCTAAGCACTTTTTTATATGACGTCCACGCGAGGAGCACGTGCGACACTGGGCGCTGCTCAATCAGTGCTAAGCACTCAGCCGTTTTGGCTGTATATGAAGTGCTAAGCACTTTTATTCAACGCTCACGTGGAGCGGGCCTTCTGCTTTGGGCGCCCGCGTGTCTTTCACGTGACGTGCTGGGCGTTGTTGGGAGGGCGCCCACATGGGTAACACGTAAGGCGCTAAGTTTTTGTCCTTCAGAAATTGAATCTCTGTTAATGGCATTTTGACCATTAATGATCACCAAGATCTTTGTTTTGAAGATATGGGATCATGTTTTTTTTAAGAACCAAGTTCTTATATAAGAACTCAATTTCTTTTAGGGTTAAACCTTATTTTCTGAGGAATTAAATTCTCATAGGATAGGTTCTTTTTCCTTTTTTCTTTTTCTTTTTCTTTTTTAACCTAGTTCTTTTCTGAATCTTTGATTCTCAAGAACAAGATCTTGCCAATGAGAATTAAATTCTCAACTTGTGGGAGACTTGTCTTATGGATCTCAGATCCAGAGAAATAACTAAGTTCTTGAGAAGGGTTAAACCCCTGGGTATGCTATAATAGGTAAAAGAGATGTTTTGATCTCTGTGGTTTCTTTACCTAGGGTTTGAGAGGAAAAAGATCTTCTTCTCTATTGAGAATTAAATTCTCTGTTGCTTTTGAGAACCTTCTGTATTTATTTATTTTTTGCAGAAGCTTATGGGGGTTTCCCTCTATCTGTCTGTGTGTTGAGACTTGAAGTCTCGGATCCTTTATACAGCGGAGGCAAATTGTTAATTAGTTTTTGAGAAAATCACTTATTGAGAGATTCAAATTGATCTAATTGGTCTCAAAATTTGTTTGGGGAATTTTACCCACCGTTGGATCTTTGATCCAAAGATTTCTGTTTTACAGAATATTTCTTCTTGTTTTTAACGAGATCAGGGAAATATTTTCTTCATATACAGAATTTTATTCTGTCAAACGATAATTTTTAATCACCATTGAATTTTTAATCCAGGGGCTCTCTGTTATACAGAGCACATCTTTCTTTGTTTAGAAAGATATAGGGAAATATTTCCCCATCTCATTGGATCATTGATCCAATAATTTTCTGTTCATTTAGAAAGATTAGGAGAATATTTTCCCTTAATAGAATTTTATTCTATTATTCGATGATTTATCATCATCATTGGATCTTTGATTCAACGGCTCTATTTAACAGAGAATATCCCAATTTTTAGGGAAATATTCCCATGTAGAATTTCTTCGTACTTGATTTTGTTGGGTTTACCTAGCACCTCATCGAGGGTTTGGAAGTATCACACATGCCACAATTAAATTTTTAAGGTGCTAAGTTAACTAAACTAGAATCTTAACTAGAATTTTAGAGTAACAATGAACAAGTATCACATACAAATGAGAAACTATCATTAAGTGAAGAGATTACAACCTTTATAGACCTCCCTTGGTGACTCCTTGGACTTTTGAGAGTTTGGAACGGATCGCTAGTGTCCTTCCTCATCCACGATGATCCATCCGAAATCCCTTTGCCCAAAGCTCCTTGCTTTACTTGATCTTTCAAAGAATTGTAGCAAACACCCTACACAAATGGGCTAGATGTGTGTAGAATGATGAGGTGGTTTGTATTCTATAATCAAAACCCTTTATTTTTATCAACCTCACTCAAATGAAAACTTAAGAGAGAAAGAGAATGAGGAAGAAGATGATAATTGCAAAGATTGAGCTCAATAATCTTTTTTGATGAATAATTGAGATGAGAATGAATAATCAATATTAAATTATTCTCTCCTCAAACTATGGTTAGTTAATATCTAAATATTTATCATTGAGTTTAAAAGCCAAAAGAAAATTAACTCAAGGTTAAAAGTTAGGTCAAGTTTAATCAAAGTAGATAAATATCAACCATGAGTGAATTATCTTTAACTTTAACTCAAATATATATATATATATATATATATATATATATATATATATATATATATATATAATATACAACCATGTGAGTCTTGCATTGCTACCATATGCGTATCAACAACCATCATACAATGTATGTATGTATGTGTCCATGCACATCAACATGTGCATACATGCATGCATACATTAACAAAGAAAAAGGTTTAATAAAGAATTAATCTAAAAGTCAAATGTTAAATCAATACTTGATTTAACAAACCGGTCATATCACATACGACCCGACCAATAGAAAAACGCCCGATTAAATATACGGTATCACATACATGCATTTAATCGAGTCCCTGTGCATATCTCATATGCACACCACATCTTTTCGCCTGAGCCAGGAAACTTCATTGTGGGACTCTAAGACTCATCAATACGCCGGCAACAGGTGATGATCATATCAAACACCCACAAGCCGCAAGCGGTCAGCTAAACATAACGGCCACCCGGGTATTGAGCGATCAGAAGAAAACCAGTGAAGCTGTCAAAACTCCCGTCGAGCCAACTGGCAACACTTACCGTACAGTCCGGTCTCTTCGTCAAATATGCTGCATATCGAGTCTAGGGATGGAATCGTCGACCCTAATAACTCAATAAGTCATGCCGGTGTATGGCTCATAACAAATCGAGAAACTACTGATAACACTTATCAGTAAATCTCAGCAGCTCTGGCCAGGGACTTCCTGTTATACCCAATCGAGCATAGCACAACATCAACCCCCAATACCGGGAGAGAAGGAACCCCTCCTATCGCTCATTGCCTCCATGTGCCTCGGGACTGCACCCAAAGTCCACCTGTTTTCATGACTCAGTAGAGTCGTGGTAGGGTGGATATCAAAGTACAGTGGGAGGACACACAAGACTCTATGACGATCTTGGGTCTACAGACTAACCTGTACCAGTGTCACCTGAGAACTGCTATCCGACGATAGATATAATTTCACATAGGAGTTCTCGGCGAGTCCGTTCAGTGTACCCAGTCTCCACTGAGCACCCGCATACAATCTTTGGTGTCACCACACCAAATGGATATGTGATCATCCATCGCCCATCATATGGGATAAGAATGGTATACGCTAGTCTACTCTGGAATATCGATGCCCCGTCTCGATAGACCCATGACTAGGAACAGTTAAAGGATATGCTTATAAACTACAGGTGTCCCACTAGTTTGATCTGCATCATAGTCCCAGTGGTCAAGAAAATATCCTATGGGCTTTATCAACATGTACCAAATCAATAAAATGCATGATCAAATGAACATGTCAAGATAAAGTAAACCAGATAGCATACTATCATGTCGAGCAAGAAAGTCATCTATATACATATATACATATCCAAGCATCCACTATACATATAATGGCCTCTAAGCCATACATATATCTAACAGATTTTACTTGGACGCCGATGCTCACGTGTTATGCACGTGGGCACCACTTAAGAATTTAATTCTTATTTATGATAGGCGCTCATGTGCTTTGTACATTGGCGTCCACGTGAGCTTCACGTGCGGCGCCATCATAGGATTCAACCCAAAGGGGTTGGTGCCGGCGCCCTCGTGGGGTGCACGTGAGGCGCTGCCTCATTAAATTTAACAGAGCTTAGCTCTTTTATTATGTTTAAATATTAGGGGAACAGACTTAGGTTCCATCTTCCTCCATACCAAGGATCTATATGGAGAGCAATCTCGTATCGCACGATACAAGACCTCGAACAAATTATTTCAGGCGATGTTGGCTATCGGGTCATCTGTAGGGGACCACGTCCTTAAGATGATCATCTATATTGAAGAGCTCACAGACCTTGGGACCACATTGAAGAATGAATTATATACAGACTTGATTCTACAGTCCCTCCTTTCTACTTATGCCCAGTTTATCTTGAATGTTAATATTCAAGGGTAGGAAGTTATACTTCCAGAACTCCTCAACATGTTGAGGAGTGCAGGGGGCACCTTAAAGAAAACCAGGGAGACACCCATTCTTCTTATTGGGGAACCTTCCTCATCTGGATCTAAGGTGAAAGACAAGATGAGGAAGAAGAAGGCCCCCACCAAGACGAAAGGCGGTGTCAGTAAGGTACATGGAAAGTGCAAGGAAAAAGTTAGGGTCCAACAGTAGGGAAGGAGAAATGCTTCTATTGTCATAGGAAATGCCATTGGAAGAAGGACTGCAGGGCTTGGAAAGCCAACAACCAGGATTCAAAGCAAGTTGTGGCTTCGGCTTCAGGTTTGTATATGATTGAAAACTGTTTGTCAATCAACTCTACTTTCTGGGTATTGAATACCGGTTCAGGAGCTCATATCTGTAATTCATTGCAGGCACTGAGAAACCGTAGAGTTATAAAGGCAGGTGATATGACACTCACGGTTGCTAACGGAGTGAGCGCGGATGTTGTTTTCGTAGGGGAATATCACCTAGGATTGATAAGTGGACACATTTTGGTTTTGTGTAACTGTTTTTGTGTATCTAGTTTGACATGTAATATCATCTCTGTGTCTTTAGTATCTAAAGAAGGTTATGATTTTACATTTGTAAGAAATGTTGTAAACATTCACTTTAATCATAATTTGATTGGGTCAGGTACACTAGACAACGGTATATACATATTAAATCAACACCAGGTTTTCAATGTCCAGAACACACTTAAAAGAAAGTCTCCAGAATTAAATCAAGCTTTTTTATGGCAATGTAGACTAGGTCGCATCACTGAAACACGATTGACGAAGTTACATAAAGAGAGATATTTAGATCCGTTTGAATATCTGTCTTATGCAGCTTGTCAATCATGTCTCAAAGGAAAGATGACAAAGACTCCGTTCACTGGACATGGAGAAAGAGCCACCGAGCTCTTAGGACTCATACACAGCGACGTATATGGTCCAATGTCTACACATGCAAGAAGTGGTCATTCCTACTTCATTACTTTTACGGATGATTTCTCAAGGTATGGCATGTATTCTTGATGAAACATAAATCCGAGGCTTTTAAGAAATTCCAAGATTACAAAAATGAAGTGGAAAAACAAACAGGCAAAAGTATCAAGACACTTCGATCTGATCGAGGTGGTGAATACTTAAATGCCGAGTTCCTGAATTATTTAAAAGAGAATGGAATTCTCTCTCAGCTTACTCCTCCATACACACCTCAACACAACGGTGTATCGGTAAGGCGGAACCGCATCTTATTAGATATGGTACGTTCCATGATGAGTAACGCTGAGTTACCGCGATCCTTCTGGGGTTATGCACTAGAATCTGCTGCATATCTTTCGAATAAAGTTCCTACTAAGTCAGTGCCTGCTGTTGGCCATAGTTCCCTCAAGGCAATTATTGTAATCACAGGCAGGTAATTATGATGATTGAGGGAGGACCTATACGGATAGAACAGTCTTACTTAAAATGATAGTATGCTATATCGTTTTCTTTTATCATCATGTACATGGATTATGTGGTATTACAGATCACTATTACATGTCGATAGAGCCCATAGGATTCTTTCTTGACTACCAACATTATGATGGCGATCATATATGTGGGAGCTGGGTGGTCTATAAGCACATCCTTAAATGTCCCTAGTCGAGAGAGTATCGAGGCTGGGCATTGATACTCCAGAGTAGACTAGTGTATACTTATCGAGACCCCGAAGAGGGGCGGTGGCCGGTCTCACAAGCCATTGGTGTCTGTTAGTCACCTAAGTTAGTATACAGGTGCTCATTGGGTTACGAGTACACTGAACGGACTCGCCGGGAGCATGCTAGTTGGTATTATACCTATGGTATTACAGATCACTATTACATGTCGATAGAGCCCATAGGATTCTTTGTTGACTACCAACATTATGATGGCGATCATATATGTGGGAGCTGGGTGGTCTATAAGCACATCCTTAAATGTCCCTAGTCGAGAGAGTATCGAGGCTGGGCATTGATACTCCAGAGTAGACTAGTGTATACTTATCGAGACCCCGAAGAGGGGCGGTGGCCGGTCTCACAAGCCATTGGTGTCTGTTAGTCACCTAAGTTAGTATACAGGTGCTCATTGGGTTATGAGTACACTGAACGGACTCGCCGGGAACATGCTAGTTGGTATTATACCTATTGTCAGATAGCAGTTCACAGGTGACATGTGTACAGGTTAGTCTGTCGACCTGAGATCGCCATTTGTCTCGTGTGAATTCCCACTGTGCTTTGATCACTACCCTACCACGGCTCAAAGGAGTCATGTAAACAGGTTTTAGTTGGGTAAATCCCCGAACCACATGGAGGCAGTGAGCGGATCGTCGGGGATTCGTCTCTCCCGGTATTGGGGGTCGATGTCGCGTTGTGCATGGGTGGCTATCACCAGAAATCCTTGGCCAGGGTAGACGAGAATTACTGATTTGGATCAGTAGTTTCTCAGTTGGTGATGGGCTCCATACCGACATGAAATATCACGTTATTAGGGGTCTGACTTTATCCATCCCCTAGACTCGATATGCGATACTCTTAGACCAACAGATCAGACTGTACAGAGATTGTCATGGAAAGGCTCAATAGGGGTTCAGATGAGTTTGCCCGTCGGCCTTCCTTTCGCTCAATACATGGGTAGCCGTTACGTACAGCCAGTATCGCTGACGTGTTTGTGGTTAAACCCAATGCCAGCGTATTGATGAGTCTTTAGAGTCCCACACAGAGGGTTTCCCTGCTTCAGGAGAAACGATGTAGAGGCCGTATGGTTTTACGGCAGGGTTCGATCATATACGTGCACTTATGCACGTGTCATAATTCGGACGGATAATACTAGTGGGCTTTGGTTTAAGCCGGATTCTAGTATTATATTGTTAGATTATTTATGTCTCATTGTATTCGTATTTTTCGGAATACGGATACGGGTATGTATATATGGATGATGGGTATTCTTGTAATTTATTACAAGGTGCTTCTAGAAGCTGCCACCTCATTTTTGTTTATAACCATTTAGGATTAAATGGTTGATGAGGTGGAGGATGAGGTGTTATTGCATTTTTTGAAGCATGGCACACTTGGTGACTCATGGGGTAACTCATGATTCACTATTGAGGTATGCTACATTTGCTTTGTGTTGTGAGATATTTTGTGAAGGATTGATTCATTCTCTTGGCTTCACAACACTTAGCCATTTTCTATAGTTGCTTCACACTCTCATTCTCAAGCTTCTTCTTCTACCTCCACCCTAAATGTCTCATGTGTTGAGAAACCTAGGGTGTTTGGAGACAAATTAATTCATCATTAGATTCTACATTCTTTAGGCTATCTAGTTTGGCGATCTAGGTACCCTAGTTACCTCGACTATTAGGTTGGAGCTCGAACTTGTAACAACCCTAAATTTCCTATACAAGTTTTTACAAAAAAATTTCAAAAATCCATAAAGGGGTATTTATTGTCTGAGCACAAGAATTAAGTAATTAATTAGCAATTTAATTAAAAGAAGGAGCTTGTAGCTCATTGGTGATACCTTGCATTGCTGAACCAAGACACCAGAGTTCAAATCCCATCCCGCGCATTATTTTTAATATTTATTTTGTTTTAAATTTTTAAAAGTCCAACCGTCAACGAGTGATAACTCCCAAATTTTCCACTACACATGAAAAAGTAAATATACCAGGGTGTACACAAGGAGACCCCCTACCTCCCTGACCCTCGACTCGGTCGAGTCGGCCGGCGGACCGGCTGACTCAGGCCGGACGGCCGAGGCCCCAACTGAAAAGTTGGGGCTCTTCCTCTCCCCTACTCCCCTGTACACTTCATTTTCCCAGATCGGTTGCAGAGACCTTTGAAATCCCCATTTACTCCATATCTTAATGAGTTTTAATACATTTTTTACATTTTTTATTTTAAACTTTTCATCTAGCCTAACCCTAGCCTAACCCTATAAATACCACATTGTTTCAATTCCACATTTAACTCCATTAACTTGCTATACCTTTAAGTAGATCATGAGGTAACGACCTACCTCCTCACACACTCATATGCAACATAACACGATACCCTCGAGAACTCAGAATACGGGAAAACAAACATTTTCATTTAAATACCCTTTACTTAATAAAATCATTTCTAAAAGATTTAGTATTGATACATCTTTACAAATAATCTTTCAGCTAATAAAAAATATCTAGACTCAGCCAATTAAGAACTATCGTGATCATTAGGATAGAAGAAGGTTGTGGGCATTCAGTCGTTTATCTAAACCTGACTTTGTGGTGCCAAGGCTAGACAAGTGAGAAAGGTAACTTTAAAAGGCTCTTCTCACGGTGATTCATGAGCGGATCCCTCCTTTCTTCACTTGTACTTACCTGGCCATAATTGGCGGTGAAGAGGCGATTTGAGGTATCTCACAACTTGTCACTTTGGACCAGTTAGGACCAGTCTAGTTGATTTAGGAGACCCTAGAACATAAAATACGGGAAATCGACATCATTACAAATAAATAACATAATTAATAAAACCGTTTTTTCTTAATAATTAGTATTTATACAAATCTTTGCAAAACGCCGCTACAACCCAATTGGGGAACCCGTTCAGGATGGTGCGGATTATCGCGCATGCTCGGGCTTAGTAGTGCGAGATGCAGACCTCTACAAGGAGTATTCGGTCTCGAAAAATTTAAAATTCGACATCTTAAGAAAACGAGATTTCTAGAATATTATATATATACTAAAATTATTTTCATATAAATATATGTATAGGTAACATAAAAATAGCTATTTTGAATTATTACAAATATTCCACTTTTTCTAAAAATGTCACAAGAATCATTTTACACTAAAATACCATGAATTCCATACAAATCAATATTACAAATAAAAACCTTTATTTATGAAATTAGGATATTTTCACCAGAAATATCACAATATAAAATCTACATTCATTACAACTCTAAAGATGAATAATAAATACTTGGGTGTATTTTGAAAAGTATATAAAAGTATTTTTTAATTAAAACCCCTTCAAGTTCTATAAATAACCCTAAGGACCCTAGTAAACATAGGTTTAAGCGGGACTAATCTCTTGAGCCTCAGAAAGCCGGAGAAGTGGGTGCTTTCCTACTTAAGGTAGACAACTTAATAATGGTGTTATCAATACGGTAATCGTCTTTGAAAAAGACACAAATCCTGCCGTCCATGTGCAGCGGTTACCGATAATATCAAAACAATCATGACTTCAATTTACTTTTCTAATTGACTGACTCGGTTTGAGTTTCAGTATAATCTGACTTGAATATGATTCAAGTACAGTCTACAATCTACAATCTACAATCTTCAATATTACAATCTAACATGAATCCAATTATCAATTTATACAACTTGACTAAACCGAACCATGGATACACATTCCATTTACATGGTTCTCCAGTTATTCCATTTACATGATTCTACGGTTACATCTGTTTACTGATATCATGGTTTCGGTCAGTCATCCAATTATACAATCTATACGGTTTATAATACAAGACAATACAATACAACAATACAATCAAGATAACACTATGGGGTTTAAGGGGTAGACTGGTACGGAATATGTTAAAGGTGGCACGAGGTGGTCACTTAAGAGGTAATTACATCCATGCCGTTGTTCCATGGTATTATCGACGGAGCCTTGTACTACGGGTTACCAAAGTCCCCGGTGTAAGTGGGACCTCTCTCGTATACACTGGCATCTTCTGTACCAAGCTATAAACAACAGCGTTAACACAATATTATAACAATATAATACAACTTTAAAAGATACCTTCTTATTTTGTCTATTCTATTTCTCCCTTGTCTTTGGGACTTACCGAGCGAACTGTTCGCTGACGACATTCTCTTTCTTTCTTCTTTGAATGTCATCAGGTGATTTGGACCCATCAGAGATCAAGCCCACTGCTGAAGACTTAGACCAGTTCAGCGAAGACCCCGAGCTCTAGTCATTGTACACTTTCCATTCAGTACTTTCATATCTGTTATGCCATTGTTTAGGCATTGCTTTTTATTCAGTTGTATTTACTTTTCATGTATTGTATAAAAGAATATTAATAAATAAAGTTGTTGTTTATTTATATCTTGTCTCTTGTGCTTTACTTTTATATTGCTTAGATACGCTTAGCGTATTTACTTCACAGTAAATACGTAGCGGACCAGTCGCGTCCCCTTCACCGTATACCGGGAAGCGGGGCGTGACAGGTTTTGTTGGTGGTCCATGCAGGTCAGAGCTGTATGAAACTCTATCATGCAGTTATGTTCTGCGTTAACAAACCTAAGCAATATAACACAAGAACCAGCAACTAAAACATTCTTTACAATCCATGTTCCTTGAATCTTATCAATTTCATATTCCTTGAATCATATACTTTGAATCTGTCCTAACCTAAATTTTTCATTCAAGGTTATGGATTCCCCAAACAACACCAGCACCAACTTCAGCAACACTCCACCTCCACTACCAATCACACCTGCCGTTCTTGCTCCACTCAACGAGCAAACAGTTCTGCTTGAGGCAATCCGCAGCCTCCTAGAGGGACAGCAGCAGCTCTTGAACCGTCCCGAGGCTGTAGCATCTCGGGTGAAGCAATTCAGAGCTTTACATCCCAAACAGTTCTCAGGAAAGGGGAGCCCACTGGAAGCTGAGGAATGGGCTCAGAGTATCGAGGATGATCTGGCAGCAGCACAAGTGCCAGATATAGCTTGGGTTCATGTGGCAAAATTACAGCTCACGGACAATGCACGAAACTGGTGGAAGGCGGAAGAAAGCCGTCTTGAACAGCCCATTGAATGGGAGACTTTTCGCAATAGGTTTGACGCGAAGGACTTCCCTATGACTGCCAGGTTTGACATGGAACAGCAGTTCATTCATCTACAACAAAATTCTATGTGGGTCAAGTTAGTAGATGGGTATGACGCTGAGTTCACCATGCTCAGTCGGTAAGATATGTCACAGTATTTCAAATTTTTAATATCACATACTACACAGCTAACACAAGACCGTAACAGATTTGCGGCACACCTGATACCGACGGAAGAGATCAGAGCCCGTCGATTTCAACAAGGTTTGGACACGGAAATCCAGGCTGCACCAGCCACAGGGAAATTTCTGACTCATGGAGATGCTCTGGAAGCTGCCCGCAGTTATGAGGTAGTGATAAAGGCAAGGGGCAGACCTCAGTCTGCAGGAGTGAAACGCCCTGCCACTCAAATGGCAGAAGGGGCCTCTTCAAAGCCAGCTGTTGAACTTAGAAAACTGGAAGAAGCCAAGGATCAGCCAAGACCCGATTTTTGCTTTTATTGCAAGAGGGAAGGACACTTATGGAAGGACTATAGGCGTGCAAAAGGCCTATGCTTGATTTGTGGGGCATCCAATCACGGAATTGGAAACTGTCCCTATAGACGCAACCCAGCTCACACACCCATCAACTACCCGCAGCGGCCAGCTATTCAGGCTCCTGCAACTCGTCCTGCACTCCCAGCACCACCTCCACATAGAACTCCTGCACAGCCTACTCGCCAATTCCAACAGGCAATGAGGAACATGCCTCGAGGGCAAAGAAATAGGCCCCAAAAACAGAATGTGCCTCCAGCTAGAAGGAATAAACCACGGCGACAGACATTCACATTAGAAGCCGTAGAAGCCAAGACTGTAGGTCAAGGTAACACCGGTAAGCCTTTTTCACCCTTATATCACTTTGTTATTTTTATACACTATCAAGTACTCCAGACACCAAACTTTCCCTGAATTTGTTACACTTTCCTTTTACAAATTTTGAGGACGAAATTTTTTAAGGAGGGTAGAATGTAACAATCCTAAATTTCCTATACAAGTTTTTACAAAAAAATTTCAAAAATCCATAAAGGGGTATTTATTGTCTGAGCACAAGACTTAAGTAATTAATTAGCAATTTAATTACAAGAAGGAGCTTGTAGCTCATTGGTAAAACCTTGCATCGCTGAACCAAGCCACTAAAGTTCAAATCCCATGCCCCACATTATTTTTATTATTTATTTTCTTTTAAATTTTTAGAAGTCCAACAGTCAACACGTGATAACTCCCAAATTTTCCACTACACATGAAAAAGTAAATATACCAGGGTGTACATCAGGAGACCCTCTACCTCCCTGATCCCCGACTCGGCCGAGTCCCCAACTGAAAAGTTGGGGCTCTTCCTCTCCCCTACTCCCCTGCACACTTCATTTTCCCAGATCTGTTCCAGAGACCTTTAAAATCCCCATTTACTCCATATTTTAATGAATTTTAATATATTTTTTACATTTTTTATTTTAAACTTTTCATCTACCATAATCCTAGCCTAACCCTATAAATACCACCCCTACCCTCTACCCTCTCACCTCAAACTCTGAGCCAACTCTAAAAAATTCTCAAGAAAACTTTTATATTTTGAAATCGAGCACGAAGCGAAGCTACGGCGAATTTTCCGGCGAACTTCCGACGATCATTCTAGGAGATCCCGGCGACGAAGCGACGCACCGGCGACTCCTCCCGTTCTATCTCTTTCTCTTAGTTGTCCAAAAACCCGTAAGTCCCATTTTCTATCACTCTTTTCTATTCTAAAAATATAGATTTACAAAACCCGACGGAATCGGAACAAATCCGATTTTCGATTCGGTTTCTTATAAAACTACACTTCTCATTAATACAATTATGCTTAAACTCTCTCATGTTGACTATTAAACACTAATCAACCAAATTTATCGAGTTTCATTTCATAAAATGATGGCTATTTCAATTTATCGTATTTTTCACTTAAATACTACATTGTTTCAATTCTATATTTAACTCCATTAACTTGATATACCTTTAAGTAGATCACGAGGTAACGACCTACCTCCTCACACACTCATACGCAACATAACACGATACCCTCGAGAACTCAAAATACGGGAAAACAAATATTTTCATTTAAATACCCTTTACTTAATAAAACCATTTCTAAAAGATTTAGTATTGATACATCTTTACAAATAACCTTTGAGCTAATAAAAAATATCTAGACTCAGCCAATTAAGGACTGTCGCGATCATTAGGACAGAGGAAGGTTGTGGGCATTCAGTCGTTTATCTAAACCTGACTTTGTGGTGCCTAGGCTAGACAAGTGAGAAATGTAACTTTAAAAAGCCTGTCTCACAGTGATTCGTGAGCGGATCCCTCCTTTGTTCACTTGTACTTACCTGGCCACAATTGGCGGTGAAGAGGCGATTTGAGGTATCTCACAACTTGTCGCTTTGGACCAGTTAGGAACAGTCTATTTGATTTAGGAGACCCTAGAACATAGAATACGGGAAATCGACATCTTTACAAATAAATACCATAATTAATAAAAACCTTTTTTCCTTAATGATTAGTATTTATACAAATGTTTGCAAAGCGCCGCTACAACCTAATTGGGGAACCCATTCAGGATGGTGTGGATTATCGCGCATCTTCGGGCTTAGTAGTGCGAGATGCAGACCTCCGCGAGGAGCATTCGGTCTCGAAAGATTTAAAATACGACATCTTAAGAAAACGAGATTTCTAGAATATTATACATATACTAAAATTATTTTCATATAAATATATGTATAGGTAACATAAAAATATCTATTTTGAATTATTACAAATATTCCACTTTTTCTAAAAATGTCACAAGAATCATTTTACACTAAAATACCATGAATTCCATACAAATCAATATTACAAATAAAAACCTTTATTTATGAAATTAGGATATTTTCACTAGAAATATCACAATATAAAATCTACATTCACTACAACTCTAAAAACGAATAATAAATACTTGGGGTGTATTTTGAAAAGTATATAAAAGTATTTTTACATAAAACCCCTTCAAGTTCTATAAATTACCCTAAGGACCCTAGTAAACATAGGTTTAAGCGGGACCAATCTCTTGAGCCTCAGGGAGCCGGAGAAGTGGGTGCTTCCTACTTAAGGTAGAAAAATTAATAATGGTGTTATCAATACGGTAATCGTCTTTGAAAAAGACACAAATCCTGCCGTCCATGTGCAGGGGTTACCGATAACATCAAAACAATCAGGACTTCAATTTACTTTTCTAATTGACTGACTCAGTTTGAGTCTCAGTATAATCTGACTTGAATATGATTCAAGTACAGTCTACAATCTACAATCTTCAATATTACAATCTAACATGAATCCATGAATCCAATTATCAATTTATACAACTTGACTGAACCGAACCATGGATATACATTCCATTTACATGGTTCTCCAGTTATTCCATTTACATGATTCTACGGTTACATCCGTTTACTGATATCATGGTTTCGGTCAGTCATCCAATTATACAATCTATATAGTTTACAATACAAGACAATACAATACAACAATACAATCAAGATAACACTACGGGGTTTAAGGGGTAGACTGGTACGGAATATGTTAAAGGTGGCACGAGGTGGTCACTTAAGACGTAATTACATCCATGCCGTTGTTCCGTAGTATTATCGACGGAGCCTTGTACTACGGGTTACCAAAGTCCCCGGTGTAAGTGGGACCTCTCTCGTATACACTGGCATCTTCTGTACCAAACTACAAACAACAGCGTTAAGACAATATTATAACAATATAATACAACTTTAAAAGATACCTTCTTATTCTGTCTATTCTATTTCTCCCTTGTCTTTGGGACTTACCGAGCGAACTGTTCGCTGACGACATTCTCTTTCTTTCTTCTTTGAATGTCGTCAGGTGATTTGCACCCGTCAGAGATCAAGCCCACTGCTGAAGACTTGGACCAGTTCAGCGAAGACCACGAGCTCTAGTCATTGTACACTTTCCAATCAATACTTTCATTTCTGTTATGCCATTGTTTAGGCATTGCTTTTTATTCGGTTGTATTTACTTTTCATATATTGTACAAAAGAATGTTGATAAATAAAGTTGCTGTTTATTTATATCTTGTCTCTTGTACTTTACTTTTATATTGCTTAGATACGCTTAGCGTATTTACTTCACAATAAATACATAGCGGACCAGTCGCGTCCCCTTCGCCGTATACCGGGAAGCGGGGCGTGACAGAACTACAAATCCTCTGGTGGATCATCTTCGATGGAGGGAGACCGAAGATCAAGCTTGATCATGGTGGCCTCTAGGAGCTTAGGAAGATTGTAGAAGACCGAAGGACTCGGATCATTCGGTATAACCATTCTAAACTCCTCTTTAGTTTGCTAGCTTTAGGTTTATGGTAGATCCGGGTTATCGGGTTGTTCTAGGGCCAGTTTTGAAAATTTTGGTTCCGCAAACGGTCACGATAAATGGCCAGGGCGCTGGCATAATCCAACATGGTATCAGTGACAACCCATAAACCTATACTAGCTAGTTTGCGTAAGGTTAAAACTTCGATCGACCAATTTTTCCGGATCGTATTTCCATTTTATAGTGATTGTTGTCATTTTTAAAATCTGTTCAAATTTTTTTCAGAGGGTCTTAAAAATACGTGCAGGAATTTTTAGGGGACCGTGAGAAATTTGGACGCTTGAACCAACAAGTTGGCCACGGAAGCGTGGCAATACTAGCCTATTGGCCGCAGTTACGCGGTCGTCTTGTGGCCAAAATGGGCCAAATTTCTTCTGGCACTCTTATACATGGAAATATGTTTTTTGGTACATTTGGTCAGATTTGTTTGAGTGCAGGATTTGCATTTGGGGCCAATTAGGGAAAGTTTAGTCGATCGAAATTTTAATTGTGTGTTTATCAGTGCATACGTTACTATCTGCGACCGTTAATGCCATTAGAGCGGTATAACCCGTCTAACTCCTATATGTTCTTTTAGAAGGGTTTGCGAACATGACATTCATATTGATGTTCTGTGTTGTGCTGTGATTGTGGTTGGATTGTCATGGTGGATAGCCAATGGTGCAATGATAGTTGTACAGTTCAGATTTATTTGTATATTTGATATTGCGGGGCGAGCGTCCGACATGTGGACTGCCGTCTCTGTCAGTTTGTATATTATTTGTTTGGGGCACGACCGGGTTGAGGTCTATGTCACCCTTGTACATATATTTTCATTTTCTGTACTAGGATTACCCCGCGATAGAGTGCTAAGATAGCCGGGTTCTAGAGGGCAACGGGCCCACATCTCATGGCGTTGAGAAGGAGGGGGGTTCACTCTAGAATTGGCGAGCTATTCTACGCATTCGTAGGGGGTACAGGTTGACCCACGGATGGATGCTCAAGTTACCGGATTCCGTGAAGTACTGGGTGGCCCATTCACTTTGTTGATTAGGGTTGCCTCACTTCTGAGTTTAGCGGGTAACTTTCCACGCTCGTAGGGGTCCAGGTTTTCATTGCACGGGCTATCCACACGACATGGAACGTCGGGTTTCATTTGCGGCTCAAATGAAACCCGAGGCTCCAAGATTATCCACCATTCTGTATTTCTTGCTGAGATTCTGTGATGTTGCTTATATCATGCCTGGGACGAATGTTATATATATATATACACACACACACACACACACACTAGTAGATGTTGTATATATTTTGCATCCGCGCTAGTCTAGCCCCCGCTTTGCCGTTAGTTAAGTAACCTAACGGTGCATGATGAGACCTTGTGGCGAATGCGGATGGCATATACATACATTGTATTTTTGTTCTTTTCTGATGTGATATGGATTAATCGATGGGACTGCATTAATTCCGATTAATGCAAGGAAAACAAACCTATATGATGTTGTTGGAACCAAGTTTTTAAAAACTGACATTACAGACGTTTCCTTTTGCTTTGCACAGTGGTATTCGGTTATGAATATCCAGCATCTCATTCGACGAGGCAAGAGCCGAGATCCCTTCATCGGGAGTGACCTCTTGAGCAAAAGTTTGCGTCCTTGTAATAACTTCACTATAGTCGATTCTTTTGCTTTGCATCATGGTATTCAGTCTGGAATATCCTGCACCTCATTTGATGAGGAAAGAGCCGAGATCCCTTCATAGGGAGTGACCTCTTTAGCAAAAGTTTGCGCCACTATATATTTATAAAACCACTCGGTTTCTTCAACGATATCAAGTTCATTACGTTAAAGCTTTTTCGCCAAAAACCAGCCGTAGCCCTCCATCATTTCCTATAAGTACTACTTAGTATCCGTGCTGCGTTTGTTGGCTGTGTCAAGGCGTAGTGTGCGGTAGCTAAATAATGCTTGTTTGCTGCATGTAATGCGATTGGTTAGGACAGCCGTGCGGCCTTGTTGACTGTGTCAAGGGCTCGTGCAGGTGGGTTTAATGCAATCCAGATAATGACGGGTTGAACTTGACTAGGACTCTTTGATATGTTGACTGTGTCAAGGTCACTTGAGTCCTTAGGGTAAAAACCACTTCGGGAGTTTCAAACATACAGGAAACATGTCAGGCATGCGCATACCTTCTGGAGTGTGGTGACTTGAGTGGCTTCCATCAAGTTATCATGCGATGATAGTTGGATCCCGATTTCCACTGATGAGTAGGTGTTACTCCTCGGGTGATTTTAGATGATCCTGACTAATTTTCCTTTTAGGGTTTGAAGGAGAATTCGAGGAAACAGTGGGAGCCATCCTGATTAGATAAAGTGATCAACCATTATGATCTAGGTAAGAGTGCATGTTGAGTATTTCTTTTCTCTCTTTTTGGCAGCGACCATGGCCTAACCTTAAAAACTCATGAACTAAGTTAACCGAACCTTCTTAAAACACTTTGGCTTTTGGATTGTCATTTTGTCGCACATATCATTACTTCTCCTACATCCCCTTCCAGAACACTCCGTATCACTACGAAGATCCACATTTCTTGGATATTCCATCGTATAGTTACATATGAACTCGAAGGAACTTGTTCCAGTTCGAGAATGGATTCTGCTTCGGGAGAAATTGAATAGGATTATTCGGTTGTCTTTTATCTTTACCTTCTCTCAGGTTGCGAGGGCTCCTTGTATTAGGAGAGTACACACATTGCACTTATTGGATAGTTTTCTTCCAAACCATAGGCAGGTGCCGAAAGGTAGGGAAGGAAGAAAACCAATTAGCCTAAGTGTGGTAAACAGAAGGTACTAAGTAAAGACATATAAAGGGATTAAATTAAGGGCAAAAGGAAATTGCGACTGCTATCAGTCACGATAAAACCACGTATACCCTGCAACTCCTACTTCCTTTTTGGATTTCTCCAGAACACTTTGTATCATTACGAAGATCCATATTGCTTGGATATGCCATCGTATAGTTACATACGAACTCGAAGGAACTTGTTCCAGTTCGAGAATAGTTTCTGGTTCTGGAGAAATAGAATAGGATTATTCGATTGTCTTTTATCTTTACCTTCTCTATGGTTGAGAGAGCTCCTAGTATTAGGAGAGTACACCTATTGCGCTTATTGGACAGTCTTCTTCCAAATCTTAGGCTGGTGCTGAAAGGTAAGGAAGGAAGAAAATAAATTAGCCTAGTGTGGTGTACAAAAGGTAATAAGTAAAGACATATAAAGAGATTGGAGTGAGGGCAAGGAAGTATACGGTTACTGTCATGAATCTGGATAGTGGAAGATGCATTATTAGGAATACCTGCTTACCCCTTCAAAACATTTTCATATTTCGGTTTTTCTGTGCGGTGTTAAGTGAAAATTGTTTTCCCAGTTATATTCTAACTCCAGGGTATGTATTTACCAGATTTGTTTCTCACATCTGTATGGCGTTACAAATGATGAGTGGGAGTAAGATATTGGAAATTAGGTGATTAGATCCTCTATATATCAGAATTCTTTGTAATTTGTGATATTTGAGGAAATCACCTGGGTTTTGCCTGACGACAAATATTTAGTTTTGAATATCCGTCGTTATGCGCCAATTTCAAACTAATATATCTGTACGTTTATTTTATAAAGTGAGATATAACTTTTTAAAATTATGTCTATGACATTTACCTATATCAGTTGATGGTTAGGTAAGGTGCATTTAACAACGGTGTAGTTCTTCTTAACCATAGTACAGTTTTCAACCTACGACGCACATGGTTTGAGTTGTTATACTCAGAGGACTTATACAAAGTATTTTATGTTGTCCGATGTACGTAAGGACAAAGGGGTTGGTACTCGTACTATATTATATTTACTCATGACTTCTCTGGTTTTAGACAAGTATTTCATTGAAATACAGGGTCCAAGTTTTGAGAAGATATAAGTATAAGAATAAAGTAGAGAACCATATGTTGCAAATATCAGGATTATTCAAGGTGATCGAAGATGTAGATACTTGTGTTTGGTATTCCGTTGTAAGTAATAGTTTTGAGAACTTGCATCTCTTTCAGGTTACTCATACATGGATGCATTCCTTGATGAGTAATGTTGCTTGGCCTTCTTCCATTTGGTTGATATGCACTGGAAACAGCTGCATGATTTTTGAATCTGGTTCCAATTAAATTAGTGCCTTTATTTCTATATTGGATATAGAATGGATTTATATCTTAACGATATTAAAGTATATAGTGTTGTCCGGCTGATGCTTAAAACCAGAATCTGGACAAACTCAAGGCACGTTTCAATAATGGCAGTTTGTGGGTTATCCCGGGCTTTGACGAGGGTTAACATTTTACCATCTGGAAGATCAATAGTTATATCGTTCTTGACTCACCACAAGTTTTAGTAAAATGTATTCTTTTCAGAAAATATTAATGGGAGTATGGTAGAACCGGAAGTGATTCCAGAACCACAAATGATTACTAAAAATTTAGTAGAACCTGAGAATTCAATTATTTTCGACGATCCATTAGCCACTCAGCAGATTTAGTGGGTAACCTCAGGCACCCGAGAGGAACTTCGGCCTCCTCAAAGACGGTGACAGGAAGGTTTTTGATTACTCAAACTTACCACTATTGCTGTTCTAGACTATGAGGTCTGGCAAGAGGATGAGTATAACGTCGTTCAAAACTAGCTTTAGAAGTGCACGTGTATTTGAATCTGCCAGAGGGTTGTTGTAGTCAGTGGGAGCAGCGGAAGCATAGTAGGCAAGTAGCTTATGTCTATTTATAGACTAAAGCAGGTACAGCGGAGATAAATCATCTAGTTTTGATGTGACAGTCATAGAGTTTGACTTTATCAGAATAACAGATGGATCTGGTAAGAAGGTAGTAGGGAGTGATGTCCTGGTATTTAGATTACATGCACTTAATAGGAAGAGATCTTCCTATACTACGATCGGTTATACTGTGTTTGTCACAAGGTGGTTTCTCCATATAGGATATGGATAAAATATCAAAGATTCTGGTGACTAGATCTGTGGTTTTAGATCTTGATATGGGAAGTGTCCCAATTTTGGTACTTTGACACTATTCTAAAGTGTTTTAGAATGGGCGACACCTGGCGTGGTGGTGTGCCCACAGGTGATGAAGTCACCCTCTCTAAAGAGATGTCTTTTAGACTGATGAGGAGAGGGATTTACATGATCGGCATAACACTTTCTTAGGCAATTGAGTCAACAATGAGATGTCAAGTACAACACCAGATATTGATTTTGCACAGGCTGCAATAAGTATAAATTAATCCACTCCTAGAGAAACATTGGGAAGCATTTATGAACATAAGTGGATGTTCTTGGTATATGGTAACGACAGTCTCCTTCAGGAGGCGATTATCATTTCAGGATTCCAAGATGACCTGGATGACAGAGTGACTGTTAGTGTTATAGTTTTCCCTCTTTTGAAGGGCAGTATGTTGGACATAAGGTCCAAGCGGATACTGTGGAAGACATGGCGCAGGATACTGATTAAATTCAATGCATGATACAGTCTAAGAAGTTTGTTGGATTTGGAGTTCATTTGTAAACTGGGTCCCATCAGATATCCAGACAAATTCTAAGACAGGTATTGTTCATTTCAGAAGATAGTCTTTCTTCGTGAAATTGAGATATAGAGAGATAAAGATAGAAACACTGGAGAAGATCCACTCACTGAGGCTATTTCTCGAACGCAATAGTTTCACAAACGATGTTTGCGAGACTGACTAGTAGAGAAGTTGGGTGTTCGGTATCACACAGGCTATGAGTATGAGACACCGCAATAATTAGCCTTAAGTGCAAGTGGGAGATTGTTGGCTATAGTGCACTCAAGGAAATTATTGTAATCATAGGCAGGTGATTATGATGATTGAGAGAGGACCTATATCGATAGAACGGTCTTACTCAAAATGATAGTATGCTATCTGCTTTGCCTTTATCATCATGTACATGCATTATATGGTATTGCAGATCACTATTACATGTTGATAGAGCCTATAGGATTCTTTCTTGACTACCAGCATTATGATGGCGATCATATATGTGGGAGCTAGGTGGTCTATAAGCACATCCTTAAATGTCCCTAGTCGAAAGAGTATCGAGACTGGGTATTGATACCCCAGAGTAGACTGGTGTATACTTATCGAGACCCCGACGAGGGGCTGTGGCCGGTCTCACAAGCCATTGGTGTTTGTTCGTCACCTAAGATAGTATACATGTGCTCATTGGGTTATGAGTACACTGGACGGACTCGCCGGGAATATGCTAGTTGGTATTATACCTATTGTCAGATAACAGTTACCAGGTGACTGTTTCCCCCAATCAGAACAAAGCTTTGTTCAAATTTTTAAAATTTGACATGAAGCAGTGCTTCATAAAGCACCAGCAAGAAGCGCTCACGTGCAAAGCACGAGTGCGCTAGCGCAAAGAGCGCTAGCGCTCTGAAGCAGCGCTCACGTGCAAAGCACGAGTGCGCTAGCGCTAGAACTAAATGTCCTCCACCGTTGGATCAAAAATCCAACGAACATGATTAAAAATCATCAATTGACCAGAATAAAATTCTGTTAAGGAAAGATTTCTCAAAATCTTTCCAAACAAAAAGATTGTGCTCTGTAAATCAGAGCACCGTTGGATCAATGATCCAAAGGTGATTAAAAATCACCAAAATACAGAATAAATTCTATATGGGGAAAATTTCCCAATCTTGTTAAAAACAAGAAGATTGCATTCTGTAAATCAGAAGCCCTTGGATCAAAGATCCAACGGGGGAAACATCCCCAAATCAATTATAGAAAAGATCTCCTTAATCAATTGAACAAATCAGCCTTCACTATATAAAGGCCCCAAGACTTCAAATCTAGGAGAGATACAGAGACAAATAGAGGAATCCCCCCCATAAACTTTGAGAAATTCAAAGACAAAGAGCAAGCTCTCAGAAGAAGAAAACTTTCTTCAAGGTAAAAAGAACAAAGAGATGAAATCATCTCATATAAAAGAAGAATTTACTTCTTTTTTTTCAGATCATAGATCTATAAGACCAAGATCTTTCACAACAGAGATCAAAGTATCTCATCATAAAAATAAGGGGAAGAATTCTACCTTCTTCAGATCATAGATCTATAAGACACATTGTCTTTCAGAGATCATAGTATCTCATTATAAAAGGGGGGAGAATAATTCAACTCTCTTAGGATCATAAATCCATAAAGGCATAGCCTTTCACCAAAAACATAAGAGATTGAAATATCTCCGATAAAAAATAAGAACTTCGTTCTTAAATCCATGAGACAAAGTCTCTTATAGAGAATTTAATTCTCAAGGCGCAAAGCTGCCTAAAAAGAGCATTAGTGCTCCAATTAAAGAAGAGTGCCTCAACGTTCCAAATCTAGCGCACAGCGCTGCAGAGCCTTAGCGCTCCAAACTTGAACAGAAGCGCATTGCGCTCTTTGAACTGGAGCTCAACTCCAAATGCGCCACGTGCTTCCCACGTGTGCGCCACTTGAACAGAAGCGCTTTGCGCTCTTTGGACTGGCGTTCAGCGCCAAGCGCGCCACGTGCTCCTCACGTGTGCGCTACATCACAAGAAGCGCTCTGCGCTCATTGACTGGCGCTCAGAGCCAAGCGCGCCACGTGCTCCTCACGTGTGCGCTACTCAGCAGAGGCGCCTTAGCGCTCTAAATCTGGCGCACAGTGCCAAGCGCGCCACGTGCTTCTCACGTGTGCGCTACCCAGCAGAAGCGCTCTGCGCTCTTTGACTGGCGCAAAGCACTAAGCGCGCCACGTGCTCCTCACGTGTGCGCTAAAAGAACATAAATTGTTCTATAAATAAAGCCCAGAGCTATGATGAATGCTCAACATTCAGTAAAAGTCAAAAATATTGTCAGAACTCCAATCAATGCTCGACATTGTCAAATGTTTAACATTTTAACTAAATGGGCCGAGCCCAAAGTGGTCAAAGAACCCTAACTCAGATTAATTGAGCCCATGTGCTCATAAATCTTTGATCTTAGTCCCAAATTGGACTACAGATCCCAACCAATATTGGTTCAAGGGTACATCTCTTCACTCCTCTGATACTTATTGTTGTAATCCGTCAATGTCTTCAGAGAGGTGACGGGTCCCGACAACCAGACATTCTACGGGCTGTGGGTTCCTTAAACCCATGGACTAGATGTCCTTAACCTCGGACTGTGGGGTCCTTAAACCTATGGACTATGATGTCTTTAACCTTGGACTGTGGGGTCCTTAAACCCATGGACTATGATGTCCTTAACCTTGGACTGTGGGGTCCTTAAGCCCATGGACTATGATGTCCTTAACCTTAGACCGTAATGTCCTTAAACTAATGGACCGCAAAGTCCCTAAACTAAAAAAATAGAGCCCAAATGCTTTTTTGTTGGATCTAAATGATCCTGTTAAGTAGATCTTGGTCTAAAATTAGACTAACGTATCCTTAACAAATGTTTAAGCCGATCTTAGTCTCAAATGAGACTAACGCATCCTTAAACCCAACCCCAAACCCAAATCTAAGAAGATACGGATTTGGACTAATCCATGCCCTACGGGCGACAACATAAATTAGTCTCCGTATACAATCCACGGGTAACCAAAAACAAAACAAACACACACGACACGAAGTGACCATCTGGAGAAGGATAAAGGTGTTACCACGATGCAGTAGCGTAATTAACCGCAGGGGCTTGCGCCTGCAGGGAAGAGCGTCCCCACAATCAGAAAACCCCTTAAATGAGAAGGATTCTGACGAAGTCTGCTACATCGGCCGCATCCGTTTAAACCTTCATGGTGCCATAAATCAACTTGGCATCTTCGGAGAGATGGACGGATAGCACAAAATAGCATCGCCCTCGAAGTTCAGGCCGGACGTCCCAACGCCCCGGTCGCGTCTTTTCGGCGGAGAACAGATTCTGGCACGCCCGGTGGGACCTTTTCCTCTTTCCACTCCACACTTCGTGTGTCGTGTTCGCGAACGAATCGCGGTTTAATATGGTTACCTTTGGGTTCGAGGTACTTGTAAGTCCACGTTGCCCACCCCGGTGCTTGCGGGGAGGCGGAAAACGGAATAAAAATCAAATTTTTTCCAACTTTAGGCAACATGGACTAGACAAAGAAGGATCTTTGCTAAACAAAAACAAGCTAAAGCTAACTAGAAACTAGCTAAGGGTAGAAAGGTTATACCTAGGGCTTATGTCCTTCTCTCCTTGCTCCTTGGAGTAGTAGAAAGAGATCACCTTTGTCGTCTTCTCACGTCGAAGAAGGATCCACCCGAAAGCCTCAACCTTTGGCTTCAACTCCAAGCTAGAAGTAACTAGGGTGCTAGAAGTGCTAATCCTAGAACCCTGGATGAGAGTAGAGATTATCAAGAAGAGGTTTTTCTCAAGCTCAAGTGTTTCTCAACACATGAGAGGGGAGAGCTTGAGGGAGAGGAAGAACAAGAGAGAGAAAGTAAATGATAGAATGAGAGAATAAACAACCATTCTCACATATATGTGTGAATTATTACAAATTGATAATTAGCTAGATAATTGTCATGGTTAATCAAGACATGACCATTATCATTTCATATTTAACACTAATTGCAAGGATCAAAGAGCATCTTTTATATGGAATGATGATGGTCAACATGTTAACTAAGGTCAACAAATCAAGATAGTCAAATGGTCAACAACCATAACCATGCACAATTATATTAAACTAATATCAATTAACCATAATACACACATAAGCATTAGGGTTAATAAAATGACAATGGTCATTAACCCTAATCAAAGTCATCTCCCTCTGTCTCAAGCAACTGTGCATACGCACCCGTATTCGTGATCCGAGGAACACGAATACAATGAGAAAAAACCAATCCCAAATCATATACTAGGATCCGGCTTAAACCAAAGCCCGCTAGTATAAGCTGTCCGGACAGCAAACGTGTACAAGTGCGCGGATGTGAACGAGCCCTGTCGCAAAACCATGCGACCTCTACTCATTTTGCCTAAAGGCGAATAACTCTCTGTGTAGGACTCTAAAGACTCGACACTACGCTGGTAGTGGGTTTAACCACAGACCGCAAGAGGCACTAGCTGTACGTAACGGTCCCCAGGTAGATGCCGATAAGAAGCCTGACGAGGTGAACCCCATCTGAACTCCTACTGATCCTGTATGTGACAGTCTCTGTACAGTCCGGTCTGTTCGTCTGATACATCGCATGGCGGGCCTAGGGGGCGGTAAACGTCAGTCCCCTAATAGCGGTACAAGTCATGTCGGAGTGTAGCCCAGAACACCCTAAGATAACACTGGAAACCTACCAGTATATCTCGCTTGCCCTGGCCAGGGACTACTCGTGTAATGGCTCTCCTGGACACAGCGCGATGTCAACCCCAATACCGGAAGAGACGAATCCTGTCTAACCGTCACTGCCTCTAAGTGCTTCGTGACTGCACCCAAAAATTACCCGTTTGCACGACTCCTTTGAGCCGTGGTAGGGTAGCAATCAAAGTGCAGTGGGAACACACTCGAGGCGAAGTGACAGAGTCAAGTCAGCGGATTAAGCTGTACTCATGTCACCTGGGAACTGATAACTGACGATAGGTATAATACCAACCAACAGTTCCCAACGAGTCCTGTCCAGTGTACTCGTAACCTAACGAGCACCCGTATACTATCTCAAGTACGACGTACTGACGGCTGTGGGACAGACCGTCTCCCATACTGGGATGAGAAGCGCATACGCTAGTCTACCCCGGAGTATCGATGCCCTGTCTCGATAGTCCAACGACTAGGGACCTGTATAAGGATGTGCTTATGGATTACCCAGCCCCCACGAGTGTGAGCGCCATCACAACGCTGGTAATCAAGCAAAGATCCTAAGGGCTCTACTAATATGTATATCAGCGATATGTTAAAAGAAACACATGCACATATTAAAGCAGAGACAAACCAAGTAGCATACTACCATTTTGAGCAAGATTGTATATACAATTGTGAATATCCCAAGCTTCCATCAAGTAATATACAAACTAGTATGATACAGTAATGGCCTCTAGGGCATATACACTAACAATCACCCACTTGCACTAAGGCCATGTACTGGCGTATCGAAGACCTATCATCTCGATCAGCCGCTCGAACTGAGTCTGGGGCAAGGCCTTGGTGAATGGATCTGCTGTGTTATCTTCTGAAGCAACCCTCCGAACCTCGATCTCCTAGCGATCCACGATCTCCCTGGTCAGGTGATACCGCCTCAAGATGTGTCTGGATTTCTGATGGGACCTGGGTTCCTTCGCTAAAGCTATAGCCCCGTTGTTGTCGCAATACAGAGGTATTGGGTCAACAATGGACGGAACCACCTGAAGTTCTTTCAAGAACTTCCTCATCCAGACAGCTTCTTTTACGGCATCAGATGCAGCGATGTATTCCGCTTCCATAGTCGAGTCAGCAACGGTTTCCTGTTTGGAGCTCTTCCAACACACTGCCCCTCCATTGAGGGTGAAGACAAAACCCGGAATGGACTTGGAATCATCCTTGTCACTCTGGAAGCTGGAGTCAGCAAAGGCCTCAATCTGGAGGTCTTTTCCGCCATACACCAAGAACATCTCCTTAGTCCTTCTCAGGTACTTGAGAATGTTCTTTACTGCTATCCAATGGTTCTCCCCTGGGTTTGACTGATACCTGCTTACCACACTCAGTGCATAAGCCACATCCGGTCTGGTACACAACATCGCATACATTATAGAGCCTACCGCAGAAGCGTAGGGTATAATAGACATGCGATCCCTCTCCAAATCAGTCTTGGGAGACATCTCTTTGGAGAGGGTGATCCCGTGACAAGCCGGTAGATTACCGCGCTTGGAATCTTCCATACTGAATCTCTTCAGTATGGTGTCGATGTACCTGGACTGTGAAAGTCCTAATATCCTCTTGGATCTGTCACGGTAGATCCGGATACCCAGAATGTATGAGGCATCACCCAGGTCTTTCATGGAGAACCTGTGTGACAAGAACCCCTTGACAGATTGTCGCATAGGAATGTCATTTCCTATTGAGAGAATGTCATCCACATATAAAACAAGGAATACTACAGTTCTCGCTACAAATCTACAATAGATGCATGGTTCATCTGGATTTTTGATAAAGCCAAATTCCTTGACCGTCTCATCAAAACAGATGTTCCAACTCCGCAATGCCTGCTTTAGTCCATAAATGGACTTAAGCAACTTGCACACCTTTCCGCTGCTCCCACTCTGAATGAAACCCTCTGGCTGGTCCATATAGACACACTCCTCTAAATGTCCATTTAGAAAAGCTGTCTTTACGTCCATCTGCCAAATCTCATAATCGTGGAAGGCAGTAATGGCAAGAAGGATCCGAATGGAATTCAGCATAGCTACTGGAGAAAAGGTTTCGTCATAGTCCAAACCAGGTCGCTGACGAAAACCCTTTGCTACCAGTCTAGCTTTATAGGTCTCAACCTGTCCATCTACACCAATCTTCCTTTTGAAGATCCACTTGCATCCTATGGGTTTTACCCCATCTGGAGCAATGTCCAACGTCCATACTTTGTTGGTGTACATGGACTCCATTTCGGTCCGCATTGCATCCAGCCATTTTACCGAGTCGACGCTCTGAATGGCTTGCTAGAAGCTAGTAGGCTCATCACAATCTATGATGCAATCCTCTCTATCCCCGTCAATGAGAAAACCGTAGTATCTCTCGGGCAGATGAGACTGCCTACTACTCCTACGGAGCGGCGTGGGAATGTCCTGATCTTTCGAACCCTCTGGTTCTTCTAAGCTTTCAGTAATAGCTTGTGGTTCTGGAATTTCTTCTAGTTCTATTGCGCTCCCACTTATTTCCTTTTCTAAGAACTGATGTTCCAGAAAATGGGCATTACGAGAAACAAGGACTTTTTGTTCCTCTGCGTAATAGAAAAGATACCCCCTGGAGTTCTTTGGGTATCCCACAAACTTGCACAGTACTGAGCATGCCTCGAGCTTGTCCGCATGCTGCTTTTTGACATAAGCTGGACATCCCCAAATCTTCAGGTATTGAAGATAGGGTTTCTTCCCACTCCATAACTCATATGGTGTGGTAGGCACAGTCTTAGTGGGAACTCGGTTCAAAAGGTATGTAGCTGATTCTAGCGCATATCCCCAGAACGATCGCGGCAACTCAGCGTTACTCATCATGGACCGTACCATATCCAATAAGGTTCGGTTCCGTCTCTCCGATACACCGTTATGTTGCGGAGTGTATGGAGGAGTAAGCTGAGAGAGAATTCCATTCTCTTTTAAGTAACCCAGGAACTCGGCACTCAAGTATTCACCACCTCGATCAGATCATAGTGTCTTGATACTTTTGCCTGTTTGTTTTTCTACTTCATTCTTATATTCCTGGAACTTTTTAAAAGCTTCGGATTTATGCTTCATCAAGAAGACATGTCCGAACCTTGAGAAATCATCCGTAAAAGTAATGAAGTAAGAATAACCGCTTCGTGCATGTGTAGACATTGGACCGCACATGTCGCTGTGTACGAGTCCCAAGAGCTCGCTCGCTCTTACCCCGTGTCCAGTGAACGGAGTCTTTGTCATCTTTCCTTTGAGACGGGATTGACAAGTTGCATACGATTGATATTCGAACGGATCCAAACATCCTTCTGCATGTAACTTAGTCAACCTTCTCTCATTGATGTGACCCAGTCTACAATGCCATAAGAAAGTTTTATTGATTTCTGGAGACTTTTTTTTGTGTGTATTCTGGACATTGAAAATCTGTGGTTGGTTTAAAACGTATATACCGTTGTTCAATGTACCTGACCCAATCAAAACTTGATTAAGGTGAATGTTCACTACATTACTTACAAATGCAAATTCATAACCTTCTTGAGATAATAAAGATACAGAAATGATATTACAGGTTGCATTTGGTACATAATAACAACTACGCAAAACCAAAAAGTGTCCATCCGACAATCCCAGGTGATAGTCCCCCACGTCCTCAGCATCCATGCTAGCACCGTTTGCAACTCTGAGGGTCATGTCACCTGACTTCAAAACTCTACGCTTTCTCAACGCCTGCAAAGAATTACAGATATGAGATCCTGATCCGGTTTCCAATACCCAGGATGTAGAGTTTATTGATAGACAGTTTTCAATAACATACACACCTGAAGCTGAAGCTGCAACTCGATTCAAATCCTGTGTTCTGGCCTTCCAAGCCTTGCAATCCTGTTTCCAGTGACCACTTTTGTGACAATAGAAGCATTCTTCCTTCCCCACCAGCTTTCCCGCTACCTTTGTTGCTTTTCCTTTTCCCTTCGTATCCACTTTACCGACACCGCCACTTGGTTTGGAGGGGGCTTTCTTCTTCTTACCCTTGGCTTTCGCCCTGGATCTAGAAGAGGAAGATCCTCTTACAAACAAAGTGGATGTCTCCCTACCTTTCTGTAGGGTGCCCTCAGCACTCCTCAACATGTTCAGAAGTTCGGAAAGTTCAACCTCCTTTCCTTGCATGTTGAAGTTAAGGATAAACTGGGCGTAAGTGGAAGGAAGGGACTGGAGAATCAAATCAGTATAGAGTTCATTCTCCAACGTGGTCCCAAGGTCCGCGAGCTCCTCTATGTAGCCAATCATCTTAAGCACGTGTTCCGCTACCGATGATCCGACGGCCAACCTTGCCGAAAACAACTTCTTCGACACTTCGTATCTAGCGATACGAGACTGCTCTCCATACAGTTCTTTTGTATGAAGAAATATGGACTCTAGGTCCATATTCTCGTGCCTCCTCTGATGTTCGTTGTCCATCGAGGCTAGTACGAGGCATTTGGCCTTCGCGCAATCTATTTCCCAGGTCTTGTAGATTTCCCTATCTACGACACTGGTTTTGGGACCTGGGACAGGGGGAGCTTTGGTGGTAAGGACATACCCCAACTTGTCGTAAGTGATTGCCATCTTGACATTCCTGAGCCAATCTTTGTAGTTTGGCCCTGTCAATATGTTTTTATCTAGTAATAACTTAAGTCCGGTCATGTTGAATGGTCGCTGCAATTAGGAGAAAGAAAAGAAACACTTTAGCATGATGCTCTTGCAAGTTTAGAGTGGTTTTTAGTTTGTCTAAACTGGATGGCTCCCACTGTCTCTCGAATCCCTTCTCAAACCGTAAAGAAAGGATTAGTCAGGATCAATCTCACCGTACAATACTTGCTTAACCGTTCAGCCAGGCCAGTGTCGGTACTTCGAGGGAGGTTTTCCAACGCTTTCGCGAAGTTCCTTAATTTAAGAACCTCTTTTCCCTGGGGGCGTAGCCCCGCTAACACCTTTCTAGACACCTACTAGGTTTATAGCATTGATCGTTAAGTGAGAGTTTTCCCGAGGAGTAGCATATACTCACAGTAGGATCGGGATCCAAATATCATCGCGTGAAAAAACCGAAGGAATCCTACCAGAATTATCACACTCCAAATGGTATGCAGTGCTAGCAAGTTTCAGTACTTATGAAACTCCTGATGTGGATTTTTGCCCCATGCTCTTATGACCTTGGCGTGAGGTCAAAATGTCATAAGTCACATGTCAAGTTCTTCCCATCATTATCCCGGTTAATTTGAACCCACCCGTACCTACCCTTGACGTAGGCCAAAATGGCAGTACGACTGTCTCAAACCAACGCATTCTATTTATGCAACAGATAAATATCCGGCAGCTACCAATCACTATGCCTTGGCGTGAGGTCAAAATACATAGCTTGAATACTACCGTATATTTAACTGAAATGATGGAGGGCTACGGATGGTTTTGGCGAAACCGTGAACGTAGTGAACTTGATATAATCGATGGAACGAGATAGCTTTTAAAAGGAGTGGTTCAAGCTCCGCGTTTAAAAGTTTAGTTTTTGAAAAAAACCGAGTGGTTTTCAAAGTTTTCCAATTGACTTTTACTTGGTTTATTTCTTGCATTAGTTCTTTTAATGCGTCCCATCATTTAATCCTACCATTGCAGAAAACAACTAAAATATGACGTACGCTTATGCCATTCGCATTCGCCACGGGGCCCCGTCATCACCCGTTAGGTTACTTAACTAACGACAGAGCGGGGGCTGGGCTAGCGCGGCTGTAAAATATAAGCAACGCCTAAATAGTTATCATATATAAATATATAGCAATGATAGACATTACAGATCACAGATGAATACATTGGATATATTTGGAATCCGCAATTCGTTCAAGCCTGCAACGAAAAGCGGATTACACGGTCGCGGTGAATAGCCAATACCCCATCCAAGACCCCTACGGGTGCGGCAAACTGCCCACCAAGTACCCGAAGCGAAGCAACCTCCCTCGACACCATGAGTAGGCCACTCGGCACTTCGAGATACCCGGTAGTCTGTGCACCCCCTCCATGGGTCTATCCTAGGAGCAAAAACAGTAAAAAGAATTATACAATGACGGCTACAACCCCGACCCGGTTGTGCGGCCATACAAATATTATTACATCAATTTACATATTACAATGAATGAAAGAAAAAGAAACACTCATCTCACGTCCACCCCGTCTATTCACCCGTGACAATCCAACGCATTCATATACACATACCAGCATCAAACACAGATCACAGATATGTATAACCCCGACTAATCGACATATAGCGATTAGCCGACGTTCAATACATATAAACATCACAGATATAACCCTTTAGTCAAAGTGTAGTGAAGTTCGATAAAAAATACGGATTTATAGGTCCCCAAAAACAAATTTCTTTTCTGGAAAACCTGGGCACATATAAACCATCTTAAAAATCCCAAAACCAAGCCAGAAAAACACTGCACCAAACTTGACCCAGATCCGAGCCAAAACGGTCGCGGTTGCGCGGCAATAGCGCGGAACCGCGGCTCTTTGAGCGAATATTTGGATCGTTTTTGGTGGCTTTCTTCACAAAACCCTGAGATGATTTTTGGAGTATGATTTATTTTGTTTTGAACAGAAAAAATTTTAACAGAAAGTTAGGGTTTTGAAAACTCGGTTTTTCGATTTTTCCGATTGAACTTCCATACACTTTACTACCTAGCTAGTTTATGTTTGGTTAGGCTCTGATACCACTGTAAGTCCGCGTTGCCCACCCTGGTGCTTGCGAGGAGGCCGAAAACGGAATAAAAATAAATTTTTTTCCATCTTTAGGCAACATGGACTAGACAAAGAAGGATCTTTGCTAAACAAAAACAAGCTAAAGCTAACTAGAAACTAGCTAAGGGTAGAAAGGTTATACCTAGGGCTTTATGTCCTTCTCTCCCTTCTCCTTGGAGTAGTAGAAAGAGGTCACCTTTGTCGTCTTCTCACGTCGAAGAAGGATCCACCCGAAAGCCTCAATCTTTGGCTTCAACTCCAAGCTAGAAGTAACTAGAGTGCTAGAAGTGCTAATCCTAGAACCCTAGATTAGAGTAGAGATTATCAAGAAGAGGTTTTTCTCAAGCTCAAGTGTTTCTCAACACATGAGAGGGAAGAGCTTAAGGGAGAGGAAGAACAAGAGAGAGAAAGTAAATGATAGAATGAGAGAATAAACAACCATTCTCACATATATGTGTGAATTATTACAAATTGATAATTAGCTAGATAATTGTCATGGTTAATCAAGACATGACCATTATCATTTCATATTTAATGCTAATTGCAAGGATCAAAGTGCATCTTTTATATGGAATGATGATGGTCAACATGTCAACTAAGTTCAACAAGTCAAGATAGTCAAATGGTCAACAACCATAACCATGCACAATTATATTAAACTAATATCAATTAACCATAATACACACATAAGCATTAGGGTTAATAAAATGACAATGGTCATTAACCATAATCAAAGTCCTCTCCCTCTGTCTCAAGCAACTGTGCATACGCACCCGTATTCGTGATCCGAGGAACACGAATACAATGAGAAAAAACCAATCCCAAATCATATACTAGGATCCGGCTTAAACCAAAGCCCGCTAGTATAAACTGTCCGGACAGCAAACGTGCACAAGTGCGCGGATGTGAACGAACCCTGTCGCAAAACCATGCGACCTCTACTCATTTTGCCTAAAGGCGAATAGCTCTCTGTGTGGGACTCTAAAGACTCGACACTACGCTGGCAGTGGGTTTAACCACAGACCGCAAGCGGCAATAGCTGTACGTAACGGTCCCCAGGTAGATGCCGATAAGAAGATTAACTAGGTGAACCCCATTTGAACTCCTAATGAGCCTGTATGTGATAGTCTCTGTACAGTCCGGTCTGTTCGTCTGATACATCGCATGGCGGGCCTAGGGAGGGCGGTGAACGTCAGTCCCCTAATAGCGGTACAAGTCGTGTCGGAGTGTAGCCCAGAACACCCTGAGATAACACTGGAAACCTACCAGTATATCTTGCTTGCCCTGGCCAGGGACTACTCGTGTAATGGCTCTCCTGGACACAGCGCGATGTCAACCCCCAATACCAGGAGAGATGAATCCTGTCTAACCGTCACTGCCTCCAAGTGCTTCGGGACTGCACCCAAAAACTACCTGTTTGCACGACTCCTTTGAGCCGTGGTAGGGTAGCAATCAAAGTGCAGTGGGAACACACTCGAGGCGAAGTGACAGTGTCAAGTCAGCGGACTAAGCTATACTCATGTCACCTAGGAACTGATAACTGACGATAGGTATAATACCAACCAACAGTTTCCAACGAGTCCTGTCCAGTGTACTCGTAACCTAACGAGCACCCGTATACTATCTCAAGTACGACGTACTGACGGCTGTGGGACAGACCGTCTCCCACACTGGGATGAGAAGCGCATACGCTAGTCTACTCCGGAGTATCGATGCCCTGTCTCGATAGTCCAACGACTAGGGACCTGTATAAGGATGTGCTTATGGATTACCCAGCCCCCACCAGTGTGAGCGCCATCACAACGCTGGTAATCAAGCAAAGATCCTAAGGGCTCTACTAATATGTATATCAGCGATATGCTAAAAGAAACACATGCATATATTAAAGCAGAGACAAACCAAGTAGCATACTACCATTTCGAGCAAGATTGTATATACAACTGTGAATATCCCAAGCTTCCATCAAGTAATATACAAACTAGTATGATACAGTAATGGCCTCTAGGGCATATACACTAACAATCTCCCACTTTCACTAAGGCCATGTACTGGCGTATCGAAGACCTATCATCTCGATCAGCCGCTCAAACTGAGTCTGGGGCAAGGCCTTGGTGAATGGATCTGCTGTGTTATCTTCTGAAGCAACCCTCCGAACCTCGATCTCCTGGCGATCCACGATCTCCCTGGTCAGGTGATACCGCGTGTATAAGGGGACAGGCAATCCCCATCAACATGTCGCTCAGTTCAGGGCTCTCTGCGGCAACACTGGAGGGGATGATAAGCTACTGCTTCGCCAATTTGTCGGCAGCTTGGCGGAGACGGCATTCGAATGGTACTCAGAGCTTCCCAATGACTCCGTCAAAACTTTTACAGAGATGGAATTGCTATTCACCCAGCGGTTCGCAAGCGCTAGCGAACGCACCCCAATCACCGCATTAATTAACGCCAGAGTAAAGCTAGGCGAAACATGGGTGCAGTACGCGATACGGTGGCGGAATTTATGGTCGAAGTGCGAGCAGTGCATCGAAGAGGCTCCTGCGGTAGGCATGTTCATAGGGACCCTCAACCTTCAGGCGACCATTTCACAATTCATGATGTTTTTCAAGCCGACCACTTTCCAGGCCTTGATTGACAAATTGGCCCAAATGGATCAGATGGGTCATAGACCATCTTCTTCAAAGCTGGAATCTCGAAATGAAAAAGAGAAAGGGAAATTGACCTTCGTCACCAATGCTCAGCAGCAGTCCAGTGGTCCAAAGCCAACTGATCGCCAGATGAAAGACGGCGATTCTTCAATGAGAAACTGAAGCACCCTTATTCGTTTCCCTGGGATAAAATGAGGAGACTGTTCGAACTGGCGGTGCACAATAGGCTCAGCACCTTGCCGGATCTGAAACGCCCATTGCAACCCGGTAAGGCCAATAATCCCAATTATTGCCTTTATCACCAAGTGGTAGGCCATCCAATCGAAAATTGCTTCTTCTTCAAAGGCTGGATTGAGGACCAATACCAACAGGGAAAATTCGCGCTGTCCAAGAACTGGAAAGTAAGCCCTCCTCAACCGCACACTCTTAAAAGGGGGGACACACCGGGGGCATCATGCTCTTTTGTAGAAGAAGCTCCATGGGAGGTCGCTCTTTCAACCAAAATAAAAAGAATGCTAAAAGATCTCCAAACATGCGCGGCGATCAGGTGGACAAGTCCGCTGGAACCCGAGGTCATCGAGGAAATGCTGAAGTCGCGCCCGACACCAAGAATTGGTAGGGATGGTCAAAACGCCCATACCCAGCCGTCAAAGTCTTCAAAGAAAAAGAAGAAGAAGACCAGAAAGCCCGTGAAGCTTGATGACAAGCGCATGGACCTGCAAAAACATATTGACGCGCTGGAAGAATATAACCAGAATGCACGAATCCCGGTCACACTCCAAGAGTTCCTCAACCACATCCTTGAGGACGGAAATGATGAGGGAGAAGACTCATCAGATGAACCTGAGGATTATGTGGTAAGCTGCCACGTGATCTCTCACTCGCCGGTAGATGGTGAAGAATCTCCTAATATAGAGAAACTGGGGGCAGATCCCGAACTAGAACTCCTAGGACCGTCAGATGAAATTATTGACGCATTCCTGAACAAAGCCCTTCTGAAAAGCAAAGCTGATCGAGAGCGCGAAATGGCCATATTTGAAAAGGCCAAACGCCAGCGACTGGACGAAAGGGTTAAAACACTCCCACCAGATCAAAGCACATCCGCCGCAAATAAAAGCAGGTTCAAGACAAGGAAAATATTTGCCAAAGCTATATTAATAGGGATGAAGCTGCCACCCTCTGAAGGAAACACTCCAGATAGGATACACCTTAACGAAGAGGACATGCATCCTAACTTCTGCTTATATCATCAGAGGATCGCACACCCTATTGAAGAATGCAATGCCTTTAAAAATTGGTGGCAAGGGTATGTCACTCACAGGCAACACTTCAAGAGGATGAAGCGTGAAGCTCGTCGACAGTGGAAAAATGCGACAGACGAACGAGGAAGAACCGCCGGCAAATGTTACAAGGTTAATTCCGGGGGATCGCAAGTTCTCACCTTCGGAAGCGATTCTAACGAAGAAATAGCCCATGGACCTTTCTTCAAAGAACCCACCTCCGAAGCAGAAGAGATGAAGAACTGTGAGAATATTCAGTTGCGCAACCGTACATTGCCCGAAAAGAATCTCGGACCTACGAACAATGAATCGAATAAAAAAGATAAAGGGAAGGAAAAAGTCCCTGAGGATATCGCCCTCGACGATCAAGTCGTCAAAGAGTTGACAGCCAAGAACCCACCCAAGAAAAACAAGGTGGATTACAACATTCTGGCACACCTGAGAAAGATACTCTCATAGCTATGCATTCTCGACGCCCTTCTGCTATCCAAAGAGGCGAGAGATTCTTTGATCTAGGCGTTACAACAGCCTAACCAGTTTTAAGCTTTCCTCGCCGAAGAAAAGATGAAGGACGAGTTGGAAGAAGTACACACAGCCGATATCACTTTCGGCGATGAAGATCTCCTCCCCGGGACGTTCGAGCATAACCGTCCCCTTTATGTCTCCGGATACTGTCATGATATCAAGATAGGAAAAATCATGGTTGACAATGGGTCCTCCGTCAACCTCCTCAATGTAAGAGTGTTGAAGGAAATCTGCATGAGCGTTCAGCATCTCGCTCGTGATAAAATCACCATTTCCGGGTTTGACTCCCAGTCATCACGGACGCTCGGGTCTGTGATACTGACGTTACGCTTTGGGCTGCTCGTCACGGACATCAAATTTCATGTCATTGATGCCAAGACATGTTACAATGCTTTGCTCGGCAAGCCCTGGTTACACGAGTACAACATCATCCCTTCTACACAACATCAGTGTATGAAGTATTTCAAGGATGGTCTCGAGTATACCGTGACAGGGGAGTTGAACCCATTCTCCGTGAATGAAGTCCGAAAGTACGAAAACACAAAATACTTCTTACTAGATTTTGAAGACACGGAAAGATGCCACAAACCAAAGAACAAGGCTATCACCACTATTCCGGTCTTCGGAAGTGATACCGAGGAGGAAGAAGAAATAGTTTATTCAGGGCCGCTCCAATGCAACAACCCGGGACCGTCCACCCCTATTCTGGTCTTCGGCAGCGACTCGGAAGATGAGGTCAATGCCATATTTTCTGCTCAGCCATCAATACAAGCCTTCGCTGGCGATGATCGGAGTTTGCAAATCGCCATGGTTCCGCAAGAGCATTACAAAGAGCTCGATGCACTTGATACTTGCAGTGTGCAAGAACTGCAGACGTTCTACGTCCCTCCCACGCGAAAAGATGAAAAGGCGATCCTCTTTTATCGATCCACGGAAACCAAAGTGGAGAAAGAAATTTGGCATGGTGCTGATTCTACACTAGATAGGCTCCAGCTCATCCGTCTGCTCAGATACTACACAGAAGGATTAAAAAGGCTGTTGAGGCGCCAAGGCGTACCCTTCAAACAGACTTCTCGAAAAGCTCAGTTCTACAACAAGATCTGGAACTTCCCCGGAACTCAGTGAAAATTGCCCAACGGGAGAATGGAAACGATCGGGCTTGGATATGTTCAACCCAAGAAATGGGAACGATTCCATGGTTGCTACGGCATACATGACTTCGATGAAGAAGGAGAGGCTCTGTTAAAAGACGCCAACCCTGAACCAAAATGAGGTCACGCCGTGAAAATGCCAAGTCCATCGTTTGAATAACAGATGGACAAGTTAATAAGGGAAGCGGGTCAAAAGGTCCGGGATGACCATAGCCGCGAAATGGCCATTTACGAGAAAGCCGGGAGGCAGCGCCTCCTTCAGCAGGCTACAGAGAATGACGATGCTCATCGTCGCCAGCCCGTCATACGGAAGACCTGACGCAGAGGTAAAAACAAGCTATAGCATGGAAAAGACGTTCAACAGCGGCAAAGCGGGTCCAAGAAGCCACGCGATCGAGAATTGAATAGCAGAGATCCGTCTCTTATAAAAAGGATGGGTCGACCATATTCTTTTCTCCAAGACAAGACAAAGAAGATATTCGATCTTGTCATAAAACATCAGATGATGACACTTCTGGATTCCAAGCACCCCGAGCAAGCAGGCGAGGTCTCTTACGCAGACTATTGCTCTTATCACCGAGCGATAGGACACCCTCTCGAAAACTGCTTCACATTCTGGGTAGAAGACCAGTATCAACAAGGCAGGTTCGCTTTATCCAGCAGTTGGAAGGTAACCCCACAACAGAAGCATGAACCAAAAGCCACGTATGTAGCGAGAGTAAAGCCGGATCAACATCGGTCTTGGAAGCGATCTCATACCTGTCACGCGATAACGCTGTCAGGAGAAGAAGTACGCGAGGATATGGATGACCCCTCCTGGTGCTTCGAAAACAATGATGACGAAGTGATCGCAGAGTTTCCACCGGCACCAAAAGAGCTGGAAGATGGGATATATACTACTGCAGATAACCTCAAGAAAATCGACTTGGGGACGGCAAGTGACCCACGGCCGACATTCGTCAGTGAGCTGTTGTCTGAAGAAAGGGTGGCTACGTTAAAAGATGTGCTCATGCAGATAAAGACTGCTTCGCATGGAACTATTTCGAGATGCCGGGACTAGATCCAGAGATTGTTGTGCATAAATTGGCGATATCTCCGGACGTCAAGCCAGTCAAACAAGCACCAAGGAGGATGCAGCTCGAGCTTGAGATGAGCATCAACGCCGAGGTTAAGAAACTAATCGACTCCGGCTTCATCAAAGAGATTCAGTACCCTGACTGGATTGCCAACATCGTCCTAGTGATGAAGAAAAATGGGACGGTGTGCATTTGCGTGGACTTTCGGGACCTCAACAAAGCATGTCCGAAGGATGATTTTCCTGTACCGGTTACCGAGTTGATGATAGATAATATGTCTACTCACGAAGTCTTCTCTTTCATGGACGGATCATCAGGGTACAATCAAATAAAGATGCACCCCGAAGACCAGAAGCATACCGCTTTCCGGACTCCTCTGGGCAAATTCTGCTACAAAGTGATACCTTTCGGTCTGAAGAACGCCGGCGCTACCTATCAGAAGGCCATGACGAAGATTTTCGATGACCTCATGCACGAAATCGTCGAATTCTATATCGACGACCTCGTGGTTAAAAGCAAATCGTACGAGGAACATTGGGAGCATCTGAAAATAGTGTTCCAACGTCTTCGGAAATACAACCTGAAGATGAACCCTCTCAAATGCGCATTCAGAGTTTCCTCGGGAAAATTCCTAGGATTCATCGTACGACATCGAGGCATCGAAATAGACCCTTCAAAGATCAAGGCGATCATGGAAATGCCTCCGCCAAGAACTCTTAACAACTGCGGTTACTTCAAGGAAAGCTCGCATATATTCGGCGGTTCATAGCTAACCTTTCCGGCAAATGTCGCCCCTACAGTCACCTGATGAAGAAGGGAACCTCGTTCATCTGGGATCGCAAATGCCAAAGTGCACTGGACGAAATCAAGCAATACCTGCAGAATCCTCCGGTGCTAACCTCTCCGGTCAATGGAAAGCCTCGCATTCTGTATACAACCGCCCTTGAGGGTTCTCTAGGCGCATTATGGGCACAGGAGAACGACCAAGGGAAAGAGAGAGCCCTCTACTATTTGAGTCGAGTTCTCCTAGGGGCAGAAAACAAGTACTCCCCCATTGAAAAACAATGCCTGGCGTTAATCTTCGCGATAACGAAGCTCGGACACTACGCTTTGGCATATGAGGTCCATCTCATATCAAAAGTGGATCTTCTCAAGTATTTGATGTCAAGAGCCATACTAACAGGACGACTCGCTAAATGGGCCCTGCTCTTAATGGAATTCTCGGTGACATTCCGATCTCTCAAGGCAGCGAAAGGCCAGGCCATCACAGACTTCCTCGCTGAGCATCCAATACCTGCCGATTCTCCCTTGAACTGCGAATTGCCAGAGCACACATTTGACACGATCGATGGGGAGAAAGGAGCGAGTGATACCCGATGGGAACTCTACTTCGACGGAGCATCTTCTATGAAGAAGCGAAAGAACAACTCCCCCATAATCAAATCTGGGATAGGCATCATCTTCGTGACTCCACAAAGAGGGATAATGCGCTTTGCCTTTTCCTTGACAGAGCCGAGGACGAACAATGAGGCCGAATATGAAGCTTTGATAGCGGGTCTTGAGATCACTATAGACATGGGAATCGAGAACCTCCTCATATACGGAGACTCCCAGCTGGTCGTTAGTCAAGTAAACGGCGACTATCAAACGTGCAAACCAGAATTGGTGAAGTATGGCGAGAGAGTACAACAACTGTTGACCCGAATCCCTTCATACGCCCTGGAAAGCATACCGTGAGCGGAGAATAGCAAAGCGGACGCGTTAGCTAAACTCGCTAAAGAACTGGCTGACGAAAACCTCGATGACGTGAGGATCGTTGTGAAAAGCCATCAGGTTCTTGCACCGACAGAAATATCTCCGGAGTCGTCCGAAGAAAAGGGAGCTACCGAGCAAACGGCCCTACAAATAAAAGACCAGGAAAAGATTAAGGATTGGAGAGAAGTATTTATAGACTACTTCAAATCCCGTCGAACACCTGAAGATGCGTCCTCAAGACATCAGCTCATGAAACGAGCTCTATCCTTCGCCTTTGTCAATGATACTCTGTATAAGAGATCGTTCGACTCTCTGTGGCTAAGATGCCTGGGACCTGAAGAAGCAAAGAGAGTTGTCCAAGAAACTCACGACGGACTCTGCGGTTCTCATCAAGCCGGGCCGAAGATGAAACTGAAGATCAAAAGGATGGTTTATTATTGGCCCACAATGTTCTAAGACTGCCTCAAATACGCGAAGCAGTGCCACTCATGCTAGATTCATGGGGACTTTATCCACCAGCATCCAAATCCGCTACATCCGACGGTGGCTAGCTGGCCGTTCTAAATGTGGGGAACTGACATAATCAGGCCCATTGAACCAGCATTGTCCAGAAGACATCGGTTCATACTGGCAACAACCGATTACTTCTCCAAGTGGGCAGAAGCAGTACCGCTAGGAGAAGTGAAGACGGAGAATATCCTCCATTTCTTCAAGACACACGTCATCTATCGGTTCAGCATTCCGTGACGGATTATCTCCGATAATGGGCCGGCCTACAGAAGTCATAAAATCAGCCGCTTCGCGCAGCAACATAATATAGACTGGAGATACTCTTCAGTCTATAATCCCCGAGCTAACGGTCTGGCTGAGGCTTTCAACAAGACCTTGACAAAGATCGTGAAAAAGAAGGTGTCCAAAAATAAGAAGGACTGGCATGAGAGACTGCATGAAGCTCTCTGGGCGTATCGAACTACGTTCAAAACGGCCACAAACACAACGCCGTATGTATTGGTATTCGGTATTGAAGCAGTACTCCCCTTGGAGATAGAGCTACCCTTCTTATGAGTGGCGGTTCATTACGAGCTAACAGACGAAGACAATGCTCATCTTCGCCTTGAGGAGTTCGACGCGCTCGACGAAACTCGGCTCATGGCGCAGCAAAACTTGGAAGCCTTTAAAGCAAAAATGACACGCTCATACGAGAGATTGACTAGGTCGAGAACATTCCGCCAAGGAGAACTCGTGCTAGTGGTCAAAAGACCCATGATCCCTAATCGTGCTAAACGGGGGAAGTTCGAGCCAAATTACGAGGGCCCGTACATCATAGACAAAGTCTACCAAGGTGGGGCTTATTTGCTCATGAATATGCATGGCGAAAGACCTTTCAGGCCGATAAACGGCCGGTTCCTAAAGAAATACTACGCCTGACGAGTTACGGACCAGGGTAATGATAAATGACGACGCCTATGTCCACTCGCTATCTTCCCAGGCCCAAACTCCAGAAGTGGTAGCCAACGAAACCGTTGCAACAACGGACCGAAATGTATTAAAACTAACGACGGACCGAGATGTCCTAAAACTAACAATGGACCGAAACGTCCCTAAACTAGCGACTGGACGAGACGTTTATAAACTACCACGGACCGCAGCATCCCAATGCTAACGCAAAAAAAGGGGGTACGTCCATAAGCGAAATGGACACGGATGAAAACCCGAAAGGGCTCCGTGAGTAAAAACAGCAGGACTACCGTCGAGTTTTGTGAAAACCCGAAAGGGAGCAATCTCGTTAAAAGACACTTGCAAGGTCCTTTCGACCCTATAAGGAGAAACCACGACTCACAAAGGAGAAACACACTTAGGGATCCCCACGATTCCTAAGGAGAAATTACACTTGCGAGATCCTCACGACTCGTAAGGAGAACCCTCTTATGAGACCCTCATGGCTCATAAGATTCAAAAGCCTTAAGCTACAGGGATCTGAACATGTTCTTAAGCCATCACAATCCCCAGATTGCCCTACAAGCGGTTCAATACTGACCCTTGTATATAATCCACGGGCACGAATAAACGTTTCCCTAACAAAGTCCCAACAGCGACTAGGGATATGCTCACACGGTGAACATCCCTTGTAAGTCCTCTCGACTTATAAGGAGAAAACACTCTTGTAAGAACCTTACGACTTATAAGAGACTATACACTTAAGACTCCTCACGATTCTTAAGGAGAAAACGCACCTACGAGATCCTCACGACTCGTAGGGAGAAGTACCTTTATGAGACCCTTACGGCTCGTAAAGTCAAAAAGCCTTAGTCAAAAGGATCCTAACCCTGTTTGCTAAGCCACCTTTGTTCGACATCGACAGAGGCAAATGATGATTCGCTCCTGGCAATATCCCAGTTGTAGCAATGCTGATGCCTAAGTCGGTTTCAAATCCCAAACTCGTAGTGAAAAGTCAGTGAGCCACAAATGCATATGAAATAGCCGAAATGATTGAGCAACTTGCAACAAAATCAGCAAGTAAAAATGTATGCATACAAAAACAGCCGAAATGATTGGGCAACTCGCAATAAAAAGCAGCGAGTAAAAAAGAAAAATAGCCGAAATGATTGGGCAATCGCGACTTTCGCGATACAAAAAGCTGAAATGATAGAGTATCGCGGAAAGAAAACACAAAATATATAAAATGAAATTTTTGCCCTTCAGGTGAGATCACATAGATCCCTGTATACAATCCAGGGGCACAAACAAAGAGGGAACCATATCATCCCACCAGGCTCCATTAGAAAGAGAGCCAAGTCTCGATGGCAACATTTGCATCTCGAGAGACCAACAACAGCGTTCCTCCTCATTCCAGCAGGATTCGAACGCGACAATCAATCTCGGAGCCACGGTAGAGTCCCTAGTTCCAAGTCTCGATGGCCACATCTATAGCCTGGAGACCCACAACAGCGTTCCTCCTCATTCCAACAGGATTCGGACGCGACAATCAATCTCGGAACCACGGCAGAGTCCCCAGTTCCAAGTCTCGACGGCCACATCTACAGCCTGGAGACCCACAACAGCGTTCCTCCTCATTCCAGCAGGATTCGGGCACGACAATCAATCTCGGAGCCACGACAGAGTCCCTAGTTCCAAGTCTCGATGGCCACATCTACAGCCCGGAGACCCACAACAGCGTTCCTCCTCATTCCAGCAGGATTCGGGCGCGACAATCAATCTCGGAGCAACGGCAGTCCCTAGTTCTAAGTCTCGACGGCTACATCTACAGCCTGAAGACCCACAACAACGTTCCTCCTCATTCCAGCAGGATCCGGACACGACAATCAACCTCGGAGCCATGGCAAAGTCCCTAGTTCCAAATCTTGACGGTTCACAGACAACCTAGAGACCACCTCAACATTCGTCTCATTACAGCAGACGCAACGTTAGCAAAGCGGAGCCATGGCAAAGTCCCCAGTTCCATGACTCGGTGGTGCACAGACAACCGAGAGTCAACCCCTGACCTCATATGGCTAAAGTCAATCATGACCCCATATGGCTAAAGTCAACCCCTGACTCCGTATGGCCAAAGTCAATCCTGATACCATATGGCTAAAGTCAACCCCTGACCCCTTATGGCCAAAGTCAATCCTGACCCCATATAGCTAAAGTCAACCCCTGACCCCGTATGGCCAAAGTCAATCCTGACCCCATATGGCCAAAGTCAACCCCTGACCCCATATGGCTAAAGTCAACCCCTGACACCATATGGCTAAAGTCGATCTTGACCCCGTATGGCCAAAGTCAATCCTGACCCATATGGTTAAAGTCACCCCTGATCCCGAATGGCTAAAGTCAATCTTGACCCCATATGGCTAAAGTCAACCCCTGACCCCGTGGAACACGGCTATAGTCAATCCTGACCCCGTGCAAAACGGCCAAAGTCAACCCTCGACCTCCCCATCGAAGCAATGCTTTGACTCCGGAGTAGGTCAACTCATCAATCACTTATGAGTCCTCTTGACTTATAAGGAAGAAAATTCTTTCGGGAGATCCTTACGACTCTCAAGAGAAAAACACACTTAGGAATCCTCACGATTCCTAAGGAGAAAACACACCTACGAGATCCTCTCGACTTGTAGAGAGAAAAATCTTTATGAGACCCTTACGGATCATAAAATTGAAAAGACTTAGGTGACAGATCCTAACCCTGTCTCCTAAGCCATCACTGCCCTGCAAAGAGGTCAAGATGGACTGTTCATGGGCCATACTCTCCCAAGTCGAATATTGACAAGGAGAGAAACAATCACTTATGAGTCCTCTCGACTTGTAAGGGAGAAAATTTTCTTGTGAGATCCTTACGACTCTCAAGAGAAAAACACACTTAGGAATACTCACGATTCCTAAGGAGAAAATACACCTACGAGATCCTCTCGATTCGTAAGGAGAAAAATCTTTATAAGACCCTCACGGCTCATAAAGTTGAAAAGCCTTAGGAGGCGGATCTGAACCTGACTCCTAAGCCATCGCTGTCCTGCAAGAAGATCAAAATAGATTATCCACAAAACGCATTTGCCAAAAGGGACACACCGTCATGAAACAAAATATATCTTTTATTCATAAATCAAAATGAATACAGAGTACAATCTATAAAACAATCAAAGGATGCTCTCATTCAGGAGCATGTACAAAAGGAGGATAAAAAAACATATACATTGTCTTCAAGCCGGCGGATGATTTAATAGATTCGTCAGTTCATTCTTCTTCCGCTGGGTCTCATCCTCATAATTCATTATCGCTATGAGACGGGCTTCCGCTTGAGACTGCTGGGCCTGGTACGAGGAGAGCAGATTTTCAAGCTCCTTTTCGGTAACTTTGTGAGCTTCAACCATCTCGCGAGTAAAAACAACAGCTTTATCAACAGCTACCACGTCCCTGATAGCTTTTTGAAGCACTCGCCAAAGTTCATACGCACGAGTGGTCTGGACTATTCACGGCGCACCGTTCAACCAACCCCCGCAAGATTGCCTTTGCAGCCACGACTTCTGAAGGAAGGCGCATGCACTCAAGACTATGTAAACAAGCCCCCACCCGACGACAGTATCCGATCCCAAAACATGCACGAACCGTGTGCTATGTAAGAAGGAGGATCCTTTGTATGCGCCCCATCAAGCGCGCATTTTTCAAACATACGCCCGCTTAAGTAGAGATGATATCTAAAACGTGTTGACAACGCAACAGTAGCGCTCACATTTAAAGGAAATTCCTAGGGATAAAGTATAAAGCTCGTGTATATAGGAGGGGTGCGTGTACGAATATATGATGAGCGGAAAGGATTCAATAAAAAGCATGCAACAATCAATAATAAGAGGAATACATCGAGTTAAGGCATACTACTTTATAGGGAAAATATCATCAAACATGGGATCAGTGATACCAGGGTTAACAAAACAAAAAACAAAATTCTCCAGCTCCCTTTCTTCCTTCTCCAACACGTCGAAGCGACGGTTTTCACGAGGGGTTGCTCCCAACCAATTAGCGCCATGCCCATCAGCAAAGGCGAACATGACAGCCCGCCGGGCCCTTATCTGACCCAGAAGATGAATCGAGCGATCCTTCAGGGCCTGGGTAAGCAAGCATGCCTCATAGAAACACTCAAGTTTGTCCTCCGCCGCATCAAGCATCGCCAAACTCATCTCGGTCGGATGGGGAGGGATGTCCGCAAGCACGAATGAAAGGACCATCCGTAGCCAAATGGAACCCATAGGAAGGGGAGATCCCCTGCGAATTAGGAGTTCATACGTCACCGCTTCGCATTCGACATCCGTGAGAAGAGGATCCTCCAGCCGCGCAGCAAAGCGAGGAATTATCTCCTCGACGGGCACCTCCCATGGTTGTTGACGAGCATAGGGGCGGTTGCAAGCCATGGCATTTAATTGATTTCTCAAGATGATCACCAGATTTCTCTATGAAGAGAGAAAGAAACGCATAGCTTCGGGTTATAAAGAGGAGCATTCAATGCTGTGCACAGAAAATATGGTGCATGATGGAACTATTCCTAAGGCCCAGAAAAAGGGGAGAGCATGGGAAATCAAAGAGATGATTCGTTGGAATCAGTGTAAGGAAACGAAGCGACCCCATCAACAGAGCCCCACGTGCATAGCACGTGAGCACCGTCCTGGACCCTTATTGGAAATTAAAACAGCGCTGCACGTGCATAACACGTGAGCAGGCGCCAATAAGAGATTGAAGCCCCCAACAGTGACTCACGTGCCAAACACGTGAACACCAATAACGGCATGACAGAATTTCATACAGAACACATGTAAACACAGAAAGGGGAAGGGATAGTTTTGTCATTCATACTCCTAAAATTCATACAAAAATAAAAGAAAATGTTTACAATGGTAAGACATCAAATCCAGGGCATGGATTAAGAAATTCAAAAGCAAGGCCATCCAAAAATTTTCGAGCCTCTCGGACCATCTTCGTGTGCATCCTTTCACGATCACAAGCGTCAGGATCCCCACTGATATCCTCCGCCCTCCGATAAGCAGCGAGTATCTTCGCCTGCTGAAAAGCTTGATGCAGAATATTAACAAGGTTGCCCCCCCTTTTCTTTAAGATTAGGCCCATCAGATATACCGAGTGCACCTTATATTCGGCGTCATCCAATGCCTTGAGCAGCATGCCTTGATAGAATAAAGGAAGCTCTTTCCAGATCGCTTTCACGATGAGCTTCAAGAGAGAGGAACGACGAGGAAGCAGTCGACCATTATACGCACCGAAGCGGCCCATAATTTCAGCGCACTGGGCGTTTGTGAATTCTTGATTTTGGGAACGGCCGAGTGAGCGGATGTCTCCGTAAGAAATAATCTCATCGAGATCATACAAATGAGCGGCCATAACGCCTGAAAAGGAGATCAATTAGAGTTAGTAGACAGGCTGATTAAGAAAAAGATTATCGAAACAAACAAGGGGATTTAAACAACTACTGATTAAATCACCAAATGAATTTAATTCTGTGCAATTAAGAAGGGAATCCTAAAAAGGATTTCGCATTTGATGAAAAGGTTCCTCGGGCCAAGGAGTTAAACTCCTCGAGAACAATACTCTGCAGACAGGAATGACACCTGTCAAAGGCAATTATGAGGGGAATTAAAAATTCCCCAAGAATTCTAAGAGCCATGCTCTGTAAGAATGATGGAATAACCCATCAGAAAACTTAGAGCAAAGTTTTTAATTAAAATTCCGAGATCTTCAAGATCCATGAACAAACTCTTAGGAGTTCTTTATGAAAGGTTAATAAATCTACATAATTTGAAAGAGCAAAGCTCTGATTATGGGTTAAGAAACCCTAAGGAAGATCTAAGATCTAACAAGAGCAAAGCTCTGTTGAGAAACCCTAAAAAGGTTTTCTTGAAGATCTATGATCTAAGTAGAGCAAAAGCTCTGTTAATGGGTGAAACCCTAGATTATTGACTAATCTCTTCAAAAGAATTGATCTTTTACTTAAAAATTTGACAGAGTTCTTAAAACAGAGAGCTATGCGCTAAAGGAGAAATAATTCTCAGAAAACAAGAAAGAATATGAACAGAGATCATCTCAAGGGCCAAGGGTCATATTTATAGGCACTGAGAGCCGTTTGAACTTCTAGGTTGATCTAAAGGCGCAGATGCTGCCACCACTGCACTCACGTATGGGCCACGTGAGTGCAACGGTGGGGGGGCACTTGTTTCCCCCAATCAGAGCAAATCTATGTTCAAATTTTCAAAATTTGAAATGAAGCAGCGCTTCATAAAGCGCCAGCAAGCAGCGCTCACATGCAAAGCACGAGTGCGCTAGCGCGAAGAGCGCCAGCGCTCTGAAGCAGTGCTCACGTGCAAAGCACGAGTGCGCTAGCGCTAGAACTAAATGTCCTCCACCGTTGGATCAAAGATCCAACAAACATGATTAAAAATCATCAATTGACCAGAATAAAATTCCGTTAAGGAAAGATTCCTCAAAATCTTTCCAAACAAAAAAATTGTGCTCCGTAAATCAGAGCACCGTTGGATCAATGATCCAAATGTGATTAAAAATCACCAAAATACAGAATAAATTCTGTATGGGGAAAATTTCCAAATCTTGTTAAAAACAAGAAGATTGCCTTCTGTAAATCAGAAGCCCTTGGATCAAAGATCCAACGGGGGAAACATCCCCAAATCAATTAGAGAAAAGATCTCCTTAACCGATTGAACAAATCAGCCTTCACTATATAAAGGCCCCAAGACTTCAAGTCTGGGAGAGATACAGAGACAAATAGAGGAACCCCCCTATAAACTTTGAGAAATTTAAAGACCAAGAGCAAGTTCTCAGAAGAAGAAAACTTTCTTCAAGGTATAAAGAAAAAAAGAACAGAGAGATGAAATCATCTCATATAAAAGAAGAATTTACTTCTTTTTCTTCAGATCATAGATCTACAAGACCAAGATCTTTCACAACAGAGATCAAAGTATCTCATCATAAAAATAAGTGGAAGAATTCAACCTTCTTCATATCATAGATCTATAAGACACATTGTCTTTCAGAGATCAATGTATCTCATTATAAAAGGGGGGAGAATAATTCAACTCTCTTAGGATTATAGATCCATAAAGGCAGAGCCTTTCACCAAAACCATAAGAGATTGAAACATCTCCTATAAAAAATAAGAACTTCGTTCTTAAATCCATGAGATAAAGTCTCTTATAGAGAATTTAATTCTCAAGGCGCAAAGATGCCTAAAAAGAGCCTTAGTACTCCAATTAAAGAAGAGCGCCTCAACGTTCCAAATCTAGCGCACAGCGCTGCAAAGCCTTAGCGCTCCAAACATGAACAGAAGCGCATTACGCTCTTTGAACTGGCGCTCAAAGCTAAGCACACCACGTGCTTCCCACGTGTGCGCTACTTGAACAGAAGCGGTTTAGGCTCTTTGGACTGGCGTTCAACACCAAGCGCGCCACGTGCTCCTCACGTGTGAGCTACATCACAAGAACCGCTCTACGCTCATTGACTGGCGCTCGGCGCCAAGCGCGCCACGTGCTCCTCACGTGTGCGCTACTCAGCAGAAGCGCCTTAGAGCTCCAAATCTGGCGCACAACGCCAAGCGCGCCACGTGCTTCTCATATGTGCGCTACCCAGCAGAAGCGCTCTGCGCTCTTTGACTGGCGCAAAGCGCCAAGCGCGCCACGTGCTCCTCATGTGTGCACTAAAAGAACATAAATTGTTCTATAAATAAAGCCCAGAGCTATGATAAATGCTCAACATTCAGTAAAAGACAAAAATATTGTCAGAACTCAAATCAATGCTCGACATTGTTAAATGTTTAACATTTTAACTAAATGGGCCGAGCCCAAAGTGGTCATAGAACCCTAACTCAGATTAATTGAGCCCATGTACTTATAAATCTTTGAACTTAGTCCCAAATTGGACTACAGATCCCAACTAATATTGGTTCAAGGGTACATCTCTTCACTCCTCTGATATTTGTCGTTGTAATCCTTCAACGTCTTCAGAGAGGTGATCGGTCCCGACAACCAGACATTCCACGGACTATGGGGTCCTTAAGCCCATAGACTATGATGTCCTTAACCTCAGACTGTGGGTTCCTTAAACCCATGGACTATGATGTCCTTAACCTTGGACTGTGGGGTTCTTAAACCCATGGACTATGATGTCCTTAACCTTTGACTGTGGGGTCCTTAAGCCCATGGACTATGATGTCCTTAACCTTGGACCGTAATGTCTTTAAACTAATGGACCGCAAAGTCCCTAAACTAAAAAAATAGAGCCGAAATGCTCTTTTGTTGGATCTAAATGATCCCGTTAAGTAGATCTTAGTCCAAAATTAGACTAACGTATCCTTAATGAATGTTTAAGTCGATCTTAGTCTCAAATGAGACTAACGCATCCTTAAACCCAACCCCAAACCCAAATCTAAGAAGATACGGATTTGGACTAATCCACGCCTTACTGGCGACAACATAAATTAGTCTCCGTATACAATCCACGGGCAACCAAAAACAAAACAAACAGACACGACATGAAGTGACCATCTGGAGAAGGAGAAAGTTGTTACCGTGATGCGGTAGCGTAATTAACTACAGGGGCTTGCGCCTGCAGGGAAGAGCGTCCCCATAATCAAAAAACCCTTCAAATGAGGGGGAATCTGACGAAGTCTGCTACATCGGCCGCATCCGTTTAAACCTTCGATACATGGTGCCATAAATCAACTTTGCATCTTCGGAGAGGTGGACGGATAGCACCAAATAGCATCTGCCCTCGAAGTTCAGGCCGGACGTCCCAACGCCCCGGTCGCGTCTTTTCGGCGGAGAACAGTAACATGTGTACAGGTTAGTCTATCGACCTGAGATCATCATTTGTCTCGTGTGAGTTCCTACTGTGCTTTGATTACTACCCTACAACTGCTCAAAGGAGTCATGCAAACAGGTTTTAGTTGGGTACAATCCCGAGTCACATGGAAGCAGTGAGCGGATCATCGGGGATTCGTCTCTCCCGGTATTGGGGGTTGATGTCGCGTTGTGCACGGGTGGACATCACTAGAAATCCTTGGTCAAGGTAGACGAGAATTACTGATTTGGATCAGTAATTTCTCAGTTAGTGATGGGCTCCATACCGACATGAAATATCGCGTTATTAGGGGTCTGACTTTATCCACCCCCTAGACTCGATATGCAATACTCATAGACGAACGGACCGGAATGTACGGAGATTGTCACGGACAGGCTCAGTAGGGGTTCAGATGAGTTTGCTCATCGGCCTTCCTTTCACTCAATACCTGGGTAGCCGTTACGTACATCTAGTGCCGCTGACATGCTTGTGGTTAAACTCACTGACGGTGTATTGATGAGTTTTTAGAGTCCCACACAGAGGGTTTCCCTACATCGGGCGAAACGATATAGAGGCCGTATGGTTTTACTGCAGGGTTCGATCATATACGTGCACTTGTGCAGTCATAATTCGGACGGATAATACTAGTGGGCTTTGGTTTAAGCCGGATTCTTGTATTATATTGTTAGATTATTTTTGTCTCTTTGTATTTGTATTTTTCAGAATACGGATGCAGGTATGTATATACGGATGAGGGGTATACTTGTAATTTATTACAAGGTGCTTTTAGAAGATGCCACCTCATTTTTGTTTATAACCATTTAGGATTAAATGGTTAATGAAGTGGAGGATGGGGTGTTATTGCATTTATTGAAGTATGGCACACTTGGTGACTCATGGGGTGACTCATGATTCACCATTGAGGTATGCTTCATTTGCTTTATGTTGTGAGATATTTTGTGAAGGCTTGATTCATTCTCTTGGCTTCACAACACTTAGCCATTTTTCTATGGTTGCTTCACACTCTCATCCTCAAGCTTCTTCTTCTACCTCCACCCTAAACGTCTCATGTGTTGAGAAACCTAGGGTGTTTGGAGACAAATTAATCCATCATTAGATTCTACATCCTCTAGGCTATCTAGTTTGGCGAACTAGGTACCCTAGTTACTTCGGCTATGAGGTTGGAGCTCGAACTATAAATCCTCAGGTGGATCATCTTCGATGGAGGGAGAACGGAGATCAAGCTTGACCATGGTGGCTTCTTGGAGCTTAGGAAGATGGTAGAAGACCGAAGGACTCGGATCATTCAGTATAACCATTCTAAACTCCTCTTTAGTTTGCTAGCTTTAGGTTTATGGTAGATCCGGATTATCGGGTTGTTCTAGCGCCAGTTTTGAAAATTTTTGTACCGCAAACGGTCACAGTAGATGGCCAGGGCACTGGCATAACCCAACACCTACCACACAATATGAAATGTGGTGTGGGAAAAACCCTATCTTAAGTATCTTAAGATATGGGGATGTCAGCTTTTGCCAAAAAGCAGTATGCAGACAAGCTCGAGGCACGATCAGTACTGCATAAGATTGTGGGATATCTAAGGAACTCCAGGGGGTATCTTTTCCATTACGCAAAGGAACAAAAGATTTTTGTTTCTCGGCATGCCCACTTTCTGGAGACTCAATTTCTTAAAAAGGATATAAGTGGGAGCGCGATAGAACTGGAAGAAATTCCAGAACCACAAACTATTACTGAAAGCATAGTAGAATCAGAAGTTTCAAAAGAACTGGACATCCATGCGCCACTCCGCAGATCCAGTAGGCAATCTCATCCACCTGAGAGATATTACGATTTTCTCGAATACGGGAATAGTGATGATTGAATCATCAATGATAATGAGCTAACTAGTTTCCAGTAGACCATTACGAGCAGAGACTCAGTAAAGTGGCTGGATACAATGCGGACCGAAATGGAATCCATGTACACCAACAAAGTTTGGACTTTGGACATTGCACCTCAAAGGGTAAAACCCGTAGGCTGTAAATGGATCTTCAGAAAAAAGATTGGTGTAGATGGACAGGTTGAAACCTATAAGGCTAGACTTATAGCAAAAGGTTTTCGTCAAATACCTGGCTAGGACTATGATGAAACCTTTTCTCCAGTGTCTATGCTTAAATCCATTCAGATCCTACTTGTCATTGCTGCCTTCCATGATTATGAAATTTGGCAGATGGATATAAAGAACGCTTTTCTGAATGGAAATTTGAAAGAGTGTGTTTATATGGATCAGCCAGAGTATTTCATAGAGAGTGGGAGCACCGGAAAAGTGTGCAAGTTGCTTAAATCCATTTATGGATTAAAGCAGACATTGCAGAGTTGGAACATCTGCATTGATAAGACGGTCAAAGAATTTGACTTTATCAAAAATCCGAATGAAACATGCATTTATAGTAAGATTATAGCGAGAGCTGTAGTATTCCTCGTCTTCTATGTGGATAACATTCACCTAATAGGAAATGGCATTCCTATGCTACAATCAGTCAAAGGATTCTTGTCGCAGAAGTTCTCCATGAAAGACCTGGGTGATGCTTCCTACATTCTGGGGATCCAGATCTATCATGATAGATCTAAAAGGATGTTGGGACTTTCATAGTCCAGGTACATCGACACCATACTGAAAAGATTTAGTATGGAAGATTCCAAGTTTGGTAATCTACCGGCTAGTCACGGGATCACCCTCTCCAAAGAGATGTCTCCCAAGAATTATTTGGAAAGGGATCGCATGAGTATTATATCCTAGGCTTCTGCGGTAGGATCTATAATGTATGCGATGTTGTGTACCAGACCAAATATTGCTTACGCACTGAGCGTGGTAAGAAGGTATCAGTCAAACCTTGGGAAGAAGCACTGGATAGCAGTTAAGAACATTCTCAAGTACCTGAGAATGACTAAGGAGATGTTCTTGGTGTACAGCAGTAAAGACCTCCAGATCATGGCATTCGCTGACACCAGCTTCCAGAATGACAAGAATGGCTCCAAATCCATGTCGGGTTATGTATTTACCCTCAATGGAGGAGCGGTCTGTTGGAAGAGCTCCAAGCAGGATACCGTTGTTGACTCGACGATGGAGGCATATTATATTGCTACATGTGACATCGTGAAAGAAGCAGTCTGGATGAGGAAGTTCATTACAGAACATCAAGTGGTTCCGCCCATTATTGATCCAATACCTTTGTACTGTGACAACAATAGGGCTATAACTTTATCGAAGGAACCAAGGTCCCATCAGAAGTCCAGACATATCTTGAGGCGGTATCACCTAATCAGGGAGATTGTGGATCGCCGGGAGATCAAGGTGCGAAGAGTAGACACGGAGAACAACACTGCAGATCCACTCATAAAGGCCATCTCTCAGACGCAGTTTGAGAGGCTATTCGAGATGGTAGGTTTGGGATATGCCAATACATGGCCTTAGTGCAAGTGGGAGATTGTTAGTGATATATGCCCTCGAAGCCATTATTGTATAGTACTGGATTGTATATTACATTTTGAAAGCTTGGGATATACACAGATATAATAACAGTCTTGCTCAATATGATAGTATGCTATCTGGTTTGATTCTATCTTAATATGTGTATATGTTTCTTTTAATATATCGCTAATACATATTCATAGAGCCCTTAGGATCTTTGCTTGACAACCAGCGTTGTGATGGCAGTCACACTAGTAGGGGCTAGGTAGTTTATAAGCATATCCTTAAGCTTGTCCCTAGTTGTAGGATTATCGAGACAGAGTATCGATACTCCAAAGTAGACTAGTGTATACACTTCTTATCCCTGACAGAGGAGGTGGCCTGTCCTAAAGCCATTGGTATACGATACAGAGATAGTATACAGGTGCTCATTGGGTTATAAGTTATACTGGACGGACTTGCTGGGAACTGCTGGTTGGTATTATACCCATCGTCAGTTAGCAGTTCCCCGGTGACATGAGTACAGGTTAGTCCGTTGACTTGACATCACTATTTTTCTTGAGTGTGTTCCCACTGTACTTAGATTACTACCCTACCACGGCTTAAATGAGTCGTCCAAACAGATAGTGGTTGGGTGCAATCCCGAAGCACTTGGAGGCAGTAGGGGTTAGAAGGGATTCGGCTCTCCCGGTATTGGGAGTTGATATCACACTGTGTACGGTTAGCCAATACAAAAAGTCCTTGGCCAGGGCAAGTGAGATTTACTGGTAGGTACACCGGTAGTTTCTCAGGGTGTATTGGGCTCTACACCGACACGACTTATTGCGCTATTAGGGGTCTAACGTTTACCACCCCCTAGGCCCAATATGCCGTACTCTTAGACGAACAGACCGGTCTTTACGGAGATTGTCACGGATATGCTCGGTAGGGATTCAGATGAGTTCACTCGTCGGCCTTCTTTTTGACAGGTACATGGGTAGCCGTTACGTATAGCTAGTACCACTGACGGACTTGTGGTTAAACCCACTGCCAATGTACTGTCGAGTCTTTAGAGTCCCACACAGAGGGTTCCCTGGTTCAGGAGAAACGATGCAGAGGCCGTATAGTTTTACGTGCAGGGTTCCGATCATATACGTGTACTAGCTACATGGATATTGTTCGGACGGATAATACTGTTGGGCTTAGGATTAAGCCGGATTCTAGTATTGTATTATTGGATTATTTTTATCTCTTTGTATTCGTATTTTTTGCAGTACGAATACGGGTATGTATATACAGTAAGGGCATTCTTGTAATTTTTACAAGAGATACTTCTAGAAGGGGACGCCTCATTTTGGTTTAATCTATTTTTGGAAAATAGATTAATGAGGTGGAAATGGAGATATTTGTGGTATGGGTAAAGCATGGCTAATTCCTTTATTTATTAGTTTGGCCTTACTATTCAAGCATGGCTACAATTTTCTATTAAAAATATTGCATGCTTGATGTGAGAAAAAGAATGAGCTATTCTTCACTTGCCTTCACACTTGATCATTTGTGTTTTCTCATTCTCTCTCCATTTGCTCTCCTCCTTCTTCCTCAAACCCTAACCCTCACATGTGTTGTGAATCCTAGGGTTCTATGAGATAAAATAGTCCAATTAATTCTCTACATATCCTAAGCTACCTAGATTAGCGAACTAGGTATTTTAGTTACCTCGGTTTTGAGGTTGGAGCTTGAACCATAGACTCTTGGGTGGATCGTCTTCGACACGAAGAGGCCGACGACCGAGCTAGATCCGCACCTTCTAGGAGATCAAGAAAAGGAGAAGAAGACCCGAAGGACTTGTATCTTGGAGGTTTAAAACACTTTCACAGTGGTTTAGAACCTCCATGTGTTTAGCTAGTTAGGGTTTATGAACAATCCTGGATGTTTAGTCGATGTTTCTTGACATAAAAATATTTTTTGTAAATTCCGCCTCCCTACAAACCTTATGGAGTGTGCGAAATCGACTTACAGTATCAATCTGACCCAAGGGAGAAGCACTGGATAGCTGTGAAGAACATTCTTAAGTACTTGAGAAGGACTAAAGAGATGTTCTTGGTGTATGGTAACGAGGAACTCCAAGTGGAGTTCTTTACGGATTTGAGCTTCCAAAGTGATAAGGATGACAACAAGTCTGTCTCGGGCTTTGTTTTTACCCTCAATGGAGGGACGGTATGTTGGAAGAGTTCCAAGCAAGATACTGTTGCAGACTCGACGATGGAGGCTGAATACATCGCTGCCAACGATGCTGCCAAAGAGGCTGTCTGGATGAAGAAGTTCATTATTGAACTTGGTGTGGTTCTATCCATTGAAGATCCAATACCCTTGTATTGTGATAACAATGGAGCTGTGGCTTTGGCTAAGGAACCCCGGTCCCATCAGCGATCTAGACATATTCTGAGGCGGTATCACCTGATCCGGGAGATAGTTGATCGCCGTGAGATCGAGATCAGGAGAGTAGACACGAAAGACAGCACGGCGGATCCACTCACGAAGGCCCTCCCCAAGACACAGTTCGAGAGACTTTTTGGGATGTTGGGTATGCGATACTACAACAACTGACCTTAGTACAAGTAGGAGATTATTAGGAATATGTATGCCCTAGAGGCCATTATTGTATATTATAGTGGATGCTTGGATATATATAGGGGATTTTCTTGCTCGACATGATAGTATGTGGTTGCTCTTTATCTTAACATGTGCACTTGTTTTAGTTTACTATCTCATTGATACATGTTGATAAAGCCCTTAAGATGTTAGCTTGACTACCAGGACTATGATGTAGATCATACTAGTGGGGCTTATGTAGTCCCAAGCACATCCTTTAACAGTTCCCAGTCGAGAGAGTATCGAGACATGGCATCGATATTCCAGAATAGACTAGTATGTACGTTTCTTGACCCTATATGGGACGATGGTTGATCTCACAACCATTGGTGTTTGACATCAAAGATTGTACACAGGTGCTCATTGGAGAATGGGTACACCAAACAGGAGTCGCCGAGAACTCCTAGATGGTACCATACCTATCGTTAGATAGCAGTTCTCTGGTGACACTTGTACAGGTTATTCTATAGACCCGAGATTGTCATAGTGTCTTGTGTGGTTCCCACTGTACTTTGATTTCCTTCCTACCACGGCTCAAAAGAGTCATGCAAACAGGTGGATTTTAGGTACAGTCCCAAGTCACGTGGAGGTAGTGAGCGATAGGAGGGGTTTCGTCTCTTCCGGTATTGGGAGTTGATGTTGCGATATGATCAATTGGCTATAACAGCATGTCCCTGGGCAAGGCTGATGAGATTTACCGGTAAGTATTATCAGTAGTTTCTCTAAAAATTATAGGCCACACATCGGCATGACTTATCAAGTTATTAGGGTCTGACGATACCACCCCCCAAACTCGATAAGCAACATATCAGACGAAGAGACCGGACTGTATGGTAAGTGTTGCTTATAGGCTCTACGGGAGTTTGGACAAGTTTGCTTGTTGATCTTCTATTCGTTCAATACCTGAGTAGCTATTACGTCTAGCTAGTACCGCTGACAGCTTGTGGGTATCTAATGTGATCATTACCTACTGCTGGCGTATTGACGAGTCTTTAAAGTCACGCATAGAGGTTTCCTAGCTCAAGCGAAACGAAGTAGGGCACGTATGGAGATATGTGTGGAAGCTTGTTTAAATACGAGTATATGATACCGTATTCTAATCTAGCGTTAATTGAAATCAGCCGGGTTATATATGAATATAACCGGATTATTGAATCAAGTGTTGATTCAATTATTTGATATATATTTATGTTTATATATATTTGATATTATCCGGATTATATTTGATATAGCCGGATTATTGAATCAAGTGTTGATTTAATAATTTGATATATATATATATATATATATATATATATATATATTAACTAATATTGAATATTAGCCGGTTGCATGTGATATAACCGGATTATTGAATCAAGTGTCGACTTAATAATTTGATATACACATATATATATTTGATATTAGCCGGGTTATATATGATATAACCAGATTATTGGATCAAGTGTGATTTAATAATTTGATAAATATTTATATATTTGATATATATATATATATAAACTAATATTAAGTTCACTTAATATTTTCTTCTCTTTATATATATGTGATATATATATATATATATATATATATATATATGAATGAATTTATATTGTATCATGGTTGATGATACAAGGAACTAGGATGTGTGAGAATCACATTGAAAAATGAGATGATGATAAATATTTTTGAATTAAAAGAATAGAAAAATGTGTCATAGTTTTGGATGCTTGGAGAAGCCATGACTCATCTTCTATTCTTGTTTTATTCTTAGATATTTATCAATCCCATTCGCATCTCATCTCTTATCTTCATGGTTCAAAACTCATCCAAGTTCATCTTCTTCTTCATCTCCTCACTAATTTTCTAGGGTTGAGAAAAAGAAAAGAGAAAGAAATATTTCTAGGGAGCAAAATTCCTACTTCATCAATATACACTACTCTAGCACATTAGTATAGGTTGTTAACTTCATTAATACCTTAATTAGTGAAGTGTGAGCTTGAGTGAGAGTTGCCTCAAGGTGGATCATCTTCGACGACGAAAACTACAAGCAAGCTCGATCCTCTATTCAAGTGGAGTCAAAGAAGAGTTCTAAGGACTATAACTTGGAGCTTTAGAAATGAAAGACTAGACTACAAAGGATGTAGACACTCTTCATTTAGATTAGAACTTGTTTGCTTTACTTTAAAACCCTAATTTCGATTCTTGTTTAGTATACTTAGACCTCTAAAATTTTAAAATTGTATACTTGATGCTCATAAAAACATAGTAGAGGTGCTAAGATATACTTCCAGAATATATATAATAGAATATATGAAAGGGAAAAATGATTCGAACACGGTGGATATAGCCCAAGTTCCAGGAGATATATTTATTGTGATCAATCTATGAAAGATTGAGGCCGGGAGACACAAGATGTCTCCCAGTGATATATGTGTGATCAATCCATGAGTGATGAAATATTGGAATTGTATTGTATTGAAATGGTACTTTCATGTAATTGTGATTCCTTTGAGTTAGAAAACATGGAATATTTGTATAATATATTTAAAATAGTTCTTTTGATAATATTCATATATATATATATATATATATATATATAATAAAAATAAATTTTATTTATTTTGTAGAAATCTCATTTTCTTAAAATAGCATTAAAAATTCCATCGAGATCGAATACTCCTTGCGGAGGTCTGCGTCTCGCTCTACTAGATCTGAGGACGTGCGATATCCCGCACCATCCCAATCGGGGTTCCCAAAAATGGTTTGTAGAGGCGTAATTGCAAGGAATTAGATAATACTCTTTCTAAAGAAAACGATTTTGTAATAGTTTAGGGTATTTTATTGTAAATCGTAATATTCCCACAAGTATTGTCCAAAAGTAAATCGTGCTATGTCTAATATGTGTTTTGTGAAGAGGTAGGTCCTTACCTCGTGAGTTTTCTAAAGTTAATACAAGGAAATATGATAATTATGGCGATATGTAAAGTATATAGTATTTTACCGTAAAAATACGATAAAAGTTGCACAAAAGATTGTTTTGAGATGAAACTTGTTTTAATGTGTTTTTTAATGTTTATTAAACCTTATATGAGAGTATGGTATTAGATGGTCTAAGAAAAGTTAGAATTTTTAAAGAAAAACGAAACGAAAGTCGGATTAACTCCGCTTTCGGCGAGTTTTAAAAATGAAAGTTTTTAGAATAGGAAAAGAGAGGGGGAGAGGGGACTTACTAGCTATAAGTATATAGGGGAGAAGGGGGAAGCTTGGGAAAGTGTCGGGGCTTCGTTTCGTCGCCGGAATCTCCTCGAAACTTCGCCGGAACTTCGCCTCTTACTAACTCCACTTGTACAACGCGGGACTTGGAATTTTTTAGAGAGTTTTTGTAAAGAAATTCTGAATGAGGAGAGGTAAAATGTGATGTGGTGTTTATCGGAAAAATTAAGGTTTAGGGTAATGACGAATAAAATTAAAATGTGCATTAAAAATGAATTAAAGAGGGGATTTATCATTCTCTGGATAAATTCAGAAAAATCAAACAATATGGGTGTAGTGGGGTAGGCCAAGGGGTGCTAGGGTTAAATTTTGAGAGCATTTGGTACGGTTTGGACCGATGGTGCCAGCCCAAATCACGATCTCACCGGTCATCTTGGAGGGGATGGGGCTTGGATTGGGGCCACGTGTCCTAAGCTGTATAAATAGCATTTTCCACATGTTTGTTTTTATTGTGACTTTTCATTTTACGTGCGGTGCACGTGCAAACCTTTGGGCTTCTAAAAGATCAAAAGAAAATACAATAAAAATAATATGTGGCTGGGGGGATTTGATCACAGGGGCTACGTCACAGCAGTGCAAGGCTTTACCAATGAGCTACAAGTGTTTTCTTGCTATTGAAAAGCAAATTAAATTTATAACTTGTGCTCAGGCTTAAGTATCCCTTTTTGTATTTTGGAAAATATTTGTACAGAAAGTTTATGGTTGTTACAGGTTTTTCTTGAGTTGATAAAAGAGAGGAAAATATTTCTAAAGTGGGATAAACTCCTACTTCATCAACTTATACTATCCTAGCGCTTTAGTGTATATTGTTTGCTTCACTAATATCTTGATTGGTGAAGAGTTAGCTTGACCTAGAGAGGCTTCAAGATGGATCATCTTCGGCTTCGAAGATCACTTAGCAAGTTCGTTCCTTTCGACAAGTGGAGCCAAGAAGAGTTCTAGGGATCACTACTTGGAGCTTAGGGACTACTACTTGGAGCTATTGAAGTGAAGGAGTTGGTCTACAAAGGTTGTAATCTCTTTCACTTAGTGTAAAACTTGTTTACATTCCTATTAAACCCTAATTCTCTAGTTCGATTCTAGGTTAGTATAGCTTAGCCCACTAGATTTTTTAAAATTGCATACTTGATACCTCTAGAAACCTACTAATGGTGCTAAGACATATTTTCATGGTATCATAGCCAAGCTAAAGCATTAGAAGTAGTCTAAACGAAGTTAAAGTGTTTGATCGAGTTTCGAAACCCTAAATTTCCATGGTTTCTGTAAATAATTTTAAAAGTTGGAATTTTTAAGATTAAAAATATGTAGAAAATCGTGCAGGGCATATAATGGAGCCCCAAGAAATTCGAGGGCCCAACTCGACCGCTTGGCCGCGGAGTCCTAACCTAGGGTTTAGCCGCGGTTGCGCGGCAACATTGGTGAGTTGAGAACTTGTGTTTCTTGTGCTGCTCCATAATGATATTTGGCACTTTCTGGGTATTTTTAGTGAGGCTCAAGCTGTTGAGGTCTTTGGGATTTGTGGGTGTTTGATATATCGATCAAAATGTTTAACATCGACAAGATATATATGATATGTGATACAATATTTGGAATCCACATTAATTAGTTTTGTGAAAACTAGTTTGTGTTTTGTAAATCTCGCGTTTTAGTCTCTTTTGATCAATTGCTACGGAATTTCGATTCGGATCAAAACTCCGTTGCAATCTCGTATTGTATGTGGATAGTCGTCGGGAAACACTACTAGATAGCCACGCCCTATAGCCCCGACCAAGTGACTATAGGAGAACCCCATTGCCAAAAGCATCCACTCGGGTGCTCGAGACCATGGTGTTCCGCCTAAGTGCACTTCGTTGACGGTATCAGGGGTGCGGCAATTTACTAAAGTTCCCGATGAGCATTCGATCATTTAATCGGGAATCTTGTTGAATTACCCGACTTGATGTTGAAAAGTGTTTTCAATTCGAGACATAAATGCAAGATTTAAAATGTTAGGCATGAAATCCGATATATGAGATATTCCAGGTTTATGATGTCTAAGGATATGCGGATTCTAATTATTGTAGTTTTCATTTCTTTTCTGCGACTGTAAGTATAATATGTGGTGTATCCCCGATCTCGTTGTTATATATCAATGATATTTGGGATATGTATATTTACTTACGTTGATGACATGCGATATTTATGTGTTGTTGTGATATGTTATATTAGATCATCGTGATTGAATAGTTGGGGGGTTTTGCGTGAAATGAGAGTTTTTATATTTTCGTTCATGTAAAAATTGTATGTAATATTCTTTTATTGGGACACTTCCGGGTTGAGGATGATGTCACCATTGATGTATATTATTTACCTTTCGCATTAGGATAGACCCAAGGCGGGGAGCACAAGTATCCGGGTTCTAGAGTCCAGTGGGAGGCCATCTCGAGGAGTCGAGACCGGGTCTCCTAACTCTAGAATTGGCAGGGTTACTTGCCGCTCTCATAGGGGTTTAGGGATGTGGGTTTGTCTATTCATCACGGCCGTGGAATCTGTATTTTTCATTACTGGCTTAATTTAAAACACGGACCTCCTAGTATATCCAATATTTCATATGTTGATTTCTGCTGCTTGAGTTCTGTGATGTGATCATATAACTGTGCGAGGCGAATGCTATATATATATGATATATATAATAAACGTTGCTTATGTTTTGCACCCATGCTAGTTCTGCCCCCGCTCTGTCGTTAGTTAAGTAACCTAATGGTGCATGACGGAGTCCCGTGGCGAATGCGGATGGCATAAGCGTACGTTCTATTTTCGTTTCGTCTATGATGTTTAGGAAACATAAATGATGGGACGTCATTAATGAGATTAATGGAAAGAAATAAACCTAAAAAATGTTGTAGAATCAAATTTTTCAAAAAGGTAGCTCTAGTTTTTGCTTTGCATAGCAGTATTCTTTTATGAATATCCAGCACCTCATTCGATTAGGAAAAAGCCGAGATCCCTTCACCGGGAATGACCTCTTTAGAAAAAGCTAGCAAATGCTACAACCCACTCGGTTTATTTTTATTTTTTTTGAAAACTACTTGATTTTAAAAGCGGAGCTTAAACCACTCCTTTTCAAATCACTCGATTCTACAACGATATCAAGTTCATTACGCTAAAGGTTTTCTTCAAAACCAGCCGTAGCCCTCCATCATTTCAGATAAGTGCTATTTAGTATTCGTGCTATGTTTGTTGATCATAGCCAAGGCATAGTGTACGGTAGCTGATTAGTGTTTATCTGCAGCATATGATGCGATTGGATTAGGGTAGTCGTACGGTTTTGTTGACCATACCCAAGGGTCGTACGGGTAGGTTTAATTCAATCACGAAATGACGGGTTGAACTTGGATAGCTCTTATGATTTTTTGACCATAGCCAAGGTCATAACTTGCTAGGGGTAAAAACGGATATTGGGAATTTCAAGTGTTGAAATTTGCAATGAGATTGCATATCTTCTATGAGATAGTTGGATCTCGATACCCACTGCGAGTAAGAGTTACTCCTGAGGGAGTTTTGCACTTTACAATTAGTTAATCCAGTAGGTGTCTAAGAAAGGTGTTAACGGGGTTATGCCCCTGCAGAAACGAGGTTATTTAATTAGTTCCATGCGAAAGCATGTGGAGACTCCCTCGGAGTACCAATACCTGCCTGGCTGACCGATTGGCGAACTTGTAGGGTGTAATTAATACCGGCTAATCTTACCTTTTAGGGTTTGAAGGAAGATTTGATAAAAACAGTGGGAGCAATCCTGATTAGATAAGATAATAACCAATCTAATCTTGAAGGAGCACACGCTAAAGTGTTTTTCTTATCTCTCTCTCCAGGTAACTACCATGACACATCTTAATCAAGATAATAATATGGATGTATTAAACGAACCCGCTTATTATACTGAGCCGGGGAACGTTGGTTCTGCTTTTTCTTATGATTGTCATAAGTCTGAGCAAGGAATAGGGGAATATCGGGATTCCCATGCAACTCGAACGAAGAAAGAACATGATGATGCATCTTCTTCGGGTGTGTTCGTAACCGAGAACTGTTTCTCAGTATGCTCTACGTACTTGTCACGACCCGAAAATTTAGTTCGTGACCGACACTTAAATCACACAACGTCTATAGGCGTAACGTAATTTAAGTAAGCCGAAGCCCAGAAATCTAAACCTTTTTAAGAAAATAAAAGAGGTGAAGTTTTGAAATAAAGGTATGATGAAATCGAATGTTTTCTTAAATGCATAGATAATTGAACATGAAAAATGCAAGTGGATTTTACTAATTGAAAAACATGTTTCGTCTTTTAAAAATTTGGGCAGCACCTCCCTTGTATATTTTGATCCAAAACTACATATACATGATAATATAAAAGGCATCCCCAAGTGGGAGCTAGCTCTTCGCCAATCGGCGGAATCACAACCACGCAAGACAGAAATATATGTATACGACACCCAACGGCGAAGATCAACACAAAGGAATAGTGTAAATAAAGCAAGACATCAATCCCCCAATAGCGAACATAAAACCCATCGCTCTAAGTCTCGCAACCACAAGTCTTTCTAAGTCTTACTACTTATACAAATACTAGTTTCTGATTGATGAAGTTTACTAGATACAACAGGAATAATAATGCAAGATTGGGCACGACCCAATATGTCCCACCTACCAAAGCAAATCACCTGAAAGCAAGCTGTGTACCAACGATACCGCCACTGATCCATGCGGTCAAACCTGCAAGAACTATGGTACAACGGGGATGAGTTGCCAACTCGTGAGTAGAAAATATCAGCAGGTAGAAATCGAATAAAATAACGATTCTTAGGTCAACTATATCATAAAGGTAATACTATGATATCTAGGTTGACCGTGTTTGCATATATACCAACAATATAATCAATGCCTGTATGCATGTGGATATCATCTAATAATCAATGCCTGTATGCATGTGGATATCATCTATGTGTCCATCAATGACACAACAACATCATGAAACCTGAGTGTCCAACATCGACACTCAAAACATTATGAAAGCATATGCATGTAAATATGAGGATATCAACTAACGTGTGTCCATCAACGACACATCAAAATCATGGAACCTGAGTGTCCAACATCGACACTCGAAACATCATGAAACCCGTGTCCAACATCAACACGTAAATCCTCATCTCTCGAGCTCTGGCAGTCCGGATCGGCCCACGGGCTCCGTCAGTCCGGATCGGCCCATATCATCTCACGACTCCGGTCGGTATCCTCCGGATAACTGCCGAGTCCAAATACTATCACCGGTAGGTAGTGCTCCCCTGCCAGGCTCACCACCTAACTATACAAGTCTTCTTGCCCCGGGGTACCTCATCAGATCCACCATGTACCCGCAGACGGTGCCTACCGCTCCTCGAATCGGGTTTCACATACCAATCTCAGAACCGAGAAAACTCATGGTTGACGTCTCGAAATATCATATCAAGAGAAACTGGGTTTTTAAAACAATACATACTTTCTTTTGAAATATAACCACGGTTCTCAAATCCAGAATCTCATGAAAACAGCATCTCAATGCATATAATCGTAAAGCATGATGTATGCAAACATTGAACAGAAATGTGAGCATATCAAGTATATCATGCGACATAGTATAGTGATGTGAGCAAAGCAAGTATATCATGCCAAAGAGTCTTGTGACAGTTCTGAACAATTAAGAGTAATAGCATGATATGGCAATTCTAATGTGTAAGTGACATAGAAATTATCGATGATGAAAGTGTGTGAGCCGGCAATCTGTGTAAGTGTAACATACGCATCATCGATAATTGTGTAGGTGTACTAACACATGTATATGTAATGCAATGAGAATATCATGAACATAACATAAAGTACATCGTAAGCGAAATACTATAAGGTATACGTATCTAATTCAACCTCTACATAAAGGCTAAACTGAGCGGTGTAGACAGGGATTAATTATCTATAACATATCCGAGTCGGCGAATCTGTCAATTGGCATCCAGCCTCACAACATGACGTACGGTATAATCTATCGTACGGCATCCTCTAGTCAAGGGTATGGATCAATCATCCGGTAAAATATCGTGCAGCGACAATAAACATAATAGGGATTCTATCGACCTATACAACAATGAGGGTACGGATCTAAAATCTCGTACGGCATATCACTCATTATTCACATCATTATATATATACCTATATCCCAGGTCACATCCGTATCAATCTCATATCATGGGACCTAACAAAGGTATCAATATTCTCATATCGCCTTGCATCCGTAACGACATATTGAGCCAACTCATCATATTCATCATATCAATATCTCACATCAATGTCATCGTACATATACAATCTATCTTATTACTCTCATGTCGTATTTATCGACCTCATAACATGCCACTATAATCTCGTATTCATTCTCTTGCAACTACATATATATATATCGGGATTCACATTCATATTTCATGACTTCATATATCAATTCGAGACATCCTTTCTATCATATCATTTCACACTAAAACCATTAACTATAACCCTAATTCGTGGCATATCTTGTCTCCAAACAATAAATCACATATCATTATTTGCGGGGGTGCTATACGCTATCCACCTGACTTCTCCCGTAGATATAAATCTACTCACATACGAAACTCCTTGTTCAGCCGTAATCGATGTGCTTCGCCGTCTCGGAATCCACGCGAAGGTGCCTACAATAAATACACAGTCGCAGTGCTATTAAAATCAAGTCTGGAAAACCTATACGGTATACGGTACACTCATAGGTTAGAACCTATAGCCTACGCATGCAAAAACAACCAAACAACCCTCGTCGTTGACGTACAAACGTCCAACGACCAAATCCAAATTCAAATATCAAAACCAAGTTTCAAATACCGGAAAACATAATACGGCAACTGAGGGAATCACTCCCAGATTCTTGCTCAAGTAATCTGGGACAAAACAAAAAATACAGTAGCTATGTTATAAGGTATGTGAGCTACAGCCAAAACCCCAACACCAAAGCTGCTACAGTAACTGCCCTAACTGCTATAGTAATCGGCCCCGCCGGCCCCACCTTGGAGTTTGGGTCTCATCTTCTCGTGGTGGTCTCCTATTGGTCTAACTAGGTTAATGTATATGTTTGATTTTTTATAAAGGTCCCGGGTTGCTCCAGATTCCCTGTAGACCTCCAAAAATGTCACAAAACCGACACGGAAAGTTTCTAAGTTCGTATTTTGGTTTCTATTCGGTATTCTAGGCCATAAAATCAACACTAAGGTCATTGTAAACAGCCACTACATAACACAAGTCCACACAATCACCCAAACCCTCTCTTGGAAAATTCCAAACATCACTAATCAATATCGATTTGACTCTAAACTAACAATAAGATAAACTAAACACAATAACTTAACTAAAGTCTAGAATTATATCTCATTTGGCAACTCAAGAATTTTCTTGAGTTGCTCAAAGTGATCAAAATCCAACTTTGAAGCATCCATTGGGTTTGTAGAGAGGTTGGGATCATTTTTAATGAAGGGGGTATAGGGTTTTAATGAAGGGATTGAGATGATACATGGAGGTGAAGGTGGAGGAAGCAAGATGATGAAGGAGATAAAGAAACAACGGAGGAAAATGAAAGAGGGCAGCCCCTCTCTCTCTCCTACCCTCACTTTCTCTTATTCCCACCCTCTTAATCATAATGCCATGTCACACACACTCTCTCTCTCTCTCCAATAATTCTCTTTCCTTTTCTCTTTTTCTTTTTGAAACCAAATATCAACAAATACCAATGAAACAACATGCAACCAAATGCAACATGTCATGGTGCACTAACCATGGAAAAATGTAGAAACACGGATATGGCATAATCGTGATTAGTAGTGCACTAATCAATTTTTATTTAAACTGCATATAATTAATTATAAAAATACCAAATCCGATAAATATATATTTAAATGAATAAATTATTTTAATCTCTAATTATTTCAGAAATATTGTTATATATTTATACCATTTTACGAAAACCCCAAATTCGCAAATCGGGTAGTTTTCGCGAAATATATTATTTTAATATTAAATTCCAAAAATAATATTTTATATTTTCTAAAATGTTACAGTACTGGATATTGGATACCGGATCAGGATCCTACGTATGTAATATGTTACATGGTTAAGAAGAAGTAGAGAACTGGGAAAGGATGATAAAACTCTAGTAGTAGGGAATGGTGCAATTGTTGCAGCCAAAGCAGTTGGCGAATATCACCTTATATTACCAAATGGTAATACATTAATTTTGAAGGACTATTATTTCGTACCAAAAATGATGTACAATATAATATCAATTTCTTTATTAGATAAAGAAGGATATAACTTTGTATAAGAGAAAAATGTTATGAACATTTTCTTAAATCAAGTATTGATTGGGTTTGGCATGTCATATAACGGTATATACGTTCTAAATCAAACTACAGTTCTAAATATACAGAACACACACAAGAGGAAAAATTCAGAAATGAACGAAGTCTTCTTATGGCATTGTAGACTAGGTCATATCAATATGATAAGACTAGCTAAGTTGCATAAAGATGGATATTTAAATCAGTTTGAATTTACATCTTATGAAACTTGCGAGTCATGTCTCAAATTTAAGATGACCAAAACTCCGTTTACTAGACACGGAGAAAGAGCAAATGAACTCTTGGGACTGATATATAGTGATGTATGTGGTCCTATGTCTACTCATGCCAGGAATGGTTTCTCATATTTTATTACATTCACCGATGATCTCTTAAGATTCGGACATGTGTTCCTGGTTAAACAAAAATCTGAAGTTTTTGAGAAATTTAAGGAATATAAATACGAAGTTGAGAACCAAATGGGTAAAAGTATTAAAATCCTTCGATCTGATCGGGGAGAAGAATACTTAAGTACGGAATTCCGTGACTATTTAAAAGAGAATGGGATTCGCTCTCAGCTTACTCCTCCGTATAAACCACAGCACAATAGAGTATCGGAGTGGAGGAATCGCACCCTATTAGATATGGTGCGCTCTATGATGAGTATTACTGAGTTACCTATTTCCTTTTGGGGTTATGCACTTGAGACAGCTGCATACCTATTGAATAGGGTTCCGACCAAATCCGTGCCTACCACTCCATATGAGATATAGAATGGGAAGAGACCATCTCTTAAACGAGTTAAGATATGGGGTTTTCCGGCCTATGTCAAAAGGCAAAATCCGGAAAAGCTCGAGGCATGATCTGTTTTGTGCAAGTTTGTGGGATATCCAAAGGACTCATATGGATATATCTTTTACCATACTGAGGAACAAAAGGTGTTTGTTTCTCAACATGCCACCTTTTTAGAAAAGAAATTTCTTGTGAAAGCAATTAGTGGTAATGTGGTAGAACTGGAAGAAGTTCCATCTACACAAACTATAACTGATGATTTGGTAGAACCAGAGGATTCAATAGTCCCCGACGAACCTCAGCCGCTCCGCAGATCTAGTAGGGTTCCTCATCCACCTGAGAGATACTACGGTTTTCTCATAAACGGTGGGAGCGAGAATTGCATCATGGAAGATGATGACTCAACTAGTTTTGAGCAGGCCATCACAAGTGGAGACTCTGTGAAATGGCTAAATACAATGCGATCTGAGATGGAATCCATGTACACCAACAAGATATGGACTTTAGAAATTGCTCCTGAAGGGGTAAAACCCATCAGGAGCAAGTGGATCTTTAAGAAGAAACTTGGTGTAGATGGAAAGGTTGAGACCTTTCGTCAATGACCAGGTGTCGACTATGATGAAATCTTTTTTCCAGTGGCTATGCTTAAGTCCATCAAGATCCTACTTGCCATTGCTGCATACCATGACTGCGAAATCTGACAGATGGATGTCAAGGCCGCTTTTCTAAATGGTGATTTAGAAAAGAGCGTGTACATGACACGGCCAGAGGGCTTCATAGATAGTGGGAGCAGCGGAAAGGTGTGCAAGCTGCTTAAATCAATCTATAGATTAAAGCAGGAATTGCGGAGCTGGAACATCTGTTTTGATGTGGCAGTCAAAAAGTTTGACTTCATCAAAAAAGTAGATGAACTTTGTATATACAAGAAGGTTGTAGAGAGTAAGGTTGTCTTCCTCGTATTGTACGTGGATGATATACACTTGATAGGAAATGATGTTCCTATGCTATACTCGGTCAAGATCTTCTTATCACAAAAGTTCTCCATGAAAGACCTAGGTGATGCCTCCTACATCCTGGGGATTAAGATCTATAGAGATAGATCTAAGAGAATGTTGGGATTGTCCCAATACAGGTACATTGACACCATACTAAAGAGGTTTAGTATGGAAGATTCTAAGCGTGGTAATTTCCCGCTTGCTCAGGAATCACTCTCTCCAAAGAGATGTCTCTCAAGACTGATTTGGAGAGGGTTCGCATGCAAGGAATACCCTATGCTTCTGCAGTAGGGTCTATCATGTACGCGATGTTATGTACCAGACCAGATGTAGCTTACGCACTTAGTGTGGTAAGCAGGTATCAATCAGATCCTAGGGAGAAACACTGGACAGCTGTGAAAAACATTCTTAAGTACTTGAGAAGGACTAAAGAGATGTTCTTGGTGTATGGTAACGGAGAACTCCAGGTGGAGTCCTTGACCGATTCGAGCTTCCAAAGTAATAAGGACGACGGTAAGTCGGTCTCAAGTTTTGTCTTCACCCTCAACAGAGGAACGGTATGTTGGAAGAGTTCCAAGCAAGATACCGTAGCAGACTCGACGATGAAGGATGAATACATCGCTGCCAACGATGCTGCCAAAGAAACTGTCTGGATGAAGAAGTTCTTAGCTGAACTTGGTGTGGTTCCATACATTGAGCATCCAATACCTTTGTATTGTGATAACAATGGAGCTTGGCTTTGGACAAGGAACCCCAGTCCCATTAGTGATCCAGACATATTCTGAGGCGGTATCACCTGATCCGGGAGATAGTTGATCGCCGGGAGATCGAGGTCAGGAGAGTTGACACGAAGGATAACACAACGGATCCACTCACAAAGGCCCTCCCCTAGACGCTATTTGAGAGACTTTTTAGGATGTTGGGTATGAGATACTACAACAACTGGCCATAGTGCAAGTGGGAAATTGTTAGGAATATATATGCCCTAAAGGCCATTATTATATGATATAGTGGATACTTGGACATATATAGAGGACTTTCTTGCTCGACATGATAGTATGCTATCTGGTTGCTCTTTATCTTAACATGTACACTTATAATTTTCTGTCTTTCTGATACATGTTGATAAATTCCTTAGGATGTTAGCTTGACTACCAGGACTATGATGCGGATCATACTAGTGGGGCTTGTGTATTCCGTAAGCACATCCTTTAACCATTCCTAGTCAAGGGAGTATCGAGACAGGGCATCGATATTCCACAGTAGACTACTGTGTACGTTTCTTGACCCTGTATGAGAGCGATGGTTGATCCCACAACCATTGGTGTTTGACATCAAAAATTGTACACAGGTGCTCATTAGAGAATGGGTACACCGAATAGGACTTGCCGAGAACTCCTAATTGGTACTATACCTATCGTCAGATGGCAGTTCTCTGGTGACACTTGTGCAGGTTAGTCTGTAAACCCAAGATCGCCATAGAGTCTTGTGTGGTTCCCACTGTGCTTTCATTTCCTCTCTACCATGGCTCAAAGGAGTCATGCAAATATGTGTATTTTGGGTACAGTCCCGAGTCATATGGAGGCAATGAGCGATAGGAGGGGTTTCGTCTCTCCCGGTATTGGGAGTTGATGTTGCGTATGCTCGATTGGCTATAACAGCAAGTCTCTGGCCAGGGCTGATGAGATTTACTGGTAAGTGTTATTAGTAGTTTCTTGAACAGTTATAGACTATACATCGGCATGACTTATCAAGTTACTGGGGTCTGACGATTCCACCCCTAAAACTGATATGCGACATATCAGATGAAGAGATCGGACTGTATGGTAAGTGTTACTTATAGGCTTCATGGATGTTTGGACAAGTTTGCTTGTTGATCTTCTATTCGCTCAATACCTGGGTAGCCGTTACGTCCAGCTAGTACCGCTGACGGCTTTTAGGTGACTGATATGATCATTACCTACTGCTGGCGTATTGACGAGTTTTTAGAGTCCTACACAGAGGTTTTCTAGCTCAAGCGAAATGAAGTAGGGCATATATGGTGATACATGTGGGAGCTTGATTACGAGTATGTGACACCGTATTCTAATCTCGTGATATTTGATATCAGTTAGGTTATATATGATATAACCGGATTATTGAATCAAGTGTTGATTTAATAATGAATATTGAATATTGTCGGTTATATGTGATATAACCGGGTTATCGAATCAAGTGTTGATTTGATGATATAATATTAGTCGGTTATATATGATATAACTGGATTATTGAATCAAGTGTTGATTTAATAATTTGATATATATTAATATATTTGATATATACATATTTATTAACTAATATTAGCTCACTAAGATTTTTCTTCTCTTTATATATATATATATATATATATATATATATATATATATATATATATATATATATATAAATGGATTATGTATCATGGTTGATGATATGGAACATGGGTGTATGAGACTCACACTAGGGATTTGAGATTATTGTGATGATTTTTATTTAGCGGGAAATTGAAAATGAATGGATAATGAGTCATGGTTTACAAGCTTGTAGAAGCCATGACTCATCCTCTCATTTTGTCTCACTCTAGATATTTATTTCATAACAACATTATCTTGACTCCATGGTTGATTTTTTATCACAAGATATTTTTTCTCACTCACACACCTAAGTTCTTCTTCTTCCTCTTGAAACCATTCTAGGGTTTTTCTTGAGTTGATAAAAGAGAGAGGAAAATATTTCTAAAGTGAGCTAAACTCCTACTTTATCAACCTATACTATCCTAGCACTTTAGTGTAGATTGTTTGCTTCACTAATACCTTGATTAGTGAAGAGTTATCTTGACCTAGAGAGGCTTCAAGGTGGATCATTTTCAGCTTCGAAGATCACTTAGCAAGTTCGTTCCTTTTGACAAATGGAGCCAAGAAGAGTTCTAGGGACCACTACTTGGAGCTATTGAAGTGAAGGACTTGGTCTACAAAGGTTGTAATCTTTTTCACTTAGTGTAAAACTTGTTTACATGCCTATTAAACCCTAATTCTCTAGTTCGATTCTAGGTTAGTACAGCTTAGCCCACTAGATTTTTTAAAATTGCATACTTGATGCCTCTAGAAACCTAGTAGTAGTGCTATGGCATACATTCAATAAGGGGTTTTCCTTTAACTGGGGCGGCTAATACCTGCGAATTTTGCAGGTTTTGTTTGATTTCGTTTTGTACGTTTTGGCACTAATCCCAGACGAACGGGGTTCCTTTCTTCATCAGATGGCTATAGGGACGACATTTTTCGGAGAGGTTGGCTATGAACCGCTGGATATATGCGAGCTTTCCTTGGATAGATCGCAGTTGTTTGAAGGTTCTTAGCTTGGGCATTTCTATAATCGCCCTAATTTTTTAGCGATCGATTTCGATACATCGATAGTGTATGATGAAGCCTAGGAATTTGCCTGAGGAGACTCCAAATGCGCACTTTAGAGGGTTCATCTTCAGATTATACTTCCGAAAATATTGGAACAAAATTTTTAAGTGTTCTCAATGCTCCTCATGAGATTTGCTCTTGACGACAAGGCCATCAATATAGCATTCAACGATCTTGTGTATGAGGTCATCAAAGATCTTTGTCATAGCTCTTTGGTATGTAGCTCCGGCATTTTTCAAACCGAAGGGCATCATCTTGTAGCAAAATACGCCTAACGGAGTCTGGAAGGCGGTATGCTTCTGGTCTTCAGGATCCATCTTTATCTGGTTGTATACTGAAGATCTATCCATGAAGGAGAAGACTTTGTGGGTGGACGTGTTATCGATCATCAACTCGGTAACAGGTACTGGGAAGTCATCTTTCGGGCATACTTTGTTGAGGTCCTGAAAGTCCACGCAGGTGTGAACTGTCCCATTTTTCTTCATCACCGGAACGATGTTAGCGATCTATTCGGGATATTGAACTTCTTGGATAAAGCCGAAATCGATTAATTTCTTGACTTTGGCTTTGATACTTATCTCAAGTTCGAGTCGCGTCCTTCTTGGTGCCTGTTTGACTGGCTTTATGTCCGGCGATATGGCCAGATTGTATACCGCCACTTCTGAATCTAAACCAGGCATTTCAGAGTAGTTCCAAGCGAAGCAATCTTTGTACTGCATAAGCATGTCTTTCAGTGTGGCTACTTGTTTTTTAGATAGCAGCTTACTGACACATGTCGGCCTTGGATCATCCTCTGTTCCTAAATCGATTTTCCTTAGGTTGTCCGCCGTGGTATGTATTTCATCCTCTAGTTCTTTTGGTGCCGGTGGAAATTCTGATATCTCATCACCATCCTCTTCATTTGTGAAGTATCCAAAAATGTCAATCATATTCTCGTGCCCTCCCTATTTTGAGAATGTTATAATATAACAGGTATGAGTCTGCTTCCATTTTCGTGATCGAGCTGGGCCCATTCTGACGGTATAGGTCTTCTTTAGCTCGAGCTTTTGTGGCGGGGTTACCTTCCAGCTGTTGGATAATATAAACCTGCCTTGCTGGTATTTGTCCTTCACCCAGTCTTTGAACGTGAAATAGTTCTCAAGGGGATGGCTTATTTCTCAATAATAGGAGCAATAATCCGGATGATGGACCTCATTTACCTGTTCGGGGTGCCGAGACTCCGGAAGTGTTATCATTTGGTGCTTTATGACAAGATTGAATATTTTTCCTGTCTTTTCTCAAGGGAACGAGTATTTCCAACCTATCTTCTTCATAAAGGACGGGCTCCAACCGAGCTTTTCTCGATTAAACGGCGTCTTGGACCTACTTTGTTGTCCTTAAACATTGTTGCATTCTTCGCCTTATTTTTACCTCTACTTTAGAATTTTCCTTTTTCACGAAAGTACTCATCGGGCTGTGGATGAAGAGAATCACGGTCTACTTCTTCCACTGATTGTTGACTGAGACGTTGCGTATTGGCCTTTTCATATATAGCCATTTTGCGGCTGTGGTGGTCTCGGCTCGCTTGTCAAGTTTCTTTTATTAACTTGTCAATTTGTTCTTCAAGCGACGGACTTAAGGTTCTCAGGGCAGGATCTTGCTCCGATTTGACGTCACAGCTATTTGGAAGAGCATTTTCTTCTTCACTCGAGCTATTTATGACATGAAAGCTGTAGATTTTCTCCCGTTTCTTGGACCGAACATATCCCGGCACAGTTGTTTCCATCTTCCTGTTGGGCTTCTTTTGTTGAGTCCCGGGAATATCCCAAATCTTTTTGTAGAATTGGGTCTGTCAAACTGTTTGTTCGAGAGGTATGCATTGGCGCTTTAACAGTTTCTTTAATCCCTTTGCATAATATCTTGGCATACAAATGGGTTGGAACTTTTGAAGGATGGGGTTGGCACCATGCCAGACTTCTGTTTCCACTTTAGTCTCCGTAGATTTGTAGAAGAGGATTTCCTTTTCACCTCTTCGCCTAGAGCACGTAGAAAGTTTCCAATTCTTGCACACTGTATGTATTGACCGCATCAAGTTCCCTACAGTGTCGAGACGGAGGCATTATAATTTGTAGACTCTGATCCACTTCAGCAAGAGTCTGCGTCGATGGGAGGATAGAGAACACTGCACTGGTCTCATCCTCGGAGTTGATGCCAAAGACCAAGATAGGGGTCGATGGCCCGGACTTATTATTTTCCATTTGAGGTTGCCCTGAGTAGACTATTTGTTCATCTTCCTCGGTATCGCTTCCAAACATCGGGATGGTGTCCACGAATTTTTTCTTATTCTTCGGCTTATAGCGCCTTTCAGTATCCTTGAAGTCCGGCTGAAAGTACTTTGCATCTTTATATTTTGGCACTTCATTCACCAAAAACGGATTTCGTTCTTCCATGACGGTGTACTCCAAGCCATACTTGAAATACTTTATACTCTAATGTTGTGTAGAAGGGATAATATTGTACTCGTGTAGCCAGGGTTTGCCGAGTAGAGCGTTATAGCAAGTTTTGACGTCTGTTGGGGTCAAAAATTACACCCCGGTTGACCAAGTCAAAATCAAAGTCAACCCCAAGTCAAGTAGGCCCGAGTCCAAGCCAAGTGGGCCCAAGCCTACGTCAACGAGCATGGAAGGGACCGGCCCCATGACAAAAAGAATGAAACCATAAATTAGTTTAATGTGATTTTTTAGAAATAAATGTATGGAATATGGACAAAATGCCAAAATTTTGTAAACTCCATGGCTTATGTATAAAAAGAAATAAGCACATGAGGCATGGGGAGGCATAAATACCATTTGGAAAAGCCCAAGGGGCTATATGTAAAGTGTGTAGCCTTTAAAGGCAAACATGATGAGAAAATTAAAAAAGACTTTTCATTCTCTCAAAAAATTAGGGTTCGGTGCCTCCTCCTTCCTCAAGGTTCTAAACATTCTTTCTTTTTCTTGAATTAAATTAAGAGTTTAACTCTTCTTTTCCTAAAAAGAAATAGTTTTTCACCACAAAACCCACGAAAGAGAGTTTAGATCTCCTATCAAATCTCTAAAAGGGGATATTTTTAAGTCTCACCCCTCTTTTTCTCCAAGATCCAGCCAACAGAGAGGAGGAAGAAGGAGACCCATCTCCAAAAATCCCACTTTGGAAAGATCCAAAACTTAAGAGAGGATCCAGGGCTCAAGGGAGAAGAAAGGAGTCCCTTTCATTATCTCCGAAAATCTTTTAGGAGTTTAACTCCAGAATAAGAATCTCTTCTTTAAGAGTTTAACTCCAAACCAATTTTTGAGGAGTTCAACTCCAAGATCCAAATTCTTAAAGGAGTTTAACCTCAAAATCCAGATCTTTTAGGAGTTTAACTCCAAAAAAAGATCCTTTTTTTAGGAGTTTAACTCCAAAAGTCACTCAGGAGTTCAACTCTCAGTCCAGGGGCTAAGCCCCTTATTCCGTGGATGCCCAGCGCCCACGTGCGGGGCGCGTGATCCGCTGGCGCCTACGCGCCATGCACGTGACCCGCTGGCGTCCAGCGCCCGCATGCAGGGCGCGTGACCCGCTGGCATCCAGTGCCCGCGTGTAGAGTGCGTGACCCGCTGGCGCCTGACGCCCATGTGCCAAGCACGTGAACCGATGGCACCCGGCGCCCGTGTACAGGGTTGTGTGACCCGCTGGAGCCCGGCGCCCACACGCCACACACATGGCCCGCTGGTGCCCAGCACCCATATACCATCTTACGCGTCCTTAAGACGCTCTGCACCCTTCTTTTTCCCATATGCTCCACATTCAAAACACGTCTCTTGTTAGAAAAAATTTCTAACGAAGCATTGCTCCACATCCCGCAAAGGGGCTGCTAGCCCTCTTGACCCTCAGCCCGCTATCCGGGTAGCGGGACCCTCGTAAACTCTGTGACCCCCTCCCGATATATCCAAACCCTTCAAAACACAACACACGCACATGGCACATTGAGTTCGCATGACCAGTTTGACCCATCAATCGAAGGTTCACTCGCTCCAAAAGCGAGGGGTAATTAACGACAGCTTAGTCCGCGACTGCCTGAGATTCGGATCCTAAAATCAATAAACCTCGGCCTACCCTAGGCAGAGGGAATCTGTATACGCCTGACAAGCGCGTGCATTCCCATCTCAATGGGGTGACGAAAAACACCCTACAGATTCTGGCACGCCCGGTGGGACCTTTTCTCTTCTCCCATATTTCGGGTTAAACATTCATGCGAACTCAATTAGCATATATATCAATTGCCTGTACTGAAGTCATTTTTTGTGTACAGGTTAACGTCTTTCAGTCACAATCTCGAACTCAGCAATCATGTTTCCCAAGATGAGCTTCGTTTCTGATGCGACTCTGATTCCCTACGTGGTCAAGATCAATGCCGCATGGTTCTCCCTGCAAGTCTCAGCCGGCAATGGGAGGAGTCACCCCGTCAATTTAGTCCCATCATCATCTATCCTGCCGGAAGCGCTTATCTGGCGGAGGTCCCGGTAAACCAAGCGGTCAGACAGACCTCAAGAGGCAGAAAGCCGAACGTTATGGTCGCCAAAGCATCCCACCCCAAATGCAAATCCATATTCGAACAGCTCTCCATTCTTTCGACTGGGGGAAAGGCCATCAACACCAATAGAGCCATAAAGCATCTCCAGCAAACTCAGATGGTTCCCTTGACAATCGCATGAGCGGGCGTCTTCTCTGGACTCTCTGTCAATCGGTCTACGGCGCCTTCCCGAGGGGCCGAAGCCTGCCAAGTGCTCAAAACAGAAAAGTTAAGGTAGAAGCAGCTTAGATATAGAGCCAACAAGAGGTCTAGGACTCCGGCCTAGTGGAATTTTATGAGATTCTAAGGACAGGGTTACCCCGCGACGACAGCCGAGTCGGCCATAAAAGTCAGCAACTCCTTCGAACCCCTGAAGTGGGTTCAGAAAAACACCATGACCGCCAGAATCAAGAAGACATCAAACCGGACGATGCTCCAAAATGGTGTGCCTCAGCCCCAACATCGAAAGAATGACACCGTCTCTTTAAAAGTCTATCAGACGCTTTGTACCATTTGAAAGCAGCAGGGAAAAACCAAAAAGGAAGCGCTAGCACCATCCAGGAACCCGGTCAGGCCAGCCGCCTTCAATCGATTGCCCGTTACCGAAAAAGAAGGGCCACGGCATCAGTCCGCAAAATCAGCTACCAAGGATGATGAGACGGCCGGATATGTTATCCATACGGTCTATATGGTGAGCACACATCCCAGTGACAACTTGCGCAGCAAAAACAAGGATGGGGCCACCACATCCCAAGCCCAATCTGGCTTGAATGTGGTTGCTGCTTCCCAAGATCAGTCACCTCCGCTGGATGATGAAAACCCTTTCGATGCGGCCGATAGGCAGAAAACCCCTCAGTCCCATGTGGAGTCAAGCTCGGACAGCGAGGAAGAGCCGACTTTCCTTCCCAGGACCGTAGAGCAAGAGCTGCTTCAAGAGCTCCGAAAATAGCTTAGGAGCAAAGATAACGAGATGGCCAAACTTTACTCCAAAATCGACGACTTGACGAATGTCGTGATGCAGCTCACGGGTCAAATTTCCCGGACGCCATCCAATCAAGCATAAGTTTCCACTCATGAGCAAGGTGATAATGACCCGAAGCAACCAATGCCTATCCCTTTAGGTCCAACTATAAGCGAGCCACGCGAAAGCCGGCCACATTCTACTTCTAGGGATGCCTTGGCCCAAGATGGCACCATCTTGCTAACACAAGATCGGATAATGGATTTGGTCACCAGCAAGGTTAAAACATTGTGGCCGAAGCCGAAGCTCAGAAAGAGATTGGCAGTAGTGGGCAGCCATATCCCGCACAGTACGATCTGATCGAGTTCCCCAGCGGCTACGTCATTCCTAAGTTCTAAAGATTTGACGGGACGGGAAACGCAAATCAGCACGTTGCCCACTTTAAAGCGTCGTGTGGAAATACAGGGGGCAATGATGTACTCCTTCTTCGTCAGTTTGTCAACAGCCTGACCGGTGTCGCTTTCGACTGATACGCGAGCATACCAGACGGGTCTGTCACTACTTTTGCCCAAATGGAATCTCTGTTTCGGCAAAGGTTCATGAGTGTCAGTGATAAAATCTCCATTGCTGACCTTGTGAGGACCAAGCCGGAGAAGAATGAAAGCAACACAGACTTTATCGCCCGATGGCGTAATCTCACGGTCAAGTGTGAACCTCCTCTAGAACAAGACCAGTCCGTCAGCCTTCTCATTGGGAACCTCAGCAATTGGATGGTCCCATTCTTATGTACAGCGGGCCTCAAGACATTTCAAGAGCTGACCAAAAGAGCTCAAATGTTGGAACGCTCGAAGCAAGAGTCTACCCCAGATTCTCAGGGTGACAAGTCTTGGAAGGGTAGAAAAGACGACAACCGTAAAAGTGGATGCTCCAACAAGACCAACGCTTTCAACGCGTCTGACAATAAAGATAAGAGAAAGGCGGGCGGATCAAAAATAGACCAGGCTTGAAAGACAGTTCTAGGAAGAGAAAGGCCTTCCCCAGAGGAGAAGAAGAACAAAGTTTACTCTTTCAAGAGGGACAAGGTCCGCAAGATATTCAAGGATGCCCTGAACAACGGTCTACAATTGCCGGAGTCGAAAATACCTCACAAAGCAAAAATGACCGACATTCCCTTGTATTGCCCGTACCATAGAGTAGTGAGCCATGCGATCGAGGATTGCTATATTTTCAAAGACGGGGTTGAAAAGCAATACAAGACCGGAGAGATCGAGCGGTCCAAGAGTGTGTTGGTGAACAATCAAGCTGCTACCACCAACTTTATACAGACAGAAGCTGAAGCCTTCTGAGAGCAGACGGTTGAATCTGCTGCCCCGCGAAATGAATTCGACTCACCGCAGCCTCTGTGGAGTATGCACATATCTAATAAGACGAAGAAGATACTAAAGCTACTTCAGAAAGAGCCTAGAACAGAATGGAAGAGGCAAAAGGAGCCCACCGTTCCAGCTACCACTTTGGCTCAATCGGGCTCAAAATCCAAAAAGCTAAAGAAGAAGAAAAGGAAAGGTGAGGCTCGACACGAAAAAGAGTCTGCGGAGAGATCGACCATTCAAAAGTACATCGATTCCCTCAAAGACTATGAACAAAAGGAAAGAACTCTGATTCAATTGAAGGAGTTCTTCCCCGTAGAAGCAGCTAAGATTCTGGAAGAGATAGAAGAAGACTCCAATAACGAGATCTCTATAGTGACCTGCTACGTCGTCCACCTTGGTAGCGACTCTGAAGAAGAGCTATGTTTTCCCGAAGAGGACGAGGAGCTCGCCACGAAGGTCAACTATATCCAGCTCAGAAGCGGCAGGGCTCTACCGACAAATCAGGGCAACACCCCAAAAGGAAAGGAAAAACAAGTCGCTAATGAAGAAGATGGTGGAGAGCCAGCTCATGAAAACTTGAGTCCTTCCTTAGTGGATTATAATGTTTTGGCCCATCTCCGGAATCTTCCATCTCTCCTGAGCATTTATGATGCCTTGGTCCTATCTAAAGAGCTTAGAGATGTTCTCATTCATGCTCTACAAAACCTCGAGCGGTACCAGGCTCGCTTTGCGGAAATTAATATGAAATTCCAGTACACTCTGCATGCCGTCGTGGTCACGTTTAAAGATGAAGACTTGCTACTGGAAACAGCTGAGCATAACTAACCGCTTTACGTGACCGGGTACAGTGACGGAGATCGGATTAATCGCATGTTGATTGATCCGAGATCCTCAGTGCACATCATGAACTTGCAAACTCTGAAGATTTTGTCAATGGACGTCCGACACCTGTCAAGAGAAAGGATTGTCATTCAAGGCTTCAATCAAAATTACCAACAAGTTCTGGGATCCATAGCTCTGTCGATCAGGTTCGGTGGTCTACAAACTGAAGCCAAGATATACGTGATCGACGCCAACACATCTTGTAAAATTCTCCTGGGACTTCCATGGCTCCACGATTATGGCATCGTTCCGTCAACTCTCTATCAGTGCATGAAGTATACCAAAAATGGCGAAGAAAGACGCATTGACGGAGACATCCAGCCATTCAGTGTGCATGAAGTCGGATATGAAGATTCTCGGTACTTTATGAACCCCCAAAGTACTGAGCCACAGCTGGCCATAGACAGAATGGCCCCGAAACTCAAAAGTAAATCTGAGCCGGTTGTCACATTCAAAAGAAAAAACCCCTAAGTGCGTCCACGTTTCGGCAGTGACACTGATGAGTCCGGCACTGGAAGTCTGTCCTTCCGTAAAACTCGCCCTCATTTCGGTAGTGATATGGACGAGTCTGGCATTGAAGGCCTGTCCAGCAGTAAAATTGCCCTCGTTTAGGCAGCGACACCGAAGAATCAAAGGAAGAGGACCCGTCTTGCAACAGCTGTGCAAATTGGGCTCTAATGCAAAAGGCGAAGCTAAGAGAGACCTTTGAAGTTACGGAAGGGTCCCTAATCATCACAAGAGTGCCGGAGCATATGTGCAAAGAGCTCGATGCATTTTCAGTCTCCACCGTGGACCAGCAAAAACCTTCTACATTCCTGGAAGAAAAAGTGGACAGAAGGGCATCATGTTCTATGGGTCAAATCCTGTCACGCACCCGGATGATTTGTCTATCACGTGTATTTCCTATGAGAGAGGCAGAAGAGCCGTCCTCAATCCCAGATATTACGCGCACGAGATGCGGGAATATTTTAAAAAGTGCGGATGTCGGTTATATCAAACGGAGTCCGAAGCGAAGTTTTACGAAGGGCTATGGCATCCGCCTTAGGTCCAAGCACTCATCGATGGACGAATCCCAAATAGACGGGGAATAGGTTTCATTCAACCTGACGTCAAGGCATGCTACATGATCCATATTGGTGAAGCCAGCGAAGAGTCAAATGATGAAGATGAGCTAGCCGAGCCAGAAGAAGCCCCTCAAGAGCTCAAAGATGGCGAACAAGCAACCTTCAATGAGCTAACCGAGGTTGATTTGGGAACGCCCGATAATCCAAGGCCGACCTACATCAGCTCACTCTTGTCAGATGAAATGAAAGAGCAGATAATCTCCCTGCTGCATGAGTTCGCCGACTGCTTCACGTGGACGTACAAAGAAATGCCTGGTCTCTCCCCTGAAGTGGCCATGCATAAGCTGGCTATTTCTCCTGATGTCAAGCCAGTTAAACAAGCTCCCCGAAGAATGAGAAGGGAGCTGGAAGAAAAGGTCATCGAGGAAACCAAGAAACTCATCGATACCAGTTTCATCAGAGAAGAGAAATATGCAAATTAGATCGCATGTATCATCCCAGTGAAAATGAAGAATGGGCAGACCCGAGTCTGTGTCGACTTTAGGAACCTGAACAAAGGATGCCCTAAAGATGACTTCTCGCTACCGGTCATGGAAATTATGATCGACGATACCTCAAATTACGAGCTATTCACCTTCATGGATAGCTCATCTGGATATAATCAGATCAAGATGTCACCCGAGGATGAGAAACACACAGCATTTCGAACCCCAATCGGAATATACTGCTACAAGGTGATGTCGTTCGGACTGAAGAATGGGGGCGCCACATATCAAAGGGAAATGACTAAAATCTTTGATAACTTAATCCATAAAGTCGTTGAATGTTATGTTGATGATTTGGTCGTCAAGACTAAAGCCAGGGCCAATCACATCCGAGATCTTAGGACCGTTTTCACTTGACTGAGGGAAAACGATCTGAAGATGAATCCCCTAAAGAGCGCTTTTGGCGTGTCATCAGGAAAATTCTTAGGCTTCATAGTCCGACATCGGGGGATCGAAGTTGACCCATCAAAAATAAAGGCCATCATGGAGATGCCTCCTCCAAAGAATTTGACGCAGTTAAGGTTCTTTCAAGGCAAGCTCGCTTACATATGAAGGTTCATCTCGAACCTATCGGGAAGATGCAGGCCCTATTCGAAGCTCATGAAGAAAGGAGCTCATTTCATCTGGGATGCCGAATGTCAAGAAGCATTCGAAAATATCAAACAGTACCTGTTGCACCCTCCAGTACTTGCTGCTCCCATCCCAAATAAACCGTTGATTCTCTATACCTCCGCGTTAAATGAATCACTCGGTGCGGTTCTTGCCCAGAACAACAAGGAGGGAATAGAAAATGCCCTATACTAGCTCAGTCGAACTTTAGTCGAAGTGGAACACAACTATTTCCCGATCGAAAAGCAATGCCTGGCTCTGATATTCACTGTGAAGAAGCTGAGGCACTATCTGCTCGCTCATCGGGTTATGCTGATCTCCAAGGTTGACCCCTAAAACACTTAGTGACCAAAGCAAGCCTATCCAGTAGAATGGCAAGATGGGCTGTCATGCTGCTTGAATTCGACATAATCTATACTCTTCAGAAAGCAGTAAAGGGGCAAGCCTTCACCGACTTCCTTGCCGCTCATCCCATGGCAGAAGGGTCACCGCTCAATTGCGAGTTACCCGAAGAACAAGCGTTGCAACTCAAGGATGATAAGCCATGTTAGGAGCTCTACTTCGATGGAGCCTCATCAATAAGGACCTCCAGCAAATCAAGCATCCCAGAGATAAAAGCAGGGATAGGATTGGTGTTCGTCACGCCATCAGGAGGAACCTATGACGTTCCTTTGCTCTTACCGAGCCTCGCACAAACAACGAGACTGAGTACAAAGCTCTGATGGCTGGTCTGGAGCTCTCCATAGAAATGAAAATCCTTCGGCTATAGGTTTACGGTGACTCCCAGCTTGTCGTCAACCAGGTGAGCGGCGAATACAAGATATATAAGCCCGATTTGGCTCGATACAGAAGCTGGGTGGTGGAACTCATGAAATAGTTCACTCATATTGAACTAATGAGGGTCCCTAGGGTGTTAAATGGAAAAGCTGACGTGCTCGCTCGCCTAGCCAAAGAGCAGGTTGATCCCGACATGGATGAAATTCTGATCACGGTCAGGAGCCGGCAAATTCTATCCCCAATCTCTTTACGAGAAGAGAAAAGCGGAGAACAAAAGAGTAATCCTGCCGAAGAAACTCTAATCATTCAAGACGAGCCCGATTAGAGAGAACCCGCCATAGAGTACCTCCGATACAACAAGCTGCCCGAAGAAAAATCTGCGAGGGTTCGGTTGAAGAAAAGAGCCCTTCGATATGTGTTTGTAAATAATATGCTATACCACAGATCATATGACCAACTCTGGCGCAGGTGTCTGTCATCGGTCGAAACCCAAAAATTCATGAAAGAAGTTCACTCGTGCGTCTGTGGAGCTCACCAATCTGGCCCTAAAATGCGACTTCAAATTAACGGCTTGGGTATTACTGGCCTACCATGATAAAGTGTTGCGAAGAGGTGTCATCTCTGCCAAATTCATGGTGACTTCATTCATAAGCATCCCAATCTGCTGCATCCTACGGTGGCATCATAGCCCTTCGAAATTTGGGGCACCGACATAGTTGATCCAATTGATCCTCCGTCATCCAAAGGCCACCGGTTCATATTGGCCACAACTGACTACTTCTCCAGATGGTCTGAAGCTGTCCCGCTAAAAGAATTCAAGACAGAAGATATTCTAACGTTCTTCCGGCATAATATTCTATACCGCTTCGGTACACATAGAAGAATCATTTCTGACAATGGGCCTTCTTTCAAGAACTTCAAAGTCTCAAGGTTCACTACACAGCACAAGATAGACTGTAAATATTCCTCCATCTATAATCCAAGAGCCAATAGGCTAGCCGAAGCCTTCAATAAAACTCTATGCAAGCTCCTGAGGAAAAATACTTCAGCCAACAAGAGAGACTGAAATCTCAAGCTCCATGAGGCGTTATGGGCATATCGTACCACGCACCGTACTCCAACTCAGTCCACTCCATACTCACTACTTTTCAAAGTGGAAGCAATCCTCCAGCTCGAAGTCGAAGTTCCAAGCTTCAGAATGGCTGTCCAGCATGGTTTGACGGAGGAGGAAAATGTCCTCCTTTGGCTCGAAGAGCTCGACGCCCTCGAAAAAAAGAGGCTTGCGGTACAGCAAAATCTGGAGCTATACCGAGCCCAAATATCACGGGTCTATGATAAGATGACCTGTCTCCATGCTTTTAAGAAAGGCGAATTGGTGTTGGTCCTCAAAAGACCGATCATCCCTAATCGACATGCCAAGGGAAAATTCAAGCCAAACTGGAAAGGACCATACGTCATCAAGAAAGTGTTTAGTGGAGGATCCTACCGGCTGATAAATGCCAAGGGAGAAAGGCCCATGCCGCCCATCAATAGCTGATATCTCAAAAAATACTACGCGTGAATACTCCAAGTCGCAGGCGAATTGAGCACACCGGTCCTACGGTCTCGATCATACATCCTGTAAAACCGTATACAATATATGGGCGTAAATGACCCCTATCTCTCCCAAGTCCTACCGGCGAGACTACATCTGAAGTCCTATCGCCGATGAAGAGGACGAGGAGTAGGATTGCGAGAACATCTAACTGCGTAACTGTATGCTGCCTGAGAAGAACCTCGGACCTGCAAATGAGGGTTCGAATAAAAAGGACGAAGGGGAAAATACCCGATGAGATTGCCCTTGATGAAGGGGTAGCAAAGAGCTCGCCGCAAAGAACCCGCCTAAGGAAAACAGGGCGGACAATAATGTCCTTTCATATATGAGGAAAATACCCCCTTGAAAACTCCCACTTGGAAAAAGAGGAGGAGGAGGAGGATTGCAAGAACATATAATTGCATAACCGTACGCTGCCTGAGAATAACCTCAGACCCGCAAATGAGGGTTCGAATAAAAAGAACAAAGGGAAGGGGAAAATACCCGATGAGATTGCCCTCGATGAAGGAGTAGCTAAAGAGCTCACTGCAAAGGACCCGCCTAAGGAAAACAAGGTGGACAATAATGTCCTTGAATATATAAGGAAAATACCCTCACAACTGAGCATATTGGATATTCTCCTCCTGTCCAAAGAGGCACGAGATTCCCTTATCAAGACCTTACAAGAGTCCGATCAATTACAACTTTTCTTTGAAGATGAGAAGATGAAAAACGAACTGGCAGAGGTCTACGCGCTGACATTACATTCAGCGATGAAAATCTACTTCTCGATACATGCGAACATAATCGACCGCTTTATATCATTGGGTACTGCCACGACGTCAAGATAGGGAAAATCCTTGTCGATAACGGATCTTCCGTCAATCTTCTTAACGTAAGGGTGCTAAAAGAAATATGTATGAATGTTCAAAACCCTACCCGAGATAAAATTACCATCTCTGGGTTTGGCTCACAGTCATCATGGACACTTGGGTCCGTAATACTAATGCTACGCTTTGGGCTGCTCGTCGCTGACATCAAATTCCATATAATTGACGTTGCAGGGTGTTTTTTGTCACCCCATTGAGATGGGAATGCGTGCGCTTGTCAGGCGTATACATATTCCCCCTGCCTAGAGTAAGCCGGGGTTTATTGATTGTGGGGATCCGAATCTCCGACAGCCGCAGACTAAGCTGTCGTTAATTACCCCTCGCTTTTGGAGCGAGGGAACCTGACGGGTCAAACTGGTCATGCGAACTCAATGTGTTGTGTGCGTGTATTGGGTTTTGAAGGGTTTTAGATATATCGGGGGGACTCACAGAGTTTACAGGGGTCCCGGTACTCGGATAGCGGGCTGAGGGTCAAGAGGGCTAGCAGCCCACTTACGGGGTGCGGGGCAGTGCCTCGTTAGAAATTTTTTCTAGGAGATATGTTTTGAGTGTGGAGCGTATGGGAAAAAGAGGGATGAGAAGCGTCCTAAGGACGCGTGAGATAGCACGTGGGCACTAGGCATCAGCGGGCCACGTGCATGGCGCGTGGGCGCCAGCGGCTCACACACCCTGCATGCGAGCGCTGGGCGCCAGCGGGTCATACACCCGGCATGCGGGCGCTGGGAGCCAGCGGTTCACTTGCATGGCCCGTAGGCACCAGCAGACCACGCGCCCTGCACGTGGGCGTTGGACACCCTTGGAATAAGGGGCTTAGCCCCTGTACTGGGAGTTGAACTCCTGAGTGACTTTTGGAGTTAAACTCCTAAAAAAAAGGATCTTTTGTGGAGTTAAACTCCTAAAAGATCTGGATTTTTTAGGTTAAACTCCTTTGAGAATTTGGATCTTGGAGTTGAACTCCTTAAAGATTGGTTTGGAGTTAAACTCCTAAATAAAAGATTCTTTTTCTGGAGTTAAACTCCCAAAAGATATTCGGAGATAATGAAAAAGGACCCATTTCTTCTCCCTTGAGCCCCGGATCCTTTCTTAAGCTTTGGATCTTCCCAAAATGGGATTTTTAGAGACGGGTCTCCTTTTTCCTCCTCTCTGTTGGTTGGATCTTGGAGAAAAGGGGGGTGAGACTTAAAAATCTTCCATTTTAGAGATTTGATGGGAGATCTGAACTCCCCTTCGTAGGTTTTGTGGTAAAAAACTATTTTTTTTAGGAAAAGAAGAGTTAAACTCTTGATTTAATTCAAGAAAAAGGAAGAAAGTTTAGAACCTTGAGGAAAAAGAAGGAGACACAGAATCCTAATTTTTTGAGAGAATGAAAAGTCTTTTTTATTTTCTCATCATATTTACCTTTATAGGCTACAGACTTTACATATAGCCCCTTGGGCTTTTCCAAATGGCACTTGTGCCTCTCCAGGCCTCATGTGCTTATTTCTTTTTGCACATAAACCATGGAGTTTACAAAATTTTGGCTTTTTGCTCATATTCCATATATTTATTTCTAAATAATTATATTAAACTAATTTATGGCTTCATTCTTTTTGTTATAGGGCTGATCCCTTCCATGCTCGTTCTTGACCTGGGCTTGGGCCCATTTGGTTTGGGCTCGGGCCCACTTGATTTGGAGTTGACTTTGATTTTGACTTGGTCAATCATGGTGTAATTTTTTACCCCAACAAAGTGCCCCCATCAATAAATGCACACCGTGTGTGTGGGTTGTGTGTAAGAAATTGATAGACCTTGTTCTATATGGAGCTTGATTTGGTTGGGTCCCCTAATTTGTTGAGCAATGTAGTCATCCAATGCATCCTTGGAGATTGTTTCCTCCTTGGCCGCTGATAAGGCTAGGGGAGGATTTGATGTTTCTCCTCTGTCATCTTCGATAATTACCGGAGGATCTTCAGCCAGTGATTCTGGTTGGATCATCATTCCAACCATGTCTTGAAATAACAGAGCCACCTACTTTATGCTGGTCGCCTGCTCTGTAGCTTCTTTGTCTTTTTTCTCCAGCACTCGTCGCAAGAACTCTGTATCAGTTTCTTGCTCTTGGAGCTATTCAGCTTCTTTATCTGAACTTTCTTTTGATCCGGTGAGTGCTGCCATTTTGGTCAGCATCTCTTGGAGCTTTTGCTATTGCTCCTGATCTTTTGTCAACAACCGAGTATGCGGCCTGTGACTCACAGAAGCACGACTCTCTTCTTTTCCATTAGCCATATAGATCGTATGGATATTTATGCCGCCAAACTTAGGGCGTTTGGAACCTTCGCCTTTGGATTTTGCCGCTGGCGGTAGAATTTTCTCCGGCCTCATTCTTTTATTAGAGGTTGGAGCTGAAGAAACCGCTATGACATGCGCCTTTTTAGGAAAAGTCCATCTTTGTATGGTAGATGAGCACTCGTTTTCTTGTCGAACCTTAGATTTTCTAGGTCGACGAGAGTAACTTTCATCAAGCACAGAGTCCTGGACTTTCCGCCAGGCCCTGTGGATTTGCGAGGAAAGCCATTGATAAGGCCACTCCGGGTTTGCCTGCACTGGAAATTTTGTTGGCGGAGGTGATTTTTTCAGTACCGACGTCGGAGAGTTCTTGCGCACCCTCCTAAGCGGGTCAAAATTGTTCCCAGTTGGAATGGTGGCGTCAACATCCACCATAGGTGCTGGCGGGGTAGGCCCGGAGGAGGAGTTACCCCCAGCCTGTCTTACTCGGCGCCAGTGGCGACGTCGAGCATGCCTTGCAGTAGGAACCGCCTCAGTTTTAGAGGCATTTTCATCTTGTCCCTTGCATTGCTGGGGAGCTTCGCTTGCTGTCAGCCTCTGGAAGACTGACATTATCGGTGGGGCTGGCGCAAAATCAGCCAGCCTGTCGAAGATTGACCGCATCGGAGGTGAAGCGCTTTTGCTGGCTTCACAGGTAGCGGGAGCAGGGAGTGATGGACGCTTTAGGGTTGCTCCCTTAGGGATCATGGAGTTCTTTACGAGCCCCTTCGAGTTCTTCTCCATCCTGTTGAAGACGGAGACTTTAGACTTAGACGGCTTACTGATAGAAGCCGTCACGGTCGCTGGCCAAGAAAGACCAACCTTCGAGAAGTTTCTTCTTGTGGCGTTGAAGCGCCAAAGCTCGTGGGTGGGAGCATGGTCCCGAAGAATAATCTGGTAGTGGCCTGTGTAACCTGCCCCACCGGCATTGAGAAGATGGAGGCCGCATTAGGCCCGTAAGCCATCCCTCTAGATAGGATAGCATGAGAGTTGCTTTTGCAGGAAGTGCAGTTGAGAGCCATTAATTCTGCACAGAAGCGAAATACCAAGTTTTAGTATCTCGAATCCAGGGGCAACCATAAATATAGCGAACCACGATTTTGTTCACGAAACACGACATATGAAGTATGGAGTGGAAAGAGGAAGAGGGTCCTACCGGACGTGCCAGAATTTGTTTACCGCTGAAGACTGGACTGAGACGTTGGGACGTCTCGCCTGAATTTGGGGGCAGACGCTATTTAGACGTATCCATCCATCTCTCCGAAGATACAAAGTTGATTTATAGCACCGTATGTCGGAGGTTTGGATAGATGCGGCCGATATAGCAGCCTTCATCAAATTCCCCCTCATTTGTAAGGGTTTTTTTTTATTGTGGGGACGCTCTTCCCTGAAAGCACAAGCCCCTGCAGTTAATTACGTTATCGCGTTGCGATAATAACTTTCTCCTGCTCCAGAAGGTCATTTCGTGTCGTGTTATGTTTTTGTTTGTTTTGATTGCCCATGGATTGTATACGGAGACTAGTTTATATCGTCGCCCGTAGGGCGCAGATTAGTCCAAATCCGTACATATATGAATTTGGGTTTGAACTTGATGCGGATCTCGTATGAACGAAGTCCATCAGTTCGATATATATTATCTGAGGATCGTTAGTTATTTTCGAGGCTAAGATCAACTCAGAAGTATGTAGTTAAGGCTCGTTAATCCTGTTTTGGATTAAGATCAACTTAACAAATATAAATTAAGGATCTTTATGTTAGTAATATGTATGTCCTAGAGGCCATTATTGATGATATAGTGGATGCTTGGACATATATATAGAGGACTTTCTTGCTCGAAATGATAGTATGCTATCAGGTTACCTTTATCTTAACATGTAGACTAGTATTTATACTGTCTATCTCTTACATGTTGATAAAGCCCTTAGGATATGTACTTGACTACCAGGACTATGATGAGATCATACTAGTAGGGCCAGGGTGGTCCACAAGTACATCCTTTAATCAATTCTTAGTCGTGGGAATATCGAGACCAGGGCATCGATATTCCAGAGTAGACTAGAGTATACGCTTCTTGACCCATATGATGGGCGATGGATGATCCCACGTCCATTGGTGTTTGACATCAAAGATGGTATATGGGTGCTCAGTGGAGACTGGGTACACTGAACAGGACTCGCCGAGGACTCCTATGTGGTAGTATACCTATCGTCAGATAGCAGTCCTCAGGTGACACTGTTACAGGTTAGTCTGTGGACCTGAGATCGTCATAAAGTCTTGTGTGGCTTCCACTAAGCTTTGATTTCCTCCCTACCACGACTCAAAGGAGTCGTACAAACAGGTGGATTTTGGGTACAGTCCCGAGTCACATGGAGGCAATGAGCGATAGGAGGGGTTTCGTCTCTCCCAGTATTGGGGGTTGATGTTGCGCAATACTCGATTGGCTATAACTGGAAGTTCCTGGCTAGGGCTGCTGCCGAGATTTACTGATAAGTATTATCAGTAGTTTCTCGAGCCGTTATAGGCCAGACATCGGCATACCTTATCACGTTACTGGGGTCTGACGATTTACACGAGTATATGATACCGTATTGTAATCTGGCAGCTATCTGTTATCAGTCAAGTTATATGTGATATAACCGGATTATCGAATCAAATGTTGGTTTGATAATGTGATATTCAGATTAATGATATTAGTCGGTTATATGTGATATAACCGGATTATTAGATCAAGTGTTGATTTAATAATGTGATATATATTACATGTGATATAATTATATCTTAACTAATATCATTAGCTTACTAATTGCTTTATATATATCTATATATACATATATATATATATATATATATATATTAATGTATATTTGATATATAAAAATATATATATATTATATGAAGCATGGCATGTTTTTCTATTTTTTAGAAAATAGAAAAATGAGGTGTAAATAGTGGAGATATTTGTGGTATGGTTCAAGGCATGGGTTTATATGTTTTTATATTACTCTTGACTCACTATTCAAGCATGGTTGCAATTTTAATTGCATTTTTATTCCATACTTGAATGAGTGAGGAAAGAGATGATTCATTTTATTTTCATTCTACACTTGCTTCATGGTTCATGCCTTAGCCATTTTCTTGAGCTCTTTCTTCTCTTGCTCTCTACAATTTTCCTCACCTCACCTCCAAGCTCAAAACCCTCACATGAGATGTGAATCATTGAGCTTGTGAGACCTTAATGAGCTTTACTTATTCCCTACTTCATCATCCCACACCAAACTAGCAATTTGGTGTGGTGTGTTTCCTACACTAAAAGTGTTTAGTGTAGTGAAAAGCTTATACTTGTGGACTTCGGGTGGATCGTCTTTGGCGCGAAGATCACGAAGGAGGTTCATTCAACTTGGAGAGAAGCCTTGAAGAGTCGCGTTGACTTCATCCTGGATCTTTTGAAGAGAAGGACACGAACTACAAAGGTTGTATACTCTTTTTCTTCTTATAAGTTTAATCACATCACAAAGCCATAACCTAATATTCTAGTAGTGATCTTGGTAGTCTAGCTTAGCACCAAATAAAATTAAAATTTGGCATGCTTGATGCCTCTTGAACCCCTTGACGGTATTAAGGTATACTTACATGGTATCAGAGCCAAGATAGAACATTAGAATTACTTGTAGCGACGTTAAAAATCCGCCGTTTTTATCCCGCAAAAACTGCCAAGAAAACAGTTTTGAAATTGATGTTCTGAGTTGTTTGCACACCCCGCGGGCTCACGGTTTGAACCAAGAAGCCGTGGGGTGGAGCGTGTACACCCCGGGGACACCTCGGGGGGGACCAAAAGGCTGGGCCCACTCCCTAAGACCACCACAAGGTGGTCTTGGCGGTGGGGACCCGAAACTGCCCCACCAAAGACAGTTTCGGGTCTGCCTCACCCCCTGGCCACCTCGTGGTGGCCTCGGGGGTGGGGTACCCCCTATAGGCCCCCCATTCGACACTTAATTTTGAGTCTTCGCCCCCGCGAAGATTCGGGCGGGTTTCGAGTTCGTTTCGACTCCCGGATTGGCTTAAAACGATCGGTTTTGAAACTTTAGCTCACTGTTTTTTCAAGTGTTGAAAAAAATTGATTTAAGTTTGCTAAATGCATGCGGAATTCTAATATCGTGATTACTTTACAAGCTTTGTGATGTGTGATACAATTATTAGAATCCGGATTAATTAGTTTTATGAAAACTAGTTAGTAAACCTAGTCGTTTAGTCTCAATTGATCGATTGCAACGAAGTTTTGATTCGGATCAAAACTCCGTCGCAATTGCGTATTGTACGCGATCACCTAGTCGGGAATCTTGTTGAATTATCCGACACATTATTGAAAAGTGTTTTCAATTTGAGACTAAAATGCAAGTTTTACATGTTAGGCATGAAATTCGGAATATGTGATATTCTGGGTTTATGATGTCTATGGATAATACGGATTCTAATCATTGTAGTTTTCTATTTCTTTTCTGCGACCGTAAGTGTAATATGTGGGGTATCCCGATATCGTTGCTATATGTCAAAGAGTTTTCGGGATACGCATATTTACTTACGTTGATGACATGAAATGTTATGTGTTGCTTATGATATGATTTATTGGATCGTCGTGATTGAATAGCCGGGGGTTTTATGTGAGATGAGAGTTTTTATATTTTGATTCATGTAAAATTCAATGTAATATTCTTTTATTGGGGCACTTCCGGGTTGAGGATGATGCCACCATTGTTGTATATTATTTACTTTTCAGCATTAGGATAGACCCAAGGTGGGGAGCATAAGTAACCGGGTTCTAGAGTCCAGTGGGAGACCATCTCAAGGAGTTGAGACCGGGTTTCCTAACTCTAGAATTGGTAGGGTTACTTGCCGCTCTCATAGGGGTCTATGGGATATGGGTTTGGCTATTCATAACGACCGTGGAATCCGTGTTTACATTACTGGCTGAATTTAGAACACGGAAATCCTAGTATATCCAATACTTCATATGTTGCTTCTGCTGCTTGTTTCTGTGACGTGATCATGTTATATTATATATATGATATATAATAAATGTTGCTTATGTTTTGCACCCGTGCTAGTCCAGCCCCCACTCTGCCGGTAGTTAAGTAACCTAACGATGCATGACGGGGCCCCCTGGCGAATGCGGATGGCATAAGCGTACGTTCTATTTTCGTTTCTTTTTCTGTAATATTTTGGAAACATTAAATGATGGGACTTCATTAATGTGATTAATGAAAAGAAAGAAACCAAAAGATGTTGTAGAATCAAATTTTCAAAAAGGGTAGCTCTGGTTCTTGCTTTGCATAGCGGTATTCCTTATAGAATATCCAGCACCTTATTCGATAAGGAAAGAGCCGAGATCCCTTCACCGGGAGTGACCTCTTTAGCGAAACTAGCAGATGCTACAACCCACTCGGTTGTGTTTTTGATTACCTTTTTAGTTCTTGCTTTGCATAGCGGTATTCCTTGTAGAATATCCAGCACCTCATTCGATGAGGAAAGTGTTGGAGATAGTGCCCTCAGAGTCAATTATTGGATCACAGGCACGTGATTGCAATGATTGAGGGAGGACCTATCCCAGTAGGACAGTCTTACTCAAGATGATAGTATGCTATCTGGTTTACCTTTATCATCGTGTACTGCTTCAAGTGACCTTACAGGTCGCTATTACACGTTGATAGAGCCCCTGGGATTCTTGCTTGACTGCCAGCAGTATGAGGGCGATCATATACGTGGGAGCTGGTAGTCTATAAGCACATCCTTAAAAGGTCCCTAGTCGTGGGAGTTTCGAGACAGGGCATCGATTCTCCAGAGTAGACTAGTGTATACAGTCGAGACCCCGACGAGGGGCGGTGGTCGGTCTCACAAGCCACTGGTGTCAGTTGGTTCACCTAAGATGTATACAGGTGCTCATTGGGTTATGAGTACACCGGACAGGACTCGCCGGGAACCTGCTAGTTGGGATTATACCAGACGTCAGATAGCAGTTTCCAGGTGACATGTGTACAGGTTAGTTCATCGACCTGAGATCGTCATTTGTCTCGTGTGAGTTCCCACTGTGCTTTGATTACTACCCTACCACGGCTCAAAGGAGTCGTGCAAACAGGTTTTAGTTGGGTACAGTCCCGAGCCACATGGAGGCAGTGAACGGATCTGCAGGGGTTCGTCTCTCCCGGTATTGGGGGTGAGGTCACGCTGTGTCTAGGAGAGCCATTACACAAAGCCCTTGGCCGAGGCAGGAGATTTACTGGTAGGTATTCCAGTAGTATCTCAGGGTGTTTCTGGGCTACACTCCGACACGACTTGTACCGCTTTTGGGGGTCTGACTTTTACCAACCCCCTAGGCCCGCCATGCGATACTCATAGACGAACGAACCGGACTGTACGGATATTGTCACTGACAGGCTCAGTAGGGTGTCAGGATGAGTTCGCTCATTGACGTCCCTTTTGGTCAATAGCTGGTGGCCCGTCACGTATGGCTAATACCTCTGACGTGCTAGTGGTTAAATCCACAGCCATAGTATTGACGAGTCTTTAGAGTCCACCACACACTCAGTTACTCAAGTTTCGGGAGAAACGCTGTAGAGGCCGTATGGAGATATGGCAGGGTCCGATCAGATACGTGCGGTATTGCACGGATCAGGCTCAAATGGTTTGTACTAGTGGCCATATGGATATATGGCAGGGTTCGATCAGATACGTGCGGTATTGCACGGATCAGGATCGGACAAATAATACTAGCCGGTTTTGGTTTAATCCGGATCCTAGTATAGTACAGTGTAGATTTTGTCTCATTGCATTTGTATCCGGTCGGAATACAGATGCGGGTGTGTATGCACAGTATCGGGGTTTTCCTGTAATTTATTACGGGACCAGTTTTCTGGAGTTGCCAGTTTGCATTCCGTTCCGGCCGGTTTTCCTTTGTTCCTTCACGGCCGGACTTTTCGATGTAGGGTGTTATTTGCAAGTTTGCAAATAACATATTGTGGAGGGGTTTCTTGCATATGGATTGATTATGAAAGCATCTTTTGATACCATTCTTTTCTATCATCATTTCTTTTGCATTAATGGTGATTAGAATGGATTGGAGTTGATTAAGAGTTGATGTGAGGTTTACTTTGGATGTGGTCACCTCTTGCTTTTCCTACACTCACATTCCTTCTTGTTTTTGAGATTTTTCCTCCACCATTTTGTTCAAGAGAATGAGAGAGAGAGTTTGATGATAATGGTGGCACATATTTCTTTATCTTATTCTTCTTCTTGTTTTGAAAAAAAAAATGAAAGCACCATTTTTTCTTAACCTCATTCCTCCATCACCAATGGCAACATAAATCCCAAAGGAGACAATAGATTCTACACTACATCTACAGCAAATCTTGGACGCGTCGGCTAGCCAACTTCGCGCCCGAGTTGCCTCGGTCCAGAGGTGGGAGCCCGTAAAAGAATCCGTCTACGTGGTGCCCTTTCCGACGAGAAGACGACGAATGGTGATTCCACGGGAGATCGGGACGACGACGAGAAGACCGAAGGACACGGATCGCTCGGTATATCTCTCACCCCATCTCTAGTTAGCTAGTATCGGTTAATGGTTATGATCCGGGTATATTGTCCGCGGTAGCGCCAGTTTAAAGTTAAGAAAAATTTTGATTCCGCATTTTGGCCTCGGATAGACGGCCGGGGCGCTGCCGTGGCGCAACATGGTATCAGAGCCTCGCCATTAACTTAGTCTAGCTTTGTCTAATGTGTTTTACATTTCCGATCGACCAAAATTCCAAAAACCCGCGTTTTCTTTACATCAGTTTTCTGTCGATTTTTTTCTAGCTCTAAAAATTTTTCAGGTTGTAGAAAACTGATGTAGTAGAAGTCCGAAGAATTCTGGAGAAATTCGAGACGTTGATCTTTCAAGGGGAGCGCGGAACCGCGGCCAAACCCCACTTGGCGCCGCGGTTCCGCCGCGGTATGGAGGGATCGATGTGTCGAATTTTTCCAGTGGGCTTCTGGGGTGAAAATAGGGTTTCTGGAATATTATGTTTGGGCCCAGAATTTCTTGATGTGCTACAGTAGTACTTGGGGGCCCACTTGGTAAATTTGATCGATCGGATATTTTAAACACATTGGTTCACAGTATTTACATTATATCTGCGATCGTGAATGTCACTTGATCGGTAAATCCTGTCTAACTGCTATAGCCCGGTTAGAAGGATTTGCGAACGTGACTTTCACGTTGATGTTCTATGTATTGCTGTGATGTTGCGGATCGGTCGTGGGGGATAGCCTGGATGCAATGCTAGTACAGTTTTTGTTGTATTGTGTACATTTGATATTGCGGGGCGAGCGTCCGACAAGTGGACTACCGTCACTGCCTGATTGTATTATTCTTTTGGGGCACGACCTGGTTGCGGTCGATGTACCCGGTGTATGTATATTTTACTTTCTGTACTAGGATTACCCCGCGGAGGGGTGCACGGATAGCCGGGTTCTAGAGGGCAACGGGCCCGCATCTCATGGCATTGAGACGGAGGGGGCTTCACTCTAGGATTGGCGGGCTATTCGCCGCACTCGTAGGGGGTACAGGTTGACCCAGGAGGGGTGCCCAAGTTACTGGATTCCGTGAAGTGCTGGGTGGTCCATTCACGGTGCTGGAGGGGACTGCCTCGCTTCAGGTCTTGGCGGGTGACTTGCCGCGCCCGTAGGGGTCTAGGATTTCATTGCACAGGCTATCCACACGACCAGGGGAACGTCGGGTTTCAGTAGAGGCTCTATGAAACCCGGGGATCCCAGATATCTGTATTGTTCTGTGATGCTGTACATTTCTGTGATGTTGCATTCTTATCACGCCTTAAGCGAATATAATATATTGGTATATATATTAGTAGATGTTGTATATGTTTTGCATCCGCGCTAGTCCAGTCCCCGCTCTGTCGTTAGTTAGCTAACCTAACGAGTAATGACGAGACCCAGTGGCGAATGCAGATGGCATATACGTACGTCATATTATTTTCGTTCTTTGTGGTGTGATTAATTGATGGGACTGCGTTGATTCGGATCAATGCAAGATAAACAAACCTATTCTGATGTTGTTGGAACACTTTTTCAAAAAGCTGTTATTGCAAGGATGTTCTCTTTTGTTTTGCACAGTGGTATTCGGTTATGAATATCCAGCACCTCGGTCGACGAGGCAAGGGCCGAGATCCCTTCACCGGGAGTGACCCCTTGGACAGAAGTTTGCGTCAGGGCAATAACTTCACTATAGCCGAATACTTTTTGCTTTGCATCATGGTATTCAGTTGGAATATCCTGCACCTCATTCTACGGGGAAAGAGCCGAGATCCCTTCACCGGGAGTGACCTCTTTAGCAAAGGTTTTCGTCACTATATTTTTATAAAAACCTATGCAGTTCCTTCAACGATATCAAGTTCATTACGTTAAAGGTTTTTCGCCAAAAACCAGCCGTAACCCTCCGTCATTTCCTACAGGTATTATTTAGTATGCGTGCTGCGTTTGTTGACCTAGTCAAGACGTAGTGTTCGTGTAGGGTTCCTAGGCACACTAATGAAGTCTAGCAAGGCATCAAACATGGCTAATTCAAATTTTACGGGTGCCTACAAACCCTAATACGGATCGTTAACTAGATATATAGGCGATGCAAGCATGTAAACGGATTTAATGCTAAAGGAAAGGGGCTACAACCTTTGTAGATCCGGTCCACCACTTCCTAAGCTCCGCGATGATCTCCCTCCGCTGTCCAGATTGAACCCATGACTCTAGCATCGGCTTCATCGAAGAATGGGCGGGCTTGATCGTCGGCTTCGATGCCGAAGATGATCTACGTCGAGGCATCTCGAACTCGAGCTCCGCCTTCGCCAAGTCAAGAAACTTGTGAAGACAACACACTCTACTACATGGCAAGTAGTAGAGGATGAAGAAATAGGAAGTGGGTAGACTTTAGATTTGGATTTCTCACTTGTTTTGGCTAGTTGCCATTGAAGCTATCAACATTTTTCTTCTTGAAGAAGAAGATAATATATGATAAGTTTTTTTTTCTAAATAGAAAAAAATGATTTCTTATTATATCATGAACCATGGTCAAGTGTAGAGAGCTAACTAGAGTTTATGTGAATGGTTAGGGTTAAAGAAGAAGACAAAATGGTCACTTGGTCAAAAGCTTCATGAAGCTTCAACATGCTTCATGAAAGAAAAGAATAAAAGAAAACCATTTTGTTTTTTCTCTTTATGCTTTTAATTTCCAAAACTAATAAATAAATAAATGAATGAATAAGTAATCATAACCCTAACCATTCATATAACCATGGTTCAAACTTTACACTTAACCAATTTTGCATGTATCATCAAACATGATACAAACAAGTGCACACAAAAATATATCACATATACAATGTGCACACCAAGTGAGAAAATCCATTTAAAGTGAACCAATACTAGTTAATGCAAAGTAATATATCAAATATATAATTATACATTAAATCATTAAATCAACACTTGATTCAATGATCCGGTCATGTCGCACATAACCGACTAGTATCATTAGTAACATCTTATCGAATCAACACTTGATTCGATAACCCGGCTATATCGCATATAACCGATCAATGTCACAAATCGCGAGAATCGAATACAGTATCACATACTGGTATTATTCTCGGTCCCGCACATATCTCATATGCGCTCCTATTTCGTTTCGCTTGAGCCAGGAAACCTCTGTGTAGGACTCTAAAGACTCGTCAATACGCCGGCAGTGGATGATGATCATATCAAACATCCACAAGCCGCAAGCGGTCTGCTAAACATAACGGCCACCCGGGTATTAAGCGATCAGAAGATCGACGAGCAAGCCCGCTCACACTCCTGTGAGTCCAACCAGTAACACTTATTGTATAGTCCGGTCTGTTCGTCTGATATGTCGCATATCTCGCCTAGGGGTGGTAAACGTCAGACCCCAATAGCTTGATAAGTCATGCCGACGTAAGGTCCATAACATTCGTGAAACTACTGATAACTCTTACCAGTATATCACTGCAACCCTGGCCAGGGATTTCCTGTTATGGCCAGTCGAGCATAGCACAACATCAACCCCCAATACCGGGAGAGACGAATCTGTTGGAGATAGTGCCCTCAGAGTCAATTATTGGATCACAGGCACGTGATTGCAATGATTGAGGGAGGACCTATCCCGGTAGGACAGTCTTACTCGAGATGATAGTATGCTATCTGGTTTATCTTTATCATCGTGTACTGCTTTAGGTGACCTGACATGTCGCTATTACACGTTGATAGAGCCCCTAGGATTCTTGCTTGACTGCCGACAGTATGATGGCGATCATATACGTGAGAGCTGGTAGTCTATAAGCACATCCTTAAAAGGTCCCTAGTCATAGGAGTTTCGAGACAGGGCATCGATACTCCATTAGTAGACTAATGTATACAGTCGAGACCCCGACGAGGGGCGGTGGCCGGTCTCACAAGCCACTGGTGTCAGTTGGTTCACCTAAGATGTATACAGGTGCTCATTAGGTTATGAATACACCGGACAGGACTCGCCGGGAACCTGCTAGTTGGTCTTATACCAGATGTCAGATAGCAGTTCCCTGGTGACATGTGTACAGGTTAGTTCATCGACCTGAGATCGTCATTTGTCTCGTGTGAGTTCCCACTGTGCTTTGATTACAAACCTACCACGGCTCAAAGGAGTCGTGCAAACAGGTTTTAGTTGGGTACAGTCCCGAGCCACATGGAGGCAGTGAGCGGATCTTCAGGGGTTCGTCTCTCCCGGTATTGGGGGTGAGGTCGCGCTGTGTCTAGGAGAGCCATTACGCAAAGCCCTCGGCCGAGGCAGGAGATTTACTGGTAGGTATTCTAGTAGTATCTCAGGGCGTTCTGGGCTATGCTCCGACACGACTTGTACCGCTTTTAGGGGTCTGACTTTTACCAACCCCCTAGGCCCGCCATGCGATACTCATAGACGAACGGACCGGACTGTACGGATATTGTCACTGACAGGCTCAGTTGGGTGTCGGGGTGAGCTTCCTCATCGACGTCCCTTTTGGTCAATAGCTGGTGGCCCGTCACGTATTGGCTGATACCTCTGACGTGCTAGTGGTTAAATCCACAGCCATAGTATTGACGAGTCTTTAGAGTCCACCACACTTACAGTTACTCAAGCTTTCGGGCGAAACGCTGTAGAGGCCGTATGGAGATATGGCAGGGTCCGATCAGATACGTGCGGTATTGCACGGATCAGGATCGGACAGCTTTGTACTAGTGGCCGTATGGTTATATGGCAGCGTTCGATCAGATACGTGCGGTATTGTACGGATCAGGATCGGACGGATTTTACTAGCCGGCTTTGGCTTAAGCCGGTCCTAGTTTAGTACAGTGTAGATTTTGTCTCATTGCATTTGTATCCGGTCGGAATACAGATGCGGGTGTGTATGCACAGTATGGGGTTTTTCCTGTAATTTATTACGGGACCAGTTTTCTGGAGTTGCCAGTTTGCATTCCGTTCCGGCCGGTTTTCCTTTGTTCTTTCCCGGCCGGACTTTTCTGATGGAGGGGGTAATTTGCAGTTTTGCAAATTACATTTGAGGAAGGGGGTTTCTTGTAAGTTGATTTATTATGATAACTTATTTAGATACCATTCCTTTCATTCTTCTTTTCATGCTTTATGGAGATTAGAAGTGATGTGATAGGATTTGATCTTTGATTAGAATCGTGATGATGAGGTTTGGATATGGCCACCTTTCTTTTGCTCCTACACTCACCTCCCTTTGCATTATGTTTCATTCCTCCATCATTCTCATTCTCACTTTTAGAAAAGAGATGAGAAAAAGAAAGAGAAGAAAATGAGAGCTTCATCTTTGAGAGGAGAAAAATGAGAGTGATTCATTTTGTGTATATCATTCTTCATCTCATTCCATTGCTAGAAAATTGAAAGCACCAATTTTCTATATACCATTCCTCCATCTATGGCAACAAACCCCAAAGTGAGACACTACACTACACATTCTACAGCATATCTTGAGCATGTCGAGTTGCCGTCTTCATGCGCGAGTTGCCTCGGTATTGAGGCGGGAGCCCGTAAAAGAAGAAGGCGATGTGGTGCCCTTTCCGGCGAGGAGGCGACGATGTGGAGGCAACACTTTCCGCGGGAGATCGGGACGATGACGAGAAGACCGGAGGACTCGGATCACTCGGTATACTTCTCACCCTATCTCTTGATTGCTAGCTTTAGGTTAATGGTAAACGATCCGGGTTTTCATTGTCCGCGGTAGCGCCGGTTTCCGAGTAAGGAAATTTTTTATTCCGCATTTTGGCCTCGAGCAAGAGGCCGGGACGCTGCCGTGGCGCAACATGGTATCAGAGCCAGGCCATTAACCTTACCTAGCTTGTTCTAATGTGTTTTTCAGTTCCGATCGACCGAAATTCCAAAAACCGTATTTTTCTAGCACATCAGTTTCTGTTGAAATTTTTTGAAGTCTAAAAATTTTTCAGGTTGTAAATTATTGATGTACTGGAAAATCTAAGAACTCTGTAAAATTTCGATGAAGTGATTCCACAGTGGGAGCGCGGAACCGCCGCATAAACCCCCATTCCGCCGCCCTTCCGCCGCGCACTGTGGAGATCACTGCACCATTTTTTTTCAGAGGCTTTCTGGACTTAAAATATGGGTTTTGGAATATTAAATTTGGGCCAATTATTTCTGTGAGTGCTACAGTTTTCTTTTGGGCCCACTTGTTAATTGTTTGATCAATCGAAAAATTTTAAACACATTATTTCACAGTATTTACATTATATCTGCGACCGTGAATGTCACTCGATCGGTAAATCCGGTCTAACTGCTATAGCCCGGTTAGACGGATTTGCGAACGTGACTTTCACGTTGATGTTCTATGTTTATGCTGTGATGTTGCGGATCGGTCGTGGGGGATAGCCTGGATGCAATGCTAGTACAGTGTTGTTGTATTATGTACATTTGATATTGCGGGGCGAGCGTCCGACATGTGGACTGCCGTCACTGCCTGTTTGTATTATTCTTTTGGGGCACGACCTGGTTGCGGTCGATGTACCCGGTATATGTATATTTTATTTTCTGTACTAGGATTACCCCACGGAGGGGTGCACGGATAGCCGGGTTCTAGAGGGCAACGGGCCCGCATCTCATGGCATTGAGACGGAGGGGGCCTCACTCTAGGATTGGCGGGCTATTCGCCGCACTCGTAGGGGGTATAGGTTGACCCAGGAGGGGTGCCCAAGTTACCGGATTCCGTGAAGTGCTGGGTAGTCCATTCACGGTGCAGAAGGGGGCTGCCTCGCTTCAGGTTTTGGCGGGTGACTTGCCGCGCCCGTAGGGGTCTAGGTTTTCATTGCACAGGCTATCCACACGACCAGGGGAACGTCGGGTTTCAGCAGCGGCTCTGTGAAACCCGGGGCTTCCAGATATCTGTATTGTTCTGTGATGCTGTATATTTCTGTGATGTTGCTTTTTATCACGCCTTGAGCGAAAATTATATATTGGTATATATATATTAGTAGATGTTGTATATGTTTTACATCCGCGCTAATCCAGTCCCCGCTCTGTCGTTAGTAAGCTAACCTAACGGGTGATGACGGGACCCAGTGGCGAATGCGGATGGCATATACGTACATCAGTATATTTTCGTTCTTTGTGGTGTGATCAATTGATGGGACTGCGTTGATTCGGATCAATGCAAGATAAACAAACCTATTCTGATGTTGTTGGAACATTTTTCAAAAAGCTGTTATTGCAAGGACGTTTACTTTTGTTTTGCATCGTGGTATTCATTTGGAATATCCTGCTCCTCAGTCGACGAGGCAAGGGCCGAGATCCCTTCATCGGGAGTGACCCCTTGGACAGAAGTTTGCGTCAGGGCATTAACTTCACTATAGCCGATTACTTTTGCTTTGCATCGTGGTATTCAGTTGGAATATCCTGCACCTCATTCTACGGGGAAAGAGCCGAGATCCCTTCACCGGGAGTGACCTCTTTAGTAAAGGTTTTCGTCACTATATTTTCTAAAAAGTTATCCAGTTCCTTCAACGATATCAAGTTCATTACGTTAAAGGTTTTTCGCCAAAAACCAGCCGTAGCCCTCCGTCATTTCGGATTAGTATTGCATAGTATTCGCGCTACGTTTGTCGTTGCTATTCGCCGAGGCGTAGTGTGCGGTAGCTCTGTAATGCTTTCTGTCGCATGGATAAGTGGATTGGTTAGGACAGTCGTGCGACTTTGTTGATTATTCGTCAAGGGTCGTGCGGGTGGGTTTAACGCAATCAAGATAATAACGGGTTGAACTTGACTAGGACCTTTTGATTTGTTGATTATTCGTCAAGGTCACTTGGGTCCTAGGGGTAAAAATCACATCGGGAGTTTCAGAAGAACTGAAACTTGCCAGGCATGCGCATACCTTCTGGAGTGTGGTGACGTGAGTGGATTCCGTCACGTTATCATGCGATGAGAGTTGGATCCCGATTCCCACTGATGAGTTGGTTTACTCCTCGGGTGATCCCGACTAATTCTTCTTTCAGGTTTGGAGGAGAATTTGAGGTACAGTGGGAGGCTTCCAGGTTGGATAAAGTGATAACCATTCTGATCTAGGTTAGAGTGCACGCTGAGTATTTCTTTTCTCTCTCTCTTTGGCAGCGACCATTGACCCGACCCTGGACTTTGACTCAGTGACCAAGTTGACCGAACCTTCTTAACACAGGCTTTTGGATTGTCAGAGTTGCAGACCACATTGCCACTCCTACTTTTACCCTTTTCTCCAGGACACCCTGTATCACTGCGAACGTCCACTTCCATTGGACAAAACCATCGTATGGTTATATACGAACTCGAAGGACTTCGAGGATGGTTTCTGGTTCTGGAGAAAACGGATAGGATTATTCAGTTGTCTTTTCTTTTCACCTTCTCTCATTACGAGTACTCCTTGGTTTAGGAGATAGTACACCTATTACGCAAATTGGATAGTCTTCTTCCAAATCTTAGGCTGGTGCCGACCGGTAGGGAATGAAGAAAACCAATTAGCATAACGATGGTGTGCAGAAGGTATTAAGTTAAGACAAAGCAAGGGATTAGTAGGAGGGCAAAGTAAATTGCGACAGATATTCACGACCGAACCAAGTTTTTCTTCGCCAATCCTAAATTACCTTTGTATTTCTCCAGGACACTCCGTATCACTACGAAGATCCACAGTTTATTGGATACCCCATCGTATGGTTATATACGAACTCGAAAGGAACTTGTTCCAGTTCGGGGATGGATTCTGGTTCAGGAGAAATAGGAATAAAGTATATTCAGGTGTCTTTTATCTTCACCTTCTCTCTCATTGCGAGTGTTCCTAGGATTAGGACAGTACACCCTTTTATGCTTTTTGGATAGTCTTCTTCCAAACCATAGGCTGGTGCCGAACGGTAGGGAAGGAAGAAAACCATTTGGCCTAAAGGGGTGTACAGAAGGTAATGACTAAAGACATATAAAGGGATTTGGAAAGGTGGCAAAGAATTATACGGTTATAGTTGTGAATCTGGATGATGGAAGAGGTATTGCTAGGAATACCAGGATACCCCGACGAAACATTTCAAAGTTTCAGTTTTACTGTGTGATGTTAAAAGAAAACTGATTTCCCGATTAGACACTTGCTCCAGGATATGTATTTACCAGGTTGGATTCTCACATCTGTATGGTTTTACAGATGCTGAGTGGGAGTAAGTTATTGGGAATAGGGTGATCATCCTCATTATATCGGGATTCGTTGTAATCGGTGATATTTGAGGAAGTCACCTGGGTTGTTTGCCGGACGGCGATTATTTGGTTTTGAATATCCGCGGTTATGCACCAATTTCAAATTGATATATCTGTACGTCTATTTTATAGAGTGAGATATACCTTTTGATATTATGTCGATGACATTTACCTATATCAGTGGATGGTTAGGTAAGGAGCATTAAACAGCGGTGTAATTCTTCTTAACCATAAGTACAGTTTTCAACCTACGACATACAGTGAAAGAGTTGTTAGACTCAGCGGACTTATACAGAGTATTGTATGTTGTCCAGTGTCCATTAGGACAGAGGGGTTGGTCCTCATACTATATTCTGTTTACTTTTAACTTCTCTAGTTCTTAGACATGTGTTTCGTGGAAACACAGGGTCTAAGTTTTGAGGAGTTATAGGTATTTGAATAGAGTAGAGAACCAGGTATAGCAAGTATCGGGATTCTTCAAAGTGATCGAAGATGTAGATACTTGTGTATGGTATTCAGTTGATAGTAATGATGAAGAGAGATTGCTTCTCTTTCAGGTTACTCATAATTGGAAGCATTCCTAAGTTAAGTAACGCTGATCGGCCTCCTTCCATTTAGTTGACATGCACTGGAGACAGCTGCATGATTTGAATCTGGTTCAATTAAATCAGTGCCTCTGTTTCTATATTGGATATAGAACAGTTCATATCTTGACATTGTTAAGGTACGGGGAGTTGTCCGGCTTATGCTTAAAACCAGACACTGGACAACTCAAGGCACGTTTCTGTAATGGCTGTTTGTGGGTTGACCCAGGCTATGACGAGGGTTGACTTTCTACCATCTGGATGAACAATAGCAATATTGTTCTAGACTCGCCACATTTTAAAAGAAATGGATTTTTTAAAAACAGTAGTGGGAGTATGGTAGAACTGGAAGTGATTCCAGAACCACAAACGATTACCGAAGATTTGATAAGGAACCTAAAGATTCAATCTGATTTGACATTCCATTGGCCACTCCGCAGATATGGTGGGTAACTTCAGGCACCCGAGAGGTACTCCGGTAGCCTCAAGGACGGTGACAGGGAAGTTCTTGTTTACCCACACTTGCCATTGTTGTTGTTCCAGGCTGCGAGACCCGGCAGGAGGATGAGTATAGCGTCGTTCTAAACTAGCTTTAGAAGTGCACGTCTATATGACTCTGCCAGAGGGTTGTCGTAGTCAGTGGGAGCAGCGGAAGCATTGGTGGACATCAGGCTTATGTCTATTTATAGACTAAAGCAGATGTAGCGGAGATAGATCATCTATTTCTGATGTGACAGTCATAGGTTTGACGTCATCAGAATAGGGGATGGATCTGTTGAGAAGGTAGTAGGAAGTGATACTCCTATACTACGATCGGTTATACTTTGGTCGTCACACAGTGGTTTCTCCACATAGGACTTGGATATTATATCGTACATTCTGGTTACTAGATCTATGGTTTTAGATCTAGATTTGGGTAGTTTCCCAATCTGGGTACCTTGACAGCATTCTATGAGTATTTAGAATGGACGACTCCTGGCATGGTAGTGTGCCTGCAGGTAATGGAGTCACCCTCTCTAAAGGTGTCTTACAGACTAAAGGGGAGAGGGATGTGCATGATTGACAGATCATTTGCTTAGGCAATTGAGTCAATCATGAGATGTCAAGTACCACACCAGATGTTGTTCTTGCAGTAGATGCAATAAGTTGACATTGATCCAATCCTGGAGAAACAGTCGGAAGCGGTTCTAGAACATAAGTGGATGTTCTAGGGATATGATAACGACAGCCTTATTTAGGAGACAGTTATCATTCCAGGCTTCCAAGGTGACATGGACGACAAGGAGGTTGTCAGAGTTATAGTTTTCCTTCTGACGAGGGGCAGTATTTTGGACAGGTGGTCCAAGGCAATACTGAGGGTGGCATGGCGCAAGATACTGATTAAGTTCAGTTGACGATACGGTCTAAGAAGTTTGGATTTGGAGTTCATTTATGAACTAGGTCCCATCAGACATCCAGACGTTCTAAGACAGGTATTGCTCATTTCGGGAGATGGCTTTCTCCGCGAACTTGAGATATAGAGAGACATAGAAAGAAACTTCTCTGCGGATCCACTCACTGAGGCTATTCTTCGAACGCAATAGTTTCGCAAACGAGCTTTGTGAGACTGACTAGTAGAGGAGTTGGGTGTTCGGTATCACACGGGCTGTGAGTATGCGGCATCGCAATAATTAGCCTTGAGAGCAAGTGGGAGATTGTTGGAGATAGTGCCCTCAGAGTCAATTATTGGATCACAGGCACGTGATTGAAATGATTGAGGGAGGACCAATCCCGGTAGGACAGTCTTACTCGAGATGATAGTATGCTATCTGGTTTATCTTTATCATCGTGTACTGCTTTAGGTGACCTGACATGTCGCTATTACACGTTGATAGAGCCCCTAGGATTCTTGCTTGACTGCCGACAGTATGATGGCGATCATATACGTGAGAGCTGGTAGTCTATAAGCACATCCTTAAAAGGTCCTTAGTCGTAGGAGTTTCGAGACAGGGCATCGATACTCCATTAGTAGACTAGTGTATACAGTCGAGACCCCGACGAGGGGCGGTGGCCGGTCTCACAAGCCACTGGTGTCAGTTGGTTCACCTAAGATGTATACAGGTGCTCATTAGGTTATGAGTACACCAGACAGGACTCGCCGGGAACCTGCTAGTTGGTCTTATACCAGATGTCAGATAGCAGTTCCCTGGTGACATGTGTACAGGTTAGTTCATCGACCTGAGATCGTCATTTGTCTCGTGTGAGTTCCCACTGTGCTTTGATTACTACCCTACCACGGCTCAAAGGAGTCGTGCAAACAGGTTTTAGTTGGGTACAGTCCCGAGCCACATGGAGGCAGTGAGCGGATCTTCAGGGGTTCGTCTCTCCCGGTATTGGGGGTGAGGTCGCGCTGTGTCTAGGAGAGCCATTACGCAAAGCCCTCGGCCGAGGCAGGAGATTTACTGGTAGGTATTCTAGTAGTATCTCAGGGCGTTCTGGGCTACGCTCCGACACGACTTGTACCGCTTTTGGGGGTCTGACTTTTACCAACCCCCTAGGCCCGCCATGCGATACTCATAGACGAACGGACCGGACTGTACGGATATTGTCACTGACAGGCTCAGTTGGGTGTCGGGGTGAGCTTCCTCATCGACGGCCCTTTTGGTCAATAGCTGGTGGCCCGTCACGTATTGGCTGATACCTCTGACGTGCTAGTGGTTAAATCCACAGCCATAGTATTGACGAGTCTTTAGAGTCCACCACACTTACAGTTACTCAAGCTTTCGGGCGAAACGCTGTAGAGGCCGTATGGAGATATGGCAGGGTCCGATCAGATACGTGCGGTATTGCACGGATTAGGATCGGACAGCTTTGTACTAGTGGCCGTATGGTTATATGGCAGCGTTCGATCAGATACGTGCGGTATTGTACGGATCAGGATCGGACGGATTTTACTAGCCGGCTTTGGCTTAAGCCGGTCCTAGTTTAGTACAGTGTAGATTTTGTCTCATTGCATTTGTATCCGGTCGGAATACAGATGCGGGTGTGTATGCACAGTATGGGGTTTTTCCTGTAATTTATTACGGGACCAGTTTTCTGGAGTTGCCAGTTTGCATTCCGTTCCGGCCGGTTTTCCTTTGTTCTTTCCCGGCCGGACTTTTCTGATGGAGGGGGTAATTTGCAGTTTTGCAAATTACATTTGAGGAAGGGGTTTCTTGTAAGTTGATTTATTATGATAACTTATTTAGATACCATTCCTTTCATTCTTCTTTTCATGCTTTATGGAGATTAGAAGTGATGTGATAGGATTTGATCTTTGATTAGAATCGTGATGATGAGGTTTGGATATGGTCACCTTTCTTTTGCTCCTACACTCACCTCCCTTTGCATTATGTTTCATTCCTCCACCATTCTCATTCTCACTTTTAGAAAAGAGATGAGAAAAAGAAAGAGAAGAAAATGAGAGCTTCATCTTTGAGAGGAGAAAAATGAGAGTGATTCATTTTGTGTATATCATTCTTCATCTCATTCCATTGCTAGAAAATTGAAAGCACCAATTTTCTATATACCATTCCTCCATCTATGGCAACAAACCCCAAAGTGAGACACTACACTACACATTCTACAGCATATCTTGAGCATGTCGAGTTGCCGGCTTCATGCGCGAGTTGCCTCGGTATTGAGGCGGGAGCCCGTAAAAGAAGAAGGCGATGTGGTGCCCTTTCCGGCGAGGAGGCGACGATGTGGAGGCAACACTTTCCGCGGGAGATCGGGACGATGACGAGAAGACCGGAGGACTCGGATCACTCGGTATACTTCTCACCCTATCTCTTGATTGCTAGCTTTAGGTTAATGGTAAACGATCCGGGTTTTCATTGTCCGCGGTAGCGCCGGTTTCCGAGTAAGGAAATTTTTTATTCCGCATTTTGGCCTCGAGCAAGAGACCGGGGCGCTGCCGTGGCGCAACAGAATCCCCTCCTATCGCTCATTGCCTCCATATGAATCGGGACTGTACCCAAAAACCACCAGTTTGCACAACTCAGTAGAGCCGTGGTAGGGTGGAAATCAAAGCACAGTGGGAGACACACAAGACTCTATGACGATCTCGGGTCAACAGACTAAGCTGTACCAGTGTCACCAGAGAACTGCCATCTGACGTGAGGTATAATACCATCTGGGAGTTCTCGGCGAGTCCGTTCAGTGTACCCAGTCTCCACTGAGCACCCGCATACCATCTCCGATGTCAAACACCAATGGATATGGAATCATCCATCGCCCATCACTTGGGTCGAGAAGATATACGCTAGTCTACTCTGGAATTTCGATGCCCCGTCTCGATATTCCCACGACTAGGAACAATGAAGGATGTACTCATTGACTACCCATGCCCCACAGTATGATCTTCATCACAGTCCTGGAAGTCGAGTACCCATCCTAAGGGCTTTATTAACATGTAATCAGAGAGACAGAAAGTATACATGTTAAGATAAAGAGCAACCAGATAGCACACTATCATGTCGAGCAAGAAAGTCCTACCTATATATGTCCCAGCATCCACTACAATATACATCCTATGTACAGTAATGGCCTCTAGGGCATACATATAACTAACAATCTCCCTCTTGCACTAGGGCCTTCTGTAGCAGTGGTTGCAGTATCACATACTCAACCATCCCATATGAGTCTCTCTCTGGGAAAAGGCCTTCGTGAGTGGATCCGTTGTGTTGTCCTCTGAGTCTACTCTCCTAACCTCGATCACTCCGGAGATCAACTATCTCCATGATCAGGTGATGCTTCCTCAGAATATGTCTGGGTCACTGATGGGATCGGGGTTCCTGGGCCAAAGCCACACTTCCATTGTCATACAATGGTAGGAACCTAGTTCATCTTATGAACCACTATACACCCAAACTGCCTCTTTGGTAGTATCTATAATAGCGATGTTACCAGCCTTTATCGTCTAGTTTGCCACGGTATCTAGCTTGGAATTCTTCCAACATACCGTCCCTCCACTGAGGGTAAAGACAATGCCCGCGACTGACATTCAGTCGTTCTTATCACCCTGGAACCTTTCCAGTGATTCTCCCCAGGATCAACTGATACCATCTCACTGCAATTAGTGAGAATCCTAACATCCATTTAGATCTATCTCATAGACCCAAATCTCAGGATTTAGGAGGTATCATTTTGATCCTATATGGAGAATCTATGTGATAAGTGGAGATCGACCGATCGTAGCATAGGAAATTCCTTTCCTATCAAGAGTATGTCATCCACGTACTCTACGAGGATCATTACCATACTCCATACTACCCATTTGTACATACAAGGTTCATCTACCATTTTGATGAAGTCATACTCCTTGACTACCACATCAAAACAGATGTTCCAACTCCGCGATGCCTGCTTTATCCTGTAAAGCAACTTGCACATGTTTCCGCTGCTCCCACTGTTTACGAAGCCCTCTGGCTGTGTTCTTATAGACGTTCTCTTCTAAATCAGTATTTAAAAAAGCAGTCAGGGCACCCAACCACCAGATATCGTAGTCATGGTATGTAGCAATGTTAAGTAGGATCCGGATGGACTTAAGTATAGTCCCTGGAAAAAGGTTTCATCATTATCCTCTCTTGGTCGATGACGAAAACCTTTAACAAGTCTAGCTTTGAAAGTCTCAACTTTTCCATCTACACCAAGTAATCTTCTCAAGATATACTTGCTCCTGATGGGGATTTAACCCTTCAGATATAGCAACCAAAGTCCATACTTTGTTGGTGTATATGGATTCCATCTCAGATCGCTAAGCATCCAGCCATTCTTACAGAGTCCCTACTCTTGATGGCCTGCTCGAAACTAGTTGGGTCATCATCTCATGATGCAATCCTCGCTCCGACTATCATCGAGAAACCGAGGTATCTCTCAGGCAGGTGAGGAACCCTACCAGATCGGCGGAGTGGCTGAGGTTCGTCGGGGACTATAGAATCCTTTGGTTCTGTCAAATCATCAACTGCAGTTTTGTATAGCTGGAACCTTTCCAGTTCTACAGAACTGACCTTGCCTCGATCTTATCCGGATTTTGCTTTAGACATAAGCCGGACAATCCCAAATCTTAACTTACTTAAGAGATAGGTTCTTCCCATACCATATCTCATATGGAATGGTAGGCACTGATTTGATTCGAACCTTATTCAATAGGTATGCAGCTTCTCAAGTGCATAACCCTAAAAGGAAATAAGTAACTCAGTAATACTCATCATAGAGCACACCATATCTAATATTGTGTGATTGCTCCGCCCCGATACACCGTTGTGCTGCGGTGTATTCAGAGGAGTAACACTGAGAGAGAATCTCATTCTCCTTTAGAATAGTCCAGGAATTCTATGCACAAGTATTCTCCTCCCTGATCTCATCATAGGACATAATACTTATACCCGGTTATTGGTTCTTTACTTCTAGCTTATATTCTGTGAATACCTCAAAAGGTTCGGACTTGTGTTTCAACAGGATCATATGTCTGAATCTTGAGAGATTATCAGAGAATGTAATGAAATACAAAGAACCAGTCCTGGCATGTGTAGACAGGAGACCTTAAATACATCATCATGTATCAGTCCCAAGAGTTTACTAACTCTTTCTCTGTTTCTAATAAACAGAGCTATGGTCATCTAATCTTTGTGACATGACTGGCAAGTTTCACAAGATGTAAATTCAAACTGATTTAAATATGCATCTAAAATGTAACTTCAGCCAGTCGGGTCGCATTGATATGACCTAGTCTATAATGCCTCAAGAAGGATTCGTTCATTTCTGAACTCTTCCTCTTGTGTGTGTTCTGTATACTAGGAACTGTAGTTTGATTTAGAACATCAATGCTTTTAGATAACGTGCCTGAACCGATCAACTTTTGATATAGGAAATGTTCAAAACATTATCCATCATTACAAAATTCTATCATTTCTTTAACAAATAAAGAGATTGATATGATTTTGTATATCAGGTTCGGTATCTAATAGCATTTATTCAGAATCAATGTATTGGTAATACAGGGTGACAGTGACCAACAGACTTGGCTGCAACACTTGCCCCGTTTTCTGTCTCATGAAACTTATCACCCGTTCTCAGTTTTCTACCTTTTGTAGTCCTATGTAACAGATTACATATCTGGGATCCTGATCCGGTATCAAATACCCAGGATTCAGAGGATACTGGGAAACAGTTCTTTATAATGAACACACCCGAAGGAGATGCATCATATGCACTTTCTTCGTTTGGGCGGCATAGTAATTTTGGTATTCCCCTATTTCCTGCTCTGTCTTATAACAATTATAAGTTGGAGCGGGACCAACGTTCCCCAGCTCAGTATAACAAGTGGGTTCGGTCAATACATCCATATTATTATCTTGATTAAGGCGTGATATGGTCGCTACCAGGAGAGAGAGAAAAGAAAACACTCTGCGTGCGCTCTTGCAAGATCAGATTGGTTATTTATTTTATCTAATCAGGATGGCTCCCACTGTTTTTATCAAATCTTCCTTCAAACCCTAAAAGGAAAGACTAGCCGAGATTAATTACACTCTATAAGTTCGCCAATCTTTCAGCCAGGCCAGTATCGGTACTTTGAGGGAGGTTCCCCGTGCTTTCGCACGGACCTAATTACAGTAAACCTCGTTTTCCCAGAGGCGTAACCCCGTTGACACCTTTCTAGACACCTACTTGATCGGCTAATTGCAAAGTGCAAAACTCTCCCAGGAGTAACAATTACTCGCAGTGGGTATCGGGATCCAACTATCATATAGAAGGTATGCAATCTCATTGCAAATTTCAACACTTGAAACTCCCGATAATGGTTTTTACCCCTAGTACCTATGACCTTAACTAAGGTCAACAAATCATAAGTAATAGTCAAGTTCTACCCGTCATTTCGTGATTAATTAGACCCACCCACATGACCCTTAACTAAGGTCAACAAAGTCACGCGACTGTCCTAACTAATCGCATCATTTGCGGTGTAGGAAGACATCACTTAGCTACCGTACACTGTGCCTTAACTAAAGTCAACAAACACAGCACGAATACTAAGTACTCTACTTCCTAAAATGACGGAGGGTTGCGTATGGTTTTTGTGAAAACCTTTAACGCTTTGAACTTGATCTCGTTGTGGAATCAAATGGTTTTTAAATGGAATGTTTTTGAAGCTTTTCTAGTTTTGCTAAAGGGGTCACTCCCGGTGAAGGGATCGTCGGCCCTTTCCTCGTCGAATGAGGTGCGGGATATATCACATATATCACTGTGCAAAGCAGAAACTATAGAAGCAATCAAAAAACAAACCGAGTGATGTAGCATCTGCCAGTTATTGCTAAAGGAGTCACTCCCGGTGAAGGGATCTCGGTCCTTTCCCTATCGAATAAGGTGCAGGATGTTCTACAAGGAACACCGCGATGCAAAGCAAGAACTGTAGCTACCTGTTTTTATTTTGAAATTCGATTCCACAACATCAATTAGGTTTATTTTCTTTCATTAATCACATTAATGAATATCCCATCATTTAAGTCCACCTAACCATCACAGATAAATATAACGTACGCTTATGCCATCCGCATTCGCCTCGATGTCCCCCCGTGCACCGTTAGGTTAGGTAACTAACGGCAGAGCGGGGCAGGGCTAGTGCGGGTGTAAAACATAAGTAACGTCTATATAATATATCATATATACTATATATAATATCTTTCACAGTACATCACATGATCACATCACAGATAAATCACAGCAGAAGAAACATATGAAATATTCGATATACTAGGACGTCCGTGTTTTCAATACGAGCCAGTATAAAACACGGATTCCACGGTCGTGATGAATAGCCAATCCCACACCCCAAGACCCCTACGAGAGCGGCAAGCAACCCTACCAATTCTAGGGTTAGGAGACCCGGACTCGACTCCTCGAGATGTTCTCCCTCTGGACCCCAGAACCCGGTTACTTGTGCTCCCCTCCTTGGGTCTATCCTAATGCGGAAAAGTAAATAATATACAATGGTTGACATCTTCCGCAACCTAGAAGTGCCCCAATAAAAGAATATTACATACAAGTTTTTACATGAATGAAAATGAAAAAACACCCATCTCACATAAAAAAAAACCCCGGCTATTCAAACACGACGATCCAATATAACATATCCAGCAACACATAACATCGCATGTCATCAACGTAAGTAAATATGCGCATCCCAATTGTTGTTGACATATAGCAACGAAACCGGCGACATCACATATTACACTTACGGTCACAGAAAAGAAAGTGTAAAACTACAACAGTTGGAATCCGCAACCACCTCAGACATCGCATGCCTGACCAAATGAATTCTTTAGACATCGCATGCCTAACAATTATAAACCCCGCATTTTAGTCTCATTATCGAAAACACTTTTCAATATCAAGTCGGGCAATTCAACAAGATTCCCGAAAAACTGATCGAATGCTCATCGCAAACTTTAGTAGGCGGCCGCACCACTGATACCGTCGACGAAGTGCACCAAGGCGGAACACCGCTGCCTAGAGCACCCGGACGGATGCTTTCGGCGATAGGGTTCTCCTACAGTCACTTGGTCGAGGCTATGGAGTGAGGCTGTCTATTAAGTTTACCCGGCGAGTATCCGCGTACACTACGTGATTGCGACGGACTTTTGATCACATCAAAATTCCGTGGCAACCGATCAGGTGAGACTAAATTGCTATGTTTATAACATTCATCCAGTCATCTCATAACTATTTGCGAATTCCAATTATTGTATCACATTCCGGATAAATAGAAAATGCTAAACTTTTCGATCAAACAATCGAACACCCAAGTTTTCCCGATACAGCTCAACACATGAAATAAGTCTAACAGCATTCAGTTCGTGCCTCAGTACCAACGGTCCAGCCGTACAAGGGTCAAGCCAACGCCTCACATGTGGCACACCGTACTGCCCCAAACCCGAAGGTTCAAAGGGCAGTTCAAGACGGTCATATAATCGAGTTAAGGTTTGTTGTCTTCTAGAGGGACCATCGCGTTACTTGCACTACTTAGAACATCGTTAAACTACGGAAAAATCCAACAATTGGAAATTTCCCGGCAGGGGAAAAAGTGGGTATTTATATCCGGTCGAACTTTTTAACATATTCTAAAAATACCCGGAAAAACACACTGAAAAAATTAGACAATCCGATCGATACACCGAGTCCCCAATACAACCCAGAAAATTCAACTCTTGAAAAAATATTAAAAATTCCCAGGAAAACCAGCACTGCAAACTAGGAATTACTGTGCAAAATTTATTGCAAGAGGAGACAAAAGGGCCGCGGAAACGCCGCATTAGCATGCTAATGCCGCGGTTCCGCCGCGGTTTGATGGATTCAGGGGCCCCGTTTTATACAGTAATTCTTAGAATCTTCTACTGAGTTTTCTACATATTTTTAATTCTCAAAAACCCACGATTTTCAAAAATGTACAGAGAGCAATATTAGGGTTACGGTTTCGGTTCGATCGGATTTCTAACTCCGTCTTCGCATCGCCTAAGGCTCTAGCTAGGCTCTGATACCACTGTAGGGTTTCTAGGCACACTAATGAAGTCTAGCAAGGCATCAAACATGGCTAATTCAAATTTTACGGGTGCCTACAAACCCTAATACGGATCGTTAACTAGATATATAGGCGATGCAAGCATGTAAACGGATTTAATGCTAAAGGAAAGGGGCTACAACCTTTGTAGATCCGGTCCACCACTTCCTAAGCTCCGCGATGATCTCCCTCCGCTGTCCAGATTGAACCCATGACTCTAGCATCGGCTTCATCGAAGAATGGGCGGGCTTGATCGTCGGCTTCGATGCCGAAGATGATCTACGTCGAGGCATCTCAAACTCGAGCTCCGCCTTCACCAAGTCAAGAAACTTGTGAAGACAACACACTCTACTACATGGCAAGTAGTAGAGGATGAAGAAATAGGAAGTTGGTAGACTTTAGATTTGGATTTCTCACTTGTTTTGGCTAGTTGCCATTGAAGCTATCAACATTTTTCTTCTTGAAGAAGAAGATAATATATGATAAGTTTTTTTTTCTAAATAGAAAAAAATGATTTCTTATCATATCATGAACCATGGTCAAGTGTAGAGAGCTAACTAGAGTTTATGTGAATGGTTAGGGTTAAAGAAGAAGACAAAATGGTCACTTGGTCAAAAGCTTCATGAAGCTTCAACATGCTTCATGAAAGAAAAGAATAAAAGAAAACCATTTTGTTTTTTCTCTTTATGCTTTTAATTTCCAAAACTAATAAATAAATAAATGAATGAATAAGTAATCATAACCCTAACCATTCATATAACCATGGTTCAAACTTTACACTTAACCAATTTTGCATGTATCATCAAACATGATACAAACAAGTGCACACAAAAATATATCACATATACAATGTGCACACCAAGTGAGAAAATCCATTTAAAGTGAACCAATACTAGTTAATGCAAAGTAATATATCAAATATATAATTATACATTAAATCATTAAATCAACACTTGATTCAATGATCCGGTCATGTCGCACATAACCGACTAGTATCATTAGTAACATCTTATCGAATCAACACTTGATTCGATAACCCGGCTATATCGCATATAACCGATCAATGTCACAAATCGCGAGAATCGAATACAGTATCACATACTGGTATTATTCTCGGTCCCGCACATATCTCATATGCGCTCCTATTTCGTTTCGCTTGAGCCAGGAAACCTCTGTGTAGGACTCTAAAGACTCGTCAATACGCCGGCAGTGGATGATGATCATATCAAACATCCACAAGCCGCAAGCGGTCTGCTAAACATAACGGCCACCCGGGTATTAAGCGATCAGAAGATCGACGAGCAAGCCCGCTCACACTCCTGTGAGTCCAACCAGTAACACTTATTGTATAGTCCGGTCTGTTCGTCTGATATGTCGCATATCTCGCCTAGGGGTGGTAAACGTCAGACCCCAATAGCTTGATAAGTCATGCCGACGTAAGGTCCATAACATTCGTGAAACTACTGATAACTCTTACCAGTATATCACTGCAACCCTGGCCAGGGATTTCCTGTTATGGCCAGTCGAGCATAGCACAACATCAACCCCCAATACCGGGAGAGACGAATCTGTTGGAGATAGTGCCCTCAGAGTCAATTATTGGATCACAGGCACGTGATTGCAATGATTGAGGGAGGACCTATCCCGGTAGGACAGTCTTACTCGAGATGATAGTATGCTATCTGGTTTATCTTTATCATCGTGTACTGCTTTAGGTGACCTGACATGTCGCTATTACACGTTGATAGAGCCCCTAGGATTCTTGCTTGACTGCCGACAGTATGATGGCGATCATATACGTGAGAGCTGGTAGTCTATAAGCACATCCTTAAAAGGTCCCTAGTCATAGGAGTTTCGAGACAGGGCATCGATACTCCATTAGTAGACTAATGTATACAGTCAAGACCCCGACGAGGGGCGGTGGCCGGTCTCACAAGCCACTGGTGTCAGTTGGTTCACCTAAGATGTATACAGGTGCTCATTAGGTTATGAATACACCGGACAGGACTCGCCGGGAACCTGCTAGTTGGTCTTATACCAGATGTCAGATAGCAGTTCCCTGGTGACATGTGTACAGGTTAGTTCATCGACCTGAGATCGTCAATTGTCTCGTGTGAGTTCCCACTGTGCTTTGATTACAAACCTACCACGGCTCAAAGGAGTCGTGCAAACAGGTTTTAGTTGGGTACAGTCCCGAGCCACATGGAGGCAGTGAGCGGATCTTCAGGGGTTCGTCTCTCCCGGTATTGGGGGTGAGGTCGCGCTGTGTCTAGGAGAGCCATTACGCAAAGCCCTCGGCCGAGGCAGGAGATTTACTGGTAGGTATTCTAGTAGTATCTCAGGGCGTTCTGGGCTACGCTCCGACACGACTTGTACCGCTTTTGGGGGTCTGACTTTTACCAACCCCCTAGGCCCGCCATGCGATACTCATAGACGAACAGACCGGACTGTACGGATATTGTCACTGACAGGCTCAGTTGGGTGTCGGGGTGAGCTTCCTCATCGACGTCCCTTTTGGTCAATAGCTGGTGGCCCGTCACGTATTGGCTGATACCTCTGACGTGCTAGTGGTTAAATCCACAGCCATAGTATTGACGAGTCTTTAGAGTCCACCACACTTACAGTTACTCAAGCTTTCGGGCGAAACGCTGTAGAGGCCGTATGGAGATATGACAGGGTCCGATCAGATACGTGCGGTATTGCACGGATCAGGATCGGACAGCTTTGTACTAGTGGCCGTATGGTTATATGGCAGCGTTCGATCAGATACGTGCGGTATTGTACGGATCAGGATCGGACGGATTTTACTAGCCGGCTTTGGCTTAAGCCGGTCCTAGTTTAGTACAGTGTAGATTTTGTCTCATTGCATTTGTATCCGGTCGGAATACAGATGCGGGTGTGTATGCACAGTATGGGGTTTTTCCTGTAATTTATTACGGGACCAGTTTTCTGGAGTTGCCAGTTTGCATTCCGTTCCGGCCGGTTTTCCTTTGTTCTTTCCCGGCCGGACTTTTCTGATGGAGGGGGTAATTTGCAGTTTTGCAAATTACATTTGAGGAAGGGGGTTTCTTGTAAGTTGATTTATTATGATAACTTATTTAGATACCATTCCTTTCATTCTTCTTTTCATGCTTTATGGAGATTAGAAGTGATGTGATAGGATTTGATCTTTGATTAGAATCGTGATGATGAGGTTTGGATATGGTCACCTTTCTTTTGCTCCTACACTCACCTCCCTTTGCATTATGTTTCATTCCTCCATCATTCTCATTCTCACTTTTAGAAAAGAGATGAGAAAAAGAAAGAGAAGAAAATGAGAGCTTCATCTTTGAGAAGAGAAAAATGAGAGTGATTCATTTTGTGTATATCATTCTTCATCTCATTCCATTGCTAGAAAATTGAAAGCACCAATTTTCTATATACCATTCCTCCATCTATGGCAACAAACCCCAAAGTGAGACACTACACTACACATTCTACAGCATATCTTGAGCATGTCGAGTTGCCGTCTTCATGCGCGAGTTGCCTCGGTATTGAGGCGGGAGCCCGTAAAAGAAGAAGGCGATGTGGTGCCCTTTCCGGCGAGGAGGCGACGATGTGGAGGCAACACTTTCCGCGGGAGATCGGGACGATGACGAGAAGACCGGAGGACTCGGATCACTCGGTATACTTCTCACCCTATCTCTTGATTGCTAGCTTTAGGTTAATGGTAAACGATCCGGGTTTTCATTGTCCGCGGTAGCGCCGGTTTCCGAGTAAGGAAATTTTTTATTCCGCATTTTGGCCTCGAGCAAGAGGCCGGGACGCTGCCGTGGCGCAACATGGTATCAGAGCCAGGCCATTAACCTTACCTAGCTTGTTCTAATGTGTTTTTCAGTTCCGATCGACCGAAATTCCAAAAACCGTATTTTTCTAGCACATCAGTTTCTGTTGAAATTTTTTGAAGTCTAAAAATTTTTCAGGTTGTAAATTATTGATGTACTGGAAAATCTAAGAACTCTGTAAAATTTCGATGAAGTGATTCCACAGTGGGAGCGCGGAACCGCCGCATAAACCCCCATTCCGCCGCCCTTCCGCCGCGCACTGTGGAGATCACTGCACCATTTTTTTTCAGAGGCTTTCTGGACTTAAAATATGGGTTTTGGAATATTAAATTTGGGCCAATTATTTCTGTGAGTGCTACAGTTTTCTTTTGGGCCCACTTGTTAATTGTTTGATCAATCGGAAAATTTTAAACACATTATTTCACAGTATTTACATTATATCTGCGACCGTGAATGTCACTCGATTGGTAAATCCGGTCTAACTGCTATAGCCCGGTTAGACGGATTTGCGAACGTGACTTTCACGTTGATGTTCTATGTTTATGCTGTGATGTTGCGGATCGGTCGTGGGGGATAGCCTGGATGCAATGCTAGTACAGTGTTGTTGTATTATGTACATTTGATATTGCGGGGCGAGCGTCCGACATGTGGACTGCCGTCACTGCCTGTTTGTATTATTCTTTTGGGGCACGACCTGGTTGCGGTCGATGTACCCGGTATATGTATATTTTATTTTCTGTACTAGGATTACCCCACGGAGGGATGCACGGATAGCCGGGTTCTAGAGGGCAACGGGCCCGCATCTCATGGCATTGAGACGGAGGGGGCCTCACTCTAGGATTGGCGGGCTATTCGCCGCACTCGTAGGGGGTATAGGTTGACCCAGGAGGGGTGCCCAAGTTACCGGATTCCGTGAAGTGCTGGGTGGTCCATTCACGGTGCAGAAGGGGGCTGCCTCGCTTCAGGTTTTGGCGGGTGACTTGCCGCGCCCGTAGGGGTCTAGGTTTTCATTGCACAGGCTATCCACACGACCAGGGGAACGTCGGGTTTCAGCAGCGGCTCTGTGAAACCCGGGGCTTCCAGATATCTGTATTGTTCTGTGATGCTGTATATTTCTGTGATGTTGCTTTTTATCACGCCTTGAGCGAAAATTATATATTGGTATATATATATTAGTAGATGTTGTATATGTTTTACATCCGCGCTAATCCAGTCCCCGCTCTGTCGTTAGTAAGCTAACCTAACGGGTGATGATGGGACCCAGTGGCGAATGCGGATGGCATATACGTACATCAGTATATTTTCGTTCTTTGTGGTGTGATCAATTGATGAGACTGCGTTGATTCGGATCAATGCAAGATAAACAAACCTATTCTGATGTTGTTGGAACATTTTTCAAAAAGCTGTTATTGCAAGGACGTTTACTTTTGTTTTGCATCGTGGTATTCATTTGGAATATCCTGCTCCTCAGTCGACGAGGCAAGGGCCGAGATCCCTTCATCGGGAGTGACCCCTTGGACAGAAGTTTGCGTCAGGGCATTAACTTCACTATAGCCGATTACTTTTGCTTTGCATCGTGGTATTCAGTTGGAATATCCTGCACCTCATTCTACGGGGAAAGAGCCGAGATCCCTTCACCGGGAGTGACCTCTTTAGTAAAGGTTTTCGTCACTATATTTTCTAAAAAGTTATCCAGTTCCTTCAACGATATCAAGTTCATTACGTTAAAGGTTTTTCGCCAAAAACCAGCCGTAGCCCTCCGTCATTTCGGATTAGTATTGCATAGTATTCGCGCTACGTTTGTCGTTGCTATTCGCCGAGGCGTAGTGTGCGGTAGCTCTGTAATGCTTTCTGTCGCATGGATAAGTGGATTGGTTAGGACAGTCGTGCGACTTTGTTGATTATTCGTCAAGGGTCGTGCGGGTGGGTTTAACGCAATCAAGATAATAACGGGTTGAACTTGACTAGGACCTTTTGATTTGTTGATTATTCGTCAAGGTCACTTGGGTCCTAGGGGTAAAAATCACATCGGGAGTTTCAAAAGAACTGAAACTTGCCAGGTATGCGCATACCTTCTGGAGTGTGGTGACGTGAGTGGATTCCGTCACGTTATCATGCGATGAGAGTTGGATCCCGATTCCCACTGATGAGTTGGTTTACTCCTCGGGTGATCCCGACTAATTCTTCTTTCAGGTTTGGAGGAGAATTTGAGGTACAGTGGGAGGCTTCCAGGTTGGATAAAGTGATAACCATTCTGATCTAGGTTAGAGTGCACGCTGAGTATTTCTTTTCTCTCTCTCTTTGGCAGCGACCATTGACCCGACCCTGGACTTTGACTCAGTGACCAAGTTGACCGAACCTTCTTAACACAGGCTTTTGGATTGTCAGAGTTGCAGACCACATTGCCACTCCTACTTTTACCCTTTTCTCCAGGACACCCCGTATCACTGCGAACGTCCACTTCCATTGGACAAAACCATCGTATGGTTATATACGAACTCGAAGGACTTCGAGGATGGTTTCTGGTTCTGGAGAAAACGGATAGGATTATTCAGTTGTCTTTTCTTTTCACCTTCTCTCATTACGAGTACTCCTTGGTTTAGGAGATAGTACACCTATTACGCAAATTGGATAGTCTTCTTCCAAATCTTAGGCTGGTGCCGACCGGTAGGGAATGAAGAAAACCAATTAGCATAACGATGGTGTGCAGAAGGTATTAAGTTAAGACAAAGCAAGGGATTAGTAGGAGGGCAAAGTAAATTGCGACAGATATTCACGACCGAACCAAGTTTTTCTTCGCCAATCCTAAATTACCTTTGTATTTCTCCAGGACACTCCGTATCACTACGAAGATCCACAGTTTATTGGATACCCCATCGTATGGTTATATACGAACTCGAAAGGAACTTGTTCCAGTTCGGGGATGGATTCTGGTTCAGGAGAAATAGGAATAAAGTATATTCAGGTGTCTTTTATCTTCACCTTCTCTCTCATTGCGAGTGTTCCTAGGATTAGGACAGTACACCCTTTTATGCTTTTTGGATAGTCTTCTTCCAAACCATAGGCTGGTGCCGAACGGTAGGGAAGGAAGAAAACCATTTGGCCTAAAGGGGTGTACAGAAGGTAATGACTAAAGACATATAAAGGGATTTGGAAAGGTGGCAAAGAATTATACGGTTATAGTTGTGAATCTGGATGATGGAAGAGGTATTGCTAGGAATACCAGGATACCCCGACGAAACATTTCAAAGTTTCAGTTTTACTGTGTGATGTTAAAAGAAAACTGATTTCCCGATTAGACACTTGCTCCAGGATATGTATTTACCAGGTTGGATTCTCACATCTGTATGGTTTTACAGATGCTGAGTGGGAGTAAGTTATTGGGAATAGGGTGATCATCCTCATTATATCGGGATTCGTTGTAATCGGTGATATTTGAGGAAGTCACCTGGGTTGTTTGCCGGACGGCGATTATTTGGTTTTGAATATCCGCGGTTATGCACCAATTTCAAATTGATATATCTGTACGTCTATTTTATAGAGTGAGATATACCTTTTGATATTATGTCGATGACATTTACCTATATCAGTGGATGGTTAGGTAAGGAGCATTAAACAGCGGTGTAATTCTTCTTAACCATAAGTACAGTTTTCAACCTACGACATACAGTGAAAGAGTTGTTAGACTCAGCGGACTTATACAGAGTATTGTATGTTGTCCAGTGTCCATTAGGACAGAGGGGTTGGTCCTCATACTATATTCTGTTTACTTTTAACTTCTCTAGTTCTTAGACATGTGTTTCGTGGAAACACAGGGTCTAAGTTTTGAGGAGTTATAGGTATTTGAATAGAGTAGAGAACCAGGTATAGCAAGTATCGGGATTCTTCAAAGTGATCGAAGATGTAGATACTTGTGTATGGTATTCAGTTGATAGTAATGATGAAGAGAGATTGCTTCTCTTTCAGGTTACTCATAATTGGAAGCATTCCTAAGTTAAGTAACGCTGATCGGCCTCCTTCCATTTAGTTGACATGCACTGGAGACAGCTGCATGATTTGAATCTGGTTCAATTAAATCAGTGCCTCTGTTTCTATATTGGATATAGAACAGTTCATATCTTGACATTGTTAAGGTACGGGGAGTTGTCCGGCTTATGCTTAAAACCAGACACTGGACAACTCAAGGCACGTTTCTGTAATGGCTGTTTGTGGGTTGACCCAGGCTATGACGAGGGTTGACTTTCTACCATCTGGATGAACAATAGCAATATTGTTCTAGACTCGCCACATTTTAAAAGAAATGGATTTTTTAAAAACAGTAGTGGGAGTATGGTAGAACTGGAAGTGATTCCAGAACCACAAACGATTACCGAAGATTTGATAAGGAACCTAAAGATTCAATCTGATTTGACATTCCATTGGCCACTCCGCAGATATGGTGGGTAACTTCAGGCACCCGAGAGGTACTCCGGTAGCCTCAAGGACGGTGACAGGGAAGTTCTTGTTTACCCACACTTGCCATTGTTGTTGTTCCAGGCTGCGAGACCCGGCAGGAGGATGAGTATAGCGTCGTTCTAAACTAGCTTTAGAAGTGCACGTCTATATGACTCTGCCAGAGGGTTGTCGTAGTCAGTGGGAGCAGCGGAAGCATTGGTGGACATCAGGCTTATGTCTATTTATAGACTAAAGCAGATGTAGCGGAGATAGATCATCTATTTCTGATGTGACAGTCATAGGTTTGACGTCATCAGAATAGGGGATGGATCTGTTGAGAAGGTAGTAGGAAGTGATACTCCTATACTACGATCGGTTATACTTTGGTCGTCACACAGTGGTTTCTCCACAAAGGTCCATAACATTCGTGAAACTACTGATAACTCTTACCAGTATATCACTGCAACCCTCGCCAGGGATTTCCTGTTATGGCCAGTCGAGCATAGCACAACATCAACCCCCAATACCGGGAGAGACGAATCCCCTCCTATCGCTCATTGCCTCCATGTGAATCGGGACTGTACCCAAAAACCACCAGCTTGCACAACTCAGTAGAGCCGTGGTAGGGTGGAAATCAAAGCACAGTGGGAGACACACAAGACTCTATGACGATCTCGGGTCAACAGACTAAGCTGTACCAGTGTCACCAGAGAACTGCCATCTGACGTGAGGTATAATACCATCTGGGAGTTCTCGGCGAGTCCGTTCAGTGTACCCAGTCTCCACTGAGCACCCTCATACCATCTCCGATGTCAAACACCAATGGATATGGGATCATCCATCGCCCATCACATGGGTCGAGAAGATATACGCTAGTCTACTCTGGAATATCGATGCCCCGTCTCGATATTCCCACGACTATGAACAATGTAGGATGTACTCATTGACTACCCAGGCCCCACTAGTATGATCTTCATCACAGTCCTGGAAGTCGAGCACCCATCCTAAGGGCTTTATCAACATGTAATCAGAGAGACAGAAAGTATACATGTTAAGATAAAGAGCAACCAGATAGCACATTATCATGTCGAGCAAGAAAGTCCTACCTATATATGTCCCAGCATCCACTACAATATACATCCTATGTACACTAATGGCCTCTAGGGCATACATATAACTAACAGTTCGGTAGCTAAGTGGTACTTGTTTGTTGCATAAGTGGGATTGGTTAGGACAGTCGTGCGGCCTTGTTGACCTAGTCTAGGGCACGTACGGGTGGGTTTAATGCAATCCAGAATAATGACGGGTTGAACTTGACTAGCGGTTTATGGTTTGTTGACCTAGTCAAGGTCATAAACCGCTTGGGGTAAAAATCACATCGGGAGTTTCTAAAGAAACTGAAACTTGCCAGGCATGCGCATACCTTCTGGAGTGTGGTGACTTGAGTGGATTCCGTCAAGTTATCATGCGATGATAGTTGGATCCCGATTCCCACTGATGAGTTGGTTTACTCCTTGGGTGATCCCGGCTAATTCTTCTTTCAGGTTTGGAGAAGAATTTGACGTTACAGTGGGAGGTTTCCAGATTAGATAAAGTGATAACCATTCTGATCTAGGTTAGAGTGCACGCTGAGTGTTTCTTTTCTCTCTCTCTCTGGCAGTGACCATTGACCCGACCCTAGACTATGACTCAGTGACCAAGTTAACCGAACCTTCTTAACACTGGCTTTTGGATTGTCAGAGTTGCAAACCTCATTGCCACTCCCACTTTTACCCTTTTCTCCAGGACACCCCGTATTACTACGAACGTCCACTTCCATTGGACAAAACCATCGTATGGTTAGATACGAACTCGAAGGAATTTATTCGAGGATGGTTTCCGGTTCTGGAGAAAACGGATAGGACTATTCAATTGTCTTTTCCTTTTACCTTCTCTCAGGTTGCGAGTACTCCTTGGTTTAGGAGTAGTACACCTATTACGCAAATTGGATAGTCTTCTTCCAAACCTTAGGCTGGTGCCGAACGGTGGGGAATGAACAAAACCAATTAGCATAACGATGGTGTGCAGAAGGTATTAAATTAAGACAAAGCAAGGGATTAGTAGGAGGGCAAAGTAAATTGCGACTGCTATTCACGACCAAACCAAGTATTTCTTCGCCAATCCTAAATCACCTTTGTATTTCTCCAGGACACTCCGTATCACTACGAAGATCCACAGTTTATTTGGATATTCCATCGTATGGTTATATACGAACTCGAAAGGAACTTGTTCCAGTTCGGGGATGGATTCTGGTTCAGGAGAAATAGGAATAAGGTTTATTCGGTTGTCTTTTATCTTCACCTTCTCTCATTTTGCGAGTGCTCCTATGATTAGGACAGTACACCCATTATGCTTATTGGATAGTCTTCTTCCAAACCATAGGCTGGTGCCGAACGGTAGGGAAGGAAGAAAACCATTTGGCCTAAAGGGGTGTACAGAAGGTAATGACTAAAGACATAGAAAGGGATTTAGAAAGATGGCAAAGAATTACAAGGTTACAGTTATGAATCTGAATAATGGAAGAGGCATTACTAGGAATACCAGGATACCCCATCGAAACATTTCAATATTTCAGTTTCACTGTGTACTGTTAAAGGAAAACTGATTTCCCGATTAGACACTTACTCCAGGGTATGTATTTACCAGGTATGATTCTCACATCTGTATGGTTTTACAGATGATGAGTGTGAGTAAGTTATTGGGAATTGGGTGATCATCCTCATTATATCGGGATTCTTTGTAATCGGTGATATTTGAGGAAGTCACCTGGGTTGTTTGCCGGACGGCAAATATTTGGTTTTGAATATCCGCTATTATGCACCAATTTCAAATTGATATATCTGTACGTCTATTTTTATAGAGTGAGATATACCTTTTTGAAATTATGTCTACGACATTTACCTATATCAGTGGATGGTTAGGTAAGGAGCATTAAACAGCGGTGTAATTCTTCTTAACCATAAGTACAGTTTTCAACCTGCGACACACAGTGAATGAGTTATCTGACTCAAGGGACTTATACAGGGTATTGTATGTTGTCCAGGGTCCATCAGGACAGAGGGGTTGGTCCTCGTACTATATTCGGTTTACTTATGACTTCTCTAGTTTTTGGCAAGTGTTTCTTGGAAACACAGGGTCCAAGTTTTGAGAAGTTATAGGTATTTGAATAAAGTAGAGGACCAGATGTTGAAAGTATCGGGATTCTTCAAAGTGATCGGAGATGTAGATACTTGTGAAGGGTATTCAGTTGATAGTAATGATTAAGAGAACTTGCTTCTCTTTCAGGTTACTCATAATTGGAAGCATTCCTAAGTTGAGTAACGCTGATCGGCATTCTTCCATTTAGTTAACATGCACTGGTGACAGCTGCATGATTTGAATCTGGTTCAATTAAATCAGTGCCTCTGTTTCTATATTGGATATAGAACAGTTCATATCTTGACATTGTTAAGGTACGGGGAGTTGTCCGGCTTATGATTAAAACCAGACACTGGACAACTCAAGGCACGTTTCTGTAATGGCTGTTTGTGGGTTGACCCAGGCTATGACGAGGGTTGACTTTCTACCATCTGGAAGATCAATAGTGATATTGTTCTTGACTCGCCACAGTTTTAATAAAAATGGATTTTTTTTTCAGAAAACAGTAGTGGGAGTATGGTAGAACTGGAAGTAATTCCAGAACCACAAACGATTACTGGAGATTTGATAAGGAACCTAAAGATTCAATCTGGATTGACATTCCATTAGCCACTCCGCTGATATGGTGGGTAACCTCAGGCACTCGAGAGGTACTTCGGTATGCTCAGGGACGGTGGCAGGGAGGTTCTTGTTTACCCAGACTTGCCATTGCTGTTGTTCCAGACTGTGAGACCCGGCAGGAGGATGAGTATAGCGTCGTTCTAAACTAGCTTTAGAAGTGTACATGTATATGACTCTGCCGGAGGGTTATCGTAGTCAGTGGGAGCAGCGGAAGCATTGGTGGACATGTGGCTTATGTCTATTTATAGACTAAAGCAGATGTAGCGGAAAAAGATCATCTATTTCTGACGTGACAGTCATAGGTTTGACTTCATCAGAATAGGGGATGGATCTGTTGAGAAGGTAGTAGAGTATGATGTCCTGGTATTTGGATGACATACACAGAGTAGGAAGTGATATTCCTATACTACGATCGGTTATACTTTGGTTGTCACACAGTGGTTTCTCCACACAGGACTTGGATATTATATCAGACATTCTGGTTACTAGATCTATGGTTTTAGATCTAGATTTGGGTGGTTTCCTAATCTGGGTACCTTGACAGCATTCTATGAGTATTTAGAATGGACGACTCCTGGCACGATAGTATACCTGCAGGTAATGGAGTCACCCTCTCTAAAGGTGTCTTACAGACTAAAGGGGAGAGGGATACGCATGATTGGCAGATCACTTGCTTAGGCAATTGAGTCAATCATGAGATGTCAAGTACCACACCAGATGTTGTTCTTGCAGTAGGTGCAATAAGTTGATATCAATCCAATCCTGGAGAAACAATCGGGAGCAGTTTTAGAACATAAGTGGATGTTCTAGGGATATGATAACGACAGCCTCTTTCGGGAGACAGTTATCATTCCAGGCTTCCAAGGTGACCTGGACGACAAGGAGGTTGTCAGTGTTATAGTTTTCGTTCTGATGAGGGGCAGTATTTTGGACAGGTGGTCCAGGTGGATACTGAGGGAAGGCCTGGCGCAGGATACTGATTAAGTTCAGTTGACGATACAGTCTAAGAAGTTTGGATTTGGAGTTCATTTATGAGCTAGGTCCCATCAGACATCCAGACATTCTAAGACAGGTATTGCTCATTTCGGGAGATGGCTTTCTCCGCGAACATGAGATATAGAGAGACATAGAAAGAAACATCACAGCGGATCCACTCACTGAGGCTATTCCTCGAATGCCATAGTTTCATAAACGAGCTTTGTGAGACTGACTAGTAGAGGAGTTGGGTGTTCGGTATCACACGGGCTGTGAGTATGCGACATCGCAATAATTAGCCTTGAGTGCAAGTGGGAGATTATTGGAGATAGTGCCCTCAGAGTCAATTATTGGATCACAGGCACGTGATTGCAATGATTGAGGGAGGACCTATCCCAGGAGGACAGTCTTACTCAAGATGATAGTATGCTATCTGGTTTACCTTTATCATCGTGTACTGCTTCAGGTGACCTTACAGGTCGCTATTACACGTTGATAGAGCCCCTGGGATTCTTGCTTGACTGCCAGCAGTATGAGGGCGATCATATACGTGGGAGCTGGTAGTCTATAAGCACATCCTTAAAAGGTCCCTAGTCGTGGGAGTTTCGAGACAGGGCATCGATTCTCCAGAGTAGACTAGTGTATACAGTCGAGACCCTGACGAGGGGCGGTGGTCGGTCTCACAAGCCACTGGTGTCAGTTAGTTCACCAAAGATGTATACAGGTGCTCATTGGGTTATGAGTACACCGGACAGGACTAGCCGGGAACATGCTAGTTGGGATTATACCAGACGTCAGATAGCAGTTCCCAGGTGACATGTGTACAGGTTAGTTCATCGACCTGAGATCGTCATTTGTCTCGTGTGAGTTCCCACTGTGCTTTGATTACTACCCTACCACGGCTCAAAGGAGTCGTGCAAACAGGTTTTAGTTGGGTACAGTCCCGAGCCACATGGAGGCAGTGAGCGGATCTGCAGGGGTTCGTCTCTCCCGGTATTGGGGGTGAGGTCGCGCTGTGTCTAGGAGAGCCATTACACAAAGCCCTCGGCCGAGGCAGGAGATTTACTGGTAGGTATTCCAGTAGTATCTCAGGGTGTTTCTGGGCTACACTCCGACACGACTTGTACCGCTTTTGGGGGTCTGACTTTTACCAACCCCCTAGGCCCGCCATGCGATACTCATAGACGAACGGACCGGACTGTACGGATATTGTCACTGACGGGCTCAGTAGGGTGTCAGGATGAGTTCGCTCATTGGCGTCCCTTTTGGTCAATAGCTGGTGGCCCGTCACGTATGGCTAATACCTCTGACGTGCTAGTGGTTAAATCCACAGCCATAGTATTGACGAGTCTTTAGAGTCCACCACACATTCAGTTACTCAAGTTTCGGGCGAAACGCTGTAGAGGCCGTATGGAGATATGGCAGGGTCCGATCAGATACGTGCGGTATTGCACGGATCAGGATCGGACGGTTTGTACTAGTGGCCGTATGGATATATGGCAGGGTTCGATCAGATACGTGCGGTATTGCACGGATCAGGATCGGACAAATAATACTAGCCGGTTTTGGTTTAATCTGGATCCTAGTATAGTACAGTGTAGATTTTGTCTCATTGCATTTGTATCCGGTCGGAATACAGATGCGGGTGTGTATGCACAGTATCGGGGTTTTCCTGTAATTTATTACGGGACCAGTTTTCTGGAGTTGCCAGTTTGCATTCCGTTCCGGCCGGTTTTCATTTGTTCCTTCACGGCCGGACTTTTCGATGTAGGGTGTTATTTGCAAGTTTGCAAATAACATATTGTGGAGGGGTTTCTTGCATATGGATTGATTATGAAAGCATCTTTTGATACCATTCTTTTCTATCATCATTTCTTTTGCATTAATGGTGATTAGAATGGATTGGAGTTGATTAGGAGTTGATGTGAGGTTTACTTTGGATGTGGTCACCTCTTGCTTTTCCTACACTCACCTTCCTTCTTGTTTTTGAGATTTTTCCTCCACCATTTTGTTCAAGAGAATGAGAGAGAGAGTTTGATGATAATGGTGGCACATATTTCTTCATCTTATTCTTCTTCTTGTTTTGAAAAAAAAAAATGAAAGCACCATTTTTTCTTAACCTCATTCCTCCATCACCAATGGCAACATAAATCCCAAAGGAGACAATAGATTCTACACTACATCTACAGCAAATCTTGGACGCGTCGGCTAGCCAACTTCGCGCCCGAGTTGCCTCGGTCCAGAGGTAGGAGCCCGTAAAAGAATCCGGCAACGTGGTGCCCTTTCCGACGAGAAGACGACGAATGGTGATTCCGCGGGAGATCGGGACGACGACGAGAAGACCGAAGGATACGGATCGCTCGGTATATCTCTCACCCCATCTCTAGTTAGCTAGTATCGGTTAATGGTTACGATCCGGGTATATTGTCCGCGGTAGCGCCAGTTTAAAGTTAAGAAAAATTTTGATTCCGCATTTTGGCCTCGGATAGACGGCCGGGGCGCTGCCGTGGCGCAACAGAAAGAGCCAAGATCCCTTCACCGGGAGTGGCCTCTTTAGCGGAACTAGTAAAAGCCTCAAAAACACTCCTTTTCAAAATCACTCGATTCTACAACGATATCATGTTCATTACACAAAAGGTTTTCTTAAAAACCTGTCGTAGCCCTCCGTCATTTCAGATAAGTATTGTTTAGCATTCGTGCTACGTTTGTTGGCCTGCGTCAAGGCGTAGTGTGCGGTAGCTATTTAGTACTTATCTGCTGCATATGATGCGATTGGATTAAGGTATTCGTGTGACTTTGTTGGCCAGAGTCAAGGGTCGTGCGGGTGGGTTTAATTCAATCAAGAAATGTACGGGTTGAACTTGACTAGCGGACTATGGTTTGTTGGCCTGCTTCAAGGTCATAGGACGCTAGGGGCAAAAATGTTATCGGGAATTTCAAGTGTTGAAATTTGCAATGAAATTGCATACTTTCTATTAGATAGTTAAATCCCGATACCTACTGCGAGTAAGAGTTACTCCTGGGAGAATTTTACACATCACAATTAGCCGATCAAGTAGGTGTCTATGTAACACCCAAGCCCAATACTACTATTTTCTGTTACTGGTTGAGCATTAGATATTACTCATTTCATTTTGCTTGCCTGTTTGACACTTACCGTGGAATTCTATCAGGCTAAGTCATTTCTGCATATAACAAATTTCAGCACCTAAAATAAAATTAAAAATATCCATCTTGGCCTACTCGACACCCCTAGCCTCGTAGTAGCGTCCGTACATCGAGTTCTCGTTCCGTTCGATGAAACGAACGAGTTTGGACGACTACGCGCGCGTACAGGTGTCCAACTTGGGGGTATGCTTTTTAATCATAAAACGTCTCATTTTAAAATTTGGAACCCGCTTAAAATCCTATTATTTAAATTTCAAATTTTTGGACCAAAGCCGGGCGCGATTTGGAAATGTTTCATTTAGCGCCAAAATCCCAAATTAATAAAATATTCGAAACTATATATATATAATATAAACTTACTGTTACTCTAATAATCTTTTAAATCTTTTAAGATTTCTTTATCTATCCCTCAGCCAATCACGAGGGTTTTAACCCCGTGGGCCCCTCCTCTAATATCTCTCTCTCTCTGGCTTTCCCTATCTCTCTCTCTCTCTAACGTATATATCTCTCTCTCTCTACCTTTCCATATCTCTCTCTCTAACCCTCTCTCTCTTCCTTATATATAAATTTTCCCCTGCATCTTTTTCTTCCTTCAGGAACTGTAGCCCCACGCGAGAAACCATCGCGAACCCTAGCCCTAGCCGCCTTCACCGTCGCCGCCGCAGCTCCGACGCCGGCGCCAGCGCCACCGTCGCCCTCGCCTCCGCCTCCTCGTCCCAACCTCAATATCTTCTTCCTTCTCCTCGTGCACCCTGTGCAGACCGCAACCCCCTGCAGAGTTCGCTGCAACCGCCTGCTCGCCGGCGGCCCTCGTCGTCGCCACCCGCGCCATCACCGGCGCCAGCCTCATCACCTGCGCACTCCAGCACCCCGACCACCTCCTCTCCCTCTCCTTTTTCCTTTCCTGCGACGAAGATTCCATACCCGAACCCTAACCCTCACGGCTGCAACCTCCTCGCCGGCGCCTCACCGCCGTCGACCTCATCGCCGTCACGCCCTCTGCAACCCTAGTAAGCCTTCTCTCCTCTTCCTCCTTCCTTTTTCCCCTCCGGTTTATCCTTGGCTGTGCACTAATTTCTGAATTGTGTTGTCGCTGTTCGCCGGAATCCGGCCGTGCCGGTGGCGTGTCCCGACGATCCAGCGGAGTGCTCTGACCCGTGAGGTCCCTTGGTTCGTCGTCTGGGTTCAATCAGTGAACCGTGCGTCCGTCGCGTGTTTCCCCGCCGATGTTACGTTCCGTTTTCGTGTTCGTCATTTCGTCGAGGCAAGTATTCGATACTTGCTACATGCTATTGCTACTTTATAACTTGCCTTAATATTCATGTGTAGTTTAATGATGTATTACTTAGTAAATCACCTACATACATTACTTCCTGTTTAACCCTAGTAGCATGTCAAATAAATTATTTCCTGATAAACCCGTACATGATAGATTGCATTTGATTCACTGCTATGATGCTTTATTTCCAGTTTAGTTTAACAAATATGCATAACCGGCTAAATTACAATTGCATTCTTTAAACAGATTATACTTGTCGTGGCTTTCTTGGAACACTCAATATATTATTAACCTGACTACAGCAGTTACGTTCACCATCCTGTATTCACATGTTATTGACACTATTTATTTAACACAATTGAAAATGGTACAGCTAGATAATAAATCAGATTATTGTTTAACGTGTTGTTTTGAACATGATGCTGCTTATATATCTGTTTGTGAGCACACCCACGATAGCGTTATATCTTGACTTGACATTGTTACATATTGTATATATTGTTATACCTAACATGGTACCGTAGACTGTTGACTTGACCTGATGTACCATGACCCGACCTGTTACCTGATCTCGTGCCTAATGCCAACAAACCTGACATTTAGTCCTTACGGACCGTTCCTGTTGTCTATCCAGACAAACCTGCACCTACCTGATCCTGAGTTGGCTTTAGTCCTTGATTACATAATACCTGACTTGACATACACAACTTGGGGGTATGGGGAAATTAAAAGTGTAAACTAAAGTGTAACTTAAAAGGGTATTACTTGATCCGTGGTCCCGGGGGGTAACGGGACAGAGCCATTCGTGACTCTTACATATTCTTGATCCGTGGTCCCGGGGGGTAACGGGACAGAACCACTCTTGGTTCACATATTCCTGATCCGTGGTCCCGGGGGGTAACGGGACATATCCTTTGAGTTACATGGAGGATTACTCAAATTGATTTCAAAGACTTTAGACTAGAAAACCTGATAGAACAGTTTAGTTACCCACTACACACTACCCTGCACTGCTTGTTTCATACTATTGCTTTATTCATGTTTATTTCTACATTTCCTATTACACTGTTCATATTATATTGCTGGTTGACATGACGCGCTGACGTCTGGGTTTTGCATGGCCCAGATCCTGTACCACTGTCGCAGTCCGAGCAGGAGTACTTCAGCCAGCAGGCTGAGCTGTGAGGTGTTAGTTTTAGTTAGTTTTATTTCCTGCATTTATTTCCTGATGTGAGCCCGCATTATGGGACATACTTTTCAGTTATTTGTATTGGATCATTTGCTTCCGCATTTATTTATTATTGACTCCTGTTATTCTGGATTATGGACATGTTTTAGAAAATTTTATCTTGTTCTTGATATCTCTACAGCCGTAATGTGACTGTGGATGGATACTTCCTACCCACAGGTAGCATGGTTGGCTATGTCACGTGCCCAATCTAGCGTACTCTGGGAAGCGGGGCGTGACATGGTTCTTTTGGTATCAGAGCCATAGGTTAGTTGGGTTGATTCTTTTGTAGTTGGGTATTGTACCCAATACACGAATCAGAATACCCGTGTTTAGGAAACATGTCCTGCCACTTTGCCGTTTACCATTCTTGAATCACATTCTTCCTGATTATATCTTTTACGATGTGCAAACTTCCTTTGCATATCGACTCGGAAAACCTGATTCCTTGCTATCTCTAGGACTTAGGCGACTGGGGTGGAGTTAAGTAATTGTGGCTATGATACCGCGGCATAGTTACAATGCAGCACTCTATTTAAGTATCTTGGAGTTCTAGTCTTGATCTATATTCAGAATCTATCATCATGCTAATACTGGGTGTTTTGATTTCAGGAATATGGCCGGTAAGAATTTGAAGATGTGCCAAAGACGTGCGGACAAAGCCGCCATGCGTAGAGTGATAAGGGGATTGCTGGAGATTCTAAAGAGACAGACCGAGCTGAAACCGGCGTCTGCGTTGAACCAAACGTCTGTACGTAGAAGTGTTCCGGTGAACAGACGCAGCGTAACACCAATGAAGAGAACAATTGTAGGTGATCGGAAAAGGAGAGTGATTTGTAACTACTGCCATGTACCCGGACATGTGCGAAAGGATTGTCGTAAGAGGCTGGGACGCTGTTTTGGTTGTGGAGCGGCAGATCACGCCGTTAGTGCTTGTCCGTCGAAGTTTCGTACAAGGGATGATATTCAGAAGCCTCCGCAAAGACCGTTCCAAGGGCAGAAACAGCTGACTCAAGGACCTAATCAGGCTCGAGCTTTTACCTTGACAGCTGAGGAGGCCAAGGCGTCAGGAGAAGTGGTTTCAGGTACTTTACTCGTTCATGGTTTTCCCGCATTGGCATTATTTGATTCTGGTGCATCCCATTGTTTTATGTCATCCAAGTTTATAACTACACACTCGATTGCCTGCACGACCCTGTCTAGTTTCTGGGACTTACACACTGGGAATGGGAAAATTATATCTAGTATGGAATGTAAAGACTGTACAGTTGTTGTGTGCGGACGGGAGCTTTTTGCAGATTTCTTGGTGATTGATACGGGCAGCTACGAGGTCGTCTTGGGAATGGATTTTCTTGGCACTTTCCACGCTCACATTGACTGTAGGGCAAGGAAGGTAATTTTCCAGATTCCCGGACATCCTGAGTTTACCTTCACTGGAGGAAGCAGTTCTGTCGGGCCAGTCGAGTTTAGGGCTAGGCCGGCAAATGTTATTCTTGCAGCAATGGAAGTTGATAGTGGTGAAGAGCCGGCGGTTGTTCGCGATTTTATGGACGTATTTGAAGATATATCGGGTTGACCGCCGAAGCGAGACGTGGAGTTCGCAATTGACCTTATTCCTGGTGCAGCGCCAGTATCTAAAGCGTATTATCCAATGGCACCAGTAGAGTTGGAGGAAGTCAAGAAATAAGTTGCTGACTTGCTTAAGAAGGGTTGGATTCGAAGCAGCAACTCGTCTTGGGGAGCTCCAGTCTTTCTAGTAAAGAAGAAGGATGGCACGAGAAGGATGTGCATCGACTATCGAGAATTAAACCGGGTGACTATTAAGAACAAGTACCCGATCCCTCGCATTGGAAAACTTTTTGAGCAGCTTAGTGGCGCGAGGGTATTCTCGAAGCTGGATTTGCGATCCGGATATCATCAGGTTCGAGTGAAAGCTAAAGATATTTGCAAGACGGCATTCCGAACTCGGTATGGGCATTACGAGTACTTAGTGATGCCCTTCGGAGTAACGAATGCGCCGGCAATATTCATGGATTTGATGAACCGAATCTTTCCACCGTTCTTGGACCAGTTTATTGTGGTATTCATTGACGATATTCTGGTTTACTCGAAGAGTTTTGAGGAGCATGCTGAGCATTTGAAGATCACACTGCAGACGTTGAGACAGGAAAAACTGTATGCGAAGATGAGTAAGTGCGAATTTTGGCTGGAAGAAGTGAAGTTTCTGGGGCATGTTGTGTCGGGCGATGGAATCGCCGTCGATCCCGAAAAGATTGCAGCAGTTCGAGATTGGCTTATTCCAAGGAATGTCGCTGAGATAAGGAGTTTCCTTGGATTAACCGGATACTACAGGAGATTTGTAGAGAACTTCACTCGTCTCGCAGAGCCGTTGACCAAGCTTACACGCAAGGAGGTACCTTTTGTATGGACGGATAAGTGTGCGTTAGCTTTTGAGACGTTGAAGCAGAAGTTGATAACCGCCCTAGTTCTGACCGTGCCAGACAATTCCGGAGGATTGGTGATTCACAGCGACGCATCTAGGAAAGGATTGGGATGTGTTTTGATGCAGCATGGGAAGGTTGTAGCATACGCATCGAGACAATTAAAGACCCATGAGAAGAATTACCCAACTCATGACTTGGAGCTTGCGGCTGTGATTTTCGCTTTGAAGATTTTGAGACACTACCTTTTGGGCGAAAGTGTCGAAGTTTTTACAGATCACAAGAGTTTGAAGTAAGTGTTCACTCAGAAGGAGTTGAATATGAGGCAGCGTAGATGGTTGGAGCTGATGGCCGACTACGACCTTGATCTTAAGTACCATCCGGGGAAGTTAACGTCGTGCCGGATGCGCTGAGTCGGTTACCAGCAATTCAGGTGTTAACTACACAGAGGGAGATCATTGCAGATTTTCGAAGATTTGACTTGGAAGTTGTGCTACCGCGTTCTACGGGACAGTTGATGCAATTGCAAGTACAGTCGTCTTTAAATTGAGAAAATTAAAGCAACACAATCGCAGGATCCTAGACTGCAAAAGTTTCGAGAGCAGGTTGAAGCCGGACTACGAACAGATTTACTGGTCCACGAAGATGGTTCGTTGAGGTATGGTAGCCGTTTGTGTGTGCCAAAGGGGGATGTTCGTGAAGAGCTTATGAAGGAGGCACACAGTTCAGCTTATTCTATGCATCCAGAAGGCACAAAGATGTACCGTGATATTCGACAGCATTTCTGGTGGGGAGGCATGAAACGGGAGATTGCTCGCTTTATGGCTAAGTGCTTGGTGTGTCAGCAAGTCAAGGCTGAACACTAAAGGGTTGCTGGTTTATTGCAACCACTTCCGATTCCTCAGTGGAAGTGGGAACTTATAACCATGGATTTCGTGACTGCTTTACCGCGGAGTCCAAAGGGCAACAATGCAGTATGGGTGATTGTTGATCGGTTGACCAAGGCAGCTCACTTTATCCCTTTCCGGGTTGGTCAATCAACGGAGACTTTGGCAGAACGGTACATGCAGTAAATTGTAAGATTGCATGGTGTACCGGTGAGCATTGTGTCCGATCGGGACAATCGGTTCTTATCACACTTCTGGAGGAGTTTACAGGAAAGTTTGGGGACTAAATTGAAGTTTAGCACGGCTTATTATCCTCAAACTGATAGTCAGTCGGAGAGAACGATCCAAACTCTTGAGGATATGTTGAGAGCATGCATGTTGGACTTCAAGGGGTCTTGGGAGGATCATCTACTTTTGATGGAGTTTTCTTACAACAACCGTTTTCAGGAAACTATTCAGATGGCTCCATTTGAAGCTTTGTATGGTCGTAAATGTCGTTCACCTGTTTGTTGGGACGATGTCGGTGAATGAAGATTATTGGGACCAGATTTGGTTGTGCAGACAGTTGAGAAGGTTAACCCTATCAAAAATCATATGAAGGCAGCACGGGACCGACAGAAGAGTTGGGCAGATACGTCAAGAAGACCTCTAGAGTTCACCGTGGGTGATTTGGTATTCTTGAAGATATCACCGACTAGAGGGGTGATTCGTTTTGGAAGTCGAGGAAAGCTTAGTCCTCGATTTGTTGGACCCTTTGAGGTATTGGAGCGCGTTGGAGAGGTAGCGTATCGTTTGGCGTTACCGCAGTCCTTAGCAAATGTGCACGATGTGGTTCACGTATCTCAACTACGAAGGTATGTTCGAGATGAAACACACGTCTTGGATCATTCGGAGTTAACAGTACGGGAAGACCTGACTTTTGAGGAACGACCGGTTGAAATCATGGATCGAAGGGAAAAGGTACTTAAGAACAAGGTTATCCCCCTTGTGCTCGTTCCTTGGGGTAACCGATCGCATGGAGAGTCCACTTGGGAGGGAGAAGATGAGATCCGGCAGAAGTTTCCTCACCTTTTCCTATAGTTTTCTATCTTGTATTCTTGGAATTTCGAGGACGAAATTCTTTTTGTAGTTGGGTATAATGTAACACCCGAGACCAATACTACTATTTTCTGTTACTAATTGAGCATTAGATATTAATCATTTCATTTTGCTTGCCTGTTTGACACTTACCGTGGAATTCTATCAGGCTAAGTCATTTCTGCATATAACAAATTTCAGCACCTAAAATAAAATTAAAAATATCCATCTTGGCCTACTCGACATCCCTAGCCTTGTGGTAGCGTCCGTACATCGAGTTCTCGTTCCGTTCGATGAAACGAGCGAGTTTGGACGACTACGCGCGCGTACAGGTGTCCGACTTGGGGGTATGCTTTTTAATCATAAAACATCTCATTTTAAAATTTGGAACCCGCTTAAAATCCTATTATTTAAATTTCAAATTTTTGGACCAAAGCCGGGCGCGATTTGGAAATGTTTCATTTAGCGCCAAAATCCCAAATTAATAAAATATTCGAAACTATATATATATAATATAAACTTACTGTTACTCTAATAATCTTTTAAATCTTTTAAGATTTCTTTATCTATCCCTCAGCCAATCACGAGGGTTTTAACCCCGTGGGCCCCTCCTCTAATATCTCTCTCTCTCTCTGGCTTTCCCTATCTCTCTCTCTCTCTCTAACGTATATATCTCTCTCTCTACCTTTCCATATCTCTCTCTCTAACCCTCTCTCTCTTCCTTATATATAAATTTTCCCCTGCATCTTTTTCTTCCTTCAGGAACTGTAGCCCCACGCGAGAAACCATCGCGAACCCTAGCCCTAGCCGCCTTCACCGTCGCCGCCGCAGCTCCGACGCCGGCGTCAGCGCCACCGTCGCCCTCGCCTCCGCCTCCTCGTCCCAACCTCAATATCTTCTTCCTTCTCCTCGTGCACCCTGTGCAGACCGCAACCCCCTGCAGAGTACGCTGCAACCGCCTGCTCGCCAGCGGCCCTCGTCGTCGCCACCCGCGCCATCACCGGCGCCCTCCTCATCACCTGCACACTCCAGCACCCCGACCACCTCCTCTCCCTCTCCGTTTTCCTTTCCTGCGACGAAGATTCCATACCCGAACCCTAACCCTCACGGCTGCAACCTCCTCGCCGGCGCCTCACCGCCGTCGACCTCATCGCCGTCACGCCCTCTGCAACCCCAGTAAGCCTTCTCTCCTCTTCCTCCTTCCTTTTTCCCCTCCGGTTTATCCTTGGCTGTGCACTAATTTCTGAATTGTGTTGTCGCTGTTCGCCGGAATCCGGTTGTGCCTGTAGCGTGTCCTGACGATCCAGCGGAGTGCTCTGACCCGTGAGGTCCCTTGGTTCGTCATTTGGGTTCAATCCGTGAACCGTGCGTCCGTCGCGAGTTTCCCCGCCGACGTTACGTTCCGTTTTCGTGTTCGTCATTTCGTCGAGGCAAGTATTCGATACTTGCTACATGCTATTGCTACTTTATAACTTGCCTTAATATTCATGTGTAGTTTAATGATGTATTGCTTAGTAAATCACCTACATACATTACTTCTTGTTTAACCCTAGTAGCATGTCAAATAAATTATTTCCTGATAAACCCGTACATGATAGATTGCATTTGATTCACTGCTATGATGCTTTATTTCCAGTTTAGTTTAACAAATATGCATAACCGGCTAAATTACAATTGCATTCTTTAAACAGATTATACTTATCGTGGCTTTCTTGGAACACTCAATATATTATTAACTGACTACAGCAGTTACGTTCACCTTCCTGTATTCACATGTTATTGACACTATTTATTTAACACAATTGAAAATGGTACAGCTAGATAATAAATCAGATTATTGTTTAACGTGTTGTTTTGAACATGATGCTGTTTATATATCTGTTTGTGAGCGCACCCACGATAGCGTTACATCTTGACTTGACATTGTTACATATTGTATATATTGTTATACCTAACATGGTACTGTAGACTGTTGACTTGACCTGATGTACCATGACCCTGTTAGTGTATACGCCCTAGAGGCCATTACTGTATCATACTAGTTTGTATATTACTTGATGGAAGCTTGGGATATTCACCTTGTATAAAAAATCTTGCTCAATATAGTAGTATGCTACTTGGTTTGTTTCTACTTCAATGTGTACATGTGTTTATATTAGTATATCACCTATACGCATTAGTGGAGCCCTTAGGATCTTTGCTTGATTACCAGCGTTGTGATGGCAGTCACACTAGTGGGGGCTTGGTAATCTATAAGCACATCCTTATACAGGTCCCTAGTCGCAGGACTATCGAGACAGGGCATCGATACTCCGGAGTAGACTAGCGTATGCGCTTCTCATCCCAGTGTGGGAGATGGTCTGTCCCACAGCCATCAGTACGTCGTACTGGAGATAGTATACGGGTGCTCGTTGGGTTACGAGTACACTGGACAGGACTCGTCGGGAACTGACTGGTTGGTATTATACCTATCGTCAGTTATCAGTTCCCAGGTGACATGAGTACAGCTTAGTCCGCTGACTTGACACTGGCACTTCGCCTCGAGTGTGTTCCCACTGCATTTTGATCACTACCCTACCACGGCTCAAAGGAGTCGTGCAAACAGGTAATGGTTGGGTGCAGTCCCGAAGCACTTGGAGGCAGTGACGGTTAGACAGGATTCGTCTCTCCCGGTATTGGGAGTTGACATCGCGCTGTGTCTAGGAGAGCCATTACACGAGTAGTCCCTGGCCAGGGCAAGCGAGATATACTGGTAGGCTTCCAGTGTTATCTCAGGGTGTTTTGGGCTTCACTCCGACACGACTTGTACCGCTATTAGGGGACTGACGTTTTACCGCCCCTTTGTCCCGACATGCGATGTATTAGACGAACAGACCGGACAGTACGGATACTGTCACATTCAGACTTAGTAGGAGTTCAGATGGGGTTCACCTCGTCAGCCTTCTTGTCGGCATCTACCTGGGGACCGTTACGCACAGCTAGTGCCGCTTGCGGTCTGTGGTTAAACCCACTGCCAGCGTAGTGTCGAGTCTTTAGAGTCCCACACAGAGGGTATTCGCCTCTGGGCAAAACAAAGTAGAGGTCGCATGGTTTTGCGACAGGGTTTGTTCTCATCCGCGCACTTGTGCACGTTTGGAGTCCGGACGGATTATACTAGCAGGCTCTGGTTTGAGCCAGATACTGGTATATGCTTTGGGGTTGTTTTTATCTCTCAGTATTCTTGTTCCTCGGAACGAGAATGCAGGTGTGTATGCACAGTTGTTTGAGGCGGAGGAAGAGGTCTTTCATTAGGGTTTCGGAACGGGTGCGTATGCACAGTTGACAGTCATATTTTTCCAAACCCTAATGGATTTATGAAATATCAATTAATAATGGTAATTAAATGAAATTGTGTCATGGTTGATTTTGTTGACTTGTTGACCATGGTTGACTTGTTGACCATGGTTGAATGTTTGACCATCATCATTGTTTTGCAAGGATACTCCTTGATTCTAGCTTACATTCATTTAATAAAGTGAAGATAGTGGTCATTCCAAATACAACCATCAACTATTTCATTTTGAATTATTATTATTAATTAGATAAAATCTTTTTCCTTTTGTTATGGTTGCAAGAGGAAAAAGTGCTCATTCTATCATATTGATTCTCTCTCCTCATTTCATCTTCTTCTTCCTCAAGCTCAAGGAGAATCCTTCTCATGTGTTGAGAATCCCTCTCCTTGAAAAGAAAACACCCCTTAGATACTCTCTACTCTCTCTAGGGTTCAAGGTTTAGCAAGCCGGAGATCCTAGTTCACTCCAAGTTCGAGAAAGAGCCCGAAGGTTGAACCCTCAGGTGGATCCATCTTTGACGGAAGAAGGCGACGAGGAGAGAACCATCAACCCTCTACAAAGTTTCAAGAAGAAGGAGTTCAAGTTAAGGTATAACCTTTATCCGAGTAGCTAACTCTCTTTAGCATGAAAGCTAGTTTAGTTTAGAAAAGATCCCGACTTTGTTAGTCCATGTTGCCCCATGCGCTAAAAATTTGTTTTTTATACCGTTTCCGCCTCCCCGTAAGAACCGGGGGTCGCAACGTGGACTTACAGTGGTATCAGAGCCTAACTAAACTTAAACTAGCTAGGTAGCAAAGTGTAACGAAGTTCGGAACCGAAAAATCCAAAAACCAAGCTTTTCAAAAACCCCAGTTTCTGTTAAATTTTTTTCTGGTCAAAACAAAATTTGTTATGCACCTAAAATCGTCTCAGGGTTTTTTAAAGATAACCACAAAAAACGAGCCAGAGATCTGACCAAACGACCGCGTTTCCGCGGCAATAGCAAGATATTGCCGCGGATCCGCGGCCGTCTTGTCTCCTCTCTGCCTCGATTTTGGTGCAGTGTATCTCTGTGTTGGTTTCAGGATTTTTGAGATATATTATATGTGCCCAGATTTTCCAGACTAGAAATTTGTTTTTGGGGGCCTATAATTCCGTATTTTTTTTTCCGAACTTCACTACACTTTGACTATGTTGGTTATATCTGTGATGTTTGTATGTATTGAACGTCGGCTAATCGCTATAAGTCGATTAGTCGGGGTTATACATCTCTGTGATCTGTGTTTGATATTGGAATGTGTATATGAATGTGTTGGACTGTCGCGGGTGAATAGCCGGGGTGGATGTGAGATGAGCTTTTGTTTTTCTTTCATTCATTTGTAAATTGATGTAATATTATTATTTATATGGCCGCACAACCGGGTCGGGGTTGTAGCCGTCATTGTATAATTCTTTTTACTGTTTTTGCTCCTAGGATTGACCCATGGAGGGGTGCACAAACTGCCGGGTACTTGGCGGGTAGTTTGCCGCACCCGTAGGGGTCTTGGGTGGGGTATTGGCTATTCACCGCGACCGTGTAATCCGCTTTTCGTTGCAGGCTCGAACGGATTGCGGATTCCTAGTATATCCAATGTATTCATCTGTGATCTGTAATGTCTATCATTGCTATATTTATAACTATTTAGGCGTTGCTTATGTTTTACAGCCGCGCTAGCCCATCCCCCGCTCTGTCGTTAGTTAAGTAACCTAACGGGTGATGACGGGGCCCAGTGGCGAATGCGAATGGCATAAGCGTACGTCATATTTTGGTTGTTTTCTGCAATGGTAGGATTAAATGATGGGACGTATTAAAAGAACTAATGCAAGAATATCACGCGTTAAAAGAACTAATGCAAGATAATAAACCAAGTTAAAGTCGTTGGAACACTTTCGAAAAACCACTCGGTTCTTTTCAAAACTAACTTTTAAATGCGGAGCTTGAGCCACTCCTTCTAAAAAACTATCTCGTTCCATCGATTATATCAAGTTCACTACGTTCACGGTTTTACCAAAACCATTCGTAGCCCTCCGTCGTTTCGCATGAATAGGCAATAGTATTCAAGCTATGTATGTTGGCCAAAGTCAAGGCATAGTGATTGGTAGCTGTTGGGTGTTCATGTGTAGCATAGATAGATGCGTTGGTTTGGGACAGTCGTGCTGCCATTTTGGCCAAAGTCAAGGGTAGGTACGGGTGGATCCAAATTAACCTGGATAGTGACGGGTAGAACTTGACATGTGACTTATGATATTTTGGCCAAAGTCAAGGTCATAAGAGCATGGGGCAAAAATCCACATCGGGAGTTTCATAAGTACTGAAACTTGCTAGATTTGCATACCATTTGGAGTGTGGTGATTCTGGTAGGATTCCTTCAGTTTCGTCACGCGATGATATTTGGATCCCGATCCTACTGTGAGTATATGCTACTCCTCGGGAAATTTCTCACTAAACGATCAATGCTATAAACCTAGTAGGTGTCAAGAAAGGTGTTAGCGGGGCTACGCCCCCAGGGAAAAGAGGTTCTCTAATTAAGGAACTTCGCGAAAGCGTTGGAAAACCTCCCTCGAAGTACCGACACTGGCCTGGCTGAACGGTTAAGCAAGTATTATGCGGTGGGATTGATCCCGACTAATTCTTCTTTTATGGTTTGAGGAGGGAATTCGAGAGACAGTGGGAGCCATCCTGTTTAGACAAATTAAAAACCACTCTAAACTTGCAAGAGCATCGTGCTAAAGTGTTCCTTCTCTCCCCCCTGCAGCGACCAAATCGAAATGACTGGACTTAAGTTACTTCTAGATAAAAACATACTGACAGGGCCAAACTACAAAGATTGGCTCAGGAATGTCAAAATGGCAATCACTTACGACAAGCTGGGGTATCTTCTTACCACCAAAGCTCCCCCCGTCCCAGGTCCCACCTCCAGCGTCGCGGATAAGGAAATCCGTAAGACTTGGGAGATTGATTGCGCGAAGGCCAGGTGCCTCGTGCTTGCCTCTATGGACAACGAACATCAGAGGAGGCACGAGAATATGGATTTGGAATCCATATTTCTTCATACAAAAGAACTGTATGGAGAGCAGTCTCGTATCGCAAGATACGAAGTGTCGAAGAAGTTATTTTCGGCAAAGTTGGCCGTCGGATCATCGGTAGAGGACCACGTGCTTAAGATGATTGGCTACATTGAGGAGCTCGCGGAACTTGGGACCACGTTGGAAAGTGAACTCTATACGGATTTAATTCTCCAGTCCCTTCCACCCACTTACGCCCAGTTTATACTGAACTTCAACTTACAAGAAAAGGAAGTTGAACTTTCAGAACTCCTCAACATGCTGAGGAGCGCAGAGGGCACCCTACAGAAAGGTAGGGAAACACCCGCTTTGTTTGTAGGAGGATCTTCTTCTTCTAGGTCCAAGGCGAAAGCCAAGGGAAAGAGGAAGAAAGCCCCCGCCAAACCAAGAGGCGGTGTTAGTAAAGTGGGTACGAAGGGAAAGGAAAAGGCAACAATGATTGCGGGGAAGCTTGTGGGAAAGGAGGAATGCTTCTATTGTCATAAGAGTGGACACTGGAAGAAAGATTGCAGGGCTTGGAAGGCCAGGACACAGGAACTGAAGCAGGTTGCGGCTTCAGTTTCAGGTGTGTATGTTATTGAAAACTGTCTTTCTATAAACTCTACTTCCTGGGTATTGGATACCGGATCAGGATCTCATATCTGTAATTCTTTGCAGGCGTTGAGAAACCTTAGGTTTTTTAAGGCGGGTGACATGACCCTCAGAGTTGCGAACGGAGCTAGCATGGATGCTAAAGCCGAGGGGGACTATCACCTGGGAATGACAGATGGGCATGTTTTGGTTTTGCGTAATTGCTTTTTTGTACCCAACGCAACTTGTAATATCATTTTTGTATCTTTGGTTTCTAAAGAAGGTTATGAATTTGCGTTTGTAAGTAATGTTGTAAACATTCGCCTTAATCAAGTTCTGATTGGGTCTGGTACACTGAGCAATGGTATATACGTGTTAAACCAACCACAGATTTTCAATATCCAGAATACACACAAAAGAAAGTCTCCAGATATTAATCAGGATTTCTTATGGCATTGTAGACTGGGTCACATCAATGAGACACGGTTGACTAAGTTACATAAAGAAGGATACTTGGATCCGTTCGAGTATCAGTCTTATGCCACTTGTGAATCTTGTCTTATGGGAAAGATGACAAAGACTCCGTTCACTGGACACGGAGAAAGAGCGAGCGAGCTCTTGGGACTCGTACACAGCGACGTGTGCGGTCCAATGTCTACACATGCGCGAAGCGGTTACTCTTACTTCATTACTTTTACGGATGATTTCTCAAGGTACGGTTATGTCTTCTTAATGAAACATAAATCCGAAGCCTTTGAAAAATTTCAGGAATATAAGAATGAAGTGGAAAACCAAACCGGCAAAAGTATCAAGATTCTAAGATCGGATCAAGGTGGAGAATATTTGAGTGCCGAGTTCCTGAATTATTTAAAAGAGAACGGAATTCTCTCTCAGCTTACTCCTCCATACACTCCGCAACACAACTGTGTATCGGAGAGACGGAACCGAACCCTATTGGATATGGTACGGTCCATGATGAGCAACGCTGAGTTACCGCGATCATTCTGGGGGTATGCGCTAGAATCAGCTGCGTACCTTTTGAACCGAGTTCCTACTAAGACTGTGCCTACTACACCATATGAGATGTGGTGTGGGAAGAGGCCCCATCTCAGTCACATTAAGACTTGGGGAAGTCCAGCTTTTGTTAGAAAGCAGCATGCGGACAAGCTCGAGGCGCGCTCAGTACTGTGTAAGTTTGTGGGATATCCAAAGAATTCCAAGGGATATCTCTTCTACTACGAAGAGGAACAAAAAGTTCTTGTTTCTCGTCATGCCCACTTTCTAGAACACCAGTTCTTAGAAAAAGAAATAAGTGGGAGCGCAGTAGAACTGGAAGAAATTCCAGAACCACAGACTATTACTGAAAGCTTAGTGGAACCAGAGGGCTCAAATGAACAGGACATTCCTACGCCGCTCCGCAGGAGTAGTAGGCAGTCTCATCCGCCCGAGAGATACTACGGTTTTCTCATAGACGGGGATAGAGAGGATTGCATCATAGATTATGATGAGCCTACTAGCTTCCAGCAGGCCGTTCAGAGCGTTGACTCGGTAAAATGGCTGGATGCAATGCGGACCGAAATGGAGTCCATGTACACCAACAAAGTATGGACGTTGGACATTGCTCCAGATGGGGTAAAACCCGTAGGATGCAAGTGGATCTTCAAAAGGAAGATTGGTGTAGATGGACAGGTTGAGACCTATAAAGCTAGACTTGTAGCAAAGGGTTTCCGTCAAAGACCTGGGTTGGACTATGACGAAACCTTTTCTCCAGTAGCTATGCTGAAATCCATTCGGATCCTTCTTGCCATTGCTGCCTTCCACGATTATGAGATTTGGCAGATGGACGTAAAAATCGCTTTTCTAAATGGAAATTTAGAGGAGTGTGTCTATATGGACCAGCCAGAGGGTTTCATTCAGAGTGGGAGCAGCGGAAAGGTGTGCAAGTTGCTTAAGTCCATCTATGGACTAAAGCAGGCATCGCGGAGTTGGAACATCTGCTTTGATGAGACGGTCAAAGAATTTGGCTTTATCAAAAATCCAGATGAACCATGCATCTATAGTAGATTTGTAGCGAGAACTGTAGTATTCCTCGTTTTATACGTGGATGACATTCTCTTAATAGGAAATGACATTCCTATGCTACAATCTGTCAAGGGGTTCTTGTCACAAAGGTTCTCCATGAAAGACCTGGGTGATGCCTCATACATCCTGGGGATCCGGATCCATCGTGATAGATCCAAGAGGATATTAGGACTTTCTCAGTCCAGGTACATCGACACCGTACTGAAAAGATTCAGTATGGAAGATTCCAAGCGCGGTAACCTACCGGCTTGTCACGGGATCACCCTCTCTAAAGAAATGTCCCCCAAGACTGATTTGGAGAGGGATCGCATATCTATTATACCCTACGCTTCTGCGGTAAGCTCTATAATGTATGCGATGTTGTGTACCAGACCGGATGTAGCTTATGCACTGAGTGTGGTAAGCCGGTATCAGTCAAACCCTGGGAAGAAACACTGGATAGCGGTAAAGAACATTCTCAAGTATCTGAGAAGGACTAAGGAGATGTTCTTGGTGTATGGCGGAAAAGACCTCCAGATCGAGGCCTTTGCTGACTCCAGCTTCCAGAGTGACAAGGATGATTCCAAGTCCATGTCGGGTTTTGTCTTTACCCTCAATGGAGGGGCGGTGTGTTGGAAGAGTTCCAAACAGGAAACCGTTGCGGACTCGACTATGGAAGCGGAATACATCGCTGCATCTGATGCCGCAAAAGAAGCTGTCTGGATGAGGAAGTTCTTGATAGAACTTCAGGTGGTTCCGTCCATTGTTGACCCAATACCTCTGTATTGCGACAACAACGGGGTTATAGCTTTAGCGAAGGAACCCAGGTCCCATCAGAGATCCAGGCACATCTTGAGGCGGTATCACCTGATCAGGGAGATCGTGGATCGCAAGGAGATCGAGGTTCGGAGGGTTGCTTCAGAAGAAAACACTGCAGATCCATTCACCAAGGCACTTCCCCAGACTCAGTTCGAGCGGCTGATCGAGATGATAGGTCTTCGATACGCCAGTACATGGCCTTAGTGCAAGTGGGAGATTGTTAGTGTATATGCCCTAGAGGCCATTACTGTATCATACTAGTTTGTATATTACTTGATGGAAGCTTGGGATATTCACCTTGTATAAACAATCTTGCTCAATATAGTAGTATGCTACTTGGTTTGTTTCTACTTCAATGTGTACATGTGTTTATATTAGTATATCACCTATACGCATTAAAGGAGCCCTTAGGATCTTTGCTTGATTACCAGCGTTGTGATGGCAGTCACACTAGTGGGGGCTGGGTAATCTATAAGCACATCCTTATACAGGTCCCTAGTCGCAGGACTATCGAGACAGGGCATCGATACTCCGGAGTAGACTAGCGTATGCGCTTCTCATCCCAGTGTGGGAGATGGTCTGTCCCACAGCCATCAGTACGTCGTATTGGAGATAGTATACGGGTGCTCGTTGGGTTACGAGTACACTGGACAGGACTCGTCGGGAACTGACATGTTGGTATTATACCTATCGTCAGTTATCAGTTCCCAGGTGACATGAGTACAGCTTAGTCCGCTGACTTGACACTGGCACTTCGCCTCGAGTGTGTTCCCACTGCATTTTGATCACTACCCTACCACGGCTCAAAGGAGTCGTGCAAACAGGTAATTGTTGTGTGCAGTCCCAAAGCACTTGGAGGCAGTGACGGTTAGACAGGATTCGTCTCTCCTGGTATTGGGAGTTGACATCGCGCTGTGTCTAGGAGAGCCATTACACGAGTAGTCCCTGGCCAGGGCAAGCGAGATATACTGGTAGGCTTCCAGTGTTATCTCAGGGTGTTTTGGGCTTCACTCCGACATGACTTGTACCGCTATTAGGGGACTGACGTTTTACCGCCCCCTAGGCCCGACATGCGATGTATTAGACGAACAGACCGGACTGTACGGAGACTGTCACATTCAGACACAGTAGGAGTTCAAATGGGGTTCACCTCGTCAGCTTTCTTGTCGGCATCTACCTGGGGACCGTTACGCACAGCTAGTGCCGCTTGCGGTCTGTGGTTAAACCCACTGCCAGCGTAGTGTCGAGTCTTTAGAGTCCCACACAGAGGGTATTCGCCTCTGGGCAAAACAGAGTAGAGGTCGCATGGTTTTGCGACAGGGTTCGTTCTCATCCGCGCACTTGTGCATGTTTGGAGTCCGGACGGATTATACTTGCAGGCTCTGGTTTGAGCCAGATACTGGTATATGCTTTGGGGTTGTTTTTATCTCTCAGTATTCTTGTTCCTCGGAACGAGAATGCAGGTGTGTATGCACAGTTGTTTGAGGCGGAGGAAGAGGTCTTTCATTAGGGTTTCGGAACGGGTGCGTATGCACAGTTGACAGTCATATTTTTCCAAACCCTAATGGATTTATGAAATATCAATTAATAATTGTAATTAAATGAAATTGTTTCATGGTTGATTTTGTTGACTTGTTGACCATGGTTGAATGTTTGACCATCATCATTGTTTTGCAAGGATACTCCTTGATTCTAGCTTACATTCATTTAATAAAGTGATGATAGTGGTCATTCCAAATACAACCATCAACTATTTCATTTTGAATTATTATTATTAATTAGATAAAATCTTTTTCCTTTTGTTATGGTTGCAAGAGGAAAAAGTGCTCATTCTATCATATTGATTCTCTCTCCTCATTTCATCTTCTTCTTCCTCAAGCTCAAGGAGAATCCTTCTCATGTGTTGAGAATCCCTCTCCTTGAAAAGAAAACACCCCTTAGATACTCTCTACTCTCTCTAGGGTTCAAGGTTTAGCAAGCCGGAGATCCTAGTTCACTCCAAGTTCGAGAAAGAGCCCGAAGGTTGAACCCTCAGGTGGATCCATCTTTGACGGAAGAAGGCGACGAGGAGAGAACCATCAACCCTCTACAAAGTTTCAAGAAGAAGGAGTTCAAGTTAGGTATAACCTTTATCCGAGTAGCTAACTCTCTTTAGAATGAAAGCTAGTTTAGTTTAGAAAAGATCCCGACTTTGTTAGTCCATGTTGCCCCATGCGCTAAAAATTTGTTTTTTATACCGTTTCCGCCTCCCCGTAAGAACCGGGGGTCGCAACGTGGACTTACAGACCCGACCTGTTACCTGATCTCGTGCCTAATGCCAACAAACCTGACATGTAGTCCTTACGGACCGTTCCTGTTGTCTATCCAGACAAACCTGCACCTACCTGATCCTGAGTTGGCATTAGTCCTTGATTACGTAATACCTGACTTGACATACACAACTTGGGGGTATGGGGAAATTAAAAGTGTAAACTAAAGTGTAACTTAAAAGGGTATTACTTGATCCGTGGTCCCGGGGGGTAACGGGACAGAGCCATTCGTGACTCTTACATATTCTTGATCCGTGGTCCCGGGGGGTAACGGGACAGAACCACTCTTGGTTCACATATTCCTGATCCGTGGTCCCGGGGGGTAACGGGACATATCCTTTGAGTTACATGGAGGATTACTCAAATTGATTTCAAAGACTTTAGACTAGAAAACCTGATAGAACGGTTTAGTTACCCACTGCACACTACCCTGCACTGCTTGTTTCATACTATTGCTTTATTCATGTTTATTTCTGCATTGCCTATTACACTGTTCATATTATATTGATGGTTGACATGACGCGCTGACGTCTGGGTTTTGCATGGCCCAGATCCTGTACCACTGTCGCAGTCCGAGCAGGAGTACTTCAGCCAGCAGGCTGAGCTGTGAGGTGTTAGTTTTAGTTAGTTTTATTTCCTGCATTTATTTCCTGATGTGAGCCCGCATTATGGGACATACTTTTCAGTTATTTGTATTCGATCATTTGCTTCTGCATTTATTTATTATTGACTCCTGTTATTCTGGATTATGGATATGTTTTAGAAAATTTTATCTTGTTCTTGATATCTCTACAGCCGTAATGTGACTGTGGATGGATACTTCCTACCCACAGGTAGCATGGTTGGCTATGTCACGTGCCCAATCTAGCGTACTCTGGGAAGCGGGGCGTGACAGTCTAGAAAGGTGTTAACGGGGTTATGCCCCTGGGAAAACTAGGTTTATTTTAATTAGGTCCATGCGAAAGCACGGGGAACCTCCCTCAAAGTACCAACACTGGCCTGGCCGAAAGATTGGCGAACTTGTAAGGTGTAATTAATCCTGGCTAATCTTACCTTTTAGGGTTTGAAGGAAGATTTGATAAAAATAGTGGGAGCCATCCTTGTTTCCCCCAATCAGAGCAAAGCTCTGTTCAAATTTCAAATTTTGAAATGAGACAACGCTTCATAGCAGCGCCAAGTGCGCTGCGCTCTAAGTAGCGCACCATGTGCAAAGCATGTGTGCGCTAGCGCTAAGAGCTCTGCGCTATAGGCAATGCACCGCGTGCAAAGCACGTGTGCGCTAGCGCTAAATGCGCTGCACTCTAAGCAGCGCACCACGTGCAAAGTACGGGTGCGCTAGCTCTAAATGCGCTGCACTCTAAGCAGCGCACCACATGCAAAGCATGGGTGCGCTAGCACTGGAACTAAAAGCTCCCCACCGTCAGATCAAAGATCCAATAAAGAGGATATATCATCAATTAATCAGAATAAATTTCTGTTAAGAAAATATTCCTCAAAATCTTTTCAAACAAGAAGATGGTGCTCTATAAATCAGAGCACCGTTGGATCAATGATCCAAAGGTGATTAAAAATCACCTAAATTACAGAATAAATTATGTAAGGAAAATTTCCCAATCTTGTCAAAAAAATAAGAAGACTGCCTTCTGTAAATCAGAAGCCCTTGGATAAAAGATCCAATGGTGGGGAAATCCCCAAATCAATTGGAGAAAAAATCTCCTTAACTGATTGAACAAATCAGCTTGCCCTATATAAAGGCCCCAAGACTTCAAGTCTCATATAGAGGAACCCTTCCCCCCACAAACTTTGAGAAATCTCAGAAAGAAGAGCCAAGCTCTCGGTAGAAGAAGAAGATTTTCTTCAAGGTAAAAATAAAACAGAGAGATGAAATCATCTCATATTAAAAAAAAGAATTCACTTCTTTCTCACAGATAATAGATCTATAAGAACAAGGTATTTCACAAAGAGATCAAAGGATCTCATTATATAAAAAAATAAGAAGAAGAACGTAATTCTTCTCACAGATTATAGCTCTACAAGACTAAATTCTTTCACAAAGACATCATAATATCTCATTATAAGGGGGGAAGAATAATTCAGTTCTCTTAGGATCACAGATCCATAAAGGCAAAGCCTTTCACCGAAATAAGAGATTGAAATATCTCCTATAAAATAAGAACTTTGTTCTTAGAACCTTGAGACAAAGTCTCTTATAAAAAGAGAATTTAATTCTCAGGACGCAAACTGATCTAAGTTGCATAAAAGAAGAGCCTTGGTGCTCCTAATTTAAAAGAGCTTCAGCGCTCCACATCTAGCGCTGCAGCGCCTCAGCGCTCCAAATATAGCGCACTGCGCTCATTGACTGGCGCTCAGCGCCAAGCGCGCCACGTGGTCCTCACATGTGCGCTACTTAACAGAAGTGCCTCAGCGCTCCACATCTAGCGCTATAGCGCCTCAGCACTCCAAATATAGCGCACTGCGCTCATTGACTGGTGCTAGCGCTAAGCGCACCACGTGCTCCTCACGTGTGTGCCACTGAAAAAATAGCGCTTTTGCGCTCATAAACTGGCGCAATGCGCCCATTAATTGGCTCTTAGCGCCAAGCACGCCACATGCTCCTCACGTGTGCACTACCCAGCAGAAGCGCTCTGCGCTCTTTGACTGGCGCTTAGCGCCAAGCGTGCCACGTGCTCCTCACGTGTGCGCTACCCAGCAGAAGCGCTCTGCGCTCTTTGACTGGCGCAAAACACCAAGCGCGCCACGTGCTCCTCACGTGTGCGCTAAGAGAATATAAATTGTTCTATAAAACCAAGAGTTATGATGAATGCTCAGCATTCAGTAAAAGACAAAAATATTGTCAAAACTCAAATCAATGCCCAGCATTGTCAAATGTTTAAATTTAACTGAGTGGGTCGAGCCTAAGTTGGCCATTAATCCCTCATCCAGATTAATTGAGCCCATGTGCTCATAAATTTTTGATCTTAGTTCCAATTGGACTACAGATCTCCCAACCAAAATTGGTTCAAGGGTACATCTCTTCACTCCTCTGATATTTGTCGTTGTAATCCTTCAACGTCTTCAGAGAGGTGACGGGTCCCAATGACCATACATTCTATAGACTATGACGTATTTAACCTTGGACTGTGGGGTCCTTAAACCCATGGACTATGATGTCCTTAACCTTGGACTGTGGGGTCCTTAAACCCATGGACTATGATGTCCTTAACCTTGGACTGTGGGGTCCTTAAACCCATGGACTATGGTGTCCCTAACCTTGGACTGTGGTGTCGTTAAGCGCATGGACTATGATGTCCTTAACCTTGGATCGTAATGTCCTTAAAATAATTAACGACCGCAATGTCCCTAAACTAAACAATAGAGCCTAAATGCTCTCTTGTTGGATCTAAATGATCCTGTTAAGTTGATCTTAGTCTAAAATTAGACTAACGTATCCTTAACTAACGTTTAAGTTGATCTTAGTCTCAAATGAGACTAACGTATCCTTAAACCCAACCCCAAACCCAAATCTAAGAGAACACGAATTTGGACTAATCCACGCCCTACGGGCGACAACATAAATAGTCTCCGAATACAATCCACGGGCAACCGAAAACAAAACAAACACCCACGACACGAAGTGACCATCTGGAGAAGGAGAAAGTGGTTACCGCGATGTGGTAGCGTAATTAACTGCAGGGGCTTGCGCCTGCAGGGAAGAGTGTCCCCACAATCAAAAACCCCTCAATGAGGGGGAATCTAACGAAGTCTGCTACATCGGCCGCATCCGTCTAAACCATCGATATACGGTGCCATAAATCAACTTGGCATTTTCGGAGAAGTGGAAGGATAGCACCAAATAGCATATGCCCTCGAAATTCAGGCAAGACGGACCTACGCGGTCTCGTCTCTGTTTTCGGCAGAGAACAGATTCTGGCACGCCCGGTGGGACCTTTTCCTCTTTCCACTCCACACTTTGTGTGTCGTGTTTCGCGAACGAATCGCGGTTTGACATGGTTGCCCCTAGATTCGAGGTACTAAGATTTGGTGTCTTGCTCCATGCAGAAAATAGAAGATCAATGGCTTCAAACTGCACTAACTGCAACTGCATCTCTCGCTCCGTCCCGTCCGGAGGAGTGACTTACGGGCCCCAAGCGGCCTCCATCTTCGCTATGCTGGTAGAACAGGTAACTCAGGCTACCACTGGATTGTTCTTCGGGACCATGCTCCCGCCAACAAGCTTCAGCACCCCTGTACCATCGCAAGAAGCTCCCAAGAAGTCGGTCTTTGATCGGCTTGCAACTACTGCGGCCCCTCTCAACGGGTCACCTAAGTCCACTGCCTCAGTTTTTAACAGATTGAGCCGAAGCTCAGATGGGCCCATGAAGAAGCCTGCAATTCCTGAAGGTGTTATCCCTAAGCGGTTATCCATTCCTACTCATGAAGTCCCCAAGGCGGCTTCTCCTGCTAAGTGGTCGGTCTTCACAAGACTGGCAGTTTCAGCTCCTACTCTACATGAAATCATGAAGGTTGTTTCTCGTATTCGAAAGTCGGCCTTCGCAAGACTGACTACCCTCTATCAACAGGTATCAGTCTTCGACAGGCTAGCACCAATAACAGTCTCTCCTCAAAGCAGGGGATATGAAGAAGCTCATCCAACAGCGGAGGTGATCCCAGCCGCACGACACGCTCGACGTCGCCGAGTGAGGGAGGCTGGGGGCAACTCCCCTTCCGGACTGACTCCGCCGGCTCTAATGGTGGAAGTTGATGCTGCTGTTCCAACTGGGAATAGCTTTGAACTACTTAACAGGGTGCGCAGGAATTCGCCAACTGTTATGCTGAAAAGATCTCCTCCACCTATGGAGAGTACCCCAAAGGTGAAGCTGGAGCAGCCCCTCAGCGGCTGTTCTCTAAAATTTACAAAGTTTGGCGACAGGTCCAGAAATCCGTGGTAGATCAAAACTATCTCCGCCGACAGAAAAAGATGAAGGTTCGGCAAGAAGAGAACCACCCTGTCAAGCCACCGAAGGCGACAGCTACTTGGGTGCCCACTACAACGGCCCCCTCAACTTCGACCGCTCACAATAGGAGAAAGCTGGAGAAAATCCCGGTGTCTGTGGAAAATTGCAAGAACATTGAATCTAAACGCACCAAGTCTGGGGGCATGGTGGTACATTCTGTCTATATGGCATCCGGGAGAGAGGATAGCCGTATCTTTAAGGGTCATCGACCACTTACGCGATCCATGACAAAAGCCCAGGAGCAGCAACAGAAACTTCAGGAAATGCTAACGCAAATGGCCGCACTCACTGGGCCAAAAGAAAGCCCGGAGGCGTCATCAGAGCAGCGTCATGAACAGGAAACCGATGCTGACTTCCTCCGCAGAGTCCTCGAAAAGAAGGACAGAGAAGCAGCAGAACAAGCGGCTAATATAAAAAGAATGGCGCTTCTCTTCCAAGACATGATCGGGATGATGATACAGATGGATCCTCCAGCCGAAGATCCTCCGATTATGCTCGAAGACGACCGAGCGGAAACGACAAACCCTCTTCCGGCTTGTTCAGCAGCCAAAGAGGAGACCATCTCAAAAGCTGCCCTGGATGATTGCATCGCTCAGCAGATACGAGTTCATCAGGCGAATGAAGCGGCTGGGCAAATTGTTAAAATTGGACGACCCTATCCGGGTTAGTACGACCAAATAAAGTACCCTCCAGGATACACGATCCCCAAATTCCACGTATATAAGGGGACGGGAAATCTGCATCAGCATGTCGCTCAATTCAGAGCCTTGTGCGGCAATACCAGAGGTGACGATAAATTACTGCTCCGCCAATTCATTGGCAGCTTGTCAGAGACAGCATTTGAGTGATATTCTGAGCTCCCGAATGACTCCGTTAAGACGTTTACAGAAATGAAGTTACTCTTTACACAGAGGTTCGCAAGCGCTAGCGAACGCACCCCAATCACTGCATTAATTAACGCCAGAGTAAAGCCAGGAGAAACATGGGTGCAATACACGATATGATGGCGGAATCTATGGTTAAAGTGTGAGCAACGCATCAAGGAAGCACCTGCGGTAGGCATGTTCATGGGTACTCTTGATCTGCAGGCGACCATTTCGCAATTCATGATGTTCTTCAAGCCAACTACTTTCCAGGCCTTGATTGACAAACTGGCCCAAATGGATCAGATGGGTCATAGACCATCTCCTTCGAAGCTGGAATCTCAGAATGAAAAAGGGAAAGGGAAAGCGACCTTCGTCGCCAATGCTCAACAGCAGCCCAGTGGTCCAAAACTAACAGATCGCCTAGATGAGAGACGGCGATTCTTTAATGAGAAAATGAAGAGTCCTTATTCGTTTCCCCAGGACAAAACGAGGAGATTGTTCGAGCTGGCGGTGCGCAACAGGCTCATCAATTTTCCGAATCCAAAATGCCCATTGCAACCCGGTGAGGCTAATAATCCCAATTATTGCCCTTATCACCAAGCGATAGGCCATCCAATCGAAGATTGCTTCATCTTCAAAGGCTGGATTGAAGACCAATACCAACAGGGCAAATTCGCATTGTCCGAGAATTGGAAAGTAAGCCCGCCTCAGCCGCACGCTCTCAAAAAGGCGGACACACCGGAGGCATCGTGCTCTTTTGTCGAAGAAGCTCCATGGGAGATCGCTTTTTCGGCCAAAACGAAAAGAATGCTGAAGGATCTCCAAACATGCCCGGCGATCAAATAGAAAAGTCCGCTGGAACCCGAAATCATCAAGGGAATGCTGAAACCGCGCCCAACTCCAAAAATTGGTGGTGATAGTCAAAGCGTCCACACCCAGCCGTCAAAGTCTTCGAAGAAAAAGAAGAAGACCAAAAAGCCCGTGAAGCCTGGTGACAAGCGCACGGACCTGCAAAAACATATTGACGCGCTGGAAGAATATAACCAGAAGGCGCGGACCCCGATCACACTCCAAGAATTTCTCAGCCACGTCCTTGAGGACGGAGATGATGACAATGGAGAAGACTCGTCGGATGAACCTGAGGATTATGTGGCAAGCTGCCATGTGATCTCTCACTCGTTAATAAACGGTGAAAAAGCTCTGGACGCAGAGAAACTGGGGGAAGATCCTGAGCCGGAACTTCTAGGACTATCAGACGAAATGATTAATGCATCCCTGAATGAAGCTCTTCTGAAAAGCAAAGCTGATCGGGAGCACGAGATGGCCATATTTGAAAAGGCCAAATGCCGGCGACTGGACGAAAGGGTTGAAACACACCCACCAAATCAAAATACATCTGCCGCAAATAAAAGCAGTTTCAAGACAAGGAAAAGGTTCGCCAAAGCCATATCGATGGGAATGAAGCTGCCCTCGTTCAGAGGAAATTCTCCTGGCGGTATACATCTCGGTGAAGCGGACGTACATCCTAACTTCTGCTTATATCATCAGAAGATCTCAAACCCTACTGAGGAATGCAACACCTTTAAAAATTGGTGGCAAGGGTATGTCGTTCACAGGCAGCACTTCAAGAGGATGAAGCGTGAAGCTCGTCGACAGCGGAAAAATGCGACAGACGAACGTGGAAGAGCTGCCGGCAACTGTCACATGGTTGATAGCAGGGGATCACAAGTTCTCACCTTCGGGAGTGATTCTGAAGAAGAAATGGCTCTTGGCCCTCTCTTCAAAGAATCCACCTCAGGAAAAGAGGAAGAACTGAAGAACCGGGAGAACATTCAGCTGCGTTGTTTCCCCCAATCAGAGCAAAGCTCTGTTCAAAATTCAAATTTTAAAATAAAGCAATGCTTTAGATCTAGCACCTAATGCACCGCGCCCTAGGCAGCGCACCACGTGCAAAACATATGTGCGCTAGCGCCAGGTGCGCTGCGCTCTGAGCGGCGCACCACGTGCAAAGCACGTGTGCGCTGTGCTCTGATCAGCGCACCACGTGCAAAGCACGTGTGCGCTAGCGCCAAGCGCGCTGCGCTCTGAGCAGCGCACCACGTGCAAAGCACATGTGCGCTAGCGCCAAGCGCGCTGCGCTCTGAGCAGCGTACCACGTGCAAAGCACGGGTGCGCTGGCGCTGGAAGTAAAAGCTCCCCACCGTCAGATCAAAGATCTAATAATAAATGATAAATCATTAATTGATCAGAATTAAATTCTGTTAAGAAAAGATTTCTTAAAATCTTTCCAAATAACAAAATTGTGCTCTGTAAATCACAGCACCGTTGGATCAATGATCCAATGGTGATTTAAAAAAATCACCAAAATACAGAATAAATTCTATTTGGAAAGATTTCCCAATCTTATTAATAATAAGAAGATTACCTTCTGTAAATCAGAAGCCCTTGGATCAAAGATCCAACGATGGGAAAATTCTCAAATCAATTGGAGAAAAGATCTCCTTAACTGATTAAACAAATCAGCCTCCCCTATAAAAAGGACCCAAAACTTCAAGTCAAAAAAAAGAAGAACCCCCCATAAGCTTTGAGATTTCAGGAAGAGAAGCATAGCTCTCAGCAAAAAGAAGATTTTTTCTTCAAGGTAAAAAGAATGGTGGTGAACAAAGAGATGAAATCATCTCATAATTAAAAAGAAGAATTCTCTTCTTAAAAGATCAAAGATCTATAAGGACTAAGATCTTTTATAAAAAGATCAAAAGATCTCATCATAAAAACAAAGAAGTACTTACTTCTTTCACAGATCATAGATCTATAAGACAAATTGTCTTTCTGAGATCATGAACATCTCATTATAAAGGGGGAAAGAATTATTAAATTCTCTTAAGGATTATAGATCTATAAAGGTAAAGCCTTTCATTAATACAAGAGATTGAAGCATTTCCTATAAAGTAAGAACTTTTCTTCTTCTAATCTTGAGACAAGTCTCTTCTAGGGGAAAATTTATTTCCCAGATCATATAATTGATAAAATGCGCTTCTGCGCTCCTGGACTGGCGCTCAGCGCGCCACCTGTCACTCACGAGTGCGCTACTCAACAGTTAGCGCTTTGCGCTCTTAAATTAGCGCACTGCGCTCATGGACTAGGGCAAAGCGCCAAGCGCACCACGTGCCATTCATGTCTGCGCCATTGAATTAATAGCGCAATGCGCACATATATTAGCGCAATGCACTCATATATTAGCGCAATGCGGTCATCATCTGGCGCTCAACGCCAAGCGCGCCACGTGTCATTCACGTGTGCGCTACTCAGCAGAAGCGCACTGCGCTCTTTGACTGGCGCCAAGCGCACCACGTGCCCCTCACGTGGGCGCTGACAGAACATAAATTGTTCTTTTACAAGTCCCAGATCTATGATGAGCGCTCAGCATTCAATGAAAGACAAAAATACATTCAAAACTCAAATCAATGCTCAGCATTGTTAAAAGGGCTAAGCCCAAACAAATACTCAACAGCCCAAAATAAAATGTTAAACATTTATTGGACTTAGCCCAAGATTGGCCATAAGTCCTAAACCCATATTAATTGAGCTCATCTGCTCATAAATATGTTAACAGATCTTAGCCCCAAATTAGACTACGTATCTTTCAACCAACTCACATCGGTTTAAGGGTACATCTCTGAACTCCTCTGATATTTGTCGTCGTAATCCTTCAACGTCTTTAGATAGGTGACGGGTCCTGACAACCATACATTTCATGGACGGTGGGGTCCTTAAGTCCACGGACTATGATGTCCTTAACCTTGACTGTGAGGTCTTTAAACTCACGGACTATGATGTCCTTAACCTTGACTGTGAGGTCTTTAAACTCACGGACTATGATGTCCTTAAACTTGACTGTGAGGTCTTTAAACTCACGGACTATGATGTCCTTAACCTTGACTGTGAGGTCTTTAAACTTACGGACTATGATGTTCTTAATCTTGGACCGTAATGTCCCTAAACTAATCGACCGCAATGTCCCTAAACTAAACAAAAGAGGCCAAATACTCTTTTGTTGGATCTAAATGATCCCGTTAAGTTGATCTTAGTCTAAAATTGGACTAACGTATCCTTAAAAAACGTTTAAGTTGATCTTAGTCTCAAATGAGACTAACGTATCCTTAAACCCAACTCCCAAACCCAAATCTAAGAAAATACAGATTTGGACTAATCCACGCCCTACGGGCGACAACATAAATTAGTCTCCGTATACAATCCACGGGCAATCAAAAAACAAAACAAACACCCACGACACGAAGTGATCATCTGGAGAAGTAGAAAGTGGTTACCGCGATGCGGTAGCGTAATTATCTGCAGAGGCTTACGCCTGCAGGGAAGAGCGTCCCCACAATTAAAAAACCCTCATATGAGGGGGAATCTGACGAAGTCTGCTACATCGGCCGCATCTGTTTAAACCTCCGATATACGGTGCCATAAATCAACTTGGCATCTTCGGAGAGGTGGACGGATAGCACCAATTAGCATCTGCCATGAAATTCAGGCGAGACGGACCCGCACGGTCGCGTCTCCGCGTTTCGGCGGGGAACAGATTCTGGCACGCCCGGTGGGACCTTTTCCTCTTTCCACTCCACACTTCGTGTGTTGTGTTCGCGAACGAATTGCGGTTTTCTATGGTTAACCTTGGGTTCGAGGTACTAAGATTTGGTGTCTTGCTCGGTGCAGAAAACGAAAGATCAATGGCGTCTACCTGCCAAAATGTTCCAGCTGCAACTGCAACTCCCGTTCCGCCTCATCTCGAGGTGTAACTTACGGGCCCCAGGCGGCCTCCCTGTTCACAATGCCGGTGGACCAAGTAACTCAGGCCACCACTGGGCTGTTCTTTGGGACTATGATCCCACCCATGAGCTTCAATGCCCCGATGCTGCCGCAAGAAGCCCCAAAGAAGTCGGTCTTTGATACCACTGCCGTGGCCCCTCTCAACGGGTCGCCCAAGTCTAACGCCTCAGTTTTCAACAGACTGGGCCAGAACGCCAACAAGCCCGCAATACCTGAAGCAGCCATCCCAAAGCGGATAGCCATCCCGGCTCAAGCGGACGAAATCATTGGAAAGGCTTCTCCTGACAAATAGTCAGTCTTCGCAAGGCTGTCCATTCCGGCTCCCACTCCAGGCGAAGTCCTCAAAGCTGCTTCCCCGGCCCAAAGGTCTGTCTTTGACAGATTGGACACTGCTTCTCGACGGACGTCAGTTTTCAATAGGCTGGCACCAACCGCAACCACCAACCAGAACAGGGGGCATGACGAAGCCATCTCCATAGCTGAACCAACTCCATCCGCACGACATGCTCGCTGTCGTCACTGGCGCCGAGTAAGGAATGCTGGGGGCAGCTCCCCGTCTGGAGTAACTCTGCCAGCTCCCATGGTGGAAATCAATGCTGCAGTTCCGACTGGGAATAGTTTTGAACCGCTTAGGAGGGTTCGCAAGAACTCTCCGACTGCCATGCTGAAGAGATCTCCTCCACCTATGGAGATTACTACAGAAAAGAAGCCGGAGAAGCCCCCTCAGCGGTTGTCCTCTAAAATTTATAAAGTCTAGCGACAGGTCCAGGAATCGGTGATTAACCAGGACTACTCTTGCCGATCAAAGAAGCTTAAAGATCGACAAGGAGAAAACCATCCTGTCAAGCCACCAAAGGCGACAGTCGTCTGGGTGCCCGCTGCAATGGCCCCCTCAACTTCAACCGCTCACAGGAGAAGGAGGCCGGAGAAAGCCCCTGTAACCACGGCGAACCGCAAAGACGCAGAATCTAAACGCCCCAAGTCTGGGGGCTGTTCAGTTGATAAAACTGCACATTTAATATGACATTTTTCCTGCTATTTCTATATATTAAAAGGTGTTTATTATAAATATGACACATATGAAGGTTTATTTGCAAAAATACTATTTTCATGTGTTTATATATTATAATTATCATTATGTAGGAAAAAGTAAGTATATAATATCCATGTAACATTTGGTCTATTTAAATATGCTTACCTTATTAAATATCTTTAACCAATTCTCTTAAAACTAAAATATCATGACAAATGGTTAAAGATAATATCTCAATAAAAAAAATTCTACTAACATTATTTATTAAGATAATTGTGCAGAAATTATTTCAGGACTGGAATCAAGGAAATCCGAGTTATCGAGATCAAATCTGCCGAAATAGTAAAGTAAATTGAAGAAATCAATTCTGGCAGAGACGTAGAGAAGATTTTCATATTCCAGCTACCAAAATAGTCTACATGTGTCACCAGAAGAAGCCTCAAGAGAAACGAACCCACGATCCTCCTAATCCACCGTGGATCCATGGCTAGACCCACGATTACGTCGCGGTTCCGCCGCACTACTAGGGTAGTTAGGGCATGAGATTTTTTCTGTTGGGATCATAACCACCGGTTTCTATATTAGGAAACTAGGGTAGTTAGGGCATGAGATTTTTTCTGTTGGGATCTTAACCACTGGTTTCCATATTAGGAAACTAGGGTTCTGGCTCTGGGACTATAAATAAGGACCGAGAGCCTCTTGGAAAATTCATCAAGCTGAAGAGATCACGAAGTCCACGACAGGCTCATGCATCCAGGCTGATCATCAACTGTTCATCTACCTCCTTAGAAGAGATCGAGAAGCAAACTAGCATTTTGTAATCATTTTCTAAGGGAACAAAGTGTAAATGAATTTTGTTGATTAATAAAGGTAGTTGTTTTCTTATTCTATCCCTTTGTAGTTTTAATATGATTTCTCTCTCCATCTGTTCTTCTCCCAACATGCGCGAGTAATTCTTCGTTTGTTAGGGTTCATGGGATTAGGGTAGGTTAATGGATGATGAAGATCCTTAAACTCTTTTTAAGTCCTATAAAGTTTATAAACTTTATAAAAGAATAGTTAACATCCTAATCGGGCGCGCTACCATTGCTAGTCTCGACCGTGATTAGAGATTAGATTAACAATTGTTTTGGTAAAGGCTAGATATGAACGGAGATCCATGTCGAGATAGGGGTTAAGAGTGGGAATCCTTTTCCCTCCAGAAACCCTAATCTACATGCATCACTGTCGTTCTAGTTTTAAATCTATTAAAGGATAAAAGGAGTAATCTTTAATTAATCATCCATGACTACTAAATCCAAATGAACCCTACAAGCCCCTTTCTACTATAAAACCTACATCCGTAGTTAATCTAGATCTATATTTTGCATCCGTGTTTAACGTAGATCTAGATCCTACAACCATTCTTCACCATTCTTTATTCTTCCTCCTTTCTTTCTCAACACGCCTAAAGTAAGATTAAAAAATTCAACGTTTCCCAGAGGACGACCCGTACTCATCTCGGTCTAGCTACACGCGACACCGTTATTGATTGCGGTTAACTACACACACTTCTTTAAAACAGAATCAATCAAATGGCGCCGTTGCCGGGGATACGTGCGTAATTTTTTATTCTTACTATTTGTGTTGAATTCTTATTCGATCTATATCATAATTAAAACAAAACTGCAAATTGTATATTTAACAATTTGTGTGTGAATTTTGCAAGGAGATCTGGAGTCACAAACTTGAGGAAACAGAAAGACAGAGACATTCATCGAGATCTAGAGGAGTACAGAAGGCCACGGAGCAAAATTTCATCAACTGATCCTTCTTCCTTATGGCAGAACCGCGGCACAAGTAGCACATTAGCGGCGGAAGTGCGGCTAAAGGGAGGAGTTAGGGGTCGTAACTTCTCTGGTAAGTTTCTAAACTCTTTCTCTCTCCTCTGAAATCGAATAAAATATCTTTTCTGCAAAATTTTGCCGCTCAAAAATCTTTTTGCAAAGTTTTGTAATTGGTTTGTTAATTAATATTTTAATACGGATTTTTAAGGCGCAAGACCAAAATTCAGATTAGGTAGGGATTTTATCACCCTTCCTAAGCCCCACAAATCACAAACCGAGCATCTGCATCAACCCTACATTAATTTAAAAAATATCTAGACATGACTCTCAGAATTTTCGCGCTCAATAAGAACAGAGGAAGGTCGTGGGTAATCTATCGCTTATCCGCATTACTTTTGTAGTGTCTAGGAAAGTGTGTCTAAGGCAAGTGGTTACTTAATTAGGCCGGCTATTTTCGATGATTCGTATAGCGGATACCTCCCACTTACCTGGCACTTACCTGGCCATAAGAGTAGTAAAGAGGTGGTAAAGGTTTGATCCTACGGCTTTTCCTTTGGAAGTTTATGAGCGGTCTAGAGACTGGACCTAGGTAACCTTAGTTCTAGGGTTATTTGTGCATTTTTGTGTGATTTGTCTAAGTCCGACACACTTTTCAAAACAGACCATTTTTTAAAAAGTACACACGCTGCCACTTGCACTAAAACCGTTTAGTGCATGCTCGGCTGGACACGGAATTCTAGTGCCCGTCTTGTTCGCGTTCCTGCTATCGACTCCAAGGTCGGTACTTCTTCATCTTCTTTTTCCCCACCATCCTCCATATCGACCGAGATGGACGGTACTCCATCAAATTATAATACCACGTTGCCACCGCCCGTAGGTGAGCAGAATCCACCGTGCATCTCTCTCCAAGATAGATTCTATCATATCCGTGGTCCACTTCCTACTTGTCTATCTATTTCACCAGCCAACGGGGATAATTTTGAAATTAAACCCCACTACATCAATCTTTTACCAAAATATCACGGCCTCGAGTCTGAAGACGCATACGTCTTTATTACCAAATTTGAAAATGTATGCGCTATGATGGGTACTTCACAGTTTTCTGTGGATGCTATGAGATTACGTCTTCTCCCATTCACTTTGTGCGATATAGCCGAGAAGTGGCTTTATAACATAGCCGCACATTCTATTTCAAACTGGGGGGAATTCTTCACGGCTTTTCTAAAGAAATTCTACCCTAATCATAAGACAACTCGAGTCAGTAGAGAAATAAATCAATTTACCCAGCTTTCCAATGAACCATTTTCGAAGTGTTTTGAACGCTTCAAGAATCTGTTAGTTCAATGTCCTCATCACGGGATCCCTAGATGGGATCTGTGCAGAATCGTATATGAGGGCATTAATCCTACAACAAAACAGATACTTGAATCCATGTATCAAGACACCTTCATGACTAAAGATGATGGTGAAGCCTGGAGATTTTTCGAAGATTTCGCTGAAAAATCTTTACAGTGGGAGAGTGTAAACCAACCATCGTCTAGGGGTGGTATTCACCAATCTGATGTTTCCATAGGAGTTAGAGCTGAAATGGCAGCAATGCAAAAGAAACTCAAAGTTATGGAATATAAATTTTTAGTAGCCTCCCTAAATCAGATGACACTCCCTAAAACTGTCTGTGGATGTTGTTCTGATCCATCACATCTTACGGAAGAATGTCCTTTGAATTCTCCGTTTGAAGGTCAAGAGCATACCAATACTGCTTTTCAACAAAGACCTAGAAACGATCCGTATTCTTCCACTTATAATCAAGGTTGGAGGAATCACCCTAACTTTGCTTGGAACCAACAACAAACTCAAAACACGGTTCCAAACCAAAATAACTTTCAAAGGGTCCTTCCACCATAACAGCAACTACTACAATTGAGTCAGCACCCCTATCAATCACAAAACTTTCAAAATCCAGTCAACACTTCTGCACTGTATAACAATTCTTTGTAATTGACTGGTACTGATAACTCCTATTCACTCGAACAAACCATGAATTTGCTTCTGACAAAATTCATGCAAGTTTCGGCTGAGATGAAGTCTTCCGTCGATGACATAAAAAAGAACTCTGCCTTCTAAGGTGAGAGTATTAAATTGATGGAAGCACAAATTGCACAATTAAAAGCCGAAATAAGTGCTGGAGAGAGGGGGAACTTCCAGCTCAACCTGTACCGAATCCTGGCTACTCACATCATGTGAATGCTATTACCACATTGAGATCTGGAAGAGTGCTTGACAACTATGTCGGTAAAGAGATTGATACTACTAATGATGAGTCAATTGATGATACCTCGGCTGAGACTTTTCCTTCCACTTCTACATCTACTTCTGACCCCAGTTCGTCTACCCTACCATTTTCTTCCGAGCCTATTCTCCGTTTTTTCCAAGGCTCGAACCCTCAGCACACTTCTTCTAGTCCACCAAAGACGATCCCCACTCCTATTCTGGGATCTTTCCTACCCACACCACCTTCTCCACTATTGGACCCAGCTATTATTGCTAAAGCTCCTTATCCGAATCGGTTAAGGGGAAACAAACCAAGTCCGCAAATGGAGAAGATTATTGACATCTTTAAGCAAGTTAACATCAATATCCCTCTCCTAGATGCTATACAACAAGTCCCGTCTTATGCGAAAATTCTCAAGGACTTATGCACTAGGAAGAGGAAGACTCAAGTGCCAAAAAAGGTGTTCATATCGAGTACTGTAAACACAGCTTTTCCCCAATAATTACCAAGGAAACGTAAAGATCCCGGATGTCCTACAATTTTTATTTCTATTGGGGGTAAAAATATAAACCGTGCTCTACTTGACCTTGGCGCAAATGTTAACCTGCTTCCTTACTCAGTTTATGAGCAGTTAGGGATCGGAGAGTTAAATCCCTCGAACACAACTCTCCAGATGGCCGACCGATCAATCACTAAATGTGGGGGTGAGCTTGAGGATGTGTTAATAAAAGTCAGGGAATTTGTATTCCCTGTGGACTTTATTGTTCTCGATACATAGCCCATAGCGAACCCACGGAACCAAATTCCGGTGATTCTCGGTCGACCCTTTTTGGCTACTTCCAATGCTATAATCAACTGTCGTAACGGCTCTATGACCCTATACTTCGGGAAGATGTCAATTGAGCTGAACATTTACAAGTTAAGAAGTGTACCCTCAGAACCTACTGCTAAAGCATGTTCTGTCGAATTAATGGATGTCGACAGCAGCGAATTTGATCAGCCTCATGATACTGACTCTTTTCATATGTTGTTGTTTGACCCAACTATGTATTATACATACACGGACTCTTCCACCGAGTTGTACGGGTCAACATCTAACGCTGATGAGGAACTTTTTATAGAGTCTGACGATCACCCCATTTTTTCTGATGATATTATTCTTCGGGGTATCGATGAAAGCTTTGAGAAAATCTTCGCTGATGAACTCGAATTTTTAGCAAACACGGGTATTGAGATGAATCATCTAAAAAACAAAGAAATTGAACCTCCACCCCTTCTTCTGGACTATAAAGAGAATGCGAGTAATCCATCACAATCACTGTGTCGTCTCTCTAAAACGAGATGCAAACACATTCTATCCCACCACTTATCTTTTCCCCACTTCTTCCTGACTCCCTACAACATGTTCTTCCACCAACCGGTGCGTTTCACTGATAAAATTTTCGAATGGTTAGTGTTGACTTTTGGTCTTTGCAAAGCTTGGCATTGTCCAGTAACTTTGACCCCCATTTTGTGATTTTAAAAGCTTAATATTGTTTAACTCAAGTTTGGAGGGGTATAATCTGGCTCTTGAAAATAAAATTTTTACTTAAAATTGTGAGCCAAAAATAAGTTTGGGGGAGGATTTTCACGATCATATTTATTGCCCCCGTTAATAAATTTCCTCCCAAGCTTACAGGTTTTTGTGATCTAGCAGAAGACAACAGTGAAGACACTGCTGCAAACAGGCTTGGGGGAGCTTTGTGCTTATTTACGGATTACTTTGCATTATACTATATATAAGAACACATAAAAAATTTAAATGATGAAAGTTTGAAAGTGAAAATTTACATATAAAAGATTAGAAAAATTTAAGAAAACCAAGAAAGTTAGAAGTTTTCTTAAACGAAACTAGTAATAAGTAGTTATGAGCCGTTGTTCCAAGAGTTAGTAAGATGAAGGAAATCACTAATCTGAGGATAAAAATAAGTCTGAAAAATAGTTCCTATTCCGAAAGCCAAACATTTGAACGTTGATACCCTACTATACGCACTTACACACGTCTTGAAACTCAGGATAGCAGAGGATACCTTGAAATGCTCTTTTCTAAAAGCTAAAGTATGAAGGAAATAATAAATGAATAAAAAGATAAAATGGTGAAGAAAAATGAACACTGGTTTTGTAATCACCAAGGCAGCAATAAAAAAATATAGCGAGGGAGCTTCATCACCTAGTGCCTTAGACCAACTGGTTTGGGAGTCACTACTAAGCCTTAGGTGTTGCAAGACGAGAAAAATACTAATACGCTTAATAAGTAAGCACATGAGTAATCGGTCAGTTAGTACCTCAAGAAGTATTAACGGTCGCATGAAAAATGTGTGTGCAAATTCTATCTAAATATTCATCAATTAAAAAGTACTGAGGTAGATGGACAAGAGTATGATAGCTTGAATTGAATTCTCCGAGTGTAGGGATGTATTTTACACACACGTAGGAGTATATGATCGATGTTTGGAAAAAAGATAGGAATGAAGAATAAATACGATGTTTTATTGAGGGATGATGTGATTTCTAATATTTTTTCACGACCATTAAGATAGGGCTCATAGCAACTGAAAAACTGGTGTAGTTGAAAACTCTTATTTTCAAGTTCTTTCTTTTATAGTTCTTATCTTTATATGTAACTTTCACCATCTCTCTTTTATTATAGGATTTTGTGGGTGTAATCCGCTGAAAACTCTCAGGAGACAACACTCCTCCTACTAGGGACACCTAAAGGTTTAACGGCTTATTGCATGTGCTCAGTGCAATCGTGTTGCCTACAAAAGTGTGCTTACCTAGTTCTTCTTCTTTTTCTCCTTCTCTTGAATAACTAGTTTGCTCGGGACGATCAAAGATAAGTTTGAGGGTATTTATTCAGTTGATAAAACTGCACATTTAATATGACATTTTTCCTACCATTTCTATATAGTAAAAGGTGTTTATTATAAATATGACACATATGAAGGTTTATTTGCAAAAATACTATTTTCATATGTTTATATATTATAATTATCATTATGTAGGAAAAAGTAAGCATATAATATCCATGTAACATTTGGTCTATTTAAATATGTTTATCTTATTATATCTTTGACCAATTCTCTTAAAACTAAAATATCATGACAAATGGTTAAAGATAATATCTCAATAAAAATAAATTCTACTAACATTATTTATTGAGATAATTGTGCAGAAATTATTTCAGGACTGGAATCAAGGAAATCCGAGTTATCGAGATCAAATCTGCCGAAATAGTAAAGTAAATTGAAGAAATCAATTCTGGCAGAGACGTGGAGAAGATTTTAAGATTCCAGATACCAAGATAGTCTACATGTGTCACCAGAAGAAGCCTCAAGAGAAACGAACCCACGATCCTCCTAATCCACCGCGGATCCGTGGCCAAACCCACCATTACGCCGCAGTTCCGCCGCACTTCTAGGGTAGTTAGGGCATGAGATTTTTTCTGTTGGGGTCATAACCACTGGTTTCTATATTAGGAAACTAAGGTAGTTAGGGCATGAGATTTTTTTTTGTTGGGATCTTAACCACTGGTTTCCATATTATGAAACTAGCGTTCTGGCTCTGGGACTATAAATAAGGACCGAGAGCCTCTTGGAAAATTCATCAAGCTGAAGAGATCACGAAGTCCACGATAGGCTCACGCATCCAGGCTGATCATCAACTGTTGATCTACCTCCTTAGAAGAGATCAAGAAGCAAACTAGCATTTTGTAATCATTTTCTAAGGGAACAAAGTGTAAATGAATTTTGTTGATTAATAAAGGTAGTTGTTTTCTCATTCTATCTCTTTGTAGTTTTAATATGATTTCTCTCTCCATCTCTTCTTCTCCCAACATGCGCGAGTAATTCTTCGCTTGTTAGGGTTCATTGGATTAGGGTAGGTTAATGGATGATGAAGATCCTTAAACTCTTTTTAAGTCCTATAAAGTTTATAAACTTTATCAAAAGAATAGTTAACATCCTAATCGGGTGCGCTACCATTGCTAGTCTCGACCGCGATTAGAGATTAGATTAACAATTGTTTTGGTAAAGGCTAGATATGAACGGAGATCCATGTCGAGATAGGGGTTAAGAGTGGGAATCCTTTTCCCTCCAGAAACCCTAATCTACATGCATCACTGTCGTTCTAGTTTTAAATCTATTAAATGATAAAAGGAGTAATCTTTAATTAATCATCCATGACTACTAAATCCAAATGAACCCTACAAGCCCCCTTCTGCTATAAAACCTACATCCGTAGTTAATCTAGATCTATATTTTGCATCCGTGTTTAACGTAGATCTAGATCTTACAACCATTCTTCACCATTCTTTATTCTTCCTCCTTTCTTTCTCAACACGCCTAAAGTAAGATTAAAAAAATTCAACGTTTCCCAGAGGACGACCCGTACTCATCTCGGTCTAGCTACACGCGACACCGTTATTGATTGCGGTTAACTACACACACACTTTTAAAGATAAATCAGGGGCATGGTAATACATACTGTTTATATGGATTCCGGAAAAGAGGAAAGCCGTGCTTCTACGGGTCATCGACCGCTTACTCGATCAATAACGAAGGCTCAGGAACAACAGCAGCAGAAACTTCAGGAGATGCTGACTGCGGCGTTGGGAACAAGAAACTGATACTGAATTCCTCCGAAGAATGCTCGAGAGGAAAGAAAAAGAAGCTGCGGAGCAGGAAGCCAATATAAAATGAATGGCTCTTTTGTTCCAAGACATGGCTGGGATGATGTTACAGCCGGAACCTCCAGCTAATGACCCCCCGATCATCATTGAAGACGACATAGGGGAGACATCAAACCCTCCTCAGGCTCTTTCAGCAGCCAAAGAGGAAACCATCTCCAAGGCCGCTCTGGATGATTACATTGCTCAGCAAATACGAGCTCACCAGGAAAACGAAGCGGCTGGACAGATCGTTAAGACTGGACGACCTTATCCAGGCTGGTATGACCAAATAAGGTACCCGCCGAGATATACGATCCCTAAATTTCACGTATATAAAGGGACGGGGAATCCACATCAGCATGTCGCTCAATTCAGAGCCATATGCGGCAACACCGGGGGTGACGATAAACTTATGCTCCGCCAGTTTGTTGGTAGCTTATCGGAGACGGCATTCGAGTGGTATTCTGAACTTCCAAACGACTCCGTCAAAACCTTTGCAGAGATGGAGCTACTATTCACCCAGCGTTTCGTGAGTGCTAGTGAACGCACCCCAATAACGGCATTGATCAATGCCAGGGTGAAGCCAGGTGAAACGTGGGTGCAATACGCAATACGATGGCGAAATTTATGGTCACAATGTGAGCAGCGCATCGAGGAAGCGCCGGTAGTGGGCATGTTCATGGGCACTCTTGACCCTCAAGCAACTATTTCTCAATTCATGATGTTCTTCAAGCCGACCACATTCCGGGCCTTGTTCGACAAACTGGCCCAAATGGACCAGATGGGTCATAGACCGTCTCCTTCAAAGCCGGAGCCGCGAAACAGAAAGGGTAAAGGGAAGGCGACATTCATTGCGAATACTCAACAGCAGCCCAGTGGTCCAAAATTAACGGATCGCCTAGAAGAAAGACGACGATACTATAATGAGAAAATGAAGCGCCCTTATTCCTTTCCCCGGGAAAAAACGAGGAGATTGTTTGAGCTGGCGGTGCGCAACAGGCTCATCAATCTGCCGAATCAAAAACGACCGTTGCAACCTGGTGATGCTAATAGTCCCAATTATTGCCCCTACCATCAAACGGTAAGCCATCCAATTGAAGATTACTTCGTCTTCAAGGGATGGATTGAAAACCAGTATCAACAGGGCAAATTTGCCCTGTCCGAGAACTGGAAGGTGAACCCACCACAACCATACGCTCCTGAGAAGACGGACACACCGGGGGCATCATGTTCTTTTGTAGAAGAAGCTCCGTGGGAGATCGCTCTTTCAGCCAAGACTAAAAGAATGCTAAAGGATCTCCAAACATGCCCGGCAATCAGGTGGAAGAATCCACTAGAACCCGAGATCATCGAGGGAATGCTGAAACCGTGCCCAACTCTAAAGATTGATGGTGATAGCCAAAGCGCTCACACCCAGCTGTCAAAGTCTTCGAAGAAGAAGAAGAAGACCAAAAATCCCGTGAAGCCTGATGACAAGCACACGGACCTGCAAAAACAGATTGACGCGTTGGAAGAATATAATCAAAAAGCGCGGACTCCAGTCACACTCCAAGAATTTCTCAGCCACGTCCTTGAGGACGGAGATGATGACAATGGAGAAGACTCGTCGGATGAATCTGAAGATTATGTGGAAAGTTGCCATGTGATCTCTCACTCGTCAATAGACGATGAAGAAGCTCCTTACACAAAGAAACTGGGGGCAGATCCTGAGCCGGAACTTCTAAAGCCGTCAGACGAAATGATTGATGCATTCCTAGACGAAGCTCTTCTTAAAAGAAAAGTTGCTCGAGAGCGTGAGATGGCCATATTCGAAAAAGCCAAACGCCGGCGACTGGATGAAAGGGTTGAAACACTCCCGCCAGATCAAAATACATCAGTTGCAAAAAAAGCAGGTTCAAGACGAGGAAGAGGTTCGCCAAAGCCATATCGATGGGAATGAAGCTGCCACCCTCCGAAGGAAACGCTCTTGGTGAAGCAGATATACATCTTAACTATTGTCTATATCATCGAAGGATTGCGCACCCTACTGAAGAGTGCATAGCCTTTAAAAGATAGTGGCAGGGATATTTTGCTCACCGACAACATTTCAAGCGGATGAAACGTAAAGCTCGTCAGGAGCAAAGAAATACGACCGAGGAGCGCAAAAGAACTGCCGGCAACTGTGATATGGTTGACAATGAGGGATCGCAAGTTCTCACTTTTGGGAGCGACTCTGACGAAGAAATGACTCTTGGCCCTCTCTTTAAAGAATCCACCTTGGGAAAAGAGGAAGAATCAAAGACCTGTGAGAACATTCAGCTGCGCAATCGTACGCTGTTCGAAAAGAATCTTGGGCCCTCGAACACCGGGTTAAATAGAAAAGATAAGGGGAAAGAAAAGGTCCCTGAGGATATCATCCTTGATGACCAAGTCGTCAAAGAGCTGACAGCCAAGGACCCGCCAAAGAAAAATAAGGTGGATTACAACATTCTGGCACACCTGAGGAAGATACCCTCACAACTCAGCATTCTCGATGCCCTTTTGCTATCTAAAGAGGTGAGAGATTCATTGATCAAGGCACTACAAGAGCCAGAGCAATTCCAAGCTTTCCTCGCCGAAGAAAAGATGAAGGACGAGCTGGAAGAAGTGCACACCGCGGATATCACCTTCGGCGATGAAGATCTCCTCCTTGGGACATGCGAGCATCACCGTCCCCTGTATGTCTCCGGGTACTGTCATGATATCAAGATAGGAAAAATCCTGGTTGACAATGGGTCCTCCATCAATCTCCTTAATGTAAGAGTGCTGAAAGAAATCTACATGAGAGTTCAGCACCTCGCTCGTGATAAAATCACCATTTCCGGATTTGACTCCCAGTCATCACGAACGCTCCGGTCTATGATATTGACGCTGCGCTTTGGGCTGCTAGTCACGGACATCAAGTTCCACATCATTGACGCTAAGACCTGCTATAACGCTTTGCTCGGTCGGCCTTGGTTACACGAGTACAACATCATCCCTTCTATACAGCATCAATGTATGAAGTATTTCAAGGATGGTCTCGAGTATACCGTAACATGGGAGTTGAACCCATTCTCCGTGAACGAAGTCCGAAAGTACGAGGATGCAAAATACTTCTTACCATATTTTGAGGACACGGAAAGATGTCACAAACCGAAGAACAAAGCTATCACCACTATTCTGGTCTTCGGGAGTTATACTGAGGAGGAAGAAGAGATAGTTTATCCAGGGCCACCCCAACGCAATAAGCCAGGACCGTCCACCCCTATGTTGATCTTTGGCAGCGACTCGAAAGATGAAGTCGATGCCGTATTCTCTGCTCGGCCATCAATACAAGCCTTCGCTGATGAAGATCAAAGTTTACAAGTTGCCATGGTTCCGCCAAAGCATTACAAAGAGCTCGACGCACTTGACACCTATAGTGTGCAGGAACTGCAGACATTTTACGTCCCTCCTAAGCGAAAAGGTGAAAAGGCGATCATATTCTACCGATCCGGGAAAACCAAAGTGGAGAAAGAAATTTGGCATGGTGTGGATTCTACACTCGACAGGCTCCAGCCCATCCGTTTGCCCAGATATTACACAGACGGACTAAAGAGACTCTTGAGACGCCAAGGTGTACCCCTTAAGCAAACTGCTCGACAAGCACGGTTCTATAATGGGATTTGGAACATTCCCGAAACTCAACGAAAGTTGCCCAACGGGAGAATGGAAACGATCGGGCTTAGATATGTTCGATCCAAGAAACAGGAGCTATTCCGCGACTGCTGCGCCATACACGACTTCGACGAAGAAGGAGACGCTCTGTAGGAAGATGCTAACCCTGAACCAAAACGAGCCCCCGTCGTAAAAATGCCAAGCCCGTCGTTCGAAGAACAAATGGACAAGCTTATAAGAGAAGCGGGTCAAAAGGTTCGAGACGACCATAATTGCGAAATGGCCATCTACGAGAAAGCCAGAACGCAGCGCCTCCTTCAGCAGGCCATGGAAAATGACGATGCTCTTCGTCGCCAGCCCGTCATACAAAAAACCCGACGCAGAGGCAAAAATCAACTGAAGAAAGGGAAAAGTGTTCGACAGCGACAAAGCAGGACAAAGAAGCCACGCGATCGAGAATCGAGCAACCAAGATTTGTCTCTTATAAAGAAGATAGGTCAAGAATATTCTTTTCCTCAAAACAAGACAAAGAAGATATTCGATCTTGTCATGAAACACCAGATGATGACACTCCCGGAGTCCAAGCATCCAGAGCAAGCAGGTGAAGTCTTTCACCCGGACTATTGCTCCTATCACCAGGGAATAGGGCATCCTCTCGAAGACTGTTTCACATTCAAGGACTGGGTAGAAGACCAGTATCAGCAAGGCAGGTTCACTCTATCCAGCAGCTGGAGGGTAACTCCGCCACAGAAGCATGAACCAAAAGCGACGTGCATAGCAAGAGTAGAACCAGATCAATGTCTGTTTTGGAAACGATCTCGTACCTGTCACGTGATAACGCTGTCAGAAGAAGAGCCCGAGAATATGGATGACCTCCCCCTGGTGCTTCGAAAACGATGATGACGAGGTAATCTCAGAGTTTCCACCGGCGCCAAAAGAGCTGGAAGATGGAATACATACTACTGCAGATAACCTCAAGAAAATTGATTTGGGGACGGCAAGTGACCCACGGCCGACGTTCGTCAGTGAGCTGTTGTCTGAAGAAAGAGTGGCTATGCTAAAGGACATGCTCATGCAGCATAGAGATTTCTTTGCATGGAACTATTCAGAGATGTCGGGACTCGATCCAGGGATTGCTGTACACAAATTGGCAATATCCCCGGACGTCAAGCCGATCAAACAAGCACCGAGAAGAATGCGGCTCGAGCTTGAGATGAGCATTAACGCCGAGGTCAGGAAGCTAATCGATTCTGGCTTCATCCAGGAGGTTCAGTACCCTGACTGGATCGCCAATATCGTCCCGGTCATGAAGAAAAATGGGACGGTGCGCATATGTTTGGACTTTCGGGATCTCAATAAAGCCTGCCCGAAGGATGACTTCCCAGTACCAGTCACTGAGCTGATGATAGATAATACGTCCACTCACGAAGTTTTCTCCTCTATGGACGGCTCGTCAGGATACAATCAGATAAAGATGCAACCCGAGGACCAGAAGCATACCGCTTTCCGGACTCCTTTGGGCATATTCTGCTACAAGGTGATGCCATTCGGTCTAAAGAACGCCGGTGCCACCTACCAAAAGGCCATGACGAAGATCTTCGATGACCTCATACATGAAATCGTCAAATGCTATATCGACGACCGCATAGTAAAAAGAAAATCATACGAGGAACATTTAGAGCATCTGAAGATTGTGTTTCAGCGCCTTCGGAAATACAACTTGAAGATGAACCCTCTCAAATGCGCGTTCGGAGTGTCCTCAGGCAAGTTCCTGGGATTCATCATCCGACACCGAGGCATCGAGATAGACCCCTCGAAGATCAAGGCAATCATGGAAATTCCTCCACCAAGAACTCTCAAACAGCTGCGGTCTCTCCAAGGAAAGCTCGCGTATATCCGGCGATTCATAGCCAATCTTTCTGGAAAGTGCCGCCCCTACAGTCACCTAATGAAGAAAGGAACCCCGTTCGTCTGGGATCACAAATACCAAAGTGCACTGGACGAAATCAAGTAATACCTGCAGAATCTGCCAGTGCTGGCCGCTCCCGTTAAAGGAAAACCTCTCGTCCTATATACGACAGCCCTCGAAGGGTCTTTAGGAGCGCTGTGGGCACAAGAGAACGATCAAGGGAAAGAAAGAGCCCTCTACTATCTGAGTCGGGTTCTCCTGGGGGCAGAAAGCAACTACTCCCCCATCGAAAAACACTGCCTAGCGTTGATCTTCGTGGTAACGAAGCTCAGACACTACGCGTTGGCGCATGAGGTCCATCTCATATCAAAAGTGGATCCTCTAAAGTATTTGATGTCGAAAGACATATTAACAGGACGTCTCGCTAAATAAGCCCTGCTCTTGATGGAATTCTAGATAACTTATCGGCCTCTTAAGGCAGTGAAAGGCCAGGCCATCGCCGACTTCTTCGCCGAGCACCCGATACCCGCCGATTCTCCTTTGAACTGCGAATTTCCAGACGAACATGCGTTTGACACGATCGACGGAGATGATACCCGGTGGGAACTCTATTTTGATGGAGCATCTTCCATGAAGAAGCGCAAACAAAGCACCCCTATAATCAAATCCGGGGTAGGCCTCATCATCGTGACTCCACAAAGAGGGATAATGCGCTTTGCCTTCTCCTTAACAGAGCCGAGGACGAACAATGAAGCCGAATATGAAGCTTTGATAGCATGTCTTGAAATCGCCGTCGACATAGGAATTGAAAACCTCCTCATATACGGAGACTCCCAGCAGGTCGTCAGTCAAGTAAATGGCGACTATCAAACGTGCAAGCCTGAGTTGGTGAAGTACGGCGAGAAAGTACAACAACTGCTGACTCAAATTCCTTCCTACATCTTGGAAAGCATACCACGTACGGAAAATAGCAAAGCGGATGCATTATCCAAGCTCGCTAAAGAACTGATCGATAAGAACCTCGATAACGTGAGGATCGTTGTGCAAAGCCGTCGGGTTCTCGCACCAGCAGAAATATCTCCGGAGTCATCCGAAGAAAAAGGAGCGACCGAGAAAATGGCCCTACAAATAAAAGATCAGGAAAAGACTATTGATTGGAGAGAAGTCTTTATAGACTACTTCAAATCCTGTCGAACACCTAAAGATGCGTCCTCAAGACATCAGCTTATGAAACGAGCTCGTCTTTCGCCTTCGTCAATGATGCTCTGTATAAGAGATCATTTGATTCTCTATGGCTAAGATGCCTGGGACCTGAAGAAGCAAAGAGAGTCGTCCAAGAAATTCACGACGGACTCTGCGGTTCTCATCAAGCCAGGCCAAAGATGAAACTGAAGATCAAAAGGATGGGCTACTATTGGCCCACGATGATCCAAGACTGCCTCGAATATGCGAAGCAGTGCCACTCGTGCCAGATTCACGGGGACTTTATTCACCAGCATCCAAATCCGCTATACCCAACAGTGGCTAGCTGGCCATTTGAAATGTGGGGAACTGACATAATCGGCCCTATCAAACCAGCATCGTCCAGAGGACATTGATTCATTTTGGCGACAACTGATTACTTCTCCAAATGGGCTGAAGCAGTACCGCTGAGGGAAGTGAAGACGGAAAATATACTCCATTTCTTCAAGACACACGTCATTTATCGGTTCGGCACTCCGGGACGGATCATCTCCGATAACGGGCCAGCCTACAGAAGCCATAAGATCAGCTGCTTCACACAACAGCATAACATAGACTAGAGATACTCTTCAGTCTATAATCCTCGAGCTAACGGTCTAGCTGAGACTTTCAACAAGACCTTGACAAAGATCGTGAAAAAGACGGTGTCTCGAAATAAGAAGGACTGGCACAAGAGACTGCATGAAGCTCTCTCGGCGTACCGAACTACGTTCAAAACGGCCACGAACACAACGCCATACGCATTGGTATTCGGCACAGAAGCGGTACTCCCCCTTGAGATAGAGTTACCCTCTCTATGAGTGGCGGTTCATTATGAGCTAACAGATGAAGAGAATGCCCACCTTCGGCTTGAGGAGCTCGATGCCCTTGATGAAACCAGGCTCATGACGCAGCAAAATCTGGAGGCTTATAAAGCAAAGATGACGCGCTCATATGAAAAATTGACTATACCAAGAACGTTCCGCCAAAGCGAACTCGTGCTAGTAGTTAAAAGACCTATGATCCCCAATCGCGCCAAGCGGAGGAAATTCGAGCTGAACTATGAAGGCCCGTATATCATAGACAAAGTCTACCAGGGTAGAGCATATCTACTCATGGACATGCATAGTGAAAGACCTTTCAGGCCAATAAACAGTCACTTCCTGAAAAAATACTACGCCTGACGAGTCACGGCCTAGGTCAACGATAGATGACGATGCTTATGTCCGCTCGCTATCTTCCTAAGCCCAAACTCTATAAGTAGTAGCCGACTTCCTTAACAATGGACCGAAACGTGCTTAAACTAACAACGGACCGAAACGTCCTTAAACTAACAACAGACCGAAATGTCCTAAAACTAACAATGGACCACTATGTCCTAAAACTGGCGTCGGACCGAGACGTCCTTAAACTAACGATGGACCACTATATCCTAAAACTAGCTGTTGACAGAGACGTCGATAAACTTCTGTAGACTGCAACATCCCAAGGCTGACACAAAAAAAAGAATAAAGAAAGAAAGAAAGAAAAAGAAAACGGTATGACCATAAGCAAAATGGGCACGGATGAAAACCCGGAAGGGCTCTGTGAGTAAAAACAGCAGGGCTGCCGGCAAGTTTTTGTGAAAACCCGAAAGGGCGCAACCTCGTTAAAAGACACTTGCAAGGTCCTCTTGACCTTGTGAAGAGAAACCACCTGCGTGAGATCCTTACAACTCACAAGGGAGCAACACACTTAGGGATCCCCACGATTCCTAAGGAGAAATTACACTTACGAGATCCTCACGACTCGTAAGGAGAACCCTCTTATGAGACCCTCACGGCTCATAAGATTCAAAAGTCTTAAGCTACAGGGATCTGAACCTGTGCGGCCACTACAACCTCCAATGCTACCCTACAAGCGGCTCAATGCTGACCCTTGTATATAATCCACAGGCGCGAATAAACATTTCCCTAACAAAGTCCCATCCGTGACTAGGGATATGTCCACACGGTGAACAGCCCTTGTAAGCCCTCTCGACTTATAAGGAGAAAGCACTCTTATAAGATCCTTACGACTTATAAGAGGCCATGCACTTAGGAATCCTCACGATTCCTAAGGAGAAAATGCACCTACGAGATCCTCACGACTTGTAGGGAGAAATACCTTTATGAGACCCTTACGGCTCATTAAGTCAAAAGCCTTAGTCAACAGGATCAAAACCCTGTTTGCTAAGCCACCTTTGTTCGACATCGACAGAGGTAAATGATGATTCGCTCCTGGCAATATCCCAGCTGTAGCGGTGCTGATGCCGAAATCGGTGTCTAATTCCAAGCTTGCAGCGAAAAGCCAACGAGCCACACATGCATACGAAATAGCCGAAATGATGGGGCAACTTGCAAACAAAATCAGCAAGTAAAAATATATGCATGCAAAATAGCCGAAATGATTGGGCAACTCACAATAAAAAGCAGTGAGTAAAAATAAAACAAATAGCCAAAATGATTGGGCACCGCGAGAGATAGCCGAAATGATTGGGCAATCGCGACTTTCGCGATATAAAAGCTGAAATGATAGAGCATCGCGGAAAGAAAAATATATAAAATGAAACCTTTTGCCCTACAGGTGATATCACATCAATCCCTGTAAACAATCCAGGGGCGCAAACAAAAAAGGAATCACACCTTCCCTCCCCAGGCTCCATCAGAAGAAAAAGCCAAATCTCAATGGTTCACAGACAGCCTGGAGATCATCTCAACATTCGTCTCATTACAACAGATGCAACATCAAGTAAAACGGAACCGCGACAATTAATAGTTCCATGACTCGGCGGTGCACAGATGATCGAGAGTCAAAACCCCGACTCCGTAAAATGCAGATAAAAATCAACAATTTCTAGTCATGTGGAACAAGGCTTATGTCAATTCTGACCCCGTGGGAAACATCCAGAGCGGATCCTGGTCCTCGCAGAACACAGCTATGACCCCGTGGGAAGCATCCAGAGCAGAGCCTGGTCCTCGCAGAACACGGCTATGACCCCATGGGAAGCATCCAGAGCAAATTCCTGGTCACGTGGAACGCGGCTTATGTCAATGCTGACCCCGTGGAAAACGTCCAGAGTGGATCCTGGTCCTTGCAGAACACGGCTATGACCCCATGGGAAGCATCCAGAGCGGAGCCTGGTCCTCGCAGAACACGGCTATGACCCCGTGGGAAGCATCTAGAGCAAATTCCTGGTCACGTGGAACGCAGCTTATGTCAATCCTAACCCCGTGGGAAACGTCCAGAGCGGAGCCTGGTCCTCGCAGAACACGGCTATGACCCCGTGGGAAGCATCCAGAGCAAATTCCTGGTCACGTGGAACGTGGCTTATGTCTATCCTGACCCCGTGGGAAACGTCCAAAGCGGATTCTGGTCCTCGCAGAACATGGCTATGACCCCGTGGGAAGCATCCAGAGCGGAGCCTGGTCCTCGCAGAACACGACAATGACCCCGTGGGAAGCATCCAGAGCAAATTCCTGGTCACGTGGAACGCGGCTTATGTCAATCCTGGCCCCGTGGGAAACATCCAGAGCGGAGCCTGGTCCTCACAGAACACGGCTATGACCCCGTGGGAAGCATCTAGAACAAATTCCTGGTCACATGGAACGTGTCTTATGTCAATCCTGACCCCGTGGGAAACGTCCAGAGCGGATCCTGGTCCTCGCAGAACACGGCTCTGACCCCGTGAGCATCTAGAGCGGAGCCTGGTCCTCACAGAACACGGCTATGACCCCGTGGGAAGCATCCAGAACAAATTCCTGGTCACGTGGAACGCGGCTTATGTCAATCCTGGCCCCGTAGGAAACGTCCAGAGCGGAGCCTGGTCCTCGCAGAACACGGCTATGACCCCGTGGGAAGCATCGAGAGCAAATTCCCGGTCACGTGGAACACGGCTTATGTCAATTCTGACCCCGTGGGAAACGTCCAGAGCGGATCCTGGTCCTCGCAGAACACGGCTATGACCCCGTGGGAAGCATCCAAAGCGAAGCCTGGTCCTCGCAGAACACGGCTATAACCCCGTGGGAAGCATCCAGAGAAAATTCCTGGTCAAGTGGAATGCGGCTTATATCAATCCTGACCCCGTGGGAAACGTCCAGAGCAGAGCCTAGTCCTCGCAGAACATGGCTATGACCCCCTGAGAACCATCCAGAGCGGAGCCCGGCCCTCGCAGAACACGGCTATGACCCCGTGGGAAGCATCCAGAGCAGATTTCTGGTCACGTGGAACACGGCTTATGTCAATTCTGACCCCGTGGGAAACGTCCAGAGCGGAGCCTGGTCCTCACAGAACACGGCTATGACCCCGTGGGAAGCATCCAGAGCAAATTCCTGGTCACGTGGAACACGTCTTATGTCAATTCTGACCCTGTGGGAAACGTCCAGAGCGGATCCTGGTCCTAGCAGAACACGGCTATGACCCCGTGGGAAGCATCCAGAGCAGAGCCTGGTCCTCGCAGAACATGGCCATGACCCCGTGGGAAGCATCCAGAGCAAATTCCTGGCACGTGGAACATGGCCTATGTCAATCCTGACCCCGTGGGAAACGTCCAGAGCGGAGCCTGGTCCTCACAGAACACGGCCATGACCCCGTGGGAAGCATCCAGAACAAATTCCTGGTTGCGCAGAACACGGCCTATGTCAATCCTGACCCCGTGGGAAACGTCTAGAGCAACTCCTGACTCCACGAAGTGCGGATAATGGCAACACCATCGATCACTTACAGGTCATCTCGACCCGTAAGAAAGAAAACTCTCTTGTAAGATCCTTACGACTTACAAGAGAAAACACGCTTAGGAATTCTCACGATTCCTAAGGAGAAAATACACCTACGAGATCCTCTTGACTCGTAGGGAGAAAAGTCTTTATGAGACATTCACGGCTCATGAAGTTGAAAGCCTTAGGCAGCAGATCTGAACCTGCTTTCTAAGCCATCACTATCTCTCGAAGAATTCAAAACGGAATGCTCTCTCTATCATCTGCAGGCTATGCTTACTAAAGTGACATGCTGATAATAAAGAAAAGAAGAAAGCAAAGAGATGACACAAGACATTACGAAAGAAATGTATCTTTTGTTCATAAATTCAATTGGGTACAAAATACATCTTATGAAAGAATAAAAGAAATGGATACATTTTATTCGAAATTACAAATGGTACAAAAACGATCATTGAGAGGGAAGCATTTTCAATAGTCCAATTAACCGCTCGCGCACTTCCCTCGGCCCCTTTTCTTGGTCTGCTGCCACGGCCAACTCTGCTTCAACCTGAGATCGTTGCTGTAGATAAGATGAAAGTTGCTCGTCAACGACCCGCAGAGCTACCGCACGACCTTGTGCATCTCGTTCAATAAGGTCAAGTTTCTGCCTCAGCGTTAGCCCGTCAGAAATACACCGTAGAAGGCTTTCAAAGATGACTTTCAGCTGTGCAGCGTTTGCATCAACTTAAGCATGAAAACGAGTAGATTCGCTTAAAGTCTCATCACGCTCCTTACGCCTCAAAGCCGCTTTTTGTTCAAGATAGCGGAAGTAAGGGGTGCTCTCCTCGACCCATGCAGCCCGTTGAGAGTTTACAGCCAGGACCTCAGGAGCAGGACGTCTAAACTCAAGCTCATACAGACAGGCCTCGATTTTTCTGCAATGATTAACCCAGAACACCATGACGCCTTCATTATGAAAGTGCACGAGCGTCGCCAGCATGGGATTAACCTCAGCAAAGAAATCTACAGCAAGGGCAGGATTCCCCGCATCAAGCTCCTCGAGATGATCGATCAACGTGCGCAGGCTGTTCACAGCACCTTTAGAAGAGGGACGTCGAAAGAAGGGACCTGCTGGAATTACGACTTGAGACTCAAACGGAGCTAAAATCGGTGTCACAGCTGCAAAGCAAATCACAGTCAAATAACTGTTCAAGAAATAAAAGGAGTTCATGAACAACGGAGTTTACTATACCGGCTACAACAGGTGGCAAGGCCGGGAGTACCAGTGGTGCAACCGTTCTTTCGTCTCCTCTTTTGATCTGTAGTGCTGCAATCAAAACAAAGAAGAATTAGAAACGATTTGGCTGCCCGTAAAAGAAAAGAAAAGATATTAGCTAAAGGCTGTACTCACCAGCACCACTAGATGAGGCAATCTCTGGCTGAAAGGAGAAGTATGGGTGTAGCACCTGATACAGGTGATCAAAAAGGACTCCTGCAAGGATGCAGTAATGCAATGTCAGTACATAAAGTATACTGCCTACAATGGAACTGATGGGTCACAAATCCACACCTTCCAGTATTTGAGATGGTACGAGAGAAGGTAGAGGAGCGGTCACCGGCAAAGCAGCAACGGAAGACGTTTCCCCGGCTGATATAACCTCAACACTCATCACACCTGCATTAGAAATAAGAAAAACGCTGTCAAAAGAAATTGAAAGGGATTGCAGAATAAAGGGGGAAGTAATGACCCAAAACCTACCTGGTGAGTCGCCGGTCGAGACCGCGACAAGGGCGTCACTGGAGGCAGCAAATGCTTCACCCTCCTCCATCGGAATGGTCTCGCCACCCGTAGCCTCATCTCCCGATTTGACGAGAACCGTCGTGACACTCGCAGCGTCCGGCAACGACAAGGAGCCGCAAGGGGAAAAAGCGATGATTGGAGCAGTGCCCGACTCTTGAGAAAGAGTGGCTACCTCGGGCTCGGCGATTGTAGCCATCTCACCTACGGCTACCTCGGGCTTGGCGATTGTGGCTGTCTCACCTGCCGCTACCTCAGGCTCAGTGGTTGCCGCCACATCACCTACCACTTCCTTGGCAAAACTCGGTCCTGCGAGATAGGATGTATGAGAACCTGAGAATTAAAACTTTGACAAAAGAACCCAATGATACGTTACCTCGGGTCAGTTTTTCGATTGCCTCCCGAGCCGCACGAGCTGCCTGTCTGTGGATGGTAGAAAAAGCAGCCGAAGCATCCTCTGAAGGGGTGAGGGCAGGAGTAACAGCGCTCGGACCTGCACCCGCCGCAAAGGCAGCGTTACGCTCCCTTGCTGCGCGCACTCTATGCTTCCTTTCCGCTCGGGCCGTGAGAGCGGATCTTCTAGAAGCCTCCATCAATAGGACGTCATCGTCCGCGCCAAGGGTTACCTCTGGAGCCGTTATGGCATCCGTCATCGGTTGCTTAAGTGAAGCTTCTTTTGGCAATACCGGCGGAGCTGAGACTTCGATAACCGACTCGGGAAACGTCTCCACACCACCCTGCGAAGTCAGTGTCACGCCTGGAATAACCTGAGTAGAGGTAGTTCCTGTAATAAGATGAAAAGGAAGGGTCAGATTACCCATAAGAAATGGGAGGGGAGAAGCGATGAACCGAAATATACCAATGCCTAAGGATGCTCGAAGTCTTTCCTCTTCCTCAAAAGTCTTGAGAGAAGCTGCGAGAGCTTCTTCAGTGGAAATGCCTGTTAAAAAAGAAAAGGGAGAAAAAGTGTCAGTCAAAACATGATGATAAAAATATGATGTAATGACGAAAGATATAGCTGATGGTTACCTGATTGCGCAAGGATAGCCAGTCCCGCTTCGTGGCTTGCCAATTGCTCAGAAGCTGCAATGGCAGCCGCCAGATCAGTATCATCTGGCGGCATGAATAAACCTTCGTTTATCCCATACTCGCTCAGGCCCTCGCCATAAGGAGCATGAGGCTCCTGGCCGAGTACAACGTCGGCAGAAAAGATCGACTTTTTCTTCCTCTTCTGCGAGCGAGCGCCAGTCGCAGCTAGCACAAGCTTATGCTTAGTAGGCACTTTGGGACGACGAGTCCCGATATCTGAACCCACGCCCGAATCGGGGGAAGCTACAGTCACCGTTTCTACAGGAGCCCAGGGTATCGATAGCTCGGGCCTGTCATGCGGGACTTCGATCACCGCAGCTTCTCTTAAGGGAGGTAGGATAATGGTCCGTCGCTTCAGAGGGACGTTTCGATCACCAGCAGGGGGTGCACCTTTACGATCGAGCAGCAATCGCTTCTCCTCCCTGATGACGGCGCCTATTGAATGTTGATACCACGCCACGTACACATTAAGGGCCTTTGGGACACAGCTCGGTTCGCTGATAAAGAAGTTGGACCCTGTGTTCAAGCGCATGAAATGATGCAGCGTGCTCCGCATTCCCTCTTCGGTAGCAGCAGGTTCTGCCAAGAAAGCCTCAAGTGGGACGCCCTGATTATAACTCAGCTGCTAGGCAAAACGATGCGGGTTGTATCTCATGAATAACGCCGCATCATTTTGCCCGAATATGAGAAAGCCCGGCCTGATGGAGTACAGATGAAGAATCTCACGAGCTTTCAACACAGAGGCCCCGTCTTCAAATATGTCTTGCAATGGCAGTACCGCTTTTGAAGTTTCTTGGCTAACGGTCAAGACTTTGTCGGTGAAAGACATATCATCTCCAACCGTGCTCGGACGAAGGAGCAAACCCCTAGCTTCCTACGGTGACGGACTCACGATGGAGGCGTCGACCAGTCGCATTATCCGAGGGAACCTGCATCTATCGTAAAAAGAAGGTCTTTTGTGGATACCGAAGACCCCAAGCACGTGCAGCTCTAGCCATGAAGTGAAGTAATGCATTGGGAAGTTGGCAGGATACACCCTTGGTTCAGTGGTATCCGCTGCCAAGCTGAGGCCGTGATATAGGTGGGCTAACCCGGCGATCCCGATAGCCACTTGTATTCTGGCAACCATGCGATGCGCAGGGTAGAAGACAGAAGGCTTCATGTAACGAGGGTGCATAGGAAGCGCGAACCAGCTTAACCATAAACTGAGGAACTCGAGAAAGAAAGCTTCCTCATCAATGCCCAGAGCGATGATTTCTGACAGGGGTACGATCGCGACGTCGGGAAGAAAGAAATCCTTTTGATCAGCTTCCAATACTGGCCGACGGTCCAAGCCAAAGCCGAAAGGATCATCAAGTTTAGCAAACTTTTCACCTTGTCGCGACAAAATTTCTGGGCGAAGAAAACGGGCAATGAAGTCTGCAAAGCTGATCCCTCGGCCTCCGGATTCAAGAAAGAGGCTCTCATACATGTTCAACACCTTTATCAGACTTGGGAACTGGTGCTGAATGGCGTTCTCTGGGGTAAGACCCATTACCACTGATTTGGTGGCATAAACATACTCATCCAGAGGAAGCAGCTCCTCGTAGTGCTCCCCCCTAACTGGTAAACCAGAAATCTTAGCAAATTCCTCCAAGGAAATGGAGACCTCTCTATCCAAAAGGAGGAAGGTATGGGTCAGAATGTTCCACTGCTCTAAAAATGCCTTGATCCACCATGTGGGAGGTGCAGAATACTGGAACAATGAAGCGTAGATCGCAAGGTATAATCCAAGCTTCAGTAGCTGCGATTTCTTTGCCAATAAGATATATCGGGCCCACTGCAAGTATCCGGTCGGATGACGAGGAGTTAGTCCGATGTTGTAGGGCTGTCCCCAAAGGCGCGACTCGTCCTGACATATGCGCCGCCTTAGGGTGTCCAAAACCACTGGCGGCTGCATGGGTACTGCGGCAATAGAAGGCCGAAGGAGACCTTCTGAAGTCCAATTTACCTCCTCTACAGTATAATTGATCGGGGGTGCATCTGCATAAGGGATTGCAGAGATAGGCTCTGAGGGTGTCGCATAAGAAAAGCTCCGGCGGCCTCTGATAATTTGATCATACCATCTACCCCATAGGTGAAGATTCTTGTATTCTGGGTCATGGTCTTTGATCAGCGCAAGAACCACTCGGTCTACGGGTGCCTCAGGAAATCCGCCTTCTGAGCGGATGAATGGAAAAGAAGTGTCGAAAGACATGTCGCCTGCGCAGAAAGGGACAAAAGTCAACTGTCAGTACTATAATTCAATTTAAATTCTAACACTTTGTACTTTAGAATTTATACCACACTGCAACGCAGTGAAAAGGGACTAAAAGGGGCCCACAAAATCTAGATGACAGTTCATCATTATTAAAACAGTCTCATCATTCGATGAGGCTGTCATTAAGTGAGGAAATCCTCAAAAGAAATTCTCATTAAATGAGAGATCTCTCGGTCAGAGGAGTAAATCTCCCTTTGAGAGCAATGCTCTGTGACAGAGTGACACTTGTCAAACTCTAATCATGAAGGAATAAAATTCCTCAAGAGCCTTGCTCTGAAAAAAAAATAATGATGAAATAATCCATCAGAAAAATTGAAATCAATTTTTATGAATTAAAAATTATGGGATCTTCAAGATCCATGAATAAACTCTTAAGAGTTCTTCATAAGAGATTAACAAATCTACATGTTATCAAAAGAGCAAAGCTCTGTTAATGAGTTAAGAAACCCTGAAAAGATCTCTTTAAGATCCATGATTCAAGAGAGCAAAGCTCTGGTAATGAAACCCTAAAAGGGTTTTCTTTAGATCAAAGATCTATGGAGAGCAAGGCTCTATTAATGGGTGAAACCCTAGATTCTTAAATGATCTTTTAGAAAATTTAATCTTTACCTAGATTTTTGCAGAGTTTTGACTCTTGAAAAATTCTTAAGCAGAAGAGCTATGCTCTGAATAAAAATTCTCAAAGGAAGAAGATGAACAGAATCATCTAAAGGGCCAAGGGTCTTATTTATAAGCATAAATAGCCGTATCAACTTCTAAGTTGATCCAACCGCAGAGATTCAGCCACCGCTGCACTCACGTGTAGGCCACGTGAGCGCAACGGTGGAGGGGGCATTTGTTTCCCCCAATCAGAGCAAAGCTCTGTTCAAAATTCAAATTTTAAAATAAAGCAACGCTTTAGATCCATCACCCAGTGCACTGCGCCCTAGGCAGTGCACCACGTGCAAAACATGCATGCGCTGCGCTCTGAGCGGCGCACCACGTGCAAAGCACGAGTGCGCTAGCGCCAAGTGCGCTGCGCTCTGAGCGGCGCACCACGTGCAAAGCACGTGTGCGCTAGCGCCAAGTGCGCCGCGCTCTGAGCAGCATACCACGTGCAAAGCACGGGTGCGCTAGCATTGGAACTAAAAGCTCCCCACCGTCAAATCAAAGATCTAATAATAAATAATAAATCATTAATTGATCAGAATTAAATTCTGTTAAGGAAAGATTTCTCAAAATCTTTCCAAATAACAAAATTGTGCTCTGTAAATCAGAGCACCGTTGGATCAATGATCCAATAGTGATTAAAAAAAATCACCAAAATACAGAATAAATTCTGTTTGGAAAGATTTCCCAATCTTATTAATAACAAGAAGATTACCTTCTATAAATCAGAAGCCCTTGGATCAAAGATCCAACGATGGGAAAATTCCCAAATCAATTGGAGAAAAGTTCTCCTTAACTGATTCAACAAATCAGCCTCCCCTATAAAAAGGACCCAAGACTTCAAGTCAAAAAAAAGAAGAACCCCCCATAAGCTTTGAGATTTCTGGAAGAGAAGCATAGCTCTCAGCAAAAAGAAGATTTTTTCTTCAAGGTAAAAAGAATGGTGGTGAACAAAGAGATGAAATCATCTCATAATTAAAAAGAAGAATTCTCTTCTTAAAAGATCATAGATCTACAAGGACCAAGGTCTTTTATAAAAAGATCAAAAGATCTCATCATAAAAAACAAAGAAGTACTTACTTCTTTCACAGATCATAGATCTATAAGACAAATTGTCTTTCTGAGATCATGAACGTCTCATTATAAAGGGGGGAGAATTATTAAATTCTCTTAAGGATTATAGATCTATAAAGGCAAAGTCTTTCATTAATACAAGAGATTGAAGCATCTCCTATAAAGTAAGAACTTTTATTCTTCTAATCTTGAGACAAGTCTCTTCTAAGGGAAAATTTATTTTCCAGATCATAAAATTGATAAAATGCGCTTCTGCGCTCCTGGACTGGCACTCAGCGCCGAGCGCGCCACGTGTCACTCACGAGTGCGCCGCTCAACAGTTAGCGCTTTGCGCTCTTGAATTAGCGCACTGTGCTCATGGACTGGCGCAAAGCGCTAAGCGCACCACGTGTCATTCATGTGTGCGCCATTGAATTAATAGCGCAATGCGCTCATATATTAGCGCAATGCGCTCATCTTCTGGCACTCAACGCCAAGCGCGCCACGTGTCACTCACGTGTGCGCTACTCAACAAAAGCGCACTGCGCTCTTTGACTTGCGCAAAGTGCCAAGCGCACCACGTGCCCCTCACGTGGGCGCTGACAGAACATAAATTGTTCTTTTATAAGGCCCAGAGCTATGATGAGTGCTCAGCATTCAATGAAAGACAGAAATACTGTCAAAACTCAAATCAATGCTCAGCATTGTTAAAAGGGCCAAGCCCAAACAAATGCTCAACAGCCCAAAATAAAATGTTAAACATTTATTGGACTTAGCCCAAGATTGGCCATAAGTCCTCAACCCATATTAATTGAGCTCATCTGCTCATAAATATGTTAACAGATCTTAGCCCCAAATTAGACTACGGATCTTTCAACCAACTCACATCGGTTTAAGGGTACATCTCTGAACTCCTCTGATATTTGTCGTCATAATCCTTCAACGTCTTCAGAGCGTTAGTTCGCTGACGATATTTCTGTTTATTTCTTTCTTTGGAATGTTCGTCAGGAGGAACAGACTCTGAAGAGATCGAGCCAAGCCAGGAGGACTTGGACCAGCTTACCACTCAGCCTGACTTCTGGTACCGTTGCACTTACTTTTCTGTATGTCATTGTTTAAGCACTGCTTTACTCTTTGTATCTTTTATTTTCAAACAGTTGTATGTAAAGATGAATGTAAATAAAGTTGATGTTTTATTTTAATACTCTTGTCATTCTTGTTCATTTTATATATTGCTTAATTACGCTTAACGTATTTATTTCTTATTAAATACGTTGCGGCCTGCCACGTCGACGTTTCCGTCTACTGGAAAGCGGGACGTGACAGGTTTTGTTGGTGACCCATGTAGGTTGGTTCTGCATGAGGTCTTAAGCAATATATCTCAAGAATTATAAGAATCGGCAACTATACATTCCTTACATTTCAAATTTCTTGAATCTACCCTAACCATTCCTTTTCTATCAAGGTCATGGATTCTCCCAACAACACCAGTACCAACATCAACGAAAATACCCCACCGCCTACTCTACCACCACCACATACCGTTGCGGCTCCTATCACTGAGCAAACGGTACTGCTTGAGGCTATCAAGAGCCTATTAGAGGGTCAGCAGCAGCAAACTGATATCCTCATACACCGCCCTGAAGCCGAGGCGCCCGGAGTCAAACAATTTCGGGCACTGCATCCAAAACACTTCTCAGGAAAAGAGAGCCCACTTGAGGTAGAAGAATGGGCTCAACGGAACTTGAATGTTACCAACTCCCAAACAAACCCATGAAGTGAAGGTTGTTGGAAAAGTCAAGGATTGTGTAGTCCAGTCCCCGGTCGATCGAAGATGATCTGGCGGCAGCTCAAGTGCCAGATATTGCCTGGGTAAGAGTTGATAAGCTGCAACTGACAGACAATGCCAGAATCTGGTGGAAGGTTGAAGAAAGCCGTCTCACCCAACCAATTAATTGGAAGACATTTCGCGATCTGTTTGATGCGAAGTACTTCCCTGAGACTACCCGTTTTGACATGGAGCAGCAGTTCATCCATCTACAACAAGGCTTGATGTGGGTCAAGTCTATGGATGAATACGATTCTGAGTTTACCATACTCAGCAGGTAAGATATTGTCTCAATATTCAAATTCCTGAACTTACTCACTACACTGCTAACACAAGGTCGTAATAGGTTCGTTGCACACATTATTCCTACTGCTGAGATACAGGCACAACGATTTCAGCAAGGGTTAGACCCGGAAATCCAAGATGCACTCGCTCTAGGGGATTTCCCAACCTATGAACTTGCTTTGAAGACTGCCCGGCGCTATGAGGCAGTTGTGAAAAAGAAGGGCAGGCCGCAGACTACCTGTGTGAAACGCCCTGCCACACAGATGTCAGGAGGAGCCTCTTCTAGGCCGACTTTTGCACCCAGGAGACCGGGAGGATCATTTAACCGGTCCAGTCCAGACTTTTGTTTCTACTGCAAGAGGACGGGACACGTGGCGAAGGACTGCAGGAGTGCAAATGTCCTGTGCTTGGTTTGTGGCATATCTACTCACGCCATAGGAGCATGTCCATACCGTTTCAACACAACACTAGCACCCAGACCCATAATCACAATACCGCAGCGGCTAGCCATTTAGGCTCCTGCACCTCGCTTAGCTCTCCCTGCACCAGCTCCACGTGGACCTCCCGCACAGCCTCAACGTCGATTCCATCAGGCACAGAGAAACATGACTCATGGGCAGAGAAACGGCCCCAAGGGCAGAGGAATGTACCTCCAGCAAGAAGGAATGTACCACGATGTCAGGCTTTCATAATGACGGTCGAGGAGGCCGAAGTCACAGGACAAGTCATCGCTGGTAATCCCCCAATCCTTTCAATTTTTCAATATTTTTGTATCACTATAATTTTTCCTATACCTAAACCTATCCAACACAACTTAGGTACAATCTTAGTAGCCTTCCTATCTGCTCAGCACTCTTCAACACTGGAGCATCACATTGCTTTATGTCGCAACAGTTCGTTCGAACTCATGCGATTCCAGTTAAACCGCTCGTATCCAGCTGGAATGTCAGTTCAGGGAACGGCGTTCTAAAAGAAACTTTGGGATACGATCTGTGTCCAGTGGTCATCTACAGTAGAGAATTTTATGCGGACTTCAAGGTGCTGGACATACCGAACTTCGACGTAATTTTGGGAACTGACTGGCTAGAAACTTTCTTCGCTACCATCGACTGTCGCCAAAGGAGGTAGTGTTTGAAATACTAGATCATCCAGTGTTCTATTTCAAGAGTGGAGACCGTACCTTGGAACCTAGCGTCTACAAAGCAAAACCAAAGAAGGTAGTGGTTACAGCATTACAAGCGAAAGAATCGAAGCCAGAGGTAGTTCGAGGATGTATTCCCGAAAGATATATCAGGTTTGCCTCCCGATAAAGCTCTTGAATTTAGCATCGATTTAAAACCTGGTGCGCAACCTGTAATCAAAGCTCCGTACCGGTTAAGTCCAGAAGAATTGAAGGAGATCCGCATTCGGTTGGACGAACTCTTGAAGAAAGGTTGGATTCGTCCCAGTACTTCAAGCTGGGGATCTCCAGTATTACTCGTGAAGAAGAAAGAAGGTTCATTAAGGATGTGTGTGGATTATCGAGCTCTGAACGAGGTGACGATTAAGAATAAGCATCCACTACCGCGTATCGATGATTTTTTCGATCAGCTAAGTGGGTCTTGTGTATTTTCAAAAATAAATCTTCGTTCGGGTTATCATTAGGTGAAGGTCAAAGATTCTGACATTCCGAAGAGGCTTTTAGGACTCGATATGGTCATTATGAATATCTTGTAATTCCATTTGGAGTGACCAATGCACCTGCCATTTTTATGAACCCGATGAATCAAGTTTTTCGAGAGTACTTAGATAGGTTCGTTTTCATCTTCATCGACGACATCCTGGTGTATTCAAAGGATCGGAAAGAACACACCGAGCATTTATGGATTGTCCAAGAGACATTGCGACAACATCAGCTCTACGCTAAGTACAGCAAGTGTGAATTTTGGCTAGATCAAGCCGGATTTCTCGGACATATCGTTTCAGGCGAAAGAATTTCAGTAGATCCAACTAAGGTGTCAGCTGTCAGCGAATGGCTGACACCAAAGACGGTGAAGGATATACGAAGTTTCTTGGGATTAGCAGGATACTACCGACGATTCATTGAAGGTTTCTCAAAGATTGCAGCACCCATGACCAAGCTCATACATAAAGATGAAGCATTCATGTGGTCAGAAGCATGTGAAAAAGCTTTTGTAGAACTCAAGTCAAAATTAACTTTTGCTCCTATCCTCGTAATACCGGATCAATCTGGAGGATTCGTTGTGCATTGTGATGCATCCGGTAAAAGAAGGATGTGTTCTACACCGGCATGGAAAAGTTATGGCTTTTGCATCAAGACAACTGAAGGTTCATAAGCGCAACTATCCAACACATGATCTGGAGTTGGCAGCCGTCATCTTCGCACTTAAGATTTGGCGCCGCTATCTCTTGGGAGAACGAGTGGATATATACACTGACCACAAGAGTTTGAAGTATATATTTACTCAGAAAGAATTAAACATGTGGCAGAGAAGATAGCTAGAACTCATGGCGGACTTCGACATCAACCTACAGTATCATCCTGGGAAGGTGAATGTAGTTCCTGATGCACTTAGTCACCAACCATTAGCAATGAACCTCACTGCTCAGTGGAAGCTACAGCAAGAATTGCATGGATTGGAGATCGAATTAGTTATGCCAAGTAACGCTTCATATTTGATGAACTTACAAGTCCAGTCCACTCTTGTCAATCAGATCAAGGTAGCTCAAGCAAATTATGCCAAGCTATAAAAGATCCGAGAACAAGTAGAAAGTGGACTTCGAACTGACTTCATCATTCACGAAGATGGATCCTTGAGATATGGAAGTCGATTATGTGTGCCAATCGGCTCAGTTCGAGAAGAGTTGATGAAAGAAGCTCACAGCTCTCTTTATTCTGTACACCCCGGTAGCAAAAAGATGTACAAGGATCTATGGCAACACTACTGGTGGCATGGAATGAAGCGAGAAGTAGCAAGGAGCGTAGCCAAGTGTTTGGTGTGTCAGCAAGTGAAAACTGAACATCATAGAACTGCTGGTTTACTTCAGCCGTTACCAATCCCAAAATGGAAATGGCAGCACATTACCATGAACTTCGTGATTGCCCTTCCTCATAGCACGAAGGGTAACGATGCAATATGGGTTATTGTAGATCGACTCACCAAGTCGGCTCACTTTATTCCATTTCGAGTTAGCCAGTCAACCGAGATGTTAGCAAAGAAGTACATGGAGGTAAGCACAAATCTAAAGTAAGATTTAAACCTTCAAGATGTACTATATCTTGATACCCATGAACTAATGCAGAAGATCGTGAGATTACATGGAGTACCTGTTTGCATTGTCTCCGATCGTGGTACAAGATTCCGATCACAGTTTTAGCAAAGTCTGCAAGCTACCCTGGGAACGAGTCTGAATTTCAGCACGGCTTATCATCCATAAATGGACGGACAATCCAAGCGAATAATTCAGATTATGGAAGACATACTAAGAGCCTGTATGTTAGACTTCGGAGGTTCGTGGGAAGATCACCTACACCTTGTGGAGTTTTCATACAACAATAGCTATCAGACAAGTATTGGAATGGCACCATTCACAGCACTCTACGGACGGAAGTGTCGTTCACCACTAAGTTGGGACGACGTTGGAGATCATGAACTCCTTGGACCAGAGATGATCGTGGCAACTGTAGACGTAGTTCGCACGATCAGGAAAAGAATGCGCATAGCCCAAGACCGACAGAAGCATTGAGCAGATGCAAAGCGGTGCGATCTGGAGTTCTAACCTAGAGACCATGTATTCCTAAATATCTCTCCAAATAGAGGAGTGATCCGCTTTGGCAAGAGGGGTAAACTAAGTCCAAGATATATAAGACCGTTCGACATACTCGAACGAGTTAGAGAAGTGGCGTACCGTTGTTCACACCATAATATTGTATTATTATATTCCCCATTCTTATTCTTTTTATAAATAAACAGGTGCTTTTGACGCATGTTTGCTACATATTACAGGTTACAGGTTCTTGGATAGGATTTTGTGGGTAGTATCCGCTGAAAACCCTCAGGAGACAACACTCCTCCTACTAGGGACACCTAGAGGTTTAACGGCTTGTTGCACGAGCTCAGTGCAATCGCGTTTCCCTGCGAAAGTGCGGTTAGGTTTTTGTAGAGAATAAAAAATAAGTTTGCTCGAGGACGAGCAAAAGATAAGTTTGGGGGTATTTGTTCACACCATAATATTTTATTATTATATTCCCCATTCTTATTCTTTTTATAAATAAACATGTGCTTTTGACGCGTGTCTGCTACATATTACAGGTTACAGGTTCTTGGAGCGAAAACAGTGAAAAAGACAAAAGACGACACAAAAAGGGACTTTGACCAACAAATAGAAGGAACTTAATCAAGCCTACACAAAAGATCAGTACAAGGCAACGCAAGGTCCAAGATTACAAAGCAAACGGTTAAAAGTCCACTGCAATTGTTCACTGGAGATCTGGAAGAAATAAAGAAGCCAAATTGAATAAAGATCCAAAGAAATAAAAAGCCCAAGAAGCCCAGAATCAGTTCCAAAATTTCCAGACATAAAATTTTACCAAAGCTTGAAGTCTACTTTGACTAGGTCTTCCTAAGGATATTTTGGTAAATGCAGACGTGCGAATCAATTGTAACCTAGGGTTTTCTATCCTCTATAAATAGGAACTCTAAATCATTGTAAAGGCTATGCCTCCCTATGCCTCTTTTTATCAATAAAATTTAGATTTCTTTTGGAGAGCATCGATGCCTTTTTTCATATCATCTATTCAGATCTAACAACCCTGTGTAAATGTTTGGAGAGAGCCATCTGTAAAGTAAGTAGATTTATTTAATTGCCCTAGTTTAGATTTCAATTCTTGCCCTAGGTAATTTTTCATTCTCTGCCCTAAATTAAATTTAATTCCTTGCCCTAGTTAGATAGTTAGATCTTTAATTCCTTGCCCTAGTTAGATAGTTAGATCTTTAATTCCTTGCCCTAGTTAAATTTAATTCTTTGCCCTAGATAAATGATAGATTCAGTTTTTAGATTTAATAAGAAATCCGAACACCCATCGGAATTAACTCGTTAGCGCGATTAGGAAATTCACAACATCCCAGTGGACCGACCCGTACTCACCGACTAGCTGCAAAGCGACGCCGTTCTTGATTGCGGTTAATAGATAATTTTTGAGATCAATCAAATGGCGTTGTTGCCGTAGATGGCGTGTTATTTCCTTTTTGCACTTTCGGGTTAATCAAAATTAAAAAAAAAATCAAAAAAATCTGAAAAATCAAAAAAATATAAAAATATATCATCTGTTATTTTTGGAAAGGGTACTTTGTTGTTTGAATTTTGCAGGATCTATATACAAATTCGGATCTGGAAATCTACAAAAAGCGAAACAGAAATCAGAAGATCAGAACATAGGGGGATTTTCAAAACAGAACAGCAGAATTTTTCCCGCACCCTGAACCCCCCACCGCACCGCTAAACTGCCGTGCTAACCTACTTTGTACCGCGGAACCGCCGCCGTCTAGTCAACTCAGAACGTCAGAAAAATTCTTGGGACTCGCGCCGACTACCTGACCGCGGAACCGCGGTTGGACCCCGCATTGCGCCGTGGAAACTCGGCGGGACTGTGACATCATCTTCTGAAAAATTCTCTGTAAGATCCTCTGTTCTTTCTCTACAAAATTCTCCATATATCTTCTGAAAAATGCCTGCAGGATTATGTGCGCTTTAAAAATATTTTCCTTTCCAAATAACAAATCTTGTGCAGGATTTTTGCGCCTCGCTTAAAATAATAATTGATTGCAAGTGATCTTTTCTGATTTGCATATTCTTAATCTTTTTGCTAACAATATCTTTCCAAATAAAGAGCAAGAGAAAAAAAGGAAAATTTTAATTCGAAAACTTGCAAACTTTGAAGTTCACAAAAAAAAAGATTTGATTGCAAGTGATTTACTGTTTTGCATATCTTTAATCGGACTTTAAGGGGCTTTTGACCAATTCAGATTGTGTGGGGATTTCATCACCCTTCCCAGCACCCCAGAAATAACATAAGGCATTTGCATTGACCAATATTTAATTTAAAAAAATACTAGACTCAGCCCTAAGGACTTCGAGCTCAATAGGACAGAGGACTAGTTATAGGCATCGACCGTTTATCCTAACCTGACTTTGCGGTGTCTAGGCAAGTGTGTTTAAGGCAAGTGGTTACTTAATTAAGACCGCTACTTGTAGCGGGGAGCCTCCCACTTACCTGGAACTTACCTGGCCACAATTGGCGGTGAAGAGGCGTTTGAGGTCCTATTTCTAGCCCTTTGGAACAGTTAAGAGCTGTCTAACTGACCTAGGTGACCCTAGATCTAGGCCTGATTGTGCATTTGTGGTTGATCGCATTTGTGTCAAAGTCTATTTTCAAAAAAATCTTTTTGCAAACAGTTCTAAATAAAGAGAAAAGGGAAAAAGGAAAAAAAATTTTAACAACCTGCAAATTTTTGCCGCAAATAAATCCTTGCACCACCCAACCTTCTTTCTTTTCCCCTTTCTTCTATCATGGGTACCCCACATCATAAATCTCTTGCCGAACTTTGGTATCCCGAACCTAACTTTGCGTCGTACGTCAATTGTTTCGGTCGATTTAAAGAAGATCCCTCCGTGCCCAAAATATCTTTGAAAGATCAAATAGAAGCGTCTAGGAGAAACAGTTTGACTTTACAACCCACTTTGTGTCAACCATGTCAACCTTCACTACCTTCGTACGTTGATACCACTTTTCCAAGTCCTGCTGTAACTCCTAAACCGATGTCCATTGCTGAGCATATTGCTCAATCTCGTAGCCGATCTTTCACTCCTCTCCACACATCCAGTTCTAGGGATCAACAAGTCCATTCACCTTTTTATCCACATGTTGATCCTACTCCTGTCCAACCACCCACTTCCTACCAGTCCTACCCAACTTTCCCACCGTCGCTAGATACTGTTTCTACACAGCCTTTTGGGAGTTTCACATATCCAAACAATTTCGACTCTTTTACCGAAACCCCCTCACCACCCATGTCTAGTTTGGAACAGTCGTTGCAAGCTTATATTTTAGCAACAAACAAAATGGTTAGGAATGTGGATGCGTTCATTGCCGTCCTTATGCAACCTAGTGAACCGGCAGCTAGTTTCCAACTAGCTACAAAATTTCCAATGTATGAGGAGGCGGTTGGACAGAGGAAGAATTTGAGAGGAGCGAGTGAGTTCTACACATTCCCAAATCAGACCTACCCATATCCACTTGAAGCCCACAACTCCGGTTTTCCATCGATTGTCCAAAATAGTTCACCAGTTGAAAATAAAAACGAGTTGTGTGAATTTGTAGTTCTTGATTTTCCAGATTGTGAAGAACCCCTTTCGAGTGAAACCACACTTAATCCTTTCGATCTTTACACCTCCACTCTAGAACCTAAATCGATAAATATCCATGATTTTGATGAGGTGTCAAAAAAAATTGATTTTCACTTGATTGAGGATATAGACACCGGGAATATTTCAGATGATGAACCCGTCGATTTAATTGAAATTTTATGTCCAATTCATCATCCCGAGTCATTAAATGTTTCTCCCGAACTTCATATGCGTCTTGATTTTGATGATATTGGCATGGATAAGCAAATTTTTGAGGAAAATATTGAGGAGAATTATGAGGAAAATATTGAGGAGAATGATGAGGATAATATTGAGGTTGAACCACTTTCGTTTGATGTGTCGAATTTTCCAATACACCCTCCTGAATCCTTAACTGATACCCTTCCTCACTCACTTCCTTCCGTCCTCGATCCGACCTTGCAAGTGACCGTTATGCTTTCATCTCCAATACCAAGTTCGACGTACCCATGTTTTCTCACGAATCTTGAGGGATTTAATCTCATTTTTCCGCGGGTTGATAGATTAGCACAATCGCTTTTTACACATCGGTCATTACAAATTGTGCAAATTTATACACTCCATCCTCACTCTCAAGATCGTATTCCCACTTTCTTTGGTTCTTCTAATCTTCCTTTAATGATACCGAGTGCTGATGAATCACAATCCGATATTTTGAGTTCGATAATTTTCAATTGGACCTTCGACGGAAGTTTCGAGGATATTTTCGCCGACGAACTCGCATTCTTAAACGACGCGGATTTTGTGATTAATCAACCTCCACTTAAAGAAGTAGAACCACTACCATTTCTTTTTCCCCTCCGCCATTCTCCTCCACCGAGACCGTACACCGTTTCTACCTACACACGGTCTCGTGCGCTTCTCATTTCTTTTCTTTCCACTCCATTCTTTCACCAACCCCACCATTACCACGATAAGATTTTTGAATGGTTGGTGCTAACCTTTGGCTTATGTAAGGCCTTGCTTAAGTTTGGGGGGAACCTTGTTGTATATATATATTTTTTTCTTTTAACTATAAAAAAATCAAAAAAAAAATTGCAAATAAATAAACAGGGGAGTGCCGACATTTTGACCCTCTTGGTGTAGCATGACAGTGAGGACACTGTCAAGTTTTAGTTTGGGGGTATGCTCGGTACGTTTTCTTCCTTCGCATTCATTTGTATATTTTTGCATTTGCATACTTATTCTAAAACCCATAAAAATTGAAAATTTTCAAAAATTATAACTTCTTACCACCAAAGCTCCCCCTGTCTCAGGTCCCAAAACCAGCGTCGCGGATAGGGAAATCCGTAAGACCTGGGAAATCGACTGCGCGAAGGCCAAGTGCCTCGTGCTTGCCTCTATGGATAATGAACATCAGAGGAGGCACGAGAATATGGACCTCGAATCCATATTTCTCCATACAAAACAACTGTATGGAGAGCAATCCCGTATCGCCAGATACGAAGTGTCGAAAAAGCTGTTTTCGGTGAGATTGGCCGTCGGATCATCGGTAGCGAAACACGTGCTTAAGATGATTGGCTACATAGAGGAGCTCACGGACCTTGGGACCACGTTGGAGAATGAGCTCTATACGGACTTGATTCTTCAGTTCCTTCCTTCCACTTACGCCCAGTTCATCCTAAATTTCAACTTGCAAGAAAAGGAAGTTGAACTTTCAGAACTCCTCAACATGCTGAGGAGTGCAGATGGCACCCTACAGAAAGGTAGGGAAACATTCACTTTGTTTGTAGGAGAATCTTTCTCTTCTAGGTCCAAGGCGAAAGCCAAGGGAAAGAAGAAGAAAACCCCCGCCAAACCAAGGGGCGGTGTTAGTAAAGTGGATACGAAGGGAAAGGCAAAAGCAACAAAGGTAGCGGGGAAGCTTGTGGATAAGGAAGAGTGCTTTTACTGTCACAAGAGTGGACACTGGAAGAAAGATTGCAGGGCTTGGAAGGCCAGAACACAGGATCTGAAGCAAGTTGCGGTTTCAGCTTCAGGTGTGTATGTTATTGAAAACTGTCTATCAATAAACTCTACTTCCTGGGTATTGGATACCGGGTCAGGATCTCATATCTGTAAATTATTGTATTCAATTTTGGCCTTATTTGACTTAAGTTTGACAAAAAGGTTAAATAGCTAGGAACAACTAGATCTTAGACGTAGTAAATTAAAAACCCTAAAAATAACCTTCTTTAAAGTTTAGCGGTAGAAAGTATCTGTCTTTGTAGCTTATTTAGAAATAGGCAAATTTTGAGTTCACTTCTTGGGCTAAATCAAAGCAAAGGAAAAGTATTGATATTTTTATTAGAGTATAAGTTTGAAACATAATTCCTAGCTTAAGTCTAGATTCTGAAAATGTATACTCTACAATTTGCACAATCACGCACCTTCAAACTTGGAATAGTAGAAAGACCTTGAAATGCTCTTGTCTAAAGTCCTTAGTACAATGAAAATAAAAGAAAAAAAAGTGAATAAAGAAAAGAAAAAAAATGAACACTGGTTTTTGTGATTACTTAAGGCTAAAAAAATAGAAAAATATTTAGCGAGGGTGCTTCATCACCTAGTGCCTTAGACCAACTAGTTTGGGAGTCACTGCTAAAGCCTCGGGTGTTGCAAGACTAGGAAGTACGCTTTAAAGTGCTAACGCATCTTGTAATCGGTTGTTGGTACCTCAAGAAGAATTAACGATCGCATGAAGGATGTGTAAGCAAAATTCATTAAAATTCACCAATTAAGATGTGCTTTGGACAACGGACAAGAGTATGATTGCTTGATTTGAATTTCCAAGTGTAGGGCTGATTTATACACACACGTGGGGATATGTGATTGGAGTTTAGATGAGAGAAAGGAGTAAAGAATAGAACTTGTATCTTTAGTAGAGTTGATAAAAATTCCTAAGTGGAGATGGAACCCTAGAAGGAAAACATAAGAAATGCCGAAAGCTAAGTAAGTCTACAGAACATATATAATCTTAAGTTAGATGATGAGGAAGTGTGAAGAATATGGATGGATAATTTACGAGTCGACGATAATAGAATTCCTTGTTAGAAAACCTAATTGGAGAACAAAAGTCAATGGGCCTAATTGATAGGATTTTGTGGGTAGTATCCGCTGAAAACCCTCAGGAGACAACACTCCTCCTACTAGGGACACCTAGAGGTTTAACGGCTTGTTGCACGAGCTCAGTGCAATCGCGTTTCCCTGCGAAAGTGCGGTTAGGTTTTTGTAGAGAATAAAAAATAAGTTTGCTCGAGGACGAGCAAAAGATAAGTTTGGGGGTATTTGTTCACACCATAATATTTTATTATTATATTCCCCATTCTTATTCTTTTTATAAATAAACATGTGCTTTTGACGCATGTCTGCTACATATTACAGGTTACAGGTTCTTGGAGCGAAAACAGTGAAAAAGACAAAAGACGACACAAAAAGGGACTTTGACCAACAAATAGAAGGAACTTAATCAAGCCTACACAAAAGATCAGTACAAGGCAACGCAAGGTCCAAGATTACAAAGCAAACGGTTAAAAGTCCACTGCAATTGTTCACTGGAGATCTGGAAGAAATAAAGAAGCCAAATTGAATAAAGATCCAAAGAAATAAAAAGCCCAAGAAGCCCAGAATCAGTTCCAAAATTTCCAGACATAAAATTTTACCAAAGCTTGAAGTCTACTTTGACTAGGTCTTCCTAAGGATATTTTGGTAAATGCAGACGTGCGAATCAATTGTAACCTAGGGTTTCCTATCCTCTATAAATAGGAACTCTAAATCATTGTAAAGGCTATGCCTCCCTATGCCTCTTTTTATCAATAAAATTTAGATTTCTTTTGGAGAGCATCGATGCCTTTTTTCATATCATCTATTCAGATCTGACAACCCTGTGTAAATGTTTGGAGAGCGCCATCTATAAAGTAAGTAGATTTATTTAATTGCCCTAGTTTAGATTTCAATTCTTGCCCTAGGTAATTTTTCATTCTCTGCCCTAGATTAAATTTAATTCCTTGCCCTAATTAGATAGTTAGATCTTTAATTCCTTGCCCTAGTTAGATAGTTAGATCTTTAATTCCTTGCCCTAGTTAAATTTAATTCTTTGCCCTAGATAAATGATAGATTCAGTTTTTAGATTTAATAAGAAATCCGAACACCCATCGGAATTAACTCGTTAGCGCGATTAGGAAATTCACAACATCCCTGTAGACCGACCCGTACTCACCGGCTAGCTGCAAAGCGACGTCGTTCTTGATTGCGGTTAATAGATAGTTTTTGAGATCAATCAACCGTCTAGCATTACCACCCTCATTGGAAGGAGTGCACAACATGTTCCACATATCCTAGCTACGACGATATGTGAGCGACCCCAGCCACATACATGATCACTTAGAGTTTACAGTACAGACTGATCTAACCTGCGAGTAACAACCCGTTGAGATCCTGGACCGAAAGGTGAAGACATTACGGAACAAGGAAGTAAACTTGGTCCGAGTGATGTAGAGAAAGGATTCGCCAAGTGAATCAACATGGGAACGAGAAGAAGACTTGTGTGCAAGATACCCTTACCTATTTGAAAATTAGTCCCTATGTAAATGTAAATTTCGAGGACGAAAATTTTATTAGGAGGGTAGAATGTAACGACTTTAAAATCTTTGTACGGAAAATTTTCTGTTAATATACAAGAAATGAGTTTTACATCCTGAGTTTGAGTTATACGTTACTTTTGTTAAATAAAAGAAAGAAACAACTTGTAGCTCACTAGTAAAGCTTTTGCACTGATGTGACGTAGCCCCGGTGTTCGATTCCCATCAGACATAATTATTTTTTTCTGATTTTTCTTTTTAGCATTTTGGAAGCCCAAAAGGTTTCACGTGCATTACACGGAAAATGAAAAGTTCAAAAAAATCAAACATGTGGAAAATGGTGTAAATGTAGAGTTAATCAGATGGCACGAATCTCAAAGCAAATGCCTCAAGAGCGACCGACCAATATTGAAAGTGTTTCCTAGCACCACCAAAGGGTTTATACCGGCATCAAGCATGCAATTTTCAAAATTTCGAGGTGCTAAGCTACACTATCCAAAGATCTAACTAGATTATTAGGGTTTATAATATGATATAAAAAGATTTATACTAATTGAAGAATGCTGCAACCTTTGTAGACCAAGTCCTTCTCTTCTCAAGCTCCGGGTAGTAGTCCCTACGACTCATCTAGGCTCCACTTGAAGAATGAACGGGCTTCCTTCGCGATCTTCATGTCGAAAATGATCCACCCGAAGCTCCTCTAATTCAAGCTACATCTTCACTAATCTCCTATTAGTGAAGGAAACAACCAAAACTCAAGTGCTAATCAAGTGCAGGATGATGAAGTAAGGGTGTTAAGCTCACTTAGTATCTTCTAAAGGCCTAGGGTTCACAACACATGTGAGGGTTAGGGCTAGAAGTAAGATGGAGAGGAAGAAGAAGGAGAGCAAGCAAAATGAGCTAAGGGAAAAAAATGAGCAAGTGTAGAATGGCTCTTCATTCCCCTCACTTATTGAAGCATACATTATTTATCAAATAAATAATTAGAACCATACTTCAATAGTGAGTCAAGACCAATAAACTAATAAAAATGCCATGCTTCACCCATACCCAAAATATCACCCCATTTTCCACCTCTTTTTCTATTTTCTAAAAATGGAAAATCCAAGCCATGCTTCATAATATATATATATATATATATATATATATATATATATATATATATATATATATTAAGAAAAGAAAATAATTAGTAAGCATAATATTAGTTAATATATAATTATATCAAATATAAATATATATCAAATTATTAAATCAACACTTGATTTAATAATCCGGTTATATCACATATAACCGACTAATATTATTTATCTGTATATCACATTATCAAATCAACACTTGATTCAATAATCCGGTTATATCATAAATAACCTAACCAATAACATTTATCGTCAGATTAGAATACGGTATCACATACTCGTATTTAATCAGGCCCCGCACATATCAGCATATGTGACCTATTTCATTTCGCTTGTACTATGAAACCTCTATGTGGGACTCTAAAGACTCATCAATACGCCAGCAGTAGGTAATGATCGCATCAGTTACCCACAAGCCGTCAGCGGTACTAGCTGGACGTAACGGCTACCCAGGTATTAAGCGAATAGAAGATCAACAAGCAAGCTTGTCCAAACTCCCATGAATTCTATAAGTAACACTTACCGTATAGTCCGGTCTCTTCTCCTGATATGTCGCATATCAAGTCTGAGGGTGGAATCGTCAAACCCCAGTAACTTGATAACTCATGCCGATGTATGGCTCATAACGGTTCGAGAAATTATTGATAACACTTACCAGTAAATCTCATCAGCCCTGGCTAGGGACTTACTGTTATAGCCAATCGAGCATAGCACAACATCAACTCCCAATACCGGGAGAGATGAAACCCCTCCTATCGCTCACTGCCTCCATGTGACTCGAGACTGTACCCAAAATCCACATGTTTGCACGACTCTTTTGAGCCATGGTAGGGAGGAAATCAAAGCACAGTGGGAGCCACACAAGACACTATGACGATCTCGGGTCTATAGACTAACATGTACCAGTATCACCAGAGAACTGCTATCTGACGATAGGTATGGTACCATCTAGGAGTTCTCGACGAGTCATGTTCGGTGTACCCATTCTCTAATGAGCACCTGTGTACAATCTTTGATGTCAAACACCAATGGTTATGGGATCAACCATCGCCCCATACATGGTCAAGAAACGTACACACTAGTCTACTCTGGAATATCGATGCTCTGTCTCAATATCTCCTCGACTGGGAACAATTAAAGGATGTGCTTATGGACTACACAATTCCTAGTAGTATGATCCGCATCATAGTCCTGGTAGTCAATCAAACATCCTAAGGGCTTTATCAACATGTATCAGAGAGACGGTATAATAATACAAGTGTACATGTTAAGATAAAGAGCAACCAGATAGCATACTATCATGTCGAGCAAGAAAGTCCTCTATATATATTTCTAAGCACTAAGTTCCTTGGCCAAAGCCACGGCTCCATTGTTATCACAATACACAGGTATTGGATGCTCCATGAATGGAACCACACTAAGTTCAGCAATGAACTTCTTCATCCAGACAGCCTCTTTGGCAGCATCGTTGGCAGCGATGTATTCAACCTCCATCGTCGAGTCAGCTACAGTATCTTGCTTGGAACTCTTCCAACATACCACCCCTCCGTTGAGGGTAAAAACAAAACCCGAGACCGACTTAAGCTCTGCCAGCTTCTTGTAGACTGGCAATCTCCGAGAGGAACCTTAACCCCCCGGGGGGATGGTAGACTTTTTTCGTCCTTATCACTCTGAAAGCTTGAATCGATAAAGGACTCCTGGAGTTCACCGTTACCATACACCAAGAACATCTCTTTAGTCCTTCTCAAGTACTTAAGAATGTTCTTCACAGCTATCCAGTGCTTTTTCCCAGGATCTGATTGATACCTACTCACTACACCTAGTGAGTAAGCTATATCTAGTATGGTACATAACATCGCATACATGATAGACCCGACTGCCGAAGAATAAGGTATCCCTTGCATGCAAGCCCTCTCTAAATCAGTCTTGGGAGACATCTCTTTGGAGATAGTGATTCCGGAGCAAGCGGGTAAACTACCACGCTTAGAATCTTCCATACTAAACCTCTTTAGTATGGTGTCAATGTACCTGGATTGGGACAATCCCAACATCCTTTTAGATCTATCTCTATAGATCTTAATTCCCAGGATGTAGGAGGCATCACCCAGATCTTTCATGGAGAACTTGTGTGATAAGAAGAGCTTGACCGAGTGTAGCATAGGAACATCGTTTCCTATCAAGAGTTTGTCATCCACGTACAATACGAGGAAGACAACCTTACTCTCTACAACCTTCTTGTATATACATGGTTCATCTACATTTTTGATGAAGTCAAACTCTTTGATAGCTTCATCAAAACAGATGTTCCAGCTCCGCGATACCTGCTTTAATCCGTAGATAGATTTAAGCAGCTTGCACACGCTTCCGCTGCTCCCACTGTCTACGAAACCCTCTGGCTATGTCATGTACACGCTCTCTTCTAAATCATCATTTAGAAAAGCGGTCTTGACGTCCATCTGCCAGATTTCGTAGTCATGGTATGCAGCAATGGCAAGTAGGATCCTGATGGACTTAAGCATAGCGACAGGAGAAAAGGTTTCATCATAGTCGGCACCTGGTCGTTGACGAAAACCTTTTGCTACATGTCTTGCTTTGAAGGTATCAACCTTTCTATCTACACCAATTTTCTTTTTAAAGATCCACTTGCTCCCGATGGGTTTTACCCCTTCAGGAGCAACTTCCAAAGTCCATACATTGTTGGTGTACATGGATTCCATCTCAGATCGCATAGCATCGAGCCATTTCACAGAGTCCCCACTTGTGATGGCCTGCTCGAAACTAGTTGGGTCATCATCTTCCATGATGCAATCACCGCTCCCACCATCTATGAGAAAACCGTAGTATCTCTCAGGTGGGTAAGGAATCTTACTAGATCTGCGGAGTGGCCGAGGTTCATCAGGGACTATTGAATCCTCCGGTTCTACCAAATTGTCGGTTATAGTTTGTGTAGCTGGAATTTCTTCCAGTTCCACCTCATTACCACTAATTTCTTTCACAAAAAATTCCTTTTCTAAAAAGGTGGCATGTTGAGAAACAAACACCTTTTGTTCCTCGGTGTGGTAGAAGATATACCCTCGCGAATGTTTGGGATATCCTACAAGCTTGTACAGAACTGACCTTGCCTCGAGCTTGTCCGGATTTTGTGTTTTCACATAAGCCGTACAACCCCATATCTTAATAAAATTAAGACATGGTCTCTTCCCTTTCCATATCTCATATGGGGTGGTAGGCACGGATTTAGTGGGAACCATATTCCATATGTATGCAGCTGTCTCAAGTGCATATCCCCAAAAGAAAATAGGTAACTCAGCAACACTCATCATAGAGCGCACCATATCTAATAGGGTGCAATTTCTCCGCTCCGATACTCCGTTATGTTGTAGTGTATACGGAGGAGTAAGCTGAGAGAGAATCACATTCTCTTTTAAATAGTCTCGGAATTCCGTGCTTAAGTATTCTCCTCCCCGATAAGATCGTAGGATTTTAATACTTTTACCCGTTTGGTTCTCTACATCGCATTTATATTCCTTGAATTTCTTAAAAGATTCAGATTTGTGTTTCATCAGGAACACATGTCTGTATCTTGAGAGATCATCGGTGAATGTAATGAATTATGAGGAACCATTCCTGGTATGTGTAGACATAGGACCGCATACATCACTATGTATCAGTCCCAAGAGTTCAGTAGCTCTTTCTCCGTATCCAGTAAATGGAGTTTTGGTCATCTTCCCTTTGAGACATGACTCGCAAGTTTTATAAGATGTAAATTCGAACTGATTCAAATATCCATCTTTATGCAACTTAGCTAGTCTTGTCGCATTGATATGACTTACTCTACAATGCCACAAGAAGGCTTCGTTCATTTCTGAACTTTTCCTCTTGTGTGTGTTCTGTATGCTTAGAATCGTCGTTTGATTTAGAACGTATATACCATTACATAACGTACCAAATCCAATCAACACTTGATTTAGGAAAATGTTCATAACATTATCCTCCAATACAAAATTATATCCTTCTTTATGGAATAAAGAAACTAATATAATATTGCACATTATATTTGGTACGTAATAACAATCGTTCAGAATCAATGTATTACCATTTGGTAATACTAGGTGATATTCGCCAACTGCTTTGGCTGCAACAATTGCACAATTCCTTACTTTTAGAGACATACCACCCTTTCCCAGTTCTTTACTTTTCCTTAACCCATGTAACAAATTACATACGTGGGATCCTGATCCGGTATCCAATACCCAGGACGTAGAGCATACTGAGAAACAATTCTCGATAATGAACACGCCCGAAGAAGATGCATCATCATGCTCATTCTTCATTCGGGTTGTGTGGGAATCCTGATATTCCCCTATTACTTGCTCAGACTTATGACAATCATAAGAAAAAGCGGAACCAACGTTCCCCAGCTCAGTATATTAAGCGGGATCGGTCAATACATCCATATTATTATCTTAATTAAGGCGTGTGTTCATATCAGAATTTTGCATTATTATATCGCCCATTCTTAATTACATTACATATAAATAAGTGCTTTTGATCCGTGTCTGCTAAATAGTTGCAGGTTACAGGTTCTCAGATCGTTACAGTGAAATTCATGAAAAGACGCTACAAATGTGAGGCTACGACCAGCAATAGATGAATCCGTATGATGTCGCCTACCAGTTAAATGAACAAATGAAAAATCATGAGACGGTTCAATGCACAAAGCACGAGGGTAGCACAAGATTCAAGACTTCAACGCGAAGCCCACGGTAAAATTCCACATAATTCTGCACTGTTGGAAATTTGGAAGAAAATAAAAAAGATTCTGAGGAACCAAGTGAAGAAAACAGAAGGAAAAAGCAATATGAAGCAACCTTGAAGAACTGAGCCAGAGATCCCACCAATTGGCCGTGGAACCACGGCCAAACATGCCTTCCTGCCGTGGTTCCGCGGCCATATAGTGCACGCGTCGGTGCATATGTCGGTGGGTGTCGGTGCTTTGACCCGGCTTTCTTAGGGTAGTCTTGTAAATTCATGTATGGATCAGATTGTAACCTAGAGTTTTCTCTATCTATAAATAGGAAAGCCGAAAGCCTAATTAGGCAGGCCTCTTTTTAATTCTTAGATTTAAAATTTTAATTCAGTTGTAATCGTTGAGAGGTCATCAATAAAAGTAAGCCTTTTTATTTTTATCTTGCATTTTTTGTATCCGAATTTAATTCCTGTAATTTTCTTTATCTGTTCTTTTATTATCTGCAACTTAGATAGTCTTTTAAAATAAAATATAAAAATGATTTCTATTGTCACTTTCCTAATGAGTGAGTAATTCCTCACTTGTTAGGGTTAGGATAGGGAAGGTTTGAGAGAAGGAAATCTCTCTCACTCCTTTCTTTGCCCATATAATTTTTAAAATACGGACTCTTTTTAATTCAACCATGCATCGCTCACTACGGCACCATATCCTACATGATAGCGGTGATTCCCTAGTTAGACCGGTTGTGGTTGAATTAACTGGAGGCTAGGGCTAAGAGTTAAGAACGGATGGACAAGGACTAAAAGGAAGAAACTACGTTTCTTCCTAGTCGTGCTAATCCCCGTTGTTGACTATTACCCTAACACCTATATTCTTAACTAGGGCATTGTTAGCAGTGAGAAGAATCCATATTTCAAACTAACCTAATCCTAACCCTAGCAAGACTTTAAATCAATTTAATCTCATTCTTAGATTTTAAAACAAAACCTACCAAAAATAGGACTTAACTCGTTAGAACTTAAAGAAAAGAACACTGTTTCCCTGTGGATCGACCCGTACTCAACCGGCTAGCTACCAAGCGACACCGTCTTGATTGCGGTATTCTTAAATTTTTAAAACGCACGTACAAAACTAGCATATTAATCAAATGGCGCCGTTGCCGGGGAAACGGTAGTTTATTTCTTTTTGTAATTTCGGGTTAATTAAATAAAAAAATATATAAAAATTGAAAAAAAAATACCAAAAAAAAATCATTTTGTTATTTTTGATTGGTTTTGTGTGAATTGTGCAGGAAAAGAAGACAGACTGATTCAGATCTGGAGCAAGCCCAATGAACAAATTAAGAAACAGAAGATCTGAACAGACAGAGGAGAACCATAACAGTACACAGGAAAATTCTGGAGATCCAAACCTACCAAACTGTCGCGGAAACGCGGTATAAGCAGGAGTTTGACCGCGGTTCCGCTGTCAACTGCTAACGTCAGCACCCCAAATTTCTCTGTGAGTATTTTTGTCTTCTTTCCTACCCCATGATCTCCACTGAAAATTTTTCCTGCAGGGTTCTTTGCGCAAAACTTCTTCTCCCTCTCCAATAAATCATTTTTGTGCAGGATTCGTTGCGCCGCAAATAAAAAGAAAAAATTTTGGCAAGTGTTTTAGATTTTGTGTGTTACTGCTTTGCATATTTAAAATGGAATCTAAGAGTCCATAACACCAATCAAGATTGGGTGGGGATTTCATTACCCTTCCTAAGACCCCAGAAATCACAAAAAGTATATGCATCACCTTTGAGCTAATTAAAAAATATCTAGACTCAGCCAATTAAGGACTGACTCGCTCATTAGGACAGAGGAAGGTTGTGGGCATTCAGTCGTTTATCTAAACCTGACTTTGTGGTGCCTAGGCTAGACAAGTGAGAAAGGTAACTTTAAAAGGCCTGTCTCACGATGATTCGTGAGCGGAACCCTCCTGTCTTCACTTGTGCTTACCTGGCCACAATTGGCGGTGAAGAGGCGATTTGAGGGGTATATCACAACTTGTCGCTTTGGACCAGTTAGGAGCAGTCTAGTTGACTTAGGAGACCCTAGTTCTAGGCTTGATTATGCATGCTTAAATTGTGACTGTTTGAAAGTGTGCCGTAGTTCCGTACAAATTTTTTTTGCAAAACTCTTTATAAAAATTAAAAAAAACACAAAACAAAATTTTTACAAAAACTTGCCATTTGTCGCTAGAATTCCATTGCACCCAACCTTCACCCACATTTTCCCATTGACGTTTTCTTACCCTCACATTCTACGTTTTGACTACACTACAACTCGTTTAGTGTATGTCCGGTTGGACTAGGGACACTAGCGCCCGCTTAGTCCGTGTCTCGTTAGTCGCTACTGATGACGCGTTTGACCCCGAAGTCGAAACTCCATCCACTCCTTTTTCTTCCTTACCTTCATCTTCACATTCATCATCTTCTAAAGAAATGTCAGGATTCAATCCTAACAACCCTTTACCTACCTCGGGACTGATTCCACCTCAACTGGGTGCGAATAACCCGCAACAGCATCTTGTTGAAGCGCCACAGCGAATCGCGCTCCAGGATCATTTCTATCATACCCGCTCCGCACTTCCTACTTGTCTTTCACTCCCGCCGGCTAATGGGGATAATTTTGAAATTAAACCCCACTTCATCAATATGTTGCCCAATTCCACGGGCTGGAATCCGAAGATGCCTATATCTTCATTAACAAATTCCAGAATGTTTGTGCAATGATGAAGACCGCCCAACTGTCCGATGATGCTATAAGGCTACGAGTAATTCCCTTCACATTATGTGACCTAGCTGAAAAGTGGCCATATAGTACAGTATCGCATTCCATAAACAGTTGGGAAGAGTTTGTTAAAGCGTTTCTTAAAAAGTTTTAGCCACATCACAAGACCGCGAGAATTCGTAATGAAATTAACCAATTTTCCCAGCTACCTTCCGAACCTTTTTGGAAGTGTTTTGAACGATTTAAAGACCTTCTTGTTCAGTGCCCTCATCATGGTATTGAGAGATGGCAACTTTGCCAAACTTTATACGAAGGACTGAACCCAGCAACTAAGCAGTTGCTGGTCAAGGTCACTTCTTAACCAAATCTGACGAGGAAGCTTGGAAATTTCTCGACGATCTTGCTGAACAAACGCTTCAGTGGGAAAGCTCTAGACAGACCGCTTCGTCCACTTCATCCGGTCCGTCTAGGGCAGGCGTTCATCAACTTGATATGTCAATTGCAATGAAAGCCGAAATGGCCGCAATCATACGAAAACTAGAAGCAATTGAGAGCGAATTCTCATCGCCTTCTCCTGCCCCTGCTATACCCCCTCGCACTATATGCGCTTGTTGTTCGGATCCATCCCATTTGATTGAAGAGTGTCCTTACGACCCACCTGCTCAAGGACAGGATCAAGTCAATGCTAACTTTCAGCAAAGACAAAGAAATGATCCATACTCTTCAACTTACAATCCTGGTTGGAGGAACCACCCTAATTTCGCCTGGAATCAAAATCAACAACAATTTCTAGAGGCCTCCTTCTCAACAACAAGCTCCTCAACAAACTCAATATCAGCAACCTTTCCAACCCCAACCTTACCAAAATCAAACGAACAATTTTGCACCTAACAATTCTTTTCCTCAAAATAATTTTGTTCAGCCAAATAACGATAAGGTTTCCTTGCTAGAAGAAGTCTGGAGGCGTTTTTAAAACAATCAACTCAATCCTCAGCCAACATCCAGTCTTCCATTCAGTCTTTAGTGCAACACACTGCATCACATGGGCAAAATATCAAAACCATTGAAGCCCAGGTTGCACAACTGAATGCTGCTTTAAGCGAGCGAGAGAAGGGGAAGCTTCCATCTCAACCACTGCTAAATCCTGGTCACCCACAAAATTCTCATGTTGCTCTTGAACAACAAAACCATAATGTGAGTGCCATGACGACATTGAGATCTGGAAAGATATTGCACAATAATGTTGGCACTGATGATAACACCCCGGCCGCCGCTTCTTCTTCTTCTTCTTCTTCTTCTTCTTCTTCATCTTCATCTTCTTCGTCTTCAGAGCATGTTCTCCATTCTTCATAAGTCTCTACTTCTTCTACTACTCCGAACGGACCCACATCTCACTCCACGAAAACACCAGCACTGGGATCCGTTCCAACTCCGCAATCTCCTCCACAAACATTGGACTCAACCAATTTTCAAAATGTTCCATTTCCAAACAGGTTGAAATCTAATAAACAAAATCCACAAATGGAGAAGATTGTGGAGTTATTTAAATAGGTTAGCATTAATATTCCCTTCTTGGATGCAATCCAACAAGTCCCTTCTTACGCTAAAATCTTGAAAGACTTATGCACCAAGAAGAGAAAATCACAGGTACCTAAGAAAGTTTTCTTGGCTAGTGCAGTAAGTGATGCTCTTACCCAACCTTTACCTCAAAAATGAAAGGACCCTGGCTGTCCTACAATTTCAATAACTATTGGGGATAAGAACATCAACCGCGCACTATTGGATCTTAGTGCCAGTGTTAACCTGCTTCCCTATTCGGTATATGAGCAACTAGGCGTTGGAGAGTTGAAACCCACACATTGTACTTTCCAAATGGCCGACCGATCCATCACCCATCCTAGGGGTGAGTTAGAGGATGTGTTGGTCAAAGTAGGGGACTTCATATTCCCCGTAGATTTTATTGTTCTTGATACACAGCCTGTAGCTAACTCTCGGAATCAAATTCCGGTGATACTCGGTCGTCCATTCCTTACAACTTCTAATGCGGTGATCAATTGTCGAAATGGTTTGATGAACATATCTTTTGGAAACATGAAAATTGAACTCAACATTTTTAAGTTGGGGAATCAGCCTTTCGAACCTAATGCTAATATACTTGATGTTTGCTCGATCCAAGAGATCACCCAAGAGGACTGTGAGCTCGAGAAATTTCTGTTCGATCACAGCAATTTTGACGCCACTAGTGCGTTCCTCCTTGAATCTGATACTGTTTTCACACCCGATAATGACTACGAGTGTTTCACCTTCTTGAACGATCTTGACCATTCACCACCCGAGTTTGAATCCTTTGAATTTTCGAATGAGATAACTGAACCATCTGACTCGGTTGCTTACACTCGTTTTGAATCTCTGTTGGAATCCTTCGAGTTTGAGACACTTTCACCGATTTTACCTTTAATTGTTTCGCCTCCAACACTCGAACTCAAGCTATTGTCGTCTCATCTTAAATATGCTTACTTAGGTGAAAATGAGACCCTTCCTGTTATCATCTCGGCATCTCTAGCCCCCGAGCAAGAGAAAGCCCTCTTAACGGTCTTACAAAGCAATCGGCAAGCTTTTGGCTAGACTATGGCGGACATCAAGGGGATTAGTCCCCTAATTGTTGGACATCATATTCATATGATGGATGATGCCAAGCCAGCAAGAGATCCACAGAGACGACTCAACCCATTCATGAAGGAGGCTGTTTAAAAGGAGATTGTAAAATGTCGTGATAGTGGTATCATTTACCCTATCTCTGATAGCTAGTGGGTTAGCCCCATTCACTTTGTCCCAAAGAAATCAGGCATAACGGTCATAACTAATGAGGCGAATGAGTTAATACCTACTCGCACCCAAACTGGGTGGTGAGTATGCATCGATTATAGAAAACTCAACGCCGCGACACGAAAAGACCACTTTCCATTACCTTTTATTGACCAAATGCTAGAATGATTGGCTGGGCATGAATTTTATTGCTTTTTGGATGGCTACTCTGGCTATAATCAAATTCCCATCGCCGAGAAAGACCAAGACAAGACCACATTCACTTGTCCTTTCGGTACGTTTGCTTACCGTCGCATGCCCTTTGGGTTATGCAATGCACCCGCTACTTTCCAGCGATGTATGATGGGTATTTTTTCAGACATGGTGGAAAAATTCTTAAAGATCTTCATGGATGATTTCTCCATTTTCGGCGACTCCTTTGATAAGTGTTTGCTACATTTAGACGCAGTCCTTACCCGGTGTAAGGATAAGAACCTGACTTTAAATTGGGAGAAGTGACACTTCATGGTACGAGAAGGTATTGTCTTAGGACATATCATCTCGCAAAATGGCATTGAAGTAGATAAAGCGAAGATTGAAGTCATTTCCAATCTCCCACCTCCCAAATGCGTCCGAGGCATTCGAGCCTTCTTTGGCCATGCCGGTTTCTATAGACGGTTCATCAAGGATTTTAACAAGATAGGTAGACCCTTGACTCTTTTGTTGGCCAAGGACACCACTTTTGATTTCGACTCGAGTTGTATGAAGGCATTCGAGTCATTGAAAAACTCACTTACTTCTGCTCCCATTCTTTCGTCTCCTGACTGGACGCATCCATTTGAAATTATGTGCGATGCATCTGATTTTGCCATTGGTGCTGTCCTTGGACAACACATCGAGAAGATACCGCATGTAATTTATTACGCTAGCCGAACCTTGAACGAGGCCCAATTAAATTACACAACAACCAAGAAGGAATTCTTAGCTGTTGTGTTTGCATTAGAAAAGTTCAGGCCCTACTTAATCGGCTCTCCAGTCATCGTATACACTGACCATTCAGCTCTTCGCCATCTTTTTGCGAAGAAGGACGCTAAATCTCGGCTGATACGTTGGATTCTCTTACTGCAAGAGTTTGACCTTGTCATCAAAGACAAAAGAGGATGCGAAAATGTAGTCGTCGACCATCTTTCACGCCTTCCTTCTTCGCCAACGCTTCAATTTCCTATAAAAGACGTTTTTCCATATGAGCAGCTCTTGACTGTATCGTGCGAACCTTGGTTCGCAGATATTGTGAATTATGTGGCCACCGGACTTATACCAAATGAATGGTCGAATCAGGACAGACTTCGATTCCTATCCCAGGTAAAAAAAATTTACTGGAATGAACCTTATCTATTCAAATATTGTCCCGACCAAATTATTCGTCGATGTGTCCCCGACAATGAATTTAAGAGCGTGTTGTCATTCTGCCACGATCAAACATGTGGCGGGCATTTTGGCCCTAAAAAGACAGCAGAAAAGATCTTGCAGTGTGGCTTCTACTGACCACAACTTTTTAAAGACGCACATGATTACTGCAAGACATGCTCCCGGTGCCAACACTTGGGCCGGATATTTAGGAGAAACGAAATGCCGCTCCAACCAATATTGGTTGTGAAATTTTTTTATGTTTGGGGGATAAATTTTATGGGACCGTTTTCCAATTCTTTTGGGAATGTGTATATTCTCCTCGCTGTTGATTATGTTTCTAAGTGGGTCGAGGCTATGCCCAGCCGAACTAATGACAACAAGGTTGTCGTTAGATTCCTCAAAGAAAAAAAATTCTCTCGGTTTGGGCACCCCCGCGCAATCATCGGCGATAATGGAACTCATTTCTGTAATAGGACTTTCGAGTCCTTGATGCGGAAATATTCCATTAATCACAAGCTATCAACGCCCTATCATCCCCAAACTTGTGGGCAAGCCGAGATTTCAAATCGGCAAATTAAACAGATATTGGAGAAAACGGTTTCCAAAAACCGTAAGGATTGGTCTTCAAAACTTATTGATGCCCTTTGGGCATTTCGAACTGCCTATAAGACCGATCTTGGCATGTCTCCTCATAGGCTTGTTTATGGAAAGGCTTGCCACCTTCCAATTGAAATTGAGCATCGTGCATTTTGGGAGATAAAAGAGTTGAATCTATCTATCGGAGATGCGGGCGGCCATAGAAAGTTGCAATTGAATGAATTAAACGAGCTTCGGGATGAAGCTTACGAGAACGCGGTTGTCATCAAAAACCGAACGAAGGTGTTTCACGATAAACACCTTATACGCAAAACTTTCAAATTTGGTCAACAGGTTTTACTTTACGACACCCGGTTACATTTCCATCCCGGCAAACTTAGATCTCGATGGAAAGGGCCCTTTTTGGTACGCACCGTATATCTGCACAGTGTGGTCGACTTAGAGAATCCGGAGGATGGTTCACTATTTAAAGTGAACGGACATAAACTTAAACCGTTCCTCACCGCGGATCCGTCGGAGGAGCTCCTGCTGTTGCAAGAGCCGAATTACATTGACTGATTTTCCTCCATCTACTCCCAAATTTCGGTTATCCAGCCATAAACAGTGGAAACACTGTTTCAAATAAGTTTGGGGGTATGTCGCACTTATAATTATATAAAAACAAAATAAAAATAAAAAAATTTTAAAAATACATTAAAAAAATTCAAATTTTTGGGGGTATTTTTGTAAATTTTCAGCTTTAATAAATAAAAAATAAAAAAATTATTTACAAATAAATTCCTCTTTTTGAGAGGTCCTTTTTGCAAATAACCAAAACAACCCCTATAAAAAGAACCTGACCTCTCCTCTGAACTTTCATAACCCTAATTTCTCATTTCTTCAAAACCTTAGCCGTCGCCCAACTTTCTGCAGCGAGATCTCCCCGCGCCGCCGCGCTTTCGCCGCCAGATCCCGCCTTCGGCCGCGCAACTGCCGCGCATTGGTGTCTTCTCCTTCTGAAATCTTCAGAGGAGGTTTGCTTTCTCCGATCCTCTCTGTTAAAATTTTTAGAAATATCTGCACTTCTCTGTGATGGCACCCACATTGCAATTCGAAAGAGATTTCTCACAAATGTTTGCACACACGGTCTACGGTAGCTATTTCGATGATGAGATCCAAAGGCGTTGGTGGAACTTCTTACTTTTTAACCATCCAAACTCCTTCGCGCTTCCAGATTTCGTCACCCGATTTTACGAGTGCATGGAGGATGGTTGCCTCTCACAACACGGTTATATTAGGTTAATTTGGGGGATAGGGAAATAATAATCGATGGGTACTTCATCCATGAAGTCACATTAATACCTAGACTCTCTACTCATGACCAACCCCTCCGTTTTGAGGACTACCTATCCTTGATAGGTAATGACTGTTCGAGGGAGCCACGCAAGGGCATCCAGGCTAGAACCCTTTTTGCGAATGTATTAACTGTGTGCCGTTTGGCACCAAATAATATTTTTGGTAGTTCGCACAATACGACAATTTTCACACCATCCCTTCATATCGTGCACACTTTGATGACTAGAAACCCCAGCTATGATATGTGCACGGTATTACTTCACTCAATTGGTACGGGCAAGAGGGCTGCCAACTATCTATGCCCTATGTCGGTGACACAACTGTGTCGCCATTTCCTCCCTGTGGAGGAATTTGAGTTTTATATGCATGGAGGTATCCCCATTAGACCTCTTCTTAAGGGCGTATCCACGTCCTACACACGCTTACATGATGTATGGTCGCGCACCGAGCCGGCCGAGGACGTACCCGCCAAGACACCCAGCTCTAGCTCGACCGCGAGTGACGAAGAGCTTACCCCCGCAGCACAAGCACGCTTACTTAGGAGAGCCAATAGGGGGATAGAAATATTGATAGGGATGGTGACCAACCTGGAGCAACGAGTCACAGGTTTAGAGCACGGCATGACCACCTTACTGGCTAGAGAGGAACGATCCCACTCACGTTCAAGGGGACGGCGAAGCCATGAGCAGTGAGAGCACTGCTTTTGATAAGTTTGGGGGTGGAGGTGGTTTGTAAATAGTTATCATTGCATTGCATATTTTAATTTTTTGTACATATTTGTTTCTTCTTTCTTTACATATTTAATTTCGCATTGCATCTTTATAAAAAAATATAAAAATTAAAAATGAAAATAAAAATATATATATAAAAAAATTTGAGAAACTTTAAAAAATTATAAAAATTGAAAAATTCAATTTTGGCCATATTTGACTTAGGTTCAACATGACGGTTAAATAGTAGAGAAAAACTAGATCCTAAACTTAGTAAATTAAAAACTCTAAAAATAACCTTTCTTAAAGTTTAACTGTAGAAAATATATGTCCTTGTAGTTTATTTAGAAATAGGCAAATTAAGAGTTCAATTCTTGGGCTAAGTCAAAATAAGGGAAGAGTATTGAATTTTTATTTGAAGTGTAAGTTTGAAAAATAATTCTGAACCTTAAGTCTAAATTCTGAAAATGTATACCCTACAACTTGCACATACACGCACCTTGAAACTTGGGATAGTAGAGAATAGCTTGAAATGCTCTTGTCTAAAATCCTTAGTATGAAGGAAAATAAAATAAAAGTACAAGTGTGAATAAAGAGATAAAAAAAAAGAACACTGGTTTTGTAATAACTTAAGGTTACTTAAATAAAAAAATATAGCGAGGGTGCTTTATCGCCTAGTGCCTTAAACCAACTGGTTTGGGAGTCATTGCTAAGCTTTAGGTATTACAAGACGAGGAATTACGCCTAAAATGCGCAAACACATTTTGTAATCGGTCGTTCAGTACCTCAAGAAGTTTTAACGGTCGCATGAAGGATGTGTGAGCAATTTTATCTAAAATTCACCAACTAAAAGTATTTTGGAAGATGGACAAGAGTATGATAGCTTGAATTGTATTTCCAAGTGTAGGGGTGAAAATTACACACATGTAGGGGTATATGATTGGGGTTTGGATGAGAGATAGGAATGAAAGATAGGGCTTATACCTTCAGTAGAGATGATAAAAATTCCTAAGTTGAGATGGAACCTTAGAAGGAAAATTCAAAAGATGCTGAAAGCTTAATAAATTTGCAGAACATATACGATCTTAAGTTAAATGATAAGTGAGTGTGAAAAATACGGGTTGATGATTTCTAAGTTGAAGATAATAAAATTTCTTGCTAGAATACTGAATTGAAGAATGAAAGTCTATAGGCCAAATTGATCGGATTTTGTGGGTAGTATCCGCTGAAAACCCTCAGGAGACAACACTCCTACTATGGACACCTAGAGGTTTAACGGCTTGTTGCACGAGCTCAGTGCAATCGCGCTCCCTGCGAAAGTGAGGTTAGGATTTTTTCGAGAATAAAATTGGGTTTGCTCGGGACGAGCAAAAGATAAGTTTGGGGGTATTTGTTCATATCAGAATTTTGCATTATTATATCGCCCATTCTTAATTACATTACATATAAATATGTGCTTTTGATCCATATCTGCTAAATAATTGCAGGTTACAGGTTCTCAGATCGTTACAGTGAAATTCATGAAAAAAACGCTACAAATGTAAGACTACGACCAACAATAGATGAATCCGTATGATGCCGCCTACCAGTTAAAGGAACAAATGAAAAATCATGAGACAGTTCAATGCACAAAGTACGAGGGTAGCACAAGATTCAAGACTTCAACGCGAAGCTCACGGTAAAATTCCACATAATTCTGCACTGTTGAAAATCTGGAAGAAAATAGAAGAGATTCTGAGGAACCAAGTGAAGAAAACAGAAGGAAAAAGCAACATGAAACAACCCTGAAGAACTGAGCCAGAGATCCCACCAATTGGCCGCGGAACCGCGGCCAAATATGCCTTCCTGCCGCGGTTCCGCGGCCATATAGTGCACGTGTCGGTGCATGTGTCGGTGGGTGTCGGTGCTTTGACTCGGCTTTCTTAGGATAGTATTGTAAATTCGTGTGTGGATCAGATTGTAACCTAGGGTTTTCTCTATCTATAAATAGGAAAGCCGAAAGCCTAATTAGGCAGGCCTCCTTTTAATTCTTAGATTTAAAATTTTAATTCAGTTGTAATCGTTGAGAGGTCAACAATAAAAGTAAGCATTTTTATTTTTATCTTGCATTTTTTTTATCCGAATTTAATTCCTGCAATTTTCTTTATCTGTTCTTTTATTATCTGCAACTTAGATAGTCTTTTAAAATAAAATATAAAAATGAATTCTATTGTCACTTTCCTAATGAGTGAGTAATTCCCCACTTGTCAGGGTTAGGATAGGGAACGTTGGAGAGAAGGAAATCTCTCTCACTCCTTTCTTTGCCCATATAATTTTTAAAACACGGACTCTTTTTAATTCAACCACACACCGCTCACTACGGCACCCTATCCTACATGATAGTGGTGATTCCCTAGTTAGACCGGTTGTGGTTGAATTAACTGGAGGCTAGGGTTAAGAGTTAAGAACGGACGGACAAGGACCAAAAAGAAGAAACTACGTTTCTTCCTAGTCGTGCTAATCCCCGTTGTTGACTATTACCCTAACACCTATATTCTTAACTAGGGCATTGTTAGTAGCGAGAAGAATCCATATTTTAAACTAACCTAATCCTAACCCTAGCAAGACTTTAAATCAATTTAATCTCATTCTTAGATCTTAAAACAAAACCTACCAAAAAATAGGACTTAACTCGTTAGAACTTAAAGAAAAGAACACAATTTCCCTGTGGATTGACTCGTACTCAACCGGCTAGCTACCAAGCGACACCGTCTTGATTGCGGTATTCTTAAATTTTTAAAACGCATATATAAAACTAGCATATCAATCAGCGTGTCATGGTCGCTACCCGGAGAGAGAAAGAAGGAAACGCTTTAGCATGCACTCTTTGCAAGATTAGATTGGTTATTATCTTATCTAATCAGGATGGCTCCCACTATTTTTATCAAATCTTCCTTCAAACCCTAAAAGGTAAGATTAGCCGGGATTAATTACACCCTACAAGTTCGCCAATCGGTCAGCTAGGCAGGTATTGGTACTCCGAGGGAGTTTCCCCACGCTTTCGCATGGAACTAATTAAATAACCTCGTTTCCGCAGGGGCATAACCCCGTTAACACCTTTCTTAGACACCTACTAGATCAGCTAATTGTAAAGTGAAAAACTCTCTCAGAAGTAACACTTACTCGCAGTGGGTATCGGGATCCAACTATCTCATAGAAGGTATGCAATCTCATTGCAAATTTCAACACTTAAAATACCCAATATCTATTTTTACCCCTAACGACCTATGGCCTTGACGAAGGCCAACAAACCATAGGCCGCTAGTCAAGTTCAACCCATTCATTTCGTGATTGAATTAAACTCACCAGCATGACCCTTGACGCAGGCCAACAAGGTCGTATGACTACCCTAATCCAATCGCATCATATGCGGCAGATAAGCACTAATCAGCTACCGTACACTACGCCTTGATGAAGGCCAACAAACGCAGTACGAATAGTAAATAGCACTTATCTGAAATGACGGAGGGCTATGGCTGGTTTTGTAAAAAAACCTTTAACATAATGAACTTGATATCATTATAGAATCTAGTGATTTGAAAAGGAGAGTTTTGTAGCATTTGCTAGTTTTGCTAAAGAGGTCACTCCCGGTGAAGGGAGCTCGGCTCTTTTCTCATTGTAACACCCGAGCCCAATAATACTATTTATATTACTAGTTGAGGGTTATATATTGCTCACTCCAATTTTTCCTGATTTTCTGGTGTTTGTTGCTAAATTTTACCCGGTTAAGTCATTTTGGAACATAACAAATTTTAACCTCTAAAATGAAATTTAAGATGTCCATGTTGGCCTACTCGTCGCCACTAGTCGCGTGGTAGCGTCCGCGTGTCGAGATTCCGTTCCGTTTGGCTAAACGGGCCAGTTTGGGCGACTACGCGCGCGGGCAAGTGTCCGACTTGGGGGCATGCATTTTAATCATTAAACACCTCTTTTCAAAATTTGGAACCCGCTTAAAATCCTATAATTTGAATTTGGAACATTTGGGCGCAACCCGGGCACGATTTGGAAATGTTTCATTTCGCGCCAAAAAGGGCCCGTTTCAATTTAATACCTTAAGCTATAATAATATACGTATATTCGTTATCAGTTTAATCCCTAAAATCTTTACTTTAATATTTCAGTTATCCTGCATCAGCCAATCGCGAGCTTGGGTTTTCCTTCTCGTGGGCCCCGCCTCTCTTTCTCTTTCTCTCTCTCTCTATCTCACCCAATCTCTCTCTCTCTCTCCAATCTCTCTCTCTCTCTCCCTCTATATATTCATAACCATGCAGCCGCCCTCACCATCCCCTTCTTCGCGAGAAAACCCATCAAACCCTAACCCTAGCTTTCCGCGACCTCACCGCCGGTTCCCCCGCGACCTCGCCGTCGCCGTCAGCACCCTCAGCCTAGCCGCGCCTTCCTCCTCCCGTTCTCCCGACGACTTCCGCGCCTGCACCCAACCGCGACCTCGCCTCCACCATCGCAGACCTCGCCGTCGACGCCACCTCTCGTCGTCGACGACTCCCGCGACTCCCCCTCACCTTCCTCGTCCCGACCTCGTCGTCGCTGCCCTCCTCCCCTCGCCGGAACACCAACACGAGCCCTAACCCCTCGCCTAACCTCCACTGTTCGCCGGAGAAACGCGTCGGCGATCTCGTCGACGCCACCTCCGACCACCTCCCTTCCCCCTCGACCACCAGAGTCGACTACCACCCTCACACTCGCTGCAGCACCCTCGTTCCAGCGAACTCAGGATTTTCCAGCCACCGTTCTTCGCCGTCGCTGCCTCGCCGGCGTTCCAGTGCCGTCGGGCCATCGTGTTTGCACCCTGTTTCTTCTCTGTGAGTTTTCCTTGTGCTTCCTTTTGGTACAATCCCTTCGTTGGTCATATTTGCGTGTATCGTATCTTTGTTGCTAACTTGTTACCGATGACATTTTGCCGGAATCCGACCGTGCCGTCTTGGCGAACCCGACGCTCCAGCAAAGTCCCCTGGTCCGTGCGATCTCGTTGATCTCTGTTGGGACTCGATCCGTGGCCCGTGCTTTCATATCGCGTTTTCTGCCGACATCGCATCCGTGTTCCAGTTTGCAGACCGTCGAGGCAAGTATCTGAATACTTGCTTGAACATGCTAGCGTGCGAGATCTAGTCTTGCCACGTAATTTAATTCACACTATTTAATACCGTAACTTAATGATGGCATTTGATATCGTATTATTGCTGTTATCTTTATAATGGAATCGTTACAACAGTTCCTCGTAATTAATTAACCCACTTCAATCCATGCTTTAACTAAATAAAACGACTGAATCATACCTGCTTAAACTGTTAAATCATTCATGAGACAATTATTATATTTAGTATAATTTCATGTAGTTCCTTAATTTATAATTGCGGATATTGCTTCACCTTGTGGCTATCGCACCCTAACGATGATTGAACCTGTTAATAAGAGAATATAAACATCACTGTGGTTATATGGAATATTGTGGTTAATTACTGTTTCCTGCTGCTGTTCATTATTGATTGTATACCTGTTGTGAGCACTTACCCGATTGCACGACATATTGGCCTGACCCTGCTACACCTGACATACATACATATCGACTCTACCTGTTGAAAGTAACCTGACCTGTTACCTGATCTCAGGCCTAATGCCGACAACCCTGACCTTTCCTGCTGTCGATCCAGACAGACCTACTTTTACTTGACTTGTGTTGGCATTAGTCCTTGACTACTGAATACCTGACCTGACATACATAGCTTGGGGGTATGGGGAAATCAAAGATGAACCTGACTTGTAACTCGACAGTTCACTACCGTTCGAGTGTACACATTCCTTTCTGTGCCTAACGGCATGTCTCGGTTTCAGCCGAGAATATTGTGGCCGTGATCCCGGGTATGTACGGGGTAATACCGAGTGTACACTTTCCTTTCTGTGCCTTACGGCATGTCTCGGCTGCCGCCGAGAATATTGTGGCCGTGATCCCGGGTATGTACGGGATACTAATACTTTCCTTTCTGTGCCTTACGGCATGTCTCGGCTGCCGCCGAGAATATTGTGGCCGTGATCCCGGGTATGTACGGGATACTATTGGGTTACATCGACGATTCATCAATTGGTTTCAAAGACTATAGAGTAGAAAACCTGATAGGACAGTTTGGACACCATCGCACATTACCCTGTTGTTATTTCTCGTTACTGCTTTATTCATGTTCATAATTGCATTGCTTATTACCATGTTATACTTTATACTTGATGTCATGACGCGCTGACGTCTGGGTTTTGCATGGCCCAGATTCCGTACCTTTGTCGACGACCGAGCAGGAGTACTTCAGCCAGCAAGCTGAACAGTGAGTCCTTAGGGTTTAGTTTATTTATTGCTTTTCATTTCCAGATGTGAGCCCGCATTGTGGGACGTACTGTTTATTCATTGTATTGGATCATTAGCTTCCGCACTTATTGTTTATTGATTCTTGATATTATGGATTTGGACATGTATTAGTTTAGTTTATTTTTTCTGTTCTTGATATCTTTACAACCGTAATGTGACTGTGGACGGATGCGTCCTACCCACAGGTAGCATGGTTGGCTATGTCACGTGCCCAATTTTGCGTACTCTGGGAAGCGGGGCGTGACATGGTTCTTTTGGTATCAGAGCCATAGGTTAGTTGGGTTGATTCCTTGTAGTTGGGTATTGCACCCGGTACGCGAATCATAATACCCGTGATTAGGAGACATGTCCTGCCACCTTGACCGTTTTACCGTCCTTGAATCATTCTTCCAGATCATGTCGACATGCAAACTTACTTTGCATTGTTAACTCGAAAACCTAACTTCTTGTTATCTCTAGGACTTAGGCGACTTGGGTGGAGTTAAGTAATTGCGGCTATGATACCGCGGCATAGCTACAATGCAGCACTCTATTTAAGTATCTTGGAGTTCTAGCCTTGATTTATATATTGAATCTATCATCATGCTAATGTTGTTTGTTTTGATTTCGGGACCATGGCAGATAAGAATTTCAAGACGTATCAGAGGCGTGTGGATGAAGCCGCCATGTTAGGAGTGATACGAGGGATGTTGGAAAATCAGAAGAGGCAAACTGAGCTGATCCAGCAGCAAGCGGATTCATTTCAGGAGGGTTTGCAGGCTATGCAGCAGTCTGTAAACACCGCTGTAGCGAAGCCAGTCGACCGAGTAGGGACCGTGGCAGATTTCAGACGGTTGGGTCCTACTACTTTCACTGGCTTGGAGGAGCCGTTGCCAGCCGAGCAGTGGCTTGTGGACACGGAGAATTTACTGATTGCAGCACAGATCCCAGAAGACAAGAAAGTTGATGTGGTGCGCATTCAGCTGGTGGATTACGCCCGAGAGTGGTGGCGCGTGGAGGAGACCCGCTTGTCCAAGCCAATCAGTTGGGCGGATTTCTCCAAAAGTTTCTTGGAAAAGTTCTTCCCGCGGACTGCACGGGAGGAAATGGAGGAGAGATTTATTGGGCTGAAACAAAATGGAGCAGCTGTGGATGTACATGTAGCGGAGTGGACAAGACTCAGCCGTTTCGCTGGACCCTTAGTCGCCAAGGAGGCAGACAGGGCGCGAAGGTTCTTGCGCAGTTTGGATGTGGACATCCAGAGGCAGATTGTCTCCCTGGGTTTGACCACTTTCTCGCAGGTTCTTACGGCAGCCAGAGAGCAGCAGAGTTTATCAGGATCGAAAGGGAACCTTCACCAGACAGCAGTTGCGGCCAGGAAGCCTACATTTGTACCTAACCGAGATCATGGGCGCAAGGGTATTCCAGTGGACCGTCGAGGTGTAGCGCCAATGAAGAAGCCTGTGATCGTGGATCGAAGAAAGAGCATAAGTTGTAACTACTGCAATTTACCGGGCCACATGCAAAAGGATTGTCGAAGGAGACTGGGACTTTGTCTGGTTTGTGGAGCAGCCGATCACGCAGTGAGTGCTTGTCCGTCGAAGCTTCGCACGAGAGATGAGATACAGAATCCTCCGCAGAGACCGTTCCAAGGGCAGAAGCAGCTGACACAAGGACCCAACCAGGGTCGAGCTTTCATATTGACAGCTGAGGAAGCCAAGGCATCAGGAGAAGTGGTTTCAGGTACTGTACTCGTTCGTGGTTTTCCCGCTTTGGCATTATTTGATTCCGGAGCATCCCACTGTTTTATGTCATCCAAATTTATAACTACACACTCGATCACCTGCACGACCCTGTCTAGTTTATGGGACATACACACTGGGAATGGGAAAATCATAGCTAGTAAGGAATGTAGAGATTGTACAGTTGTTGTTTGCGGACGGGAGCTTTTTGCAGATTTCTTGGTGATTGATACGGGCAGTTATGAAGTAGTCTTGGGAATGGATTTTCTTGGCACTTTCTACGCACACATTGATTGTAGGTCAAGGAAAGTAATTTTCCAGATTCCCGGACACCCTGAGTTTACTTTCATCGGAGGAAGCAGTTCTGTCGGGCCAGTCGAGTTTAGGGCTAGGCCGACGAACAATGTTCTTGCGGCTATGGTTGTGGATAGTAATGAAGAGCCGGCAGTTATTCGCGACTTTATGGATGTGTTTGAAGATATTTCGGGCTTACCGCCGAAGCGGGATGTGGAGTTTGCGATTGACCTTATTCCTGGTGCAGCGCCAGTATCAAAATCTTATTATCCGATGGCACCGGTGGAATTGGAAGAAGTTAAGAAACAAGTGGGTGAATTACTCGAGAAGGGATGGATTCGAAGCAGCAACTCGCCGTGGGGAGCTCCAGTTCTTTTAGTAAAGAAGAAGGATGACACGAGAAGGATGTGCATTGATTATCGAGAATTGAACCGGGTGACTATTAAGAACAAGTACCCGATCCCTCGCATTGGAGAACTCTTTGAGCAGCTTAGTGACGCGAGGGTATTCTCGAAACTAGACTTGCGATCAGGATATCATCAGGTCCGAGTGAAGGCAGAAGACATTTGCAAGTCGGCGTTTCGGACTCGGTATGGGCATTTCTAGTATTTAGTGATGCCCTTCGGAGTGACTAATGCGCCGGCAATATTTATGGATTTGATGAACAGGATCTTTTCACCGTTCTTGGACCAGTTTATCGTGGTATTCATTGACGATATTCTGGTGTACTCGAAGAGTCCGGAGGAGCATGCTGAGCACTTAAGGATCGCACTGCAAACGCTGAGACAGGAGAAATTATTCGCGAAGATGAGTAAGTGCGAATTCTGGTTGGAAGAAGTGAAGTTTCTGGGGCATGTCGTGTCGGGCGATGGAATCGCCGTTGATCCCGAGAAGATTACAGCAGTTCGGGATTGGCCTGTTCCAAAGAATGTTGCAGAGATAAGAAGTTTTCTTGGACTCGCCGGTTACTACAGAAGATTTGTGGAGAACTTCGCTCGTTTAGCTGAGCCGTTAACCAAGCTTACGCGTAAGGAGGTACCGTTTGTTTGGACGGATGGATGTGCATTGGCCTTCGGGACGTTGAAGCAGAAGTTGATAACCGCCCCGATCCTGACCGTACCGGATAATTCAGGAGGACTGGTGATTCACAGCGACGCATCTGGAAAAGGATTGGGATGTGTTTTAATGCAGAACGGGAAAGTCGTCGCTTACGCATCGAGACAGCTGAAGACTCATGAGAAGAACTATCCGACTCACGACTTGGAGCTTGCAGCCGTGATCTTCGCCCTGAAGATTTGGAGACACTACCTTCTGGGCGAGAGAGTTGAAGTCTTTACGGATCACAAGAGTTTGAAATATGTGTTCACTCAGAAGGAGTTGAACATGAGGCAACGCAGATGGTTGGAGCTGATGGCCGACTACGACCTTGATCTTAAGTACCATCCGGGAAAAGTTAACGTCGTGCCAGATGCGCTAAGTCGGTTACCAGCAATTCAGTTATTGACTGCACAGAGAGAGATCATTGAGGAGTTTCGGAGATTTGACTTGGAGGTTGTGCTACCGCGTGCTACAGGACAGTTGATGCAGTTGCAAGTACAATCGTCCTTAGTTGAGAAGATTAAAGCGGCGCAATCGCAGGATCCTAGACTGCAAAAGTTTCGAGAGCAGGTTGGAGCCGGACTACGAACCGATTTACTGATCCATGAAGATGGTTCGTTGAGATATGGTAGCCGTGTGTGTGTGCCAAAAGGAGATGTGCGTGAAGAGCTTATGAAGGAGGCACACAGTTCAGCTTACTTTGTACATCCAGGAGGGACAAAGATGTACCGAGATATTCGACAGCATTTCTGGTGAGAAGGTATGAAACGGGAAATTGCTCGCTTCGTGGCTAAGTGCTTGGTGTGTCAGCAAGTCAAGGCTGAACACCAAAGGGTTGCTGGTTTGTTGCAACCACTTCCGATTCCTCAGTGGAAGTGGGAACATATAACCATGGATTTCGTGACGGCTTTACCCCGGAGTCCAAAGGGCAACAATGCAGTATGGGTGATTGTCGATCGGTTGACCAAGGCAGCTCACTTTATTCCGTTTCGGGTTGGTCAATCGACAGAGACTTTGGCAGAGCGGTACATGCAGGAGATTGTCAGATTGCATGGAGTACCGGTAAGCATCGTGTCCGATCGGGACACTCGGTTCTTGTCGCACTTTTGGAGGGGCTTACAAGAAAGTTTGGGGACTCGATTGAAGTTTAGCACAGCTTATCATCCTCAGACTGATGGACAATCGGAGAGAACGATCCAGACCCTTGAAGATATGTTGAGGGCTTGCATGTTGGACTTCAAAGGTTCTTGGGAAGATCATCTACACCTGGTGGAGTTTTCATACAACAACAGCTTCCAAGCAACTATTCAGATGGCCCCGTTTGAAGCACTGTATGGTCGTAAGTGCCGTTCACCTGTTTGTTGGGATGATGTTGGTGAGCGAAGGTTACTAGGACCAGATTTGGTGGTACAGACAGTCGAGAAGGTGAATACCATCAGGAAGCATATGAAGGCAGCTCAAGACAGACAGAAGAGTTGGGCCGACACGTCAAGAAGACCTCTGGAGTTCGCCGTGGGTGATTTGGTATTCCTGAAGATATCACCGACTAGAGGAGTGATTCGCTTTGGAAGTCGAGGAAAGCTTAGCCCCCGATTCGTTGGACCCTTCGAGATATTAGAGCGTGTTGGAGAGGTATCGTACCGGTTGGTGTTACCACAGTCTTTAGTAGGAGTTCACGATGTGTTTCATGTGTCTCAACTACGGAGGTATGTTCGTGATGAGACTCATGTCTTGGATCATTCGGAGTTGACTGTGCGAGAGGACCTGACTTTCGAGGAGCGACCAGTTGAAATCAAGGATCGAAGAGAAAAGGTTCTTAAGAACAAGGTTATCCCTCTTGTGCTAGTTTCTTGGGGTAACCGATCGCATGGAGAATCCACTTGGGAGCGAGAAGACGAGATCCGACAGAAATTCCCTCACCTTTTCCAGTAGTTAGCTATCTTGTATTCTTGGAATTTCGAGGACGAAATTCTTTTGTAGTTGGGTATGATGTAACACCCGAGCCCAATAATACTATTTATATTACTAGTTGAGGGTTATATATTGCTCACTCCAATTTTTCCTGATTTTCTGGTGTTTGTTGCTAAATTTTACCCGGTTAAGTCATTTTGGCACATAACAAATTTTAACCTCTAAAATGAAATTTAAGATGTCCATGTTGGCCTACTCGTCGCCACTAGTCGCGTGGTAGCGTCCGCGTGTCGAGATTCCGTTCCGTTTGGCTAAACGGGCCAGTTTGGGCGACTACGCGCGCGGGCAAGTGTCCGACTTAGGGGCATGCATTTTAATCATTAAACACCTCTTTTCAAAATTTGGAACCCGCTTAAAATCCTATAATTTGAATTTGGAACATTTGGGCGCAACCCGGGCACGATTTGGAAATGTTTCATTTCGCGCCAAAAAGGGCCCGTTTCAATTTAATACCTTAAGCTATAATAATATACGTATATATATTCGTTATCAGTTCAATCCCTAAAATCTTTACTTTAATATTTCAGTTATCCTGCATCAGCCAATCGCGAGCTTGGGTTTTCCTTCTCGTGGGCCCCGCCTCTCTTTCTCTTTCTCTCTCTCTCTATCTCACCAAATCTCTCTCTCTCTCTCCAATCTCTCTCTCTCCCACTATATATTCATAACCATACAGCCGCCCTCACCATCCCCTTCTTCGCGAGAAAACCCATCAAACCCTAACCCTAGCTTTCCGCGACCTCACCGCCGGTTCCCCCGCGACCTCGCCGTCGCCGTCAGCACCCTCAGCCTAGCCGCGCCTTCCTCCTCCCGTTCTCCCGACGACTCCCGCGCCTGCACCCAACCGCGACCTCGCCATCACCATCGCAGACCTCGCCGTCGACGCCACCTCTCGTCGTCGACGACTCCCGCGACTCCCCCTCACCTTCCTCGTCCCGACCTCGTCGTCGCTGCCCTCCTCCCCTCGCCGGAACACCAACAAGAGCCCTAACCCCTCGCCTAACCTCCGCTGTTCGCCGGAGAAACGCGCCGGCAACCTCGTCGACGCCACCTCCGACCACCTCCCTTCCCCCTCGACCACCAGAGTCGACTACCACCCTCACACTCGCTGCAGCACCCTCGTTCCAGCGAACTCAGGATTTTCCAGCCACCGTTCTTCGCCGTCGCTGCCTCGCCGGCGTTCCAGTGCCGTCGGGCCATCGTGTTTGCACCTTGTTTCTTCTCTGTGAGTTTTCCTTGTGCTTCCTTTTGGTACAATTCCTTCGCTGGTCGTATTTGCGTGTATCGTATCTTTGTTGCTAACTTGTTACCGATGACATTTTGCCGGAATCCGACCGTGCCGTCTTGGCGAACCCGACGCTCCAGCGAAGTCCCCTGGTCCGTGCGATCTCGTTGATCTCTGTTGGGACTCGATCCGTGGCCCGTGCTTTCATATCGCGTTTTCTGCCGACATCGCATCCGTGTTCCAGTTTGCAGACCGTCGAGGCAAGTATCTGAATACTTGCTTGAACATGCTAGCGTGCGAGATCTAGTCTTGCCACGTAATTTAATTCACACTATTTAATACCGTAACTTAATGATGGCATTTGATATCGTATTATTGCTGTTATCTTTATAATGGAATCGTTACAACAGTTCCTCGTAATTAATTAACCCACATCAATCCATGCTTTAACTAAATAAAACGACTGAATCATACCTGCTTAAACTGTTAAATCATTCATGAGACAATTATTATATTTAGTATAATTTCATGTAGTTCCTTAATTTATAATTGCGGATATTGCTTCACCTTGTGGCTATCGCACCCTAACGATGATTGAACCTGTTAATAAGAGAATATAAACATCACTGTGGTTATATGGAATATTGTGGTTAATTACTGTTTCCTGCTGCTGTTCATTATTGATTGTATACCTGTTGTGAGCACTTACCCGATTGCACGACATATTGGCCTGACTCTGCTACACCTGACATACATACATATCGACTCTACCTGTTGAAAGTAACCTGACCTGTTACCTGATCTCAGGCCTAATGCCGACAACCCTGACCTTTCCTGCTGTCGATCCAGACAGACCTACTTTTACTTGACTTGTGTTGGCATTAGTCCTTGACTACTGAATACCTGACCTGACATACATAGCTTGGGGGTATGGGGAAATCAAAGATGAACCTGACTTGTAGCTCGACAGTTCACTACCGTTCGAGTGTACACATTCCTTTCTGTGCCTAACGGCATGTCTCGGTTTCAGCCGAGAATATTGTGGCCGTGATCCCGGGTATGTACGGGGTAATACCGAGTGTACACTTTCCTTTCTGTGCCTTACGGCATGTCTCGGCTGCGGCCGAGAATATTGTGGCCGTGATCCCGGGTATGTACGGGATACTAATACTTTCCTTTCTGTGCCTTACGGCATGTCTCGGCTGCCGCCGAGAATATTGTGGCCGTGATCCCGGGTATGTACGGGATACTATTGGGTTACATCGACGATTCATCAATTGGTTTCAAAGACTATAGAGTAGAAAACCTGATAGGACAGTTTGGACACCATCGCACATTACCCTGTTGTTATTTCTCGTTACTGCTTTATTCATGTTCATAATTGCATTGCTTATTACCATGTTATACTTTATACTTGATGTCATGACGCGCTGACGTCTGGGTTTTGCATGGCCCAGATTCCGTACCTTTGTCGACGACCGAGCAGGAGTACTTCAGCCAGCAAGCTGAACAGTGGGTCCTTAGGGTTTAGTTTATTTATTGCTTTTCATTTCCAGATGTGAGCCCGCATTGTGGGACGTACTGTTTATTCATTGTATTGGATCATTAGCTTCCGCACTTATTGTTTATTGATTCTTGATATTATGGATTTGGACATGTATTAGTTTAGTTTATTTTTTCTGTTCTTGATATCTTTACAACCGTAATGTGACTGTGGACGGATGCGTCCTACCCACAGGTAGCATGGTTGGCTATGTCACGTGCCCAATTTTGCGTACTCTGGGAAGCGGGGCGTGACACTCATCGAATGAGGTGCTGGATATTTATCAAGGAATACCACTATGCAAAGCAAGAAAAAGTGAAGCTATCAAAACAAAACCGAGTGGGTTGTAGCATTTGCTATTTTTGCTTAAGAGGTCACTCCCGATGAAGGGATTTCGGCTCTTTCCTCATCGAATGAGGTGCTGGATATTCATCAAGGAATACCACTATGGAAAGCAAGATCAAGGGTTACCTTTTTTTTAAAATTTTGATTCTACAACACCTTTAGGTTTCTTTTCTTTCCATTAATCTCATTAATGAAGTCCCATCATTTATGTTTCCCTAAACATCACAGAAAAAGAAACGAAAATAGAATGTACACTTATGCCATCCGCATTCGCCACGGGACCTCGACATGCACCGTTAGGTTACTTAACTAACGGCAGAGCGGGGGCTGGATTAGCGCGGGTGCAAAACATAAGCAACGTTTATTATATATATCATATATATATAGCATTCATCTCACGCAGTTATATGATCACGTCACAGAACACAAGCAGCAGAAGTCAACATATGAAATATTGGATATATTAGGAGGTCCGTGTTTTAAATTCATCCAGTAATGAAAAACACGGATTCCACAGTCGTGATGAATAGCAAAACCCACATCCCTAGACCCCTACGAGAGCGGCAAGTAACCTTGCCAATTCTAGCGTTAGGAGACCCAGTCTCGACTCCTCGAGATGGTCTCCCACTAGACTCTAGAACTCGGTTACTTGTGCTCCCCGCCTTGGGTCTATCCTAATGCAGAAAAGTAAATAATATACAACAATAGTGACATCATCCTGAACCCAGAAGTGTCCCAATAAAAGAATATTACATACAATTTTACATGAATGAAAATTTAAAAAAAAAACTCTCATCTCACGCAAAAACCACCCGGCTATTCAATCTCGACGATCCAATATAACATATCACAGCAACACATAATATCACATATCACAACATAAGTAAATATGCGTATCCTGAATTCCGTTGAAATATAGCAACGAGATCAGGGATACACTACATATTACACTTTACGGTCACAGAAAAGAAATGAAAAACTACAATAATTAAAATCCACAAATTCCTTAGACATCATAAACCCGGAATATCGCATATTCTGAATTTCATGCCTAACCTCTAAACCTTGCATTTTAGTCTCAAATTGAAAACTCTTTTCAATAAGCATTCGGATAATTCAACAAGATTCCCGACTAAGTGTTCGCGTACTATACGCGATTGCGACGGAGTTTTGATCCGAATTGAAATTTCGTGGAAATCGATCAACCGACTCTAAAATGCTAGATTTATAAAATACTAACTAGTTTTCACAAAACTAATTATTGTGGATTCTAAATATTGTATCACATATCATCATAATCTAGACGATGTTAAACATTTCGATCGAATGATCAAACACCCACAAATCACAGAGACCTCAACAACTTGAGCCTCACTAAAAATACCCAGAAAACCTAGCATCACAAAATGGAGCAGCATAAGAAAAATGAACCCCTAACTCCACAACCTTGCGGCGGAACAGTGGCCAAAACAAGGGTTAGGCCGCGGTTCCGCGGCGGTTAAGAGGAGATGGGGCCTCGAATTTCTTGGGGCTCTGATCAGTCGAAAATACTGCATTTTTAACACGGAAATTTCCCTATCTTTTGCACTCATCTAGAAGTGTTCGGCATTCATATAGCACATATTAGCAAATCAGTCGTTAAATATCAGATTGTATGTGTTAGACTTTAAAACCGGCATTTCTAAGGAAATTGACTGTACTTTATGGCATCGCATCATCCCTATATTGTGCAACACTTGTCTCGAGAAATTGTGCAGGAAAATCCAGAAGAAAGGCCAAAATTGTCATTTTGCTGATCAAACATTACGCCAACTCAAAGACCTGAGAACTAGTAGCAATACAGAAGGCCAAATGAAATTCAACACATCAAAACAAGGCCCAAATATTATAGAGGGAATTACCAGAAAAGACCAAAGCCCAAGGCCCACAAAGAGTCGCGGATCCGCGGCAGGAGCCTGCTTGCGCCGCGGATCCGCGGCGGTTCCAAGGCCTTAGGTCCCCATTTTTGGTGCAAAACTTTTCTCTCAAGGCCCACAGTCATTTCACATATGTCAAATTCCAGAATTCTCGCGAAGCTTCTGCCAGATCAGCAAGGATGATTAATTAAGTTAATCTTGATTAAGCTAATCAAACTCCTAACAAACTACATCTAGAAGCTTCTCCTCAACAAACTTTTGGAGGGAAATTCAAATTTCCTCAACAAACTTTTGGAGGGAAACTTAAAATTCAAATCCTAGATCTAGGGTTTTGATGTCTATAAATAGGAGCCTAGATCTAAGGGTTGAGGTTAATCTTTAATCAATCATTAGTGGTTGAATTCCTTAATCTCTAATAGTAGTTCAATTCTCCATCTTCTTCCACAAGTCTAGTGACAAGACTTGTGCGAAACCCTAACCCTAATTCCAATCCAAATTCAAGATCCCGAGTACCAATCAAGCGAGAAGCCCTTCAACCTTTTAGGAGCGGAGCCGATCTTCAATCGAGCAAGTGATCCAAGCCGATCCGCGACTCACGGAGACGAGCAAAACCAAATCGATGATCAAGTTCTTCCTCTTGCAGTTCTTGAGCGATTGTAATGAAATTGTTGATATAAATAAAAGGTGAAATTCTTTAATCTTGCTTTCTTTAAATTCTTGCATCATGATTCGATCTCAATTTTTAATTGTGGTTCTTGTTGTGATGTTTGAGTAAAACTCCGCTCGTCAAGGAGTCGAGAAGATCAATAGAATGATGATGTAACAAATCTTAAAACGATTCTTAAGTCCTACGAGTTTTGTAAACCCTAGCAAGTTCAAGAATCGATGACTTAGTTTCGTTGCGATGCTTTCTTGATTGTTATCGCTCGAAATTAGGGATCTACGATCGTTTCTTGAATTTACTAGAAGCTAGAATGAGAATGATATCGACGAAGGAACAGGGGATAAATGATGAAACCCTAGTTTCACTAGAAATCCCTAATTCTCGTCGATCATCATCGATCTAGTATCAATTCATCTAAGGATAAGAATACGTCATCGTGAGATTGCATCACATCTATAGATCCGATCGATTCCTACGAGCCTCATTTAGATTCTTGATATTTGGTTTGGAAAAATTATCAAACTCTCAATTCTTGATTCTATCTTTTTCTTGTTATTAGATCTAGATTTTCTCATTCTTGAACTTCAAATACAAATCATGAATTGTTTGTTTTCTTTCTATTAAAGTTTCCACTCATCTAATTCAAAAGACGAACGATTACACATTCCCTATGGACGATCCGCACTCGCTAACGATCTACATCCGACACCGTAGTTGATTACGGTCAAATAATTTTTGGTTGTGATTTCTATACAATTTTCATACTACACATCCTAAAATCAAATCAATCAAATGGAGCCATTGCCGGGGATCATTTGATTCGATTCAAACACAAACAAGAATTCATTCAATCAAATGGCGCCGATACCGGGGACCATTTGATTTGATTTACACAACAAGAATTCAAACAATCAAATGGCGCCGTTGCCGGGGATTGTGCGCTAATTGTTCGTATTTTGAAATTTGAGTTGAAAAGTTTATTCCATCTAAATTTTTAGATCAAAATTCGCGCAAACACTAATACGAGTTGTTGTGATTTGTTGCGAGGAAATCTGGGATCATTGGAGCTGGAGAAAAATTTTATAAACTTTTCAGAGAGCTGAGAAGTTCAAGTGGAACAGTGTCAAGAAATTTTGTGCAGAGATCCCAAGATCCGACCGTGATTCCGCGGCAAATACCCCCCTCCTGCGGCGGTTCCGCGGCAGCCTTGCATCATCACTGCACCAAAATTTCTCAGGTAAATCCTCACTTTCTTATCTCTCTCTCAATCTGCTCCAAATAACATTTTGTGCAGGTTTCTTTGCAAAAATCCCAGCGCCGCAAAAAGCAAAATAAAATTATGCTTGTTTTGATTTTTTGTGGTTGTTGCATAATTAATACGGACATTAAGGGGCAAAGACCAAATCCAGATTAGGTAGGGAGTTCATTACCCTTCCTAAGCCCCGAAAATCACAAACTTGCATCCGCATTTACCCTCATTAATTAAAAAAGATCTAGAGATGACTCCAAGGACCGTCGCGCTCACTTAGGACAGAAGAAGGTCGTGGGTAATTCATTGCTTATCCGCGTTTTCTTGTGGTGTCTAAGGCAAGTGTGTCGAAAGCTTGTGGTTATTAATTAGGCCCACTACTTATGTAGTGGAGTACCTTCCCACTTACCTGGCACTTACCTGGCCACAGGGGGACAAAGAGGCAGTGGAGGATTTATCCTGCGACTTGTCTTTTGGCAGTTAGGAGCGGTCTAGAGATTGGACCTAGGTGACCATAAATTTTAGGGTTGCTTGTTGCATTTGTTGTGATCGCATCATCTTTTCAAAATCCGTATCATTTTTCAAAACAAACACCGCATTCTTTCATCATTCCCCTAATTATAAAATCACGCTGCCACTTGTACTAACCCCTTTTAGTGCAAGATAGGCTGGACACGGGTTTCCAGTGCCTGTTAAGTCCGCGTTTCCTTGATCGACCCAAAAGTCGGTATATCTACATTTACCCTTTTCTTTACCCACCACCACACCCACATCGATGGATCCGTCTCCATCGAACTTCTTTACCACTACTCTGCCGCCGTCCGTTGGTGCGCAGATTCCATCTCGCATCTCTCTCCAAGAGAGGTGCTATCTTACACGAGGTCCCCTTTCCACCTGTCTTTCCATTCCACCAGCCAACGAGGAAAATTTTCAAATAAAACCCAATACATCAAGCTTCTACCAAAATTTCACGGTCTCGAGTCTGAAGACGCATATGCCTTTATCACCAAATTTGAAAATGTATGCGCAATGATGGGTACTTCACAGCTTTCTGTGGATGCTTTGCGTCTTCGTCTTCTCCCATTCACCTTGTGCGATATAGCCAAGAAGTGGCTGTATAACACTACCGCACATTCCATTTCAAATTGGGAATAATTTGTCAAAGCATTCCTTAAGAAATTCTACCCACATCAAAAGACAGCTCGAGTCCGTAGCAAAATATATCAATTCACCCAGCTTCCAAATGAAACATTTTCACAATGTCTTGAACGCTTCAAGGATCTGTTAGTCCAATGTCCACATCACGGCATCTCGAGATGGGAACTGTGCCGAATCATATATGAGGGCATTAATCCTAACACAAGACAGACCCTTGAATTAATGTGTCAAGGCAATTTCATGACCAAAGATGATGGGGAAGCCTGGAAATTTTTAGAAGATTTCGCTGAAAGGTCTTTACAGTGGGAGAGTGTGAGTCAATCGTCTAGGGATGGCAATGATATTTCCATAGGAATTAGAGCTGAAATTTCAGCTTTACACAAGAAATTTGACGCTATGGAAAACAAATTTTTAGCTGCCGCCCTAAATCAAATATCACTCTCCAAAACTGTATGTGGTTGTTGTTCTGATCCTTCACATCTCACGGAAGAATGTCCACGAAATTCTCTGTTTCAAGGTCATGAGCATATCAATTCTGCTTACCAACAAGGACCTAGAAATGACCAATTTTCTTCCACATATAATCAAGGTTGGAAGAATCACCCGAATTTTGCTTGGAACCAATCACAAACTCAAAACACGGTTCCAACCCAAAATAATTTTCAAAGGGTCCCTCCACCACAACAGCAACCACAACTTCAATTGAGTCAGCACCCCTTCCAAGCACATAATTTTCAAAATCCGGTCAACACACCCGCACCATCTAGTCCTTTGCAGTTGACCGGGACCGATAAATCCTCTTCATTCATAAACTTGCTTCTAACAAATATGATGCAAGTATCGGCTGAAATAAAGACTTTTATCGATGATATAAAGAAAAACTCAGCGTCCCAAGCTGAGAGTATTAAATCGATGGAAGCAGAAATTTCACGATTAAAAGCCGAAATGAGTGCAAGAGAGAAAGGGAAACTTCCAGCTCAACCTTTACCCAATCCTAGCTATTCACATCATGTGGATGCAATCACGTTAAGATCTGGAAGAGTGCTTGACACTCACATTGGGGAAGAGTTTGATGATACTGATAAATCAATCAATGATACCCCGGCTGAGACCTTTCCTTCCACTTCTATTTCTAATTCTAACCACAGTTCTTCTACCCCACCACCTTCTTGCGAGCCTATTCTTCGTTTCCCAAAAGGCTCGCCACCTCAGCCCATCTCTTCTAGTTCACAAAAAACGACCCCCACTTCTATTTTGGGATCGGGTCCACACACACTTCCGTCTCCTATGATGGACCCAGCGCTTATTGCTAAAGCACCTTATCCTAATCGGTTAAGGGCTAACAAATCGAGTCCACATATGGAGAAGATTATGGACATGTTTAAGCAAGTTAACATCAACATCTCTCTCCTAGATGCCATCAAACAAGTTCCGTCCTATGCGAAAACTCTTAAGAACTTGTGCACTAGGAAGAGGAAGAAACAAGTGCCCAAGAAGATATTCATGGCAAAGACTGTAGACACGGCTTTCCCCCAACAAGTACCGAGGAAACGTAAGGACCCTGGCTGTCCTACTATTTCCATTTCTATCGGGGAAAAACACATCAACCGTGCTCTACTAGACCTTGGTGCTAGTGTTAACTTGCTTCCTTTCTCAGTCTATGAGCAGTTAGGGATCGAAGAGTTGAAGCCAACCCATTGCACTCTCCAAATGGCTGACCGATCAATCACCAAACCTAGGGGTGAACTGGAGGATGTGTTAATAAAAATCGGGGAATTCATATTCCCTGTAGACTTTATTGTAATTGATACACAGCCTGTAGCGAACCCACGGAATCAAATTCCGGTGATTTTAGGTCGCCCATTTTTGGCCACTTCCAATGCAATCATCAATTGTCGTAACGGTTCTATGACCCTATCTTTCGGGAATAGGTCAATAGAGCTGAACATTTACAAGTTGGGAAGTGTACCCTCCGAACCTACTGCTCAGGTCTGTTCTGTCGACTTAATGGATGTCGACAGCAGCGAATTTGATGATCCTCCTGATATCGATCTTGACTCTTTTCTTACGTTATTGTTTGACCCAACTATGTATCATACACATACGGACTCTTCCACCAAGTTGTCCGGGTCAACAACTAACACTGATTATGAACCGTTTTTAGAGTCTGAAGATCACCCCGCGATTTGTGATGACATTATTCATCGGGGTATGGATGGAACTTTTGAGGAAATCTTCGCTGATGAACTCGCATTTTTGAATGACACGGGTGTTGAGATGAATCATCTCCCAAACAATGAAATTGAACCTCCACCCCTTCTTCTGAACTGTAAAAAGAATGCGAGTAATCCATCACATTCACTGCATCGTCTCTCCAAAATGAGACGCACACACATTCTATTCCACCACTTAACCTTTCTCCACTTCTTCTTCCACCAACCAGAGCACTGCATTGATAAAAAATTTGAATGGTTGGTGTTAACTTTCGGTCTTTGCAAAGCTTGGCATCGACCAATGATTTTTGACCCCCTCATGTGATTTTCAAAGCTTAACATTGCATAACTCAAGTTTGGGGGGGTATTTTTTCTGGCTCTTGGAAAGAAAATTTTTACAAAATTTGGAGCCAAAAAATAAGTTTGGGGGAGGTTCTTCACTTAAATATTTTGCCCCCACTAATAAATTTCCTCCCAGGCTTACAGGTTTTTCGAGATTTAGCGGATGACAATAGTGAGGACACTGTTGAAAACAAGTTTGGGGGAGGTTTGTGCTTATTTTTGCATCATTTGCATATCATTTGCATAAGCACAAAACATTTTATGAAAACCTATAAAAATTTAAAAAAAAATTCAAAAAGATAAAAATATTTTGTATATAAATAAGATAATAAAAGATTAGATAGTGAAAAATTACATCCATGAGATTAGAAAATTTTAAGAAAACCAAGAAAATTAGAAGTTTTCTTATACGAACTAGTAATAAGTAGTTATGAACCGTTGTCCCAAGGGTTAGTAAGATGAAGGACGTCACTAATCTGAGGATAAAAATAAGTATGAAAAATAGTTTCTATTCTGGAAACCAAACATTTTGAACGTTGATACCCTTCTATTCGCACTTACACACGTCTTGAAGCCCGGGATAGTAGAGGATACCTTGAAATGCTCTTGTCTAAAAGCCGATGTATGAAGGAAATAAAGAAAAATGAAAAAAATATAAAATGGTGAGAAAAATGGACACTGGTTTTGTTATCACCAAGGGCAATAAAAAAATATATAGCGAGGGTGCCTCTTCACCCAGTGCCCTAAGGCCAACTGGTCTGGGAGTCACTGCTATGCCTAAGGTGGTGCAAGACGAGGAAAATACACCAAATAAGCAAACACATGAGTAATCGGTCGGTTGGTACCTCAAGAAGTATTAACGGTCGCATGAAAGTGTGTGAGCACATCTAAATATTCATTAATTAAAAAGTACTGAGGACGTGATTATGATAGCTTGAATTGAATTCTCCGGGTGTAGGGATAGCTTGAATTGAATTCTCCGGGTGTAGGGATGTCCTTTACACACACGCAGGGTGATATGATCGATGTTTGGAAGAAATATAGGAATGAAGAATAAGACGATGTTTTATTGAGGGAGGACGTGATTTCTGACATCTTTTCATGACCATTAAGATAGGGCTCATGACAACCGAAAAGCTAGCTTGGTTGGAAACCCTAATTTTCAAAGCTTTTCTTTTACAATTCTTGTCTTTAAATGTAATATTCATGATCTTTCTTTTATTATTGGATTTTGTGGGTGCAATCCGCTGAAAACCCTCAGGAGACAACACTCCTCCTACTAGGGACACCTAGAGGTTTAAAGGCTTGTTGCACGTGCTCAGTGCAATCGTGTTGCCTACGAAAGTGTGCTAGTTAGTTTTTCTCTTTCTTTATTTTCTCCTTCTTTTTAATAAAAAGTTCGCTCGAGACGATCGAAAATAAGTTTGGGGGAATTTGATCAGTCGAAAATACTGCATTTTTAACACGGCAATTTCCCTATCTTTTGCACTCATCTAGAAGTGTTCGGCATTCATATAGCACATATTAGCAAATCAGTCGTTAAATATCAGATTGCATGTGTTAGACTTTAAAACCGGCATTTCTAGGGAAATTGACTGTACTTTATGGCATCGCATCATCCCTATATTGTGCAACACTTGTCTCGAGAAATTGTGCAGGAAAATCCAGAAGAAAGGCCAAAATTGTCATTTTGCTGATCAAATATTACGCCAACTCAAAGACCTGAGAACTGGTAGCAATACAGAAGGCCAAATGAAATTCAACACATCAAAATAAGGCCCAAATATTATAGAGGGAATTACCAGAAAAGACCAAAGCCCAAGGCCCACAAAGAGCCGCGGATCCGCGGCAGGAGCCTGCTTGCGCCGCGGATCCGCGGCGGTTCCAAGGCCTTAGCTCCCCATTTTTGGTGCAAAACTTTTCTCTCAAGGCCCACAGTCATTTCACATATGTCAAATTCCAGAATTCTCGCGAAGCTTCTGCCAGATCAGCAAGGATGATTAATTAAGCTAATCTTGATTAAGCTAATCAAACTCCTAACAAACTACATCTAGAAGCTTCTCCTCAACAAACTTTTAGAGGGAAATTCAAATTTCCTCAACAAACTTTTGGAGGGAAACTTAAAATTCAAATCCTAGATCTAGGATTTTGATGTCTATAAATAGGAGCCTAGATCTAAAGGTTGAGGTTAATCTTTAATCAATCATTAGTGGTTGAATTCCTTAATCTCTAATAGTAGTTCAATTCTCCATCTTCTTCCACAAGTCTAGTGACAAGACTTGTGCGAAACCCTAACCCTAATTCCAATCCAAATTCAAGATCCCGAGTACCAATCAAGCGAGAAGCCCTTCAACCTTTTAGGAGCGGAGCCGATCTTCAATCGAGCAAGTGATCCAAGCCGATCCGCGACTCACGGAGACGAGCAAAGCCAAATCGACGATCAAGTTCTTCCTCTTATAGTTCTTGAGCGATTGTAATGAAATTGTTGATATAAATAAAAGGTGAAATTCTTTAATCTTGCTTTCTTTAAATTCTTGCATCATGATTCGATCTCAATTTTTAATTGTGGTTCTTGTTGTGATGTTTGAGTAAAACTCCGCTCGTCAAGGAGTCGAGAAGATCAATAGAATGATGATGTAACAAATCTTAAAACGATTCTTAAGTCCTACGAGTTTTGTAAACCCTAGCAAGTTTAAGAATCGATGACCTAGTTTCGTTGCGATGCTTTCTTGATTGTTATCGCTCGAAATTAGGGATCTACGATCGTTTCTTGAATTTACTAGAGGCTAGAATATGAATGATATCGACGAAGAAACAAGGGATAAATGATGAAACCCTAGTTTCACTAGAAATCCCTAATTCTCGTTGATCATCATCGATCTAGTATCAATTCATCGAAGGATAAGAATACGTCATCGTGAGATTGCATCACATCTATAGATCCGATCGATTCCTACGAGCCTCGTTTAGATTCTTGATATTTGGTTTGGAAAAATCATCAAACTTTCAATTCTTGATTCTATTTTTTTCTTGTTATTAGATCTAGATTTTCTCATTCTTGAACTTCAAATACAAATCATGAATTGTTTGTTTTCTTTCTATTAAAGTTTCGACTCATCTAATTCAAAAGACGAACAATTACACTTTTCCTGTGGAAGATCCGCACTCGCTAACGATCTACATCCGACACCGTAGTTGATTGCGGTCAAATAATTTTTGGTTGTGATTTCTATACAATTTTCATACTACACATCCTAAAATCAAATCAATCAAATGGCGCCGTTGCCGGGGATCATTTAATTCGATTCAAACACAAACAAGAATTCATTCAATCAGGCTCCATCAAATAACCTGCACAATTTTCTGCATATTTTTAATCTTGAAAATTTTAACTTTTGAAAAAATGGACAGAAACAATGAAAAATGCGGATTTTGAAGTTCGATCGAACACTTTAACGTCTAAAGACAAGCCCTAATGTTCTAGCTTGGCTCTGATACCATGAAAGTGTTTCCTAGCACCATCAAAGGGTTTATACCGGCATCAAGCATGCAATTTTCAAAATTTCTGGGTGCTAAGCTACACTATCCAAATATTTAACTAGATTATTAGGGTTTATAGTATGATATAAAAAGATTTACACTAAGTGAAGAATGCTACAACCTTTGTAGACCATATCCTTCTCTTCTAAAGCTCTGGGTAGTAGTCCTTACGACTCCACTAGGCTCCACTTGAAGAATGAATGAGCTTCCTTCGCGATTTTCGTGTCGAAGATGATCCATCTGAAGCTCTTGTAATTCAAGCTAGCTATTCTAATCTCCTATTAGTGAAGGAAACAACCTAAACTTAAGTGCTAATCAAGTGTGGGATGATGAAATAGGGGTGTTAAGCTCACTTAGTATCTTCTAAAGCCCGAGGGTTCACAACACATGTGAAGGTTAGGGCTAGAAGTAAGATGGAGAGGAGGAAGAAGGAGAGCAAGCAAAATGAGCTAAGGGAAAAAATGAGCAAGTGTAGAATGACTCTTCATTCCCCTCACTTATTGAAGCATCCATTATTTATCAAATAAATAATTAGAACCATACTTTAATAGTGAGTCAAAACCAATAAACTAATGAAAATGCCATGCCTCACCCATACCCAAAATATCTCCCCATTTTCCACCTCTTTTTCTATTTTCTAAAAATGGAAAATCCAAGCCATGCTTCATAATATATATATATATATATATATATATATATCATATATATATATATCATATATATATATATATTAAGAAAAGAAAATAATTGGTAAGCATAATATTAGTTAATATATAATTATATCAAATATATATATATCAAATTATTAAATCAACACTTGATTTAATAATACGGTTATATCACATATAACCGACTAATATCATTTCTTTGTATATCATATTATCAAATCAACACTTGATTCAATAATCCGGTTATATCACATATAACCTAATCGATAACATTTATTGCCAGATTAGAATACGGTATCACATACTCGTATTTAATCAGGCCCCTGCACATATCAGCATATGTGCCCTACTTCGTTTCGCTTGAACTATGAAACCTCTATGTGGGAATCTAAAGACTTGTCAATACGCCAACAGTAGGTAATGATCGCATCAGTTACCCATAAGCCGTCGGCGGTACTAGCTGAACGTAACGGCTACCCAGGTATTGAGCGAATAGAAGAGCAACAAGCAAGCTTGTCCAAACTCCCATGAAGCCTATAAGTAACACTTACCATACAGTCCGGTCTCTTCTCCTGATATGTCGCATATCAAGTCTAGGGGTAGAATCGTCAGACCCCAGTAACTTGATAAGTCATGCCGATGTATGGCTCATAACGGTTTGAGAAACTACCGATAACACTTATCAGTAAATCTCATCAGCCCTGGCCAGGGACTTACTGTTATAGTCAATCGAGTATAGCGCAACATCAACTCCCAATACCGGAAGAGACGAAACCTATCCTATCGCTCACTGCCTCCATGTGACTCGGGACTGTACCCAAAATCCACTTATTTACACGACTCCTTTGAGCCATGGTAGGGAGGAAATCAAAGCACGGTAGGAGCCACACAAGATAATATGATGATCTCGGTTCTACAGACTAACCTGTACCAGTGTCACCAGAGAACTGCTATCTGACGATAGGTATGGTACCATCTAGGAGTTCTCGGCGAGTCCTGTTCGGTGTATCCATTCTTTAATGAGCACATGTGTACAATCTTTGATGTCAAACACCAATGGTTATGGGATCAACCATCGCCCCATACAGGGTCAAGAAACATACACACTAGTCTACTCTGGAATATCGTTATCCCCTCGATTAGGAACAATTAAAGGATGTGCTTGTGGACCACACAAGTCCCAGTAGTATGATCTGCATCATAGTCCTGGTAGGCAAGCAAACATTCTAAGAGCTTTATCAACATGTATCAGAGAGACAGTATAATAATACAAATGTACATGTTAAGATAAAGAGCAACCAAATAGCATATTATCATGTCGAGCAAGAAAGTCCTCTATATAAATTTCCAAGCATCCATATTATCATACAATAATGGCCTCTAGGGCATACATATTCCTAACAAATATTGCCTTAGGGCCCGCGCCGACGGTCGGAACAAGGCCAAATTGCCACGTGCTTTACACACACACCTCTTCAGCTACCCTTAACTCCCATGCACTGTTTGATTTCCCTACAATCAAATAAAGACCTTTCAATTCACAATTTAACACAATTTGAATGTTTTTTAATCTACAATTTTAATTCCTAAACCTTAATTCTCCACTATAAATACCACCCCACGCTTTGGCTCAGCACCATTCTGAAAATTCTACCCAAAACTCTCTATAAAGTTCCTAAGTGCAAGTGGAGTAAAGTGGAGTTAACGAACAAGTTAGTTCCGGTGAAGATTGAAGCCTATTCCGAAGCTCCCAAGATGCCACGAAGACCCTCTTCCTTTTCCTCACCCTCTTCCTAAGCTTTCTAAACCGTAAGTCCCTCCCAATTCTCCCCATTTTCATTGATACTCATTTTAAATCAAATATCGGTAAAAGTGGAATTATTACCGATATCATCTTTTCTAAAACCTATAACTCCATTTTCTTTTATCATTTGGACACTCTAAATTTACCACTTCACTTGTAATCTTAATATCAATGTTTAGAATCAAGTTTAACCAAGAATCTCATGTAAAACAATCATAATTGAACTTTTACATTAAAATACCTTGAATTTTGTTATCACATATTTTCGACAAAATTGCTTAACAGTATCTTTAGGAAAACTTCACGGGTTAACGACCTACCCCACAAGCACATTTGGTTTCATAGCACGATACCTAATGGTATGTATTTTTGGTTCGAAAATAGTATTTACAATAAAATACCACATGATTCTAAAACCGGATTTCTTTTAAAGCGGTATTTCATTTCCATTGCGATTATACATCTACAACCCTCTTCAGGGGACCCGCTAATGGATGGTGCGGATTATCGTACATCCTTGGGCTAGTAAAGCGGGATGCAGACCTCCTCACGGAGCATTCGATCTCGAAAGGATTTAAATACGTTTTTAAGAAATACGAATTTTCTAAATAAAATAAAATTATTTTTAAAATTAAAATTATATAAAATTATAAATCCATATTTTCAAAATATAATAAATCTATATTTTTCTAAAAAATTAAAGATTAACAAATGCCAATAAAATGTCATCAAGATACCAAAATGGACAAGTTTTTCAGTAAAATACCATGAACTTTCAAATGCTAAGTGTTTATCATTAAAATACCACAATACTTAAAATCCATGCTCATGAAAACTCTAATTAATACTAATCACCCTCGAGATTTTATTTTTTAACTATATTAAAATATTTTTCACAAAACCCTCTCGAGATATACAAAATAACAATATTTAAGGACTTTAGTAAATATAGATTTAAGCGGGATCAATTCTCTTGAGCCCCAGGGAGCCGGAGAAAGTGAGTGCTTGCCTATTTAAGATAGACAACCTAACGGCGTTATCAATGGTAATTGTTTTGGAAAAATACACAAATCATGTCGTCTGTGTGCAGCAGTTGCCGATGACTCCCGATGCTAAGAATTCCAGAGTTTAAATCAGTTTACAAGAGTCTGACTCGGTCTGAGTCCAACCTCAAACCCAAATCCAAATTCAAACACGAATACTTGATCATGAACTTGAATACTTGAATTCAATCATCAATATCAAACATGTATACTGAAAGTGTGTCTTAGCATCTCTACTAGGTTTCCACATGCATCAAGCATGCAATTTTAAAAAATCTAGAGTTCTAAGCTACACTAACCTAGAATCGAACTAGAGAATGAGGGTTTTATGCAAGCTAACTAGTTCTATAACTAAGTGAAGAAGATTACAACCTTCGTATACCAAGCCCTTCACTTCTAAAGCTCTAAGTAGTAGTTCCTAGAACTCTTCTTGGCTCCACGTGAAGAAAGGATCGAGCTTGCTACGTGATCTTCGAAGCCGAAGATGATCCACCTTGAAGTCTCTCTAGGTCAAGCTACTACTTCACTAATCAAAGTATTAGTGAAGCAAACAATCTAAACTAATGAAAAACCCTAGAGCTTAGAACTCAAGAAGAAGAAGATAATAAACTTGGGTGAGTTTGTGATAAAAAAAATGAGAGAGTGAACCATTAGCTCAAGATAATGTTGTGATGAATAAATATCTAGAGAAAGACAAAGAGAGAGGATGAGTCATGGCTTCTCAAAGCTTCTACAAGCATCCAAACCATGACTCATTTTCTACTCAATTTAATTTTCCTTCTAAAATAAATCATCACAAATATCTTTAGCCCTAGGTGTGAGTCTCATACACCCATATTCTATGTATCATCAACCATGATACAAATACATTTTATATATAAATATATATATATATATACAATTATATATCATGAGAAGAAAATCATTAGTGAGCAATATTAGTTAATATATATAAATATATTAATATATATCAATTTATTAAATCAACACTTGATTCAATAATCCGGTTATATCATATATAACCAACTAATATCATTTATAGGTATATCATTTTATCAAATCAACACTTGATTCAATAACCCGGTTATATCACATATAACCAACAACTTCAATATTCAATATCAAATCAACACTGATTCAATAATCCGGTCATATCATATATAACCAACCAATATCAAATATATATACATATAACAAATCATTGAATCAACACTTGATTCAATAATCCGGTTATATCACATATAACCTAACCGATATCATATATCGCAAGATCAGAATACGGTATCACATACTCGTATTTAATCAAGCTCCCGCACATATCACCATATGTGCCCTACTTCGTTTCGCTTGAGATAGGAAACCTCTGTGTGGGACTCTAAAGACTCGTAAATACGCCAGCAGTAGGTAATGATCACATCAGATACCCATAAACCGTCAGCGGTATGAGCTAGACGTAACGGCTACCCAGGTATTGAACGAATAGAAGATCACAAGCAAGCTTGTTTAAACTTTCGTGAAGCCTATAAGCAACACTTACCGTACAGTCCGGTCTCTTCGTCTGATATATCACATATCGAGTCTAGGGGTGGAATCGTCAGACCCTAGTAACTTGATAAGTCATGTCGATGTGTGGCCTATAACCTTTCGAGAAACTACTGATAACACTTACCAGTAAATCTCATCAGCCCTGGCCAGAGACTTGCTGTTACAGCCAATCGAGCATAGCACAACATCAACTCCCTATACCGGGAGAGACGAAACCCCTCCTATCGCTCACTGCTTCCGTGTGACTCGGGATTGTACCCAAAATCCACCTGTTTACACGACTCCCTATAACTCTGTCTGCTGAAGGCAACCACTAACCCTGTGCTGACTGGACCCGCAAAGCAAACACTGTCCCTTGGCACGGCGACAGTCCTTCTGAGTATGACCGGTCCTATGGTAGTAACCGCGGACTAAATCCTTCCTATGTTGTTGCTGCTGCGGCACGAAGTGACGCTTTATCTGCGTCATTCCTGGCATGTGAACTGGTATGACCCCTCGGGATGATGTATGAGTACGAGCTGGATTACTGGGGGCCTCCTGTCAGTTGAGCTAGGGTGTTTGAATTTATTGATTAGGTTCTCCTGAATTCATGCAACGTTGGGTACTTGTGCGAAAGTCTGCAACTCGAAAGACGCAATCAACTGCTGCAGCTCAAAGTCCAGTCCCTGTAAGAAACGTCTGGCCCTGGTGGCCTCTGAAGCGACCATATAGGGAGCAAATCAGCTCAGACGGTTGAATTCTGCCGCATAGACATCAACAGGGCGGCCGTTCTGCTTTAACAAGATAAATCTTTCCTCCATTTCTGCTTTGGCTGTGGAAGGGAAGTATGATCCAAGAAACACTCTCTGAACTTACTCCATTCAATCGAATCATCTAGCCTGCTCTCTTCGACGGACCACCAATTACGGGCCTCGTCTTCTAGCTGAATCTTTATTACGTTTACCTTCTCCTCATCAGGGACCCGTGCGGCTGTCAATAGGTTCTCAACATTGACTAGCCATTGCTCGGCCTCAAGTGGTTCGGCTAACCCTGTAAATACAGTCGGGTGTAGTCTCCGAAAATCCGATATAGTGCCAGCCCTGGCAGGCATAGCTAGTGCAGCGACGCCCCCGGGGGCGGTAATAAGAGCTGAGGGTCCCCCCAATGCAGTAATTGCCCTAAGACCCTCAATAAGTAGCTCAGGATTTCTCTCTTGAGCTTCTGCAAGAGTCGTTAGTGCGTTCAGGATCCTCTCTGTGCGATCCTGGGAACTAGAGTCCGAAGAGAGGTCGTTTAGGGAGGTCATGTCGCTTAAAGATAGATAGAAGGATAGGATTAGATACAAAAATGAAAGCAAAGGATAGTGAAGTGAAAATAACGTAATAAAGTGTAAGTCACGTTATTCCTTTATGCTAAACCTGGCTCTGATACCAACAAAACCATGTCACGCCCCGCTTCCCAAAATACAGAATACGGGAGGCGACTAGGCTTGCCATGCTCCTATGGTTAGGGAATAATCCCGTCGTAGTCACACTTCGGCTTCTAGCATTACATGGTAATCAGTAAACAACACAGAAGTAAAGGAAACACAACACTAGTTTATTACATCAACTTTCATTGTTCGCGGTTTACAATAGTTCAACAGAAAAGAAAACTACTAAAGTTACTTTTAGGGAAAGCAGTAAAATGCTGAAAGTAAGACCCGTGTAGATCTCTGCAAGCTCGAACGGTAAATCTGACTCCTGGGTGGCATCCTCTCCAAATTCTGAGCATGCAAACTCAGGTTATCAGGGTGACACAATAACAATAATATAATAGCAATATAGTAAAGCATGAAACAAAAGGTAATAACAGTAGAAACAGTTGTCACGACCCGAAATTTGGCACATGACGGCCCTTAAACTATGCAACGTCTACAGGCGTAATGTAATTTAAGTAAGCCGAAAACCCATCAATCTAAACCATCAAAAGTAGTAAGAAAATAATAACATTTTTAAAACCTTTGAAATCTCAACCCAAATTCTTTAAAAGTCCAACTTTATTTCCTTTAAATTTTGGTAGCACCTCCTTTGTAAAAACCAACCCCAAAAATGGGTACAACATAAATATAAGTAAAGCATCCCCAAACGGGAGCAAAAACACGCCCAAAGGCGGAAAACAACCACCACAACAGATATACGACGCCGTAGCGAAGAAATAAAAGACGATATAAATAAAACTGCATAAAAGACATCCAAGTCACCAAAATAATATACAATATCGTCCTCACATCAAGTCTCTAAGTCATACAAGATAATGGTAGATGGAGAGTATAGGATACAACGAATATACAATGAACATAAACAACATCGGATAACCGCAAAACCCACCCAAGCAAAACTGCACACTATGAGCCGAAGCGGTATCCACAGCAAAAGATGATAAGATAGATGAATAGCCTGCCTCGACTACTCTGGGGGATAACCTGCAAAACACTGTGGCACAACGGGATGAGTTTCCAACTCGTGAATAGTAAATAACATATGCAGGTAATCGCAAATATGCACGTACAACGCGAATCTAACATATGCAGGCTAATAGTAATAAAAGTCATATGTGTGCAATAATCATAAAAGGTACACTAGCAGGTACATCTAATACATGAAGCAATAATATGACAATCTGTATGCAACAATCATGTAAGGTACTCCATCAGGTACTACCAATACATGAAGAAATGATATGACAATGTATATATGCAACAGTCATGAAAGGTACTCTAGCAGGTACAACTAATACATGAAGTAATGCATATAAAATAAAGTATGTAAATGCAACAGTCATGAAAGGTACTCTATCAGGTACTACTAATACATGAAGCAATGCATAAACAATAAGTATGGAGTATGGAATGAAACATGTCATTTCGACGGAATCCTGACATCGTGGAAGGACCCAAGTCCATCAAGATAATCCAAATCCCAATTTCCTCAAACCAGCCCCCAAATTGACTCTCATATCATGTAAGTCTCATAAATCCTGAATGTACAATATCAAGTAAATCTCATATATCCTGAATGTACAAATCAAGTAATCTTATATATCCTGTATCCAATATCAAGTGAATCTTAATTATCGTGAATCCAATATCAAGTGAATCTCAAATATCCCGAATCCAATATCAAGTCAATCTCATGTATATCCTAAGTATATTTGCATGAATAATTATGATGGTGTATATATATATTGATATATATACATATATATTAGCTCCCCATTCCACTAATATATATATATATATATGCATATATAATAGCGTCCCATTCCACTGTTATATATACTTAGGAGTAAAATATCATGAAACTAATGTGTCAATCATCGACACGAAATACTGATCTATCAGGTGCTATCACCAAGATTAGCCTCTGATAGGTACGTAGCATACGCTATTCCGAAAACCCGAGTGCCCAGCTTCGACCCTTGTCCTTTGACGTATCCATACGTACATGACTCCCGTCGGTATCCCCATGATAACCGCCGAGTCATAGGTAATGTCACCGGTAGGTATGGTTCTCCTGTCATGCCTCATCGGCATGTTACATCAAAATCCCTTTCTTGCCCCGGGGTACCTCCGGGCCCTACCATGTACCCTCATACGGCCCCCGACTCCTCCTCGCATGGGGTATATATATCAGAACCGATAAAACTCATGGTGGATGCTGAAATATCATATCAAGAGAAACCGGTTTTTTCAAATAATGCATAATTTCATGAAACTACCACGGTCCTCAAATCCAGAGAATATCATGAAAAATCCATATCTCAATGCGAAAATCCATGAATATAATATACGCAACATAAAACTGAAATGCAAGCAAATAAAGGAAAAGCCGCTATTTAACTGCAACTAGTTAAAATATATATATCATGTGGTTTCTAATTTCTCCAATTCTACATAACATCAAATAAAGGTAAACATGTAGCTATAGCCAGATATATGCGTGAACATAAAGGTATATGTATCTACCTATCAGTAATGATGTAATATACCCTCTGGGTATAGGTGAAGTATGTATGCAAGGTATACATGTAACTAGCATATAAGCATGGCAAGGCATATGTGTAAGCATGTAGGTATACAGGTATGCTATATGTCATATACAGAAAGAAATATGAATCAATGTCTCAATGTCCCTAACCAAACAATATCATATAGGTATGTGTGTTGTGCGTGTCATGGCAATTATTGACGGTGTGTGTGGCATACAATCAGTGATCGTGCAACATGAGCCGTCAATAATAGTGCAGTGTCCTAAGGATACTAGTCCAAGCACAACAAATAACTAAGCAATAGGGTGTATGCGCAACTCTATATATGAAATAGAATATGCGACAATATATAACATCTCTAGCCCAGACGCATAACGCCATGCGGGCGATTCCCCTGTAGATGTTAAATCTACTCACCAACGCTCCTGGCTAAGTGAAGCCTACCACCTGTTTTCCCTTTGTCGCAGCGTCCGAAGTTCCCGCCTGCGAACCTAAAACATAAAACAACAAGGCAAGTATATATTAGCAATAGACCCAAAACAAGAACAAACTACGCTGACCAACGCGACAATACAAACGTACTCTCAAGTGTTTGTATTGTAGCTAACGTGCATAGTGACACTACGAAACCAACTCAAGAGCAACAGAACACAGAACACAAACCGTATCGGATAACGTAACGCATGAAACGAAACACAAGAAAACAAGCAAGTGGTCCCGGATTTTTCTGTACCAACAATTTGTAAAAGTTGCAAGTACCATGAGACCACATACAACTCCAGAGACCCCTACACCAAAATCCACACCCTAACTCCCTAGTCTGGCCGCAAATTGCGGCCAGAAGCAATAAAATTGCGGCCTTAACAAGAGGGAATGGGCTCGTATTTTGAGGGTGGGTTCTAGGTCACTACACTAGGTCACTGTGATGGGAACTTTTGCAACAATTACTTGGTTTGATAGCAGATCATCCCAGACCCAAAATTATACTAAAAATACGATATTTACCCGAAACGATACAAAACGCGTTCAAAACTGAAACTAACAAGCTACGCTACACCATAATTACCTACATAACAGAAAGAGATCATTACCTAACCAAAAGAACTCAAAGACCTTAGCTTCCCAAGCTCCAAGGCATCCAAGAGGCAAAACAAGTCCAAAGATGTGATTTTTCTGAGTTTTGTGAAGGATTTGATGAAGTTTTGTGTAGGGAGAGCAAGTGTTTAGTTTGGTATGAGAGAGAGATGAGAAAATAAAAGAGATAGAGAAAATGAGAGAGTGTGAGGATAAAGAGAGAGGGAGGTGAGTGTAGGGTGAGAGTGAGGTGAGTGTAACCCTTGTATTAAATTCCAATTAATTGATTCACACACACCATGCCACCTCCTCACTTCCAAAACACATATCTCTCTTCTCTCACAAAAGATCAAGGAGTTTAGGGTTAAGGATAAAGCAAGGGATTAGATTAAAGCAAAGATTAGATTAAGGGTTAAGTTGTCATGGTTGCTAAGAACAAGATTAATACAAACAAACCCTCACATTAACATGCACACGTGCGTGCATGCCGTAACAAATACTAATAAATTATTAATTAAATATTATAAAATGTGAGGAACCCGAATTGGTAAACTTTTTACAGTAAACCCGCATTAACGTCTAAACTAACACTAACCGAAATCTAAGGCGTTACAATCTCCCCCCTTATAAAAATTCGTCCCCGAATTTAAAATTCTCACTAAGCGTACCTTCAAAGAGATGGGTACAGAACTCCCAAATCTCACTCGTAGCCTTCCAAGTGATCACCTCACTATACGGCTACGCCCAAGGAAAACCCTCCACAGATGGCAAGACCCTTTGACCGAAGTTTCTCCACCAGCCGAACCACTAACACAATTGGCTGCCGGTGAACGAAAAGATCGCATCCAAGCTAAATGGTCTGGTGCTAAATCATGTGAGAAAGGTCATGAAGGTATTTGCGAAGTATAGACACAAGGAAATACGGGGCCAATACTCAATAATCTGGGCGGAAGTGCCAAATTAAAGGCAACGAAACTAACTCGCTTGAGGATCTCAAAAGGACCTACTATCCTGGGATAAGCTTCCCAAAATTCCACCCGTCATTCATCGGAAAAATCCATAGGAATACATGATCTCCCACTGTGAACTCAAGTCTGCGACCACCACGGTCGGCATAAGGCTGTCCTCATCCTGACCTGAACCAACTGGATAATCTCCGAAGTCTCTAGACTAGCTGGGGTACAAAAATCATACTCACGCAGAGTCAGAAAAACAGACTAGCGATCGACACAACCTACCAACAAACCTAAAGATTGCTAATTGGAACGTCTCCTGATAACAGCTATCGAAGGAGAATCCTAACAATGGCAAAAGACGATCCCAACTACCAACAACAATTAGTACGTACGCACAAGCATATCCTCCAGAGTCGGTATAGCCCGCTCTCATAAAACCATCATCCTGCGGATAGAAAAGCGGAGCTAAAGTTCAACCAGTACCCTAGGCTTCCTGAAGCTTCTGCCCAAGACGGCAAGCGAACAGGGTGCCTCTATTGGATACAACGCATGAAGGAACACTGTGCAAACGCACAACTTAACGAAGAACGATTGAGTAAACTGAGCATAACCGGACAACAAACACCCAAATGGAGTCACACTCTGTCTAGACCGGGGTAGACACCACAACGAAATTCATGGAGATCTGCTCTCATTCCCACTCCGGAACGGTTAAAGGTTACAACTCTCCAGCCGGTCTCAAATGCTCAACCTTAGCTCACAACAAGACAGACACCTGGATACGAAATCCGAAACTTCACTCTTCAATCCTTGCCCACCCGTAACTATCTCACAAGTCACGTCGCATGTTGGTGGAACTGGAATGAACACAAAAGCTGACTGATGTGCCTGCTCTAAGATTTCGCGTCTCTACCCATCAACAGTAAGTACACACAAACGCGTCCCTAAACGTAGCACACCCTGGTCATAAATCAAGGACTCCGAATCTTTACCCAGCCGAGTATGCTCAAGAATCTTTGACAAACGAGCATCAGCGGGCTGCGCCTCGCGAAAGCGATTAAGGAAAAGAAATGGACAGGCGCGGACATGAGCAAGCTATCCCCTCAGTAGAGGCAAACTTAAGCTGTACTCAACGATCGCACAAGAACTGTAAATCTGCAGAAGACTGTCTCAACAATCAAAACCCGCTGGAGGAAGATGTACATTAAGCTCTGGTGGTCCGTGAAAATCTGACACAACTCTCCGAACAAGTAGTGTCTCCAAATCTCCAACGCACGACCATCGCGGCCATCTCCAAATCGTGAGTGGGATATCCTGCTCGTACTTCCTCCAACTGTCGGGAAGCAAAAGCGATAACTCTATAATGCCACATCAACGCAAAATCGAGCCCCACTCGCGAAACATTACAGTCAAACAACAAAGTCGCCAGAACCAGAAAACAAGGCAAGAACTGGTGCAGTTGTCAACCGAGTCTTCAACTGCTGAAAACTCCGCACGCATGCCTCAGTCCAAAGAAAAGAACCTCCTTTCCGGTCAGTTCAGTCAACGGTGCAGCGATACACAAACAATCCTGCAGGAAACGGCGGTAAAAACCTGCTAAGCCCAAAAATCTGCGGACCTCCGTCCCGTACACAAGTCTGGGCCAAAGCTGTACGGTCTCGATCTTCCTCGGGACCATACGAAATCGTCTCCCGTAACTAAAAGACCTAGGAGTCGACACAAACAAGCCTGAAGGAACACTCCGAAAATTTAGCAAACGGCTGGGGCTCTCCCAATGTCTGCAAAGCAAATCCTCAAGTGCTGCTCCAGTTCCTCACGACACACTTGAAAAGACCAGAATGTCATCAATGACACAATAATAAACTGGTCGAGGAACGGCCTGAAAATATCTGGTTCATCATATCCACGAATTCTGTTAGGGCATTGGTGAGTCCAACGACACCACCAAAACACATACTTCCCATAGCACGCACAAAAGCATCCTTCGAAATGCCATCACTCCGAACCCGCAACCAATGATGACCTGATCCCGAACAAACTTAGAAAAAGTCTCGCACTCTGGAGCTGATCGAAGAAATCGTCAATGCGAGGTAAAGGATACCTATCCGCACCGTAAGCCGGTTCAATTGACGATCACTCAATACACAACCTCAAATTGCCGTCTTCCTCCTGACGAACAGAATAGGAGCTCCTCAAAGCGAAACACTCAGACGCACAAGCCCCCTAACAAACAACTCTGCAGCTGATCCTTAAGCTCCCTAAGCTTCGTCGGCTCATCTGGAACAACGTCGAAAAACTCTCGCACGAAAGGAACCTGTAACATTTCAAAAAGATAAAATATTAATTTTTGGGAATTTTTATAATTTAATATTATTTTATTGAATATTTTAATATTTTGGTATTATTAAATGCAAATAAATGGGGAAAAATTATGGAAAATTATGAAAAATTCTAAAATAGGGTAAATTAGAGAATTATGACATTTTAAAGTTTTTGTGATTAGTTTGACACTAATTTAGTGCTAATCGCGATTAAAAATCGCTAATCGGTTTTTAGCATTTTTGAGCAAAACATGCACATATCACTTTTTTCTACACTTGTGCATTTTTCTTGCCATGGTTTCTCATTTGGGTTTACTATTTATGTGAGAACGATTTTGAGAGAAAAGAAAAGGAAAAGAAAAGAGAAAAGATTAAAGAATTGAGGGTTGGTGAGAGAGTGAGGTATGGGCTCTTTTGACCTTGAGACTTAGCCATTTCTCCCATCATTTCCCTCCCTCTTCTTCCTCCTACTGCTGCTGCTCCTGCACTTCATCTTCCTCCCCTCTTCAACTCCTCACATCACCATGAAAGCTACACCAAAACCACACATCCATTTCATTAAAAATGTGCACAATCCCTAGATCTACACTTGGAGCTAAAGAAGCAAGGATTTGGGACACTAGGGGCAACTCAAGAATTTTCTTGAGTTGCCAAATGAGGTAATTACTGAACCATTAGCTTAGTTTTAGTATTACTTATACCCCATGTTTAGTTTTGAATCGATATTTTGCGATATTATGGACTTGAGGATAACCAAGTTAGGGTTTAAGGAAATTGGTGTTGTATTATGAAATTGAGCTCAGTAGAGCTTTTACCAACACCCTAGTGTATGAATTGGAACCCAAAACCTGAAGCTTAACCAAGAATACGGATTTTAGAAACCGATATCGGGGAAATTATGAAATCTGTGAAGGTTAATTTGAATCTGCTATCACCCGAGACACCCTAAAATAAAATTGAGTGGACAGTGACATGTGCAGGCACCATTGAACCAACACCCCAAACCCTAGCCCCCAACTCATCCGTACGGCCGCCAAATTTCCCATTCTGGCCGCAATTTGCGTCCAGAGCAGAGAGGAATTGCCTCGTTTTCTGTGCATGGCCCTATTTCCTCTAGTATTGACCCTGGGTACTTCTAGTTTTGACTGATTCCATCTAGGGTGAAATCTGGGACATATTTCCTAAGTTGCTGTTTTGGATTCGTGTTTCCGTATTCCGTATTTTTAAGTCTGAAATTGTGGATTGTGTTTTGCCTCGACTATTTGGCGTTTATACGACGATATAGAGGATTTATTGATGGTTTTGAAGGCGTGCCATAGGTTCTCACCTATAGGCCCCTTATCGTATCGTTTTGGATTTCATGTGCCGTTTTAGCTTGGATTTGGTTTTAATGCGCATATACGATACTTTGATATGTAGGTACCCATGAAGACTTTGGGACGACAAGCAAATACGTAGTGACGTCCGCAAATGACGATGCAAGGTGAGTAGATTATATCTACAGGGGGAAGTCGGGTGGATGGCGTATAGCACCCCCGCAGTCCGTAGATAGTATACTATGTAGTTTATTTGTGTGATAGTTGTAGAGTGTTATGGTTAGTTAGAGATAGAAATAACTAGCGTAGTTCCTAGTTGTGAGCTCTAGGATAGAGGTACACCAGCACGCACAACCTTGCATATTCATTATACTTGCACTGTGTTTGATGATATGGGATGACTTTGGAGATGAGTCGATGATGTGGGCTTGGTGCCGCGAGATCGGTGATTTGATACGATTCATATTTGGGATATGACTTGTGATTTGTGCGGGCTTGGGATGTGTGTTTACCCCCGCATGCATACTTTATTGATGGTATCGATTTGTACTAAACATAGAGTAGTACCCCAGATTATATGATCTGATGATGGTGATACCTGTTATGTGATGAGATAGTGAGATGTTGACCCGTACCCAGCTATTGGGATGCCGTACGATGATTTACCGTACGAGCCGATATTGATGATAGATCCGCACTCATAGCTCGAGGATGTCCTATGATACGTTCTTGAGGCGGGATCACCGACTATATATCTATATATTTATCGACTCAGATTTAGGTGGTTTCTATACCTCTCCCATTTGACTTGATACTTAGATCTGTAGTTGCATAGTAGATTCTTCACTGTGATGTTGATTATTTGATTTCCGCATTTTCATGCTATTCGCATCGCTTGCATATGTTTATTGCTACTGTTATCATGCTGTTAGGACACCAACACCATTATCGATGATGCGTATGTTCCACGTACACTGTTTGCCGGCTCACACACTTCATCATCGATAATTGCCATGCCACTACACTGTAGTACTGTTGCATGACTTCTGATATGATTACCTTTCTTTACATGTCGCATACATCATGGATTGATTGCATAGCACATCGCATTGGATTTACTTCTTGATGTTGGATTTTCATGTGATTTCTGGTTTGAGGACCGTGGGATTATTTAAGAAAGGATGCTCTATTTTGAAAAACCCGGTACCTCGTGATATGATATTTTGGTGCGTCCACCACGCGTTTTCTCGGTGCCGAGACGTGTGCTTGAAACCCGATTCGAGGAGTGGATGATCCGTTTGCGGGTTCGTGGTGGGCCCGGTATGGTTCCCCTCGGCAAGATGATCGATGGGTTTTGCCGATTGAGCCTGGAGGCGGGCGAGTACCTACCGGTGATTGTATTTGAGCTCGGCGGATATCTGGAGGATACCGACCGGAGTTGAGAGATGGGCGTACTGCCGGGGCCGAGGGCCGATTCCGCAGACATAGCCCGCGGGCCGATCCGGACTGACGGAGCCCGATGGATGAGGATTTACGTGTCGATGCTAGGCACGGGTTTCATGATGTTTTTCCATGATTTTGTTTATATCCTCATATTGCATACATGATGCTTATTGTCATTGGGTGACGGGTGGACGGGTTCCACATATATACAGACATGGATCATATACAGACTGGATTTACACTGATCATACTTCATTTGTATATATAACAGGGTATGAGGGCGCTGTTATATATACCCTTACACCAATATTAGTGGTATGGGACGCTAATATATGTGTATTGATATCCTTGATACTTCATCATATTTACTTCATGCAGACATACCTTATACTGATGACATGTTATTACCTGAGTACCTGGCACTACATACATATTTAGATGTTACCTTGCCACCTTATCATACTTCAGATGTACTCTTGTGGTTATATTACTGATTGTTGACCTAGGTTTATGTCTTGCATTCGGTTTCTGCTTGTAGATATTTCTATTCACGAGTTGGCAACTCACCCCCGTTGTGCCACAGTTCTTGCAGGTTCTGCCGTACAGGTTCCATTGCGGTATTTCTGGCACACTACTTTCTTGCGGGTGAATTGCTTTTGGTAGGTGGATTCTTTCGCATCAAGAACCACCATTGTATTTATTTTATTCATTGTATCTAGAATTTCCATCAACCAAAACTTGTATATTGTTTCAGACCTAGACTTTAGTGATGTATTATTCGACCTTAGAGTCGCGCTTAGTAGTATTGCGGTTTTCTTGTTGCTTTTGAGTTCTTTTGGTTTGACCCTCGTCTTTCGGCGTTGTATATTCTTATTGCTTGTGTGGTTGTGGCCGTCATTTGACGAAGAGCTAGCTCCCGCTTGGGGATGCCTTTATCATTGCATATATTGTTATCCTTGTTGTACCCCATTCGGGGCCAGTTTTACAAAATAAACTCTGCCGAAATTTTTAGAAAAGACTTTACTGTTTTAAAAATGCATATTCGGCTTAGATATTTAAAAACCTTGATTTCAAACATGTATTTCTTCACTTCTTTAAACCAGTTTCTTTATTTATTCTTAAAAATGGTTTTAGATTTCTGGGCTTTTGGCTTACTTGGATCAGATGGAGTCCTATAGACATCATATGGTTCAAGGGCCAGTCACGTGCTCTTTCGGGTCGTGACAGAACCCGGTCCAACAAACCCACTATGGCTCCGGTATCACGAATGAACGCCAAGAATTCCCGACATCCTCTCCTCAAAAGCCGACTAGCGAAAAAGGCTGAATTCAAGCTGTGAGAGGCGGTACCACTGTCCCCCTGCACAACAAGAACTGACTCGCCGGGAAAATAAAACCTGACTGTTTTCTCGCGGCAGTCCACAGACGCCAAGCACGTAGCTAACCAGTCCGTGGCCAGGAGAATGTCAAATCCAACATCTCTAGAAGGATCAAACGACGGACGAATCTCTATCTCCTATCCGATTGGCACATGACTGAAATACGTGTCACGCAACAAAAGAATCGCTGACAGAAGTTAACACAACAAACAACTAATCTAGCTAACACGACTCTCGGCCCAACCACGGCACAAAGTGTGTAAAAAAAACAAGTGCATCAAAAGAACATACAAATTAAGAATACATGGAAACTCTATATTGGACGCCCGCGCGTCCCGATGAGTAGAAGCAAACTCTCATGTCTGCCCCCTACCCGCAACTGGCCGGACTCCTCCTTTGCCAACCTGTTCCCTCTGAGCGAACCTTCCGCGTCCACGACCTCTCTGAATATGACCCTGACGCAGTGTTAGGGAACAACTCCTGATGTGGTGATGAAGGTCCCCGCACCAATAGCATCCACGCGATGGCTGCTGACCCTCCTGGGGATGAGAGCTGAACGACTGACCTTGTCCCGAGCCTCCGCTACTCCCGCGACGTGCACGGAATCTGTCTCGACGTCTAGGCCTCTGTCTCCGGGCTGGTACACTGGTATGAGTCCTCCACTGTTCCGGAACTCCCAAAGTCTCTGGAAGACGTGCCTCGTCAGCCGGGGCTGCATCCACTGGTGCTATGTAGGTGACGGAATGCGGTGTGCTGATCACAAGGAACAACTGGGTAACAGGGGTGACAACCTCCTGTCGCTGCGCTCTGCTGGCCTCAACCAAAGACCTCATCGTCTGGCGCAAATCCTGCATCTCTGCCACAAGCCTATCGATACGATCTGTCGAAGGCGGATCCATCTGCTCCTGTACAACGAGCATGCCATCCTGGTTAGTCCTTGTCCCACCCGAGTCAACTCTGACCTCGGCCCTCGCTACATCACTTTGAGTCCCCATAGTCATCGGCGGCAAAGCTATAAATTGAAATAAGATTCGATAAGAACACGGAAATCGAATCACAAGGATATGTATCATCAAGGAAGGAATTTCAAGCAATTTGTACTTAGGTCACTTTAGGCGGAGTACCGCGTCGTGAGTATGCCGCGGACATACACACACTACGTTACTCTGCTTAAGCTACCTACTCCATCATACCAAGGTCATCCTACACTCCGAAAGGTAAAACCTGGCTCTGATACCAACTTTGTCACGACCCGAAATTTGGCACGTGACGGCCCTTAAACTATGCAACGTTTACAAGCGTAACGCAATTTAAGTAAGCCGAAAACCCAGCAATCTAAACCATCAAAAGTAGTAAGAAAATAATAAAATTTTTAAAACCTTTGAAATCTCAATCCAAATTCTTTAAAAGTCCAACATTATTTCCTTTAAATTTTGGCAGCACCTCCTTTGTAAAAACCAACCCCAAAAATGGGTACAACATAAATATAAGTAAAGCATCCCCAAACAGGAGCAAAAACACGCCCAAAGGCAGAAAACAACCACCACAACATATATACGACACCGTAGCGAAGAAATAGAAGACGATATAAATAAAACTGCATAAAAGACATCCAAACCACCAAAATAATATACAATATCGTCCTCATATCAAGTCTCTAACTCATACAAGATAATGGTAGATGGAGAGTGCAGGATACAACGAATATACAATGAACATAAACAACATCGGATAACCGCAAAACCCACCTAAGCAAAACTGCAAACTATGAGCCGAAGCGGTATCCGCGGCAAAAGATGATAAGATAGATGAATAGCCTGCCTTGACTACTCTGGGGGATAACCTGCAAAACACTGTGGCACAACGGGGGTGAGTTGCCAACTCGTGAATAGTAAATAACATATACAGGTAATCGCAAGTATGCACGTACAGCGCGAATCTAACATATGCAAGCTAATAGCAATAAAAGTCATATGTGTGAAATAGTCATGAAAGGTACACTAGCAGGTACATCTAATACATGAAGCAATAATATGACTATCTGTATGCAACAATCATGTAAGGTACTCCATCAGGTACTACCAATACATAAAGAAATGATATGACAATGTATATATGCAACAGTCATGAAAGGTACTCTAGCAGGTACAGCTAATACATGAAGTAATGCATATAAAATAAAGTATGTAAATGCAACGGTCATGAAAGGTACTCTATCAGGTACTACTAATATATGAAGCAGTGCATAAACAATAAGTGTGGAGTATAGAATGAAATATGTCATTTCGACGGAATCCTGATATCGTGGTTTGACCCAAGTCCATCAAGACAATCCAAATCCCAATTTCCTCAAATCAACCCCCAAATTGGCTCTCATATCATGTAAGTCTCATAAATTCTGAATGTACAATATCAAGTAAATCTCATATATCCTGAATGTACAAATCAAGAAATCTTATATATATCCTGTATCCAATATCAAGTGAATCTCAATTATCGTGAATCCAATATCAAGTGAATCTCAAATATCCTGAATCCAATATCAAGTCAATCTCATATATATCCTAAGTATATTTGCATGAATAATTATGATGGTGTATATATATATATATATATATATATATATATATTGATATGTATACATATATATTAGCGTCCCATTCCACTAATATATATATATATATATATATATGCATATATAACAGCTTCCCATTCCACTGTTATATATACTTATGAGTAAAATATCATGAAACTAATGTGTCAATCATCGACACGAAATACTGATCTATCAGGTGCTATCACCAAGATTAGCCTCTGATAGGTACGTAGCATACGCTATTCCGAAAACCCGAGTGCCCAGCTTCGACCCTCGTCCTTTGACGTATCCATACGTACATGACTCTCGTCGGTATCCCCACGATAACCGCCGAGTCATAGGTAATGTCACCGGTAGGTATGGTTCTCCTGTCATGCCTCATCGGCATGTTACATCAAAATCCCTTTCTTGCCCCGGGGTACCTCCGGGCCCCACCATGTACCCTCATACGGCCCCCGACTCCTCCTCGCATGGGGTATATATATCAGAACCGATAAAACTCATGGTGGATACTGAAATATCATATCAAGAGAAACCGGGTTTTTCAAATAATGCATAATTTCATGAAACTACCACGGTCCTCAAATCCAGAAAACATCATGAAAAAATCATATCTCAATGCGAAAATCCATGAATATAATATACGCAACATAAAACTGAAATGCAAGCAAATAAAGGAAAAGCCGCTATTTAACTGCAACTAGTTAAAATATATATATCATGCGGTTCCTAATTTCTCCAATTCTACATAACATCAAATAAAGGTAAACATGTAGCTATAGCCAGATATATGCGTGAACATAAAGGTATAGCAAGGTATATGTATCTACCTATCAGTAATGATGTAATATACCCTCTGGGTATAAGTGAAGTATGTATGCAAGGTATACATGTAACTAGCATATAAGCATGTCAAGGCATATGTGTAAGCATGTAGGTATACAGGTATGCTATATGTCATATGCAGAAAGAAATATGAATCAATGTCTCAATGTCCCTAACCAAACAATATCATATATGTATGTGGGTTGTGCGTGTCATGGCAATTATTGACGGTGTGTGTGGCATACAATCAGTGCTCGTGCAACATGAGCCGTCAATAATAGTGCAGTGTTCTAAGGATACTAGTCCAAGCACAACAAATAACTAAGCAATAGGGTGTATGCGCAACTCTATATATGAAATAGAATATGCGACAATATATAACATCTCTAGCCCAGACGCATAACGCCATGCGGGCGATTCCCCTGTAGATGTTAAATCTACTCACCAACGCTCCTGACTAAGTGAAGCCTACCACCTGTTTTCCCTTTGTCGCAGCGTCCGAAGCCCCCGCCTGCGAACCTAAAACATAAAACAACAAGGAAAGTATATATTAGCAATAGACCCAAAACAAGAACAAACTACGCTGACCAACGCGACAACACAAACGTACTTTCAAGTGTTCGTATTGTAGCTAACATGCATAGTGACACTATGAAACCAACTCAAGAGCAACAGAACACAGAACACGAACCGTATCGGATAACGTAACGCGTGAAACGAAACACAAGAAAACAAGCAAGTGGTCCCGGATTTTTCTGTACCAACAATTTGTAAAAGTTGCAAGTACCATGAGACCACATACAACTCCAGAGACCCCTACACCAAAATCCACACCCTAACTCCTTAGTCTGGCCGCAAATTGTCGTCAGAAGCAATAAAATTGCGGCCTTAACAAGAGGGAATGGGCTCGTATTTTGAGGGTAGGTTCTAGGTCACTACATTAGGTCACTGTGATGGGAACTTTTGCAACAATTACTTAGTTTGATAGCAGATCATCCCAAACCCAAAATTACACTAAAAATACGATATTTACCAGAAACGATACAAAACGCGTTCAAAACTGAAACTAACAAGTTACGCTACACTATAATTACCTACATAAGAGAAAGAGATCATTACCTAACCAAAAGAACTCAAAGACCCTAGCTTCCCAAGCTCCAAGGCATCCAAGAGGCAAAACAAGTCCAAAGATGTGATTTTTGTGAGTTTTGTGAAGGATTTGATGAAGTTTTGTGTAGGGAGAGCAAGTGTTTAGTTTGATATGAAAGAGAGATGAGAAAATAAAAGAGATAGAGAAAATGAGAGAGTGTGAGGATAAAGAGAGAGGGAGGTGAGTGTAGGGTGAGAGTGAGGTGAGTGTAACCCTTGCATTAAATTTTAATTAATGCATTCACACACACCATGCCACCTCCTCACTTCCAAAACAAATATCTCTCTTCTCTCACAAAAGATCTAGGAGTTTAGGGTTAACGATAAAGCAAGGGATTAAATTAAAGCAAAGATTAGATTAAGGATTAAGTTGTCATGGTTGCTAAGAACAAGATTAACACAAACAAACTCTCACATTAACATGCACACGTGCGTGCATGCCATAACAAGTACTAATAAATTATTAATTAAATAGGAACCCGAATTGGTAAACTTTTTACAGTAAACCCGCATTAACGTCTAAACTAACACTAACCGAAATCTAAGGCGTTACAACAGTGTATGCAGGTAATCAGTGTATCAACACGCAATGCAATATATGATCCATGTTCCTATTGGTCGCTAGGTCAATTTGAAATCGAATTGTGAAAAAGAGCGATCATATTTAACGAGGGTCTCGTGCGTACTCGAGACTACGGCCCGCTGTTGCCCGGGACATAACCCTGTCAGCCGGACCGCTAAATCCATAACCTAAAATGTATGTAACAGTCGCTGTTCGAATGATCATCCTCTAAATCGTTAAATCTCGCTAAATAAAAGTTTCATTCGATTTCGATTTCCCCTTTTTTCCCAGGTTTCAATAACTATATGTATAGGGCTAGTTGTGTACAAGTACGCACCAATAACCTGGTGTTATTCACTTTTCACCGCACTGTTCACTTTTACGAATCATTCACTTTTCATTGGCATACTTGACACAACTAATCCAATAACACTCACATTCGACAATGCAATAATCGTCAAGAATCAATAAGAGTATTCGCTAGCACTAAAGGTATTACGGTCGGGTAAATATGAGAATTATGCCGCGAATCAAGTCATGTACAAAATGAATCACTACGTACCTTATAAGTTCAGAAAATCATATTAAATCATAAAATTGTAATTAGGCAATATGATACAACAGGGGTAGAAAGTAAACTTAATTAGCGATTCAACGAAATTAGTTTCAAATCAATCGGGTTCCGGGTTTGCGAATTACGGTCATTACTTTTTAAGTGTTCTCTGCTGGAAAGTCCAGTTTTTGAACTGAAGGTCCGTTTCGTAACACGTTTTACTCCCCGTTGGGATCATAATTAGGTGATTCTACAGTTCAACTATTTGTAGGGATATGAGTTAACTTTACAACGCAGAATACGGATCAACAATAATCGTCTTAGTTTAGGAGTTATGATCAATTTACTGATGAAGGGTGTAAACTGAATTTGCAGAAATCTGCCGTACACACTAATAGTTTAAAATGTGTTATAAATATCAAACGATATTGGAATGCAATAGGACCAGTACCGTTAGAAATCTAATTCAATTCTCTACTCTTTTATATATGATTCCACGCTTTTGCACATCTAAAAAAGGTGACACAGGTATTTGAAACAGATAAAAGTAGAGAATTCTACTCCGTACTGCAGTCCAGAGCCAAGATACTCCTCTATTTTTGCTATCAAAATAACATTCTAATCAGCAAATATTTTCACAAATTTAAAGATTAAACAGTCCTCTCCGTAACGAGCCCAAGCATGACATGATTCGATTTTTTTGGAATTAAATATAGATTTTACGGGACAACTTATACTGTAAAGTTCAGATTTCGTATCAATCTGCGAGGCGTCATTTTGTGATTAAAACGATATCGATTTACCACCAAATTTCTACAGCGTGTTTGTTAACAACATTAGGGTCTAAATATCATAAATTCCACCATTTTAGACTTTTTTTTCGCATAAAGTTTATATCAAACACCTAGGTTAAGCATACACGTGTACTGATCACAATGTTATTTTCACTCGATCGATCCAAAATATAATTCATTCTAGCAAATTCCCCTTGATACTAACATGTTGTGATAGATAGATTATACTCAAACCGAACCACTAAAGATCATGGGGTGTAGATAAAATTTACGGTTAATTTAAGACATGAATTTGTAGTTTTAACGTATTCAAGCGAACTAGCATATATATGTAATACGTATAGCATGTAAGCAAGTAGAGTGCACTTGCCTGCGACGAATAGACGATTACGACAGCGACGATGACACGGGCACAGCACGGCGAGTACAACCCGGCAGCGACAGTGAGCTTGGCGCGACTACGGCGGCAGCAAGGCAGTGAGAGATGATGGCGTGGCTTTGGGGCTTGGTGGTTGGAGAGAATGGGTGAGGTTAGAGAAGAAGAGAGTAAGAATAGAGAGAGAGAGAGAGAGAGTGAGTTCTGTGTATTTGAAAAGAGAGAGTGAGATTTGAGTGAGTTAATAGATTAATGAGTGATTAAAGGAGTTAATTGGAATTGATGGGGAATCCTTCGGTTTGGGATTTGAGAAGTTTTGAAAATAAAAGGGAAAAGAACTGTTGAGTTAGAAAGAAGGAAGGGGAGGGGTTGGGCTTTGAAGTGGGTGAGGGAGTGGGGCCGGTCTAGTGTGGGCTTGGAAAAAAGTGTTGGGTTGTGGATTTAAAGTAGAATATTGGGTTTGGGTAGGATTTAGTTTTAGGGTATTAACTTGGTTTGGAAAAATAGAATTTAAAAGTTAGGAAAAGTAATAGGAAAATATATAGGAAAATCTGGGTATAAAAATAGATTAGGCTTTAGGAAAACAAATACAATAAATAAAATATAAATGGGTAAATTATTTGGAAACAACATTTTATTTAAATACGGATATTAGAGTACAAAAGGAAATGGGTATTACACATTGTATCTTTTATTTTCAAACAGCTGTATATAAATATGAATGTAAATAAAGTTGCTATTTTATTTTAATACTCTTGTCATTCTTGTTCATTTTATATATTGCTTAATTACGATTAACGTATTTAATTTTTGGTAAATACGTTGCGGCCTGCCACGTCAACATTTCCGTCTACGGGGAAGCGAGGCGTGACAACTATAGATCATGTTACACCCACTGAGTCCCCTTTTATACTTCATGTTGTTTCCTCCATTGATACAGTAACGACCGGGTATTCACCTACACCTGTACCATCTTCTACGGATACTATTACTCCTCCACCTCGTCTCAACCTTACGTGAGATAGACTGCTACCTGCCCGTTATAGTTTTTGCATGACTAACGATTATTCTCCTAAATTTGTATCTTTTCTTTCTGATATCCATTCTATTCAGGAACACAAGCCATATACTAAGGTTATGAAATATCCAGAATGACAGTAGGCTATGCAGGAAAAATTGCAGGCTTTCCGTGATACTTACACATGTGATCTTGTTCTTTTACCATCAGGTGGCAAGCCAATTATTTGTAAGTGGATTTACAAAGTCAAAACCAAGTTGATGGATCAGTCGAACGTTGCAAGGTATGTCTTGTAGCTCGTGGATTTTCTCAGGAGTATGATATTGATTATGAGGAGACTTTTGCCTCTGTCACCAAAATCACTTCCATTCTCGCACTCATTGCAGTTGCTGTATCACATAGCTGGCCTATATTTCAGATGAACGTTAAGAATGCCTTTAACGGTGATCTTTCAGAGATGATTTATATGGAGCCTCCTATTGGTGTCTCGGCTTCCCCGGGGATATGCATGTCGTCTACGCCGCGCTCTTTATGGTCTTAAGCAGGCACCCCGCTCTTAGTTTGAGCGATATCATCAGACTCTTTTGATTGCAGGTTTCACCGAGAGTCTTGCTGATTATACACTCTTCCATTGCTCTTCCTCAAAGGGCTTAGCTCTTCTCTTGGTCTATGTCGATAATATGATTATAACTGGTGATGACTCAGAAACTATCTCATATCTCAAGCAACATCTTCAGCAATAGTTTGAGATGAAGGATTTCGGACATTTGCGTTATTTCTTGGGAATCGAAGTTGCATACTCTCCGCGTGGCTATCTTCTGTCACAACAGAAATATATTTCTAATTTTCTTGCATGAGCCACGGTTGATAATTCTACTATTATTGACAGGACTTTTACGACTACGCCGATGGAGCTTCATTTAAAGATCTGTCAAGCAGATGGATCGACTCTACCGAACCTCACTCGGTATCGAGAGGTAGTTGGTGCCTTTATTTACCCCTCTTACGAGGCCAGACATTGCACATGTTGTTTATGTTCTTAGTCAGTTCATGAGTGCTCCTTCGTCGATTCACTATGTAGTTCTCATACGAATTCTTCGATACCTTCGTGGTACCCATACCCGGTCGTTGTTATTTCCTTTTGACTCTGTGATTGATCATTTCTTTGTGTGTCGTTTTAGAAAATGAATAGAATCACAATCAAAGAATTATTTTTGACCGCAATCAACTACGGTGTCGGATGTAGTTTGTAAGTGAGTGCGGATTGTCTACAGGGATTGTGCGATTCGTTTTTATATTTGATTAGTTTGAATTGAAAAGTTAATAGAAAAGAAAAGAAAACATGATTCAAGAATTTATCAATTGATTCAGGTGTCACGATGTTTAATCAAGAATCAAGAAACTGATAAACAATCAAGAATTGGATTTCGATAATATTTTTCCAACCAAAATGTCAAGAATCTAAATGAGGCTCGTAGGAATCGATCGGATCGATAGACGTGATGTAATCTAAAGATAACGTGTTCTTGTCCTTCGAAGGATTGATACTAGATCGATGATGATCGACGAGAGTTAGGGCTTTCTCGTGAAACTAGGGTTTCATCATTTAACCCTTGTTCTTTCGTCGATATCATTCACATTCTAGCCTCTAGCAATTTCAAGAAACGATCGTAACTTCCCAATTTTGAGCGATATCAATCAAGAAAGCATCGCAACGAAATGGGTTGTCGGTTCTTGAACTTGCTAGGGTTTACAAAACTCGTAGGAATCAAGAATCGTTTTCAAATATATTACAACATCATTCTATTAATCGTCTCGACTCCTCGACGAGCGGAGTATTACTCAAACATCACAACAAGAATTATAACTAGAAATTTAGATTAATTCATGATGCAAGAATTTAAAGAAAACAAGATAAAAGAATATCACCTTTTATTTATATCAACACTTTGATTACAATCGCTCAAGAACTACAAGAGGAAGAATCTAAATTGTTGAATTGGCGTCGCTCGGCTCCGTGAGTCGCGGATCGGCTTTGACCACTTGCTCTGTTGAAGAACGGCTCGGCTCATAAAAGGTTTCAAGGCTTCTTGCTTGATGGGTACTCGGGATCTTGGCTTTTGGATGGAATTAGGGTTAGGGTTTCACACAAGTTCTCTCACTAAACTTGTGGAAGAAGAAGATGAAGAGAGAGATAGAATGGCTCTCAAATGATTTCAATGAATGAATATTGAAAAATTGCTTGAATAATGAACCTAGGGTCTTATTTATAGAACACCCAAACCCTAAGCCTTTGAGTTCCCTCCAAAAGTTTGTTGAAAGACTTCTAGAAAGAGTTTGTTAGGCTTAGCTTAGGGTTTAAGCTAGGGTTTAGGGAGAAGGTTCAAGAATATTAGGCTTAGTTTAGTGTAGGAACAAGGGTTTGCTGATCTGGCAGAAACCTCTGGAGTCTTCTAGAACTTGGAGTGTCTTTCTGAACTGTAGGAGCTGAGACAGGAGTTTTGCACTAAAATTGAGAGGCTGATTCCTTGAACCCACCGCGGATCCGCGGCGCAAGCAGGTTCCTGCCATGGATCCGCGGCTGTCTGTAGGGCTTGGGCCTTGATCTTTTTGGTGTAGTCTTGGGCTGCCATTTGGGGCTTTATCTGATATGTTGATTTTTATTTTCCCTTTTGGATTTATACCAGAACTGAAAGCATTGAGTTGGCGTAACGTTTTATCAGTACCCTGTACATTTTTGGCCTTTCTTCTGGATTTTCCTGCACAGATCTCAAAACAAGTGTTGCGTAATATACGGATGATGCGATGCCATGAAATGCAGTCAATTTCCTTTATAGTGTCGGTTTTAGAGTCTAATACATGTAATCTGATATTTTGTGACAGTTTTGCTAATATGTAGAATATGAATGCCGAACACTTCTATATGAATGCAAATGATGAGGAAATTGCCGGTAAAAATATACAATATTTTCGACTAATCAAATTCCCCCAAACTTAATTTCGATCGTCTTGAGCGGACTGTTTTATTAAAAAGAGAAGGAGAAAATAAAGAAAGAGAAAAACTAACTAGCACACTTTCGTAGGCAACACGATTGCACTGAGCATGTGCAACAAGCCTTTAAACCTCTAGGTGTCCCTAGTAGGAGGAGTGTTGTCTCCTGAGGGTTTTCAGCGGATTGCACCCACAAAATCCAATAATAAAAGAAAGATCATGAATATTACATTTAAAGAAAAGAATTGTAAAAGAAAAGTTTCGAAAATTAGGGTTTCCAACTAAACTAGCTTTTCGGTTGTCATGAGCCCTATCTTAATGGTCATGAAAAGATGTTAGAAATCACGTCCTCCCTCAATAAAACATCGTCTTATTTTTCATTCCTATCTTTCTTCCAAACATCGATCATATCACCCTGCGTGTGTGTAAAGGACATCCCTACACCCGGAGAATTCAATTCAAGCTATCATACTCTTGCCCATCAGCCTCAGTACTTTTTGATTAATGAATATTTAAACGAGATTGCTCACACACTTTCATGCGACCGTTAATACTTCTTGAGGTACTAACCGACCGATTACTCCTGTGCTTACTTACTTGGTGTATTTTCCTCGTCTTGCACCACCTCAGGCATAGCAGTGACTCCCAGACCAGTTGGCCTTAGGGCACTAGGTGAAGAAGCACCCTCGCTATATATTTTTTTATTGCCCTTGGTGATAACAAAACCAGTGTCCATTTTTCTCACCACTTTATATTTTTTATTCTTTTTTTTTCCTTCATACTTTTGGCTTTAAGACAAGAGCATTTCAAGGTATCCTCTACTATCCCAGGCTTCAAGACGTGTGTAAGTGCGAATAGCAGGGTAGCAACGTTCAAAATGTTTGGCTTCCAGAATAGAAACTAATTTTCAGACTTAGTTTTATCCTCAAATTAGTGACGTCCTTCATCTTACTAACCCTTGGGACAACGGCTCATAACTACTTATTACTAGTTCGTATAAGAAAACTTCTAATTTTCTTCGTTTTCTTAAATTTTTCTAATCTCATGGATGTAATTGTTCACTATCTAAACTTTTATTATCTTATTTATATATAAAAAATATTTTTATAATTTTGAAATTTTTTAAATTTTTATAGGTTTTCAAAAATGTTTTGTGCTTATGCAAATGATATGCAAATGATGCGAAAATAAGCACAAACCTCCCCCAAACTTGTTTTCAACAGTGTCCTCACTGTTGTCATCTGCTAAATCTGAAAAACCTGTAAGCTTGGGAGGAATTTATTAGTGGGGGCAAAATATTTAAGTGAAGAACTTCCCCCAAACTTATTTTTGGCTCATAATTTTGTAAAAATTTTCTTTTCAAGAGCCAGAAAATATACCCCCCCAAACTTGAGTTATGCAATGTTATTCTTTTAAAATCACAAGTGGGGGTCAAAAATCATTGGTCGATGCCAAGCTTTGCAAAGACCGAAAGTTAACACCAACCATTCAAAATTTTTATCAATGCAGTGCTCTGGTTGGTGGAAGAAGAAGTGGGGAAAGGGTAAGTGGTGGAATAGAATATGCGTGCGTCTCATTTTGGAGAGACGATGCAGTGCATGCGATGGATTACTCGCATTCTTTTTACAAGTCAAAAGAAGGGGTGGAGGTTCAATTTCATTGATTCGAAGATGATTCATCTCAACACCCGTGTCATTCAAAAATGCGAGTTCATCAGCGAAGATTTCTTCAAAAGTTCCATCAATGCCCCGATGAATAATGTCGTCACAAAGTGCGGGGTGATCTTCAGACTCTAAAATCTGTTCATAATCCGTGTTCATTGTTGACCCGGACATCTCGGTGGAAGAGTCCGTATGTGTATGATACATAGTTGGGTCAAACAATAACATATGAAAAGAGTCAAGATCGATATCAGGAGGATCATCAAATTCGCTGCTGTCGACATCCATTAAGTCGACAGAACAGACCTGAGCAGTAGGTTCGGAGGGTACACTTCCCAACTTATAAATGTTTAGCTCAATTGACCTATTCGCGAAAGATAGGGTCATAGAACCATTACGACAGTTGATTATTGCATTGGAAGTGGCCAAAAAGGGGCGACCTAAAATCACCGGAATTTGATTCCGTGGGTTCGCTACAGGCTGTGTATCAATGACAATAAAGTCCACAGGGAATATGAATTCCCCTATTTTTATTAACACATCCTCTAGTTCACCCCTAGGTCTGGTGATTGATCGGTCAGCCATCTGGAGAGTGCAAGGAGATGGTTTCAACTCTCCGATCCCTAACTGTTCATAAACTGAGAAAGGAAGCAGGTTAACACTTGCCCCAAGGTCTAGTAGAGCACGGTTAATGTGTTTCTCCCCAATAGAGATGGAAAAAGTAGGATAACCAGGATCCTTACGTTTCCTCGGTAATTGCTGGGGGAAAGCTGTGTCTACTGTTTTTGCCATGAATATCTTCTTGGGCATTTGTTTCTTCCTCTTTCTAGTGCAAAAGTCTTTAAGAACTTTTGCGTATGCAGGGACTTGTTGGATAGCATCTAGAAGAGGGATGTTTATGTTAACCTGTTTAAACATCTCAGTGATCTTCTCCATATGTGGACTTGGTGTGTTAGCCCTTAACCGATTAGGATAAGGTGCTTTAGCAATAAGTGCTGGGTCCATCATAGGAGAAGGAAGTGTGTGTGGAACCGATCCCAGAATAGAAGTGGGGATCGTCCGTGGAGGAGAAAAAGAGGTGGGCTGTAGTGGCGAGCCTTTTGGGAAACGAAGAATAGGCTCGGAAGAAGGTGGTGGGGTAGAAGAACTAGGGTCAGAACTAGAAGTGTGTGTGTGTGGAAAGGTCTCAGCCGGGGTGTTGATATGATTTTCAGTATCATCAACTTCTTCCCCAACATGATTGTCAAGCACTCTTCCAGATCTCAATGTGGTGATTGCATTCACATGATGTGAATAACCAGGATTGGGTAAGGATTGAGCTGGAAGTTTCCCTTTCTCTCTTGCACTCATTTCGGCTTTTAATCGTGCAATTTCTTCTTCCATCGATTTAATACTCTCGTTTTGGGACGCAGAGTTTTTCTCAATTTTATCGACAGAAGACTTCATTTCAGCCGAAACTTGCATGATATTTGTTAAGACCAAATTCATGTATTGTGCAAAAGAAGAGGATTCATCAGTTCCGGTCAACTGTAAAGGACTAGACAGTGCAGGTGTGTTGACCTGATTTTGAAAATTATGTGCTTGAAAGGGGTGCTGACTCAATTGAAGTTGTGGTTGCTGTTGTGGTGGAGGGAGAGCCCTTTGAAAATTATTTTGGTTTGGAACCGTGTTTTGTGATTGTGATTGGTTCCAAGCAAAATTAGGGTGATTCCTCCAACCCTGATTATATGTGGAAGAAAAAGGATCGTTCCTATGTCTTTGAAATGCGGCATTGGTATGCTCACGACCTTGAAACGGACATTCTTCCGTCAAGTGAGACGGATCAGAACAGCAGCCACATACAGTTTTGGAAAGTGACATTTGATTAAGGGAGGCAGCTAAAAAATTATTTTCCATAGTCTCGAGTTTCTTGTGTATAGCTGAAATGCCAGCTCTAACTCCTATGGAAACATCTGATTGGTTATTGCCACTCCTAAATGATGGACTTTCCCACTGTAAAGACTTTTTAGCGAACTCTTCTAAATATCGCCAAGCTTCCCCATCATCCTTAGACATGAAGGTGCCTTGACACATATTTTCAAGGCTCTCTTTAGTGTTAGGGTTACTGCCCTCATAAATGATTCGGCAAAGCTCCCATCTCGGGATGCCGTGATGAGGACATTGAACCAATAGATCCTTGAAACGTTCAAAGCGTTTTGAAAATGGTTCAGCAGGGAGCTGGGCAAACTGATTCAGTTCGTTACGGATTCGAGCTGTCTTTTGTATTGGGTAAAATTTCTTAATGAATGCCGCAACGAATTCTCCCCAATTCGTAATAGAATGTGCGGTAGTGTTATATAGCCACTTCTCGGCTATATCGCACAATGTAAATGGGAGAAGTCGTAGACGCATAGCATCCACTGAAAGTTGTGACGTACCCATCATTGCGCATACGTTTTCAAATTTGGTAATGAAAACGTAAGCGTCCTCAGTCTCGAGTCCGTGGAATTTGGGTAAAAGATTGATATACTGGGGCTTAATCTCAAAGTTATCCCCATTGGCTAGTGGTGTGGATAAGCAGGTCGAAAGATGACCTCGAATAGGGTAGCACCTCTCCTGGAGAGAGATGCGGGGTGGATTCTGCGCACCAACGGACGGCGGCAGATTAGGGTTAAAGAAGTTTGATGGATTCGGATCCATCGGTGTGGGTGTGGTAGTGGGTAAAGAAAAGGTAAATGGAGAAATATCGACTTCGGAGTCGATAAAAGGTACGCGGACTAAACGGGCACTAGAATCCCGTGTCCAGCCTATCTTGTACTAAAAAGGGTTAGTACAAGTGGCAGCGTGAATTTATAATTAGGGGAAATGATATGAATGTGGTGTTTGTTTTTAAAATTGGACGGATTTTTGAAAATATGATGCACACCCAAAATGCAACAAGCAAAACCCTAGAATCTAGTGGTCACCTAGGTCCGGCTCTAGACCGCTCCTAACTGCCAAAAGACAAGTCGCAGGATAGAATCCTCCACTGCCTCTTTGTTCCCCTATGGCCGGATAAGTGCCAGGTAAGTGGGAAGGTACTCCACTACGTAAGTAGTGGGGCTGATTAATAACCACTAGCCTTAGACACACTCGCCTTAGGCACCACAAGAAAACACGGATAAGCAATGAATTACCCACGGCCTTCTTCTGTCCTAATTGAGCGCGACAGTCCTTAGAGTCATCTCTAGATTTCTTTTAGTTAATGTGGGTCAATGCGGATGCAAGTTTGGTGGTTTTCGGGGCCTAGGAAGGGTAATGAAATCCCCACCTAATTTGGATTTGGCCGTGCCCTTTAATTTCCGTATTTATAATGCAAACAACTAAGAAATAAAATCACGCACAAATTTAATTTTGCAATTTGCGAGCTGCTATTATTTGCAAAGAATCCTGCAGAAAATTGTTAATTGGAGCTAAAAAGAGGAGAGAGGAGACGTTGGAGAACTTACAGAGGAAAAATTGCACAGAGATCTTCTCACAGAGGCGCGAAACCGCCGCAATAGGGGGCTCCCACCGCGGAAACGCGGTCTACTGTACAGATCACTGCACCAAATTTCAACAGCTGCTTGCTGTTGATAACTCCAGCTCTCTGGAATTTTCCAAAATTTTTCCTCAATTGCCAAACAGCTCCAGATTTCCTTGCAATGAACCACAACAAATTGTTTAGGGTTTGCACGAATTTTGATCTCAAAATAACAATGGAATAAATCTTTCAATTCAAAACTATAATATGAAACGAATTAGCGCGTAATCCCCGGCAACGGCGCCATTGATTGATCATTTCTTTGTGTATCGTTTTAGAAAATGAATGGAATCACAATCAAAGAATTATTTTTGACCGCAATCAACTACGGTGTCGGATGTAGTTTGTAAGTGAGTGTGGATCGTCCACAGGGATTGTGCGATTCGTTTTTATATTTGATTAGTTTGAATTGAAAAGTTAATAGAAAAGAAAAGAAAACATGATTCAAGAATTTATCAATTGATTCAGGTGTCACGATGTTTAATCAAGAATCAATAAACTGATAAACAATCAAGAATTGGATTTCGATAATATTTTTCCAACCAAAATGTCAAGAATCTAAATGAGGCTCGTAGGAATCGATCGGATCGATAGACGTGATGTAATCTAAAGATAACGTGTTCTTGTCCTTCGAAGGATTGATACTAGATCGATGATGATCGACGAGAGTTAGGGCTTTCTCGTGAAACTAGGGTTTCATCATTTATCCCTTGTTCTTTCGTCGATATCATTCACATTCTAGCCTCTAGCAATTTCAAGAAACGATCGTAACTTCCCAATTTTGAGCGATATCAATCAAGAAAGCTTCGCAACGAAATGGGTTGTCGGTTCTTGAACTTACTAGGGTTTACAAAACTCGTAGGAATCAAGAATCGTTTTCAAATATATTACAACATCATTCTATTAATCGTCTCGACTCCTCGACGAGCGGAGTATTACTCAAACATCACAACAAGAATTATAACTAGAAATTTAGATTGATTCATGATGCAAGAATTTAAAGAAAACAAGATAAAAGAATATCACATTTTATTTATATCAACACTTTGATTACAATCGCTTAAGAACTACAAGTGGAAGAATCTAAATTGTTGAATTGGCGTCGCTCGGCTCCGTGAGTCGCGGATCGGCTTTGACCACTTGCTCTGTTGAAGAACGGCTCGGCTCATAAAAGGTTTCAAGGCTTCTTGCTTGATGGGTACTCGGGATCTTGGCTTTTGGATGGAATTAGGGTTAGGGTTTCACACAAGTTCTCTCACTAAACTTGTGGAAGAAGAAGATGAAGAGAGAGATAGAATGGCTCTCAAATGATTTCAATGAATGAATATTGAAAAAATGCTTGAATAATGAACCTAGGGTCTTATTTATAGAACACCCAAACCCTAAGCCTTTGAGTTCCCTCCAAAAGTTTGTTGAAAGACTTCTAGAAAGAGTTTGTTAGGCTTAGCTTAGGGTTTAAGCTAGGGTTTAGGGAGAAGGTTCTAGAATATTAGGCTTAGTTTAGTGTAGGAACAAGGGTTTGCTGATCTGGCAGAAATCTCTGGAGTCTTCTAGAACTTGGAGTGTCTTTCTGAACTGTAGGAGCTGAGACAGGAGTTTTGCACTAAAATTGAGAGGCTGATTCCTTGAACCCACCGCGGATCCGCGGCGCAAGCAGGTTCCTGCCGTGGATCCGCGGCTGTCTGTAGGGCTTGGGCCTTGATCTTTTTGGTGTAGTCTTGGGCTGCCATTTGGGGCTTTATCTGATATGTTGATTTTTATTTTCCCTTTTGGATTTATACCAGAACTGAAAGCATTGAGTTGGCGTAACGTTTTATCAGTACCCTGTACATTTTTGGCCTTTCTTCTGGATTTTCCTGCACAGATCTCAAAACAAGTGTTGCGCAATATACGGATGATGCGATGCCATGAAATGCAGTCAATTTCCTTTATAGTGTCGGTTTTAGAGTCTAATACATGTAATCTGATATTTTGTGACGGTTTTGCTAATATGTAGAATATGAATGCCGAACACTTCTATATGAATGCAAATGATGAGGAAATTTCCAGTAAAAATATACAATATTTTCGACTAATCACTCTGCACTTACTTTACGTGCATACTCTGATGCTGGCTGGGCTGATGACCCCAACACTCGTCGATCTACCACCGGGGTTTGTGTCTTACTGGGTTCCTCTTTGATCTCCTGGCGCAACAAGCGCTAGGACACGTTTTCTCGTTCAAGCACTGAAGCCGAATACCGTGCAATGGCCGATATTGTTGCGGAACTTAAATGGCTCCGTAGTTTGCTTGTTAATATGGGTGTCAACATCTCTTCTCATGTTCCTCTTTATTGTGACAGCAAGAGTGCCATTCGTATTGCTGAAAACCCAGTTTTTCATGACCGTACCAAGCATATTGAAATGGATTGTCATATAGTTTACCAAGAGTACGACCGAGGTCGGATTTCACTTCCCTACATCCATTCCAATGCTCAAGCGTCCAATCTCTTTACGAAACCTCAAACACGTATTCAACTTTTGCATTTCTTGTCCAGACTCTCGGTTTATGATCCACCGTGAGTTTGAGGGGGGTTGTTAAGATATGCATATATCTTTTATATCTTTTATTGGGGTTTACGTGTATCATATGTATTAGGATTTCATCTTGTGCTATATAAACGTTCAAGACTTTAGGGATCATTATCGGAATAGGTCTAAATTTAAGGGACTACCATGGAAAAACCCAAAAAATAAAAGGGGAAAAGAAAAAGAAAAAGGACCAGCGGCCACGAGCGCCAAAACCAAACCTGCAATTTGAAAACACACATACTCTCTCTCTCTCTCTCTCTCTCTCTCTGAAACCCTAGGTTCCCAAAAATTTCTGGCCATCAAAATCAATGGGGAAAAAGCTCCGATCATCCCTCGAGTCCAACGCCGACGAGCTCCTCTCCTCAGCCCTCTCCCAATTCGGCACAAAACAAGGTAAATCATCCCTCAAAGCCCTGATTTCATCAATCTCCTCGTCCTCCGATCTCGTCTCCGCTCTCCCTCGGTCCCTTCATGCCTCCATCTCCCAAACCCTCGATTCCTTCGAGGAATCCCTCCAATCTCATGATGACGACGCCGACGGATCCTCGCATTCGCCTCAATCGAAGCAAGCTCGCCGCTCATCTCGCAGCAGGAGCTCCAGCGATGGTTCTGAAACCCTAGCTCACTTGAAGAAGCTCGAATGCTACGCCTTCATCGCCCATCAGATGATCTCTCATCCCAAGAAGCCGTTTTTGGACTCTGATCTCCTTCCGTCTGCTCAATTGCTGCATGATAGCCTCGTTCGTTATGAGATGGATCCTTCTCTTCTTTCATTGGTTGCTAGTCTCTGCGAAGATTGGTGGAAAGAGAAGCTTCTGGGAAGGGAGACGTTGATTTCTCAATCCCTTCCGTTTTTTCTGTCGAAGTCGCTCTCTAATGGTAAGAAAGCAGATGTTCATCGGGTTTATGCGCTGCGTGAAGCCTTTGTGTTGTTCGATTATGTCGATGAGAGCATTGAGGACATGAGGCTTTTGCTTGTTAGGTGTGTTATTGCACCGGTTTATTTGAAGACCGATGAAGGGAGAAAGTTCATTGCTTTTATGATTGGCTTGAATGACCGGTTAGCTAAGGAAGCTTTAGCTTTGATCAAGTCGCAGATACCATTTGGGAGGAAGTCGGTGTTGGAGGCTTATGCTGATATTTTGTTTAGGGCGTGGAAGGGATCAGAAGGTTGCTTGAGAGATGAGATTGAAGACGGATTCGTACAGGGGTTGATTGATGCGGCAGTTCATGCGAGTTTGAAGTCACTTGCGGCTTCTATTAGGAGGGTTTTAGGTGGGTTCATTGAGCATAGGGCAACGGATGGAGTGGAGAAGCTCTTGTTTCGTCTCTCTGAGCCATTATTGTTTCGTTCGCTGCAGGTTATCTTCACTTCTTCCGCAAATACATTTTCTTTTCTTCTTCTTTTAGTTTCATTATTATGATATTTATTTATCGTACTATTGTTGCATTCATGAGCTTGAGCAAAGGGGATAAACTAATTTAAGACATGCTTATTAATATAAACTCCATCCTCATATTCTCCTTCTGATTTATATACTCTGAACTTTTTTCGTTAAGAATAGTCGAGTCGTAACTCACCTTAGTAGTATATCAATAATAAAAAGTTTAATTACAATATATACTTTGAACCTTAACCTCTAAAGAAGGCGCTTATTAGAGGAAGACAAACAAGTACCCATCTAATTCATTCCAAGACAGCTAAAATATTGCAATCAAATGTTCAAAATTATTTCCAACGAGTTGAGTTATTACAATCAACTGGTTATTTGGTTTGTATCAATTGTTAGAATATAAAATATATTCTCTCAACTCTCATCATAACTTCGAAGTTTTGGTGCAGTGGCAGTGATATTTCACATTGTATCAGAGCCAATGGCTCGATCCTCCACGTGACAACCATACCAAGAAAAAGTGATAGTTGCACACAACTCTACTCGTACTTTCCACGTGATAACCACACCAAGAAAAAATGATGGTTGCACTTGAGGGGGAGTGTTGAAAGTAAAAAAAAATGATGTGACTTTAAAGATTAGTCTCATATTGGAAACAACAAAAGAAACACATGGGTATAAGATATAAGATGTGTCAAATCTCAATAAGACTTGAGTCTTATTGTTGGAACCCACTTATATCAAAAACTCATGTATACCCATAAAAAGCCCATCACTCTCTCAACTTTAAATAAACTTTAATTTTTAATATGGTATTAAAGTAGAGCCGGGTTCGATTCCCACTAGGCGCGTATTAAATGCGGACTTATTAAGATTTAAAATACCGCTGCGCAAAAGCCCGGCTTTCGGCCCAAAGGGTCTTCGACCTACGGGAGCGTGGTAGAATATAAAATATATTCTCTCAACCCTCATCATAACTTCAGAGTTTTGGTGCAGTGATTGAGACATTTCACATCAATGATCAAGAAATGGGAAGGGTTCTTTTCAGGAAGGACTACATAGGCCGGCAAAGATATCTGTCCACCGAATTTACATGGGAGGGTAATGATATCTTTTGCAGACGTTTTCGAATTTCTTCGAAGGGGGACATTTACTAAAAATCTGCTTAGTAATAAGCACTTTTTATCAAAATGCATGAGAAATTCAAACTCCAATTGTTTCTTCTCTATTATATTTATTCAGTTTCTTAATTTGCAGTGTGGCTGGGAATACGGCCTTATAGCTGAATTACCAATTGCTTATCGTTTTAGGGAAGTGGTCTTATCTATGTCACACTTGACCTTATCGTTGTTGTTACAACAACTTTCTTGCAGAACAGTGTGCCAATTCACTAATAAGTTGAATTTCTAAGCACCAGCTTGTTGGTTTTCCCCCCAAGAACCAATTGGCTGTTGAAGACCTTCTCAAATATGTGATACATGTCTTTTGATAGATAAATTGTAATTTCACTAAAAAATGGCAGTTTGTTTTTCTATTTTTATTATTTTGAGTAATCTTAAGCTAATTATGCCGTCCAAACATTTCCATTTTCTATTGCTCTTCAGGCTGCAAATTCCAACGTGCGTCAAAATGCATTGCTTCTGTTGCTGGATCTGTTCCCACTTGAAGATCCAGATGTAACAAAAGAAGTTAAAGATACATTGCTTAATAAACAGTTCTTTTTATTGGAGAAACTGCTTGTTGATGATTGCCCTGATGTTAGGGCAGTAGCAGTTGAAGGCTCCTGCCGCATTCTGAACTTATTTTGGGAAGTTATTCCTTCTTCAGTAATAACAACATTACTTACCAAAATTATTGACAGCATTTCACATGATACGTGCAACGAGGTGAGAATATCAACAGTGAATGGAATTATATACTTGCTTGAAAATCCACAGAGTCATGAAATTATGAAAGTTCTTCTTCCTAGACTGGGTTGCATGTTCTCTGATCCAACACTGTCTGTTCGGGTTGTTGTTACCGATCTTCTTTTAGCTATCAGAGATATTCGGGCATTCCAGTTTAACAAGGTTGGTTCCTCAAAAGTGTTGGAAATTTTACTTTGTTACATGTATTAATTGCAACATCATTCATATCAATGCAAGCTATATTGGATCTTTAGTTGTTTGTTTGCTCCATAAATCATAATCTTTTCTGTTCATCAAGTTCTTTGAATATTCTTTCAGGTGGTCGGTTTAGATGCTTTATTGTCTTCCCTTGCAAATGATCACCCACAAGTTGCCCGAAAAATTACCAGGCTACTGGTTCCTTCATATTTTCCATCAAAGGTCAATGTGAAGGAGGCATGCAGCCGCTGCATTGCACTCATAAAAAGGTCTCCTACTGCTGGTGCAAGATTTTGTGAATTTGCTTTATCTGAAGGTTCATCTTCTGAGTCCCTCATGGAGCTCCTCAGAGTCTCCATCGGTTTGGCCCTTTCATCAAAGAGTTTCAATTCTGATCAAACTGATGGTCTGTTTGTTGCATTGGCCAATATCTGCTGCAGCTTATCATTGGAACTGTCTAATAAGGCAGCTCTTAGTGATTTATTTCCAAGTTCAAAGTTGAAATGCTTGTTTACTGCTGCAACCTCTCAACGTTCTCAGACTGCAGTCTTAAACATTGCTTCAGTTGTTTCTTCAGATGGCTTAATCTGGCTCCGTGAGCTATGTCTTGCTTCAATAACAAACTGTACTGAACTTGCTAACAACATTGAAAGGCAAGCACTTGTTAGAGCAGCTCACAAGTTTATGCTTTCTTCTGGTTGGTTGAATGAGCTGTTTGGAGTGCTTACAAGTAGTTTGCAACATATTGCATTTGGCTTTCTTAACAAGTCTGATTTGGAAATCCCCCAGGAAGTGGTACAGTCTCTGAAAAAGAAAAAGATTAAAATGCCTGTGAAAACTCCAGGAACAGGACATTTGAATGGGAAAGAAACGGCCAACATTCACTCGTCAAAAACTAAGGAAGATTTATCTGTTGCAGCTGCCGCAGCATGGCAGATGAAAGATTTGCTTAATAATGTGGATACAAGGAACACACTGCTAAAATCTCCTAACCTGGAAATCTCATTCTCTGCTCTTTGGATTCTTTCCAAGGTGAGTATTGAACGAAGCTCACAATGGGAGCTTCCAGACACATCTGCTGTGATGGCCTACACAGCTTTTGCCATGGTCATGTCTCTTCAAAATGCCGGCACAGAGAGAGGCGAAAAGGATGATGCCATGCACGATACTAGCTTATCCCCAATGGCGAGTTCTTACTTCTGTTTTACCATCTTTGCTGATACTTACATATGCATGCACCTGAACACACTGAGTACTTTTGTTTCATTGCATGTGGATGTTATTAATCATCTGAGTAATGTTATTATGTTGGGAATCTTATGTGCGTAAGAAAATAAGTCACAGTTCTACTTTAGTTTAGCTTAGAAGGCCTGCAATGTTGCTTAGGCAGAAATAAGAGAAATGCTTAGGCAGAAAAGGAAGGACTGCTTAGGCAGTCGCTCCAAAAACGATGATATGAAGCAGATCGAGACAATGGCTCTTCACTACTTACAATGTGTAGGCATTTGCTATTTGATAGGAAACTCTCTATGATAATTAGCTGTTAGTAGAATTGCAGTCAATTATATATTTAATGATATAACAACAGAGAATGTTAAAATATTTGACAGAGAACCTGTAAAAGTATTTGACAGAAAGTATTGAAGAAATAAATTTCACTTGGTGTTGAGTATACTAATGGCAGTTTTACTTTTACTAGATATGCTCCAAATGAACGCTAGGCTATCCTAAAAGAGTTGCTTTTGACTGCTTTAGAATGGTTGTAGGATTTGGCATGAAATAAAGAAAACTAAACATTGGCAAGTCAGGCATCTGAATAGATTTCTCTATGACAATTAGCTGCCTGCACATGGAAGTATGGTGATCTTTATAGTTAATGCTATTATGTCATAGTAAAGAAAGTTTTGAATTTTTTTGACAGATGCCATTACCCAAAGGCCACTAGTTTTCAGTAGAGCCAAGTACATGAAAGTTTGCCAGTTTTACTTTAGTATCAGGGAAAGAACATCCTGTTACATTCTTGTGCTAACAGTTTTACTGCCCATTGTAGTTTCTCATGTGATGTTTCTTTCTATAGTTCACAACATTGGAAAATTCAATGAGCCACCTGCTCAATTGTGCTGAGAAGCTCTTCTCCAAACCTGTTTCTGCAAAATCTAGCAATCCAGCTTCTTCCATGTCTAAGCATGAAAGAGAAACATCACGTAGCCAGAAAAGAAAGAAGAGAGAGGGTTCATCAAGCGCCTCGAATCCAACTAAAGGTAATTGGAATCAGATGACATCTAAAAATCAATTTATTTGTGGGTGGTTGTTCACATATTGGGAATATAATTCGATCCGTTTCTTTGTTCGATTGCATGACTTGGAGGGGAAGCTTTATTTTGACTCTTCTATAGTCTAGGGTAGTTTATAGTTTTGTTCCTTCGTACTTTGGTGAATTTTAAACCCCTCAGATTTGTATTGACACATTTCAAAAACTTTTTTTTTATTTGCCTGCCATTTTGGTATGCATATCTATGACACTGTCTATGTTGTACTTAGGTGGGGACAAAACTGATCTTCCGGTAGCAAAAGTAATGGAGAATGTAGTGAAGATGGGGGCTTCCATTTTTAAGTTTATCGCTGATGCTGCAACTCTCGGACTTATTACCCACAACCATGTAAGGTGTTTGAGATTTGCTTCAACTTTTGCTCGATATGTAGCCTCATTTACTCGAGTCAAGCAGAACGAACACTCTACCTTTGAGGAAGAAGATTTGGAAATTATCTTAGCATATCTAAAGAGCTCCTTTTCATATGCATCCAAATTACTTCATCTAGTACTAACAAGCTCTAGCGAATCTTCCGCCCCGCCAAAAGAATCCTTTTATCTCGCCAATGATCTTCTAGACCTCATCGTCTCTATCGAATCATCTCTTGGCTCAAAGTACGCCTCACATATTCTCTCCATAGCTAAGCCATGGATGCCTGTTATTATATTAGGTTTAGGCTCAAACCAATTGGTCAAGGCAAGAGGAGAAGAAGAAGGCACATCAAGCTCAGTTGATTTCACTGCGATTCCATTATGGCTAGCTGTTTTGGGAAAGGGCAATGATATTTCTGAGCCACAGGCTCCAGCTTTTCAAAAACTCATAGAAATGGTGGTGGTTTTGTTAAAGAAAGGAAGTTTGAAAGTATTAGATGCAGTAGGCATTGTTGTTTTGAAAGGTGTGGAGTTTGGGCTTGAAGTAGAGAACTTTGGTTTGGTGTTAGGCCTGTTGAATTTTACATGTGCGAAATTATTAAGTAATGAATCTATGTCTTTAAAAGAACTTGAACTTGTGCCCAGATATCTACAAGAGATTTACTCGAGGATAGAAAGGGAAGTTAATGAGACTGATCTCAATGACAATGCGAGGAATGCTCTAGAAAGTGCAAGGAAATTGCTTGGATTGTATAGATGATGAATGAAGAGGATGTTGCTTTTAGTTTCTGATATAGTGTACAGTTGCTTGTATGAAATTCGTCGCAACATGCAATTTACGAGTTGAAGCAAGTTCTGCGAATATAAAGATATATATTTTCTAGATTTGAATTTTCCTGGGCTCTGATTTGCACTCGCAATAACTCAATTGTTTGAGGGAAACTTTATAAATTGTACTAAAATCCATTGCCGTTGTTTGCTCAAATGGGTGGATAGTTTGATGGTTTTGACTTATGGAAGCAAATGTTGTTGCGAGCACAACTAGGGAGTTGCTTGGTTGGATGGAGATGGAGTTGTAACAAAGCCCTAAATTTGTTTTTGTATGTTTATTTATCAAGTAGAGAGAGAATTGCAAGAGATATGTATAAGTGCTTTAAAAATTTAGCATTTTGTTGCCAATAATACATCATCTTAAGTACTTTTATGCCTGAGCTATTCCTAAATAACTTTTATGCCTGAGAATTGCAAGAGTTGTACTTTTATGCCTGAGAATTGCAAGAGATGTGTATAGTCACAAATTTTTTGTTACATCAGCAAAAAATTCCCTATTAATTTTGAATTATCCAGTAACCCATAAAACAAATTTTAGCTCATTCTGTACAAATAATGCACGTAATGCGGGGGCATTTCCATTTTCAGGAAAGTAAGCAATGTTTTAACATTCATTCTGTAGCAAAATTTAATTTAACAAATATATCTGCAAGAGTTGTTGGGTTGCTCGACTCCAAAATATGGATTTCCAAAATGTTACAATTGCAACTTCATGGATTTAGAATTCTCTTGTTTGTTTTGTACCAAAATAAGAATGTGTAGGCATTGTTGCCAGACTTGTTGGCGAAGGTCTGCCACACGGAGGTCCTGTCAAGAAAGAGGCAAGAGAAAGAGATGATCTCATGGAGGCAGCGGAGACCGAGAATGAGCGAGATTGAGGAGGCGACAACAGATAGAGACGAGGGGGGGTGGGGGGGGGGGGGAGGGATTAGAGGGAGAGGCGATAACCATTTTGTTCTTTATTATTATTCTAGTCTACATGGACGTAGAGTTTGGGGAATCCGAGCTTATTTTTTGAATCTGGAAGGAGTCCAAGAAGTTTATGTGGCACAGGTCAATCCCATTTCCAAGTTTCCAAACCAAACCAAACACCAACCTAGCAATTGTATGTGGATATTTCTCATGCTATGGACCACGAGAATTACGTTTTTTTTTGTTTTCGAGGATTCGACCAAAATCACAAATTTTCAAATTGCTTGAGTTTATCAATATTTCGTATTTACATCCCATGGAAATTACAAATTTTCGGTTTTATCAAGTTTTTCAACATTGCGTATATAACAAATTTTCAGTTTTTTTCTCAATATTTAGCATACTGTAGCGGAGATGCGAATGCTAGGCTCCTAAGAAACATCATACATAGAAGATGCACATAGTGGAGATGCGAATGCTTCGTTGGATGTGTGGTAACACTAGAAAAGATAAGGTGCGAAATGAGGATATTGATGCAAAAGTTGATGTAGCACCTGTGAAAGAGAAGATGCAGGAAAACCGGCTAAGGTGGTTTGATCATGTGCGACGCAAACCTATGAAAGCACCGGTTCGATGAATGGATATTATCGATATATGCAATGTCAAAAGGGCGAAAGGAAGACCAAAAAAAACATGGATGGAGGTTATACGAAAAGATATGGTTGCCAAAAGCCTCGATGAAAGTATATTGTTCGATAGGAGTGAGTGGAGGCGGAGGATTCATGCGCGCGCTGGACCCGGCGTGATTCTCATGTTGGTTCATGTAACCTACCCCATATGTTTCGGATAAAAGGTTCAGTTGTTATTGTTATTTCGCATACTGTAGCTTAACAAAAATCATGAATTTTTAGTTTTCTTGAGTTTTTCAATATTCCACGTGCTCTATGAAAATAGTGAATTTTCATTTTTCTCGAGTTTTTCAATATTCTGAATGTTAGCTCACAAAAATCGCGAATATTCAGTTTTTATGAGTTTTCAAATATTTCGTATCCTATATAGCACATGAAAATTATAGATTTTTAGTTTTCTTGAGTTTTTCAATATTTCGAATGCTATATAGTCTATGAAAATCGCGGATTTTCTGTTTTCTCGAGTTTTCCAATATTTCTAGTGTTGGTCCATGAAAATCACTTAATTTTCCATTTTCTTGAGTTATCAATATTTTGCATGCTAAAATCTACAAAAATCTTTAATTTTTCAGTTTTCTCACGTTTACAATATTTTTAATTTTAGAAACTATGAAATTACGAATTTTTAATTTTCTTAAGTTTTACAATATTTCGAATGCTATATGCTTATTAAAATCGCTTAATTTTCTATTTTCTCTATTTTTTTAATATGTAGCAAGATATTGCTCAAGGAAATCACGAGTTTTTAATTTTATGTAGTTAATCAATATTTTATATGTTGTAGCAAATTAAAATCGTGGATTTTCAGAGTTTTCAATATTTCGCATACTATATCCGACAAAAATCACGTAAAATTTTGTTTTCTTGAGTTATTCAATATTTCGCATTGACTAACAAAATTATGAAATTTCAGTTTACTCGCAAATTTTTTAATATTCGCATTAGGCTAGGAATATCATAGATTTTCATTTTTTTGTGTTTTAAATATTTAGCATGCCATGCGGTCCATGAAAATCGTGTAATTTTATGTTTTCTCAGGTTTTTCAATAATTCGGATGCTATAGACCACAAAAATTATAAATTTTCAGTTTACTCGAATTTTTCAATATTTTGCATTAGCCTACGAAAATCATGGATTTTTTTTTCATTTTTTTCAAGTTATTTAATATTTTGCATGCTATATATCCTATGAAAATTGCGTAATTTTTTTATATTCTCGAGTTTTTAATACTTCGAATATTATATTACCCATGAAAATCGTGGATTTTCAGTTTTATCAAGTTTTTCAATATCTCGTATGCTATACTAATAAGAACCACAGATTTTTAATTTTCTTGATTTTTCAATATTTTGTATGCTATATAGCCCAAAAAAATTGTTGATTTTCAGTTTTTATGAGTTTTTCGATGTTTCGCATGCCCAATGAAAATCGTGGATTTTTAATTTTCTCAAGTTTTTAATATTTGGCATGTTGTATCTCATGAAAATCTCATAACCTTTCATTTTCATTAATTTTTGAATATTTTGCGTGCTATAGCTCACAAAAATCGCTAACTTTCAATTTTCTTTACTATTCAATATTTCGATACTATTGCCTATTGAATTCACAAATTTTCAGTTTTTCAAGTTTTTTCAATATTTTGCATGCTATAATAACTTATATAAATCATGCAATTTCTTGTTTTTTTTAATTTTTCAATATTTTGCACGCTATTAGCTTAAAATAATCCCGTAATTTTATGTTTTTGCAAGTTTTTAACATTTCTCATGTTCAAGCTTATGAAAATCATTTAATTTTAATTTTTTCGAGTTTATTATATTTTGCCTATTGAATTCACAAATTTTCAGTTTTTCAAGTTTTTTCAATATTTTGCATGCTATAATAACCTATATAAATCATGCAATTTCTTGTTTTTTTTATTTTAATTTTTCAATATTTTGCATGCTATTAGCTTAAATTAATCCCGTAATTTTATGTTTTTTGCAAGTTTTTAATATTTCTCATGTTCAAGCTTATGAAAATCATTTAATTTTAATTTTTTTCGAGTTTATTATATTTTCACATGTTATAGCCTATCGAATAGAGAATTATCAGTTTTCTTAGGTTTTTCAGTATTCCACTTGCAAGCGCATGAAAAATTGTGAACTTTCATTTTACTTGAATTTTTCATTATTTGGCCTGCTATAATTTATTCAATCAGTGGTGGCAAGGCAGCATGTTTTCATAGCAGCGATGCAATTTTTATGCAAATCTTTTCTTAGGTTCAACTTTTGCTTGAGAAGTGGCTGAAATTTTCTTTTGAAGCTTGAAAAGTTACTGGTGCCATATTTTGATGGGTGGCTACAGCACTGGGAGGTAATATATATCTTGCTGAAGCAAAATTTCCAAAGCATTGTTTAGCTTTTGATCAGAGAACTATATGCAGTTATATGCTCCTAGGGGATATGTGCAACGTCTTTGGAAGCATTGATGGTTATGTTTCTACTTTTGAGCTTTTTGTAATTTTGAGACATTACAATTGACTGTTTTTGTGTTGCTTAGGTTGGTTTTTTATTCCTTAGCTGTTTTGGCAATTTCTCATTTTACATCTACTAGTAATGGATAACAACAATTGGTCTGTTCCCCATTTTAATTTATGTCACTTGAGAAAGGACAAACATGGTTTCACTTGAACCAAGCTTTTTCCTTTGTTTTTTATTTCTGTGCATATTCTTTTGTTCTTAATATATTGAGTAGGGTTTCTCACCCTATTTTTCATTTTAAAAAAACTAATCTACAAAAATCAGGGTTTTTTTCCTCTCATTTTTCTTGAATTTTCAGTATATCCCATAAAAATCTTGGATTTTAAGTTATTCTCTTGATTTTCATTGCTCTCCTAATAGGAGGATTTTTTTTAGTTTTAGTTTTTCAATATTTCACACGGAAAATCGCGGATTTTTAGTTTTCTCGAGTTTTTTATATTTCACATGTTAAAACCTTAAAAAAAACAATTTTAATTTTTTTGGTTTTAACATATTTCAAATACTTAGATTATGAAAATCGCCTCGAGTTTTAATAATTCAGCATGCTATATAGCCCATTAAAATCGCGAATTTTCATTTTTCGCATACGCCAACGAAAATCACAAACTTTCCATTTTCTCGAGTTTTCAATATTTTACATGTTGGCACACTGAAATCCGTGTAATTTTATGTTTTCTCGAGTTTTTCAATATGTTGCATTCTATATCTCACGAAAATCCTGAATTTTTTGTTTTCTCGAGTTTTTAATATTTCTTTTGCTATAACTAATGAAAATTGCTTAATTCTTAATTGGTTCCTCAAGTTTATCAATATTTCGCTTGTAAAAATTCAAGAAAATCTTGAATTTTTCAGTTTTCTCGAGTTTTACAATATTTCACATTTTATAACCTACGAAAGATAATTTTTTCTTCTGTTTTCAATATTAGCATGTTGGCTCATTAAAATCGCTATTTTTTTTTGTTTTCTTGAGTTTTTCAATATTTACAAGACATGGCTTACGGATATCACAAAATTTTAATTTTCTCGAGTTTTTAATATTTTGCATGTTATATAGCCAATGGAAATCACCATATTTTTTATTTCCACGAATTTTCAATATTTTCGCATATCATGTCCCATGAAAATAGCGTAATTTTTTGTTCTCTCGATTTATTCAATATTTCGTATGGTATAAAATTATGAAGTTTCAGTTTTCTTCATGCATTTTCAGTTTTTCGAATTATACTATGTATCCTACAATTTTAAACATTTTGCATTCAATAGACTATGAAAATTATGAATTTTCAGTTTACTTGAGTTTTTCAATATTTCGCATCAACCTATGAAAATTGCGCATATTTAGTTTTTTCGAGTTTCTAAATATATCGCATGCCAAATATACCACACAAAAGCGCGTAATTTTCTATATTCTCGATTTTTTCAATATTTCAAATACTATATATTCCAAAGCAACTGTGGATTTCAGCTTTCTCGAGTTTTTCAATATTTCATATGCTGCACACGAAAATCACGGATTTTTAATTTTACCAATTTCTCAATATAATCTTAGAAAATTATAGATTTTCACTTTTCTCGGGTTTTTCAATATTTCTATATAACCAATCGAAAATCACAGGTTTTCAGTTTTCTCGTTAAGCATTTCACATGATATAACTCATGAAACTCACGTATTTTTTTTATTTTCTTGAGTTTTATATATTTTGTATGCGAAAATCACTAATTTTCGGTTTTCTTTGTTATTCAATATTTTACATACTATAGCCCATTAAAATAACAAATTTTAAAATCGTGCAATTTTATATTTTCTTATTTTCTTGAGTTTTTTAACATTTCGCATGTAGCCTGTGAAAATCACATAATTTTATATTTTCTCTAGTTTTTTAATATTTCGTATGTTGTAGCTCATAGAAGTCATAAGATTTTAATTTTTTTCGAGTTTATTAATATTTCCTTTGTCACTACGGAAATTATGAATTTTCAGTTTTTGAAAAACTTTCGATGCTAGCCCACTAAAAATTATGAATTTTTTGTTTTTTACTCTTCTAATTTCTCGAGTTTTCAGTATTTAGTATAGAATCCTATGAAAATCACAGATTTGCGGTCTTTTTGAGTATTTCAAATTTTTGCATTGCTATATACCCTACGAATCGCGCAATTTTTTTTTAATTTTTTCGAGCTCTTAATATTTCACATACGTCCACAAAGATCTCGGATTTTCGGTTTTCTTGAGTTTTTTAATATTTCGCATGCTTATATATAGCTTAAAGATTGCTGAAATTTTGTTTTCTTGAGTTTTTCATTGTTTCTGCATGCTATATAACCAATGAGAAATGTGCATTTTTCTTTTTCTGGAGATTTCCAATATTTTGCATGTTATAGTCCATGAAAATCATGTAATTTCTGTTATATCTAGTAGTTGCCTGCTATGTCTAGTTTCCTGCGATATCTAAGCAGTTGCTAGCGATATCTAAGCAGTTGACTGTGATAGCTAAACCGTTTTCTACGATATCTAATAGTTTCTATGAATTGGTTAGATATAGCAAGCTGCTAAGTAGATACCGCAGGAAAAATTTCCGGGAGATTTATGACCACCTCTTCGAGGTCAGGGATCTTTTAACAGCGAGAAAAAGTGCTTGGGGGGTGTTAAACAATTTACCCTTTAGTATTTTATTTTGTAAGGTTTGATTGATTTAGATTTTATTTTAGGTTAGGATTTGCATACTGATAGGTTTATTTTAGGTTAGCATTTACAAAAATTTGGAGTCTTTTTTATATTAGGGTTTCTCGACACGGGGTAAAAAGAGAAGAAGAGGAGAGGACAAAAAACAAATAGGATATAAGAACAAAAAGTGAAGAAAATTAAAACGAATGTGAGGAGATGAGAAGAAAGAAGATAAATGTAAGGTTTGTTGGGTTATGATGATGATGATATTTTATAAATAAATTAAATTGAATATATAAAATGTTGAAATTTGACCTGTAGTTTTGAAGACCACAGATGTCAGCCCCAGAATTACAGATGTTTATGAAAGCGATCAACAGAAAATTAGACTACATTACAGACGTCTGTGTCGGTCAACCACAGATTATTGGAAAGATTCGTTGAAAATTCGTTTGAAACTTAATTAGGAATGTTTGTTTGGAAAGATATTTGAAGTTTTGTTTGGAGATTATTTTTCGGGAAATTTGATGAGATCTAATTTAGTTAAATTAGGCATTGTAGTAGAAATAAGTTTAGGCTTTCTAGGCCTATAAATATAGATTGATTAGGCTATTTTGTATGGTATGAAGAAGAAGAATTGAAGAGAAGAGAATTTTGTATTGAAGTTGAATAAAGAAGAGAAATTTGAAGATAATTTCTTTATGTTTTGATTATGCTTTATATTTTCTTTTCTTCTCAAAAATCCTAACAAATTGGTATCAGAGCTTAGTTGAGAGAAGAAACGACGAAGATGGGGACAACTCAAATCACAACGAAAATGGTATGTTCGAATAGCACAAATTGGTCGATATGGAAGTCGAAAACAGAGGACATGTTGTGCCTCAAAGATTTAGATGCGCCTCTTTATGGGATCGGCACCAAATCAGAGAAAATGTTTAGGAAAGATTGGGCGAGGATAGATCGAAATGCAAGAAGTTTTATTCGTGGATGGATAGAAAATTCGGTATTCCACCGTGTATCATCAGAAAGTACTGCAGAAATTTTATGGAAGAAGTTGCCAGATTTCTACGAGAGAAAGATGGCTATGAACAAAACTTTTCTAATGAGGGAATTGATGAATTAGAAGCTCCAAGAGGATTCCTCAATAGCAGAGCACATGAATGAAGTTTAGAATATTACGAATCAACTTACAGTCATGAAGATGCCGATTGAAGATGAAATGCAAGCACTTATCGTATTGAGTTCCCTTCTGAGCAGTTAGGAAACTCCGGTAGTTTTTTTAGCGATTCATCTCCTGACAAAATTATTTCTATAAGCGTGGTAACAAACTGTTTACTGAATGAATAATTAAGGAAAAAATCATTAAATAGACCATCTGATTCATCTCCACTTATTATAAGAGAGGGCCCGAAGTAAAGAAAGGAACAAAGCAATTATGGAAGAAATTAGAGATCGTGGCCCGCAAAAAATATTTCGAAGATAACATATCATCATTGCAATATGATGGGTTACTATATGTTTAATTGTCTCATGATGAAGGAGCATTTAGATGATCTGAAGAGGCGTAGAGAGCAAGAGCAAGCAAATGTGGAAGATCAAGCGAATATGTCCCACGATGTCGAGATAGAGCACGGTTTGCTTATGACTAGTGATGATAAAGTTAAGAAGAAAGATATGTGGTACATGGATTCGTGAACATCCTTTCACATATGTTTAGAGAAGGAGTGATTCGATAAAATCAAGAAGAAAAAGGAGACGGTGACGTTAGCGGATAATTCTGAAATAGAAATGGAAAGCGCGGGCACCGTGAAAATGAAGATATTCAATAGGAAGCAGAGAGTTCTTGGTGATGTCAGGTATGTCCCAAATCTGAAGAAGAATTTAATTTTTCTTGGAAAATTAGTGTAACACCCTAGCACTATTATACTATATTTATTTGGGGTATTTCAAATCTTGTGGAAAAATTCTTGACTATTGTTGTTTTTGGATTCCGAATGGTGCAATTAGCAGCTGTGGTTATTATCCGACCCGACCCGTATATTTGAACCCATCATGGTTCAATATTATATCAAATATTTGCTAGTACAGAGTATCCATGCAAATCTAAATTCTATACACATATATAATATATTCCACATATCTTTTAATAATACAAAATAAAAACAAAATAACATATTTGGCTATCTAGCCGTGCATGTCATTGTACCCCATATTATATGGTTGCACTCATATATCATGTTCATACCCTAATTGTTAAAACAGACTCGTTTTTTATGGCTACGTATATTTACGTAGATCCGTACTTGGGGGTATACATTTTTATTGACATGATATCGCATTATGTTTTAAACTTTTATGTGTATTCTTCATATTGAAAAACTAGATTTTTAGAAGGGACACGGGTAATACTCAGAGTAATCTGTTATTAGCTGTAAAATCCCATATATATATATAATATTTTATATAACTGAAACGTATATAAACTGTTATATATAAATATATATAATATATTAATATATATAATATATTAATTATATTAATTAAAATCTCTCTCTTTCTCTCGTCTCTCTCTCTGTCTCTCTCATAGCCCGTTCTCTCTCTCTCTCTCTCTTTCTCTCTCTCTCTCTCTCTCTCTCTATATATATATATATATATATATATATATATATATATATATAACTAAACTTGCTCTCTCCCTCCCACGTTCTTCTTTTGCACGTCCTCACCCGCGAACTCAAGCCTTAGCCTACGCTCCCGTTGTCGCCGCCCCCTCACCGTCGCCATCCCCATTGCCTTCACCTCCCCTGCCTCACCTCTACCACCACCTCCTTCTCCTCTCCCCGACAATCTCAAGCTCGTAACCCAACCTATCCCCGATGCCAAGATCCAAACATCCTCGCCGGAACCCTATCCTCGTTGGAAACCTACCAACACCGACCACCTCTTCACCCTCCTCATCTCCCCAGCAACCCAAGAACACCATATACCACCACCACCGGCAATCCCTGATCACCAGAACCCACACCCTCGCCACCTTGCCGTCGGCCTCGTTGCTGTCACATCATCGCCTACCATCTCCTCTATCCTCGCCTAATCCCCAGAACATCAGAAACCCAGCAACTTCTTCTTCTTCTTTCTTTCTTTTCTTTTCTTGATTTTCGGCCGTCTCGCCGGAGTTGCTCATGTCGCCGACGATCCAGACGACTCAGTCACCGTCATTGTCTAGCCCTGTGACCATGTCACGCAGCTTCTCAGCCAGGTTCAGTCCTGTGTGCGTAAGTTTGCATCGTGGCTTTATTTCGACGTCGGAACGTGACATCCATACCTCGACGTGAGATCCGATCAGGCAAGTTCTAAACTTGCAACATACTATGTTATTATATCAATGTTTATTTAATAAATAATAGTGCATGTATTTTAATATTCAGCAAATATTACCGATTTACAGTTTTATAGCATCCATTTGTATCCGTACTGAGAATAGTTTATCTACTTGTACGTCGGAACATCATGATATTACTATACTACTATATCAGTTCAATATGTTATCTAGATTGTATCATACATGGTAATGGACATATAATGGTTATTATAGATAGATACATATGCATCCTGGCATTAGTTGTGTTTACCGTATTTCGATATTGGTTACAGTTTTACTTTTGGCATATATTTTGGTTAATATATAGTACATGACATGTTCACGACACACTACCAGATTTGTTATTTGGATCTTATTGCTAATGCCGACAATCCTGATTTGTTGTCCTGATGGACGTGACTTGTTGTCTACATAGACAAAAGCTGTACCTTCTTGATCCTGTGTTGGCATTAGACTTACATCATCAATACCTGACTTGAACCCAAAACCTTGGGGGTAAGGGGAAAACAATAATGAAACCTGATTTGTAACTCAACAATTCGATACTTATACTGATAAGTCTTTATGGGCTCGGCCAGCCACGGAATGATGCTGCTGACATCATTCATCTGTACATGTTACCTGTTTACTGCTTAGCGGTACGTCTCAGATTCAGCCCGAGAATCTTGACCGTAGTCCCGGGCATGCACGGGATACTATTGAGTTACATCGACGATTCCATTAAATTGATTTCAAAGACTTGTAGAATAGATAACCTAGAATCACAGACTCTGGGATACACTTCACATACATGTACCTCACTATTACCTGTGTTATTTATTTACATTCATGTTTAATCATAGCATCATATCATGGTTATCGCTATTATTTTGATAATATGACACACCGACGTATGGGTTTTACATGACCCAGTTCCTCTACCTTTATCGCAGGCAGATCAAGAGTACTTTAGCAATCAAGCCGAGCAATGAGGAACCAGCTTTTAGTTTAGAGACTCTTAGTTTATTTATTCCAGCAGTTTTATTTCTATCGATGTGAGCCCATATTGGGACGTGATTCAGATACTATTGTTTATTGGATCTTGATTCGTTTCCGCTTTATGCATTTTCTTGATTCTATTTACTGTGGTAGATGGACATGTGTTAGCTAGATTATATATTTTACTGTTCTTGATATTCGATAGACAGCCGTAATGTAACTGTGGAGGGATGATTCCTACCCACAGGTAGCATGGTTGGCTCTGTCACGTGCCGTAGTTACGTATCTTGGAAAGTGGGGCATGACAGGGTTTGTTTGGTATCAGAACCATATGATTTAGGGTTAGTCGGGTTTGGTTCTTTTGTAGTTGGGTATTGAACCCAATACACTAACCAGAAAATCCGGAATTAGGAACATGTCCTGCCACATTATTGTTTTATCATTCAAATTCTTGAATCTTATTTTTCCCTTAACTCTTTTATCTTGACGATATGGAAATGACTTTACATCTTAACTTGGAATCCTCCTGATTCCTTATTGTTTCTCCCTTCTTATTCCTTGGATTCTAATAGTAGGATTTGGACGACTTGAATGGAGTTATGTGATTGTAACTATGTATCGTGGTATAGTTATAATGCGGTACTCGATTTAGGTAACCTGGGGTCCTATTTTGATTCATTTTCTTGACTTATGGTCATTATATTACCTTGTTTCCTCTCGACGTCTTTGCTTGCGAGTTTATGTCTTATCGCAGCAACCACGTTATATCTTTCCTCTTGTCCCGTAAGAACCAATCCGTTTACATTTCGAAGAATAAGGAGAAACACATGAGAAGTTTTTGATGATAGCAGTAGTTCGAGATTAACCTCAGCGGGAGCTGGTACAGACCGCTTCAAGAACGATGAGATATAAGATGTTTGATTGAAGAAGTTTGACAGACACGCCTCAAATTATCAGACTAGCGTAGCGGAAGAGTGGTGGGCTGATAACCCACAAGTCTTTGAACAAACTTGCAAATTCATGATGAAAGGAACCGTTTATTGAATGGAGAAATTCATAAACAAGTTGCAGATGAAACGCTAATAGCAGTTCGGGATTTCATGGATGTGTTCAAGAACATCTCGAGTTTACCGTCTAAACGATATGTGGAGTCGCGATTGATCTTATTCCTATAGCAGTGCCAATTCGAAAGCTTATATTCGATGTCGTCGGTGGAATTAGAAGAGGTAAAGAAACAAATTGCCGAATTGCTAGAGAAGGGTTGGATTCGCAGCAGCGGTTCACCATGGGGAGCTCCAGTTCTTCTAGTCAAGAAAATGGATAGCATGCGGAGGATGTGCATCAATTATCGTGAATTGAATAAGGTGACTATTAAGAACAAGTACCCTATCTCTCGCATCGACGAATTATCCGATCAACTCAGCGGCGCGATGGTAGTCTCGAAGTTGGATTTGCGATCTGGATATCATCAAGTTCGGGTAAAGTCAGAAATATTTGCAAGACATTATTCCGAACTCGACATGAGCATTATGAGTATTTAGTGATGCCATTTGGAGTTACAAACGCACCAGCAATATTTATGGACTTGATGAACCGAATCTTTTCACCATACCTAGACCAGTTCGTAGTGGAATTTATTGATGATATTCTGGTCTATTCAAGAAGCAAGGAAGAGCATGCAGAACACTTGAGGATCGCACTGCAAATGTTGAGACAAGAAAACTTATATGCTAAGATGAGCAGGTGCGAGTTTTGGCTCGAAAAAGTGAAATTCTTGGGTCATATTGTATCCGGAGATGGAATTTCCGTTAACCCTGAAAAGATTGCAGCTGTTCATGATTAGCCAATTCCAAAGAACGTAGGGGAGATTAGTAGTTTTCTTGGGTTTGCCGGATACTATAGAAGGTTTGTGGAGAACTTCGCTCGAATAGCAGAACCATTAACCAAGCTAACACGAAAGGAGGTACCGTTCATATGGATCGAGAAGTGTGCTTCGGCATTTGAAGTGCTAAAGCAAAAATTGACAACCGCTCTTATTTTGACAGTGTCAGATGGTTTCGGAGGGTTAGTTATTCACAGCGATGCATCTGAGAAAGGCTTGGGATGTATTCTAATGCAGTATGGGAATGTCATAGCTTATGCGTCGAGACAATTAAAGACTCATGAGAAGAACTACCCAACTCATGATCTGGAGTTAGCAGCAGTGATTTTCGCTCTGAATATTTGGAGACACTACTTATTGAGCGAAAGGGTAGAAGTATTTATCGATCACAAAAGCTTAAAGTACGTGTTCACACAGAAAGAGCTCAACATGAGACAACGTAGATAGTTAGAGCTGATGACTGACTATGATCTTGATTTAAAATACCATCCGGGGAAAGTTAATACAGTGTCGGATGCTCTAAGTCGGTTGCCAGCAATACGGATGCTGACTGCACAAAAAGAGATTATAGCTGATCTTCAAAGGTTCGAGTTGGAGATTGTACCACCGAATTCTTCAGGACAGTTGATGCAGTTGCAAGTACAGTCATCCCTGATCGATAACATTAAAATAGCGTATTCGCACGATCCAAAATTACAGAAGTTTCAAGAACAAGTAGAAGTGGGACTTCGAACGGACTTGTTAATTCATGAAGATGGTTCGTTACAATATGATAGTTGTTTATGTGTGCCTAAAAAAGATGTTCGTGAAGAAGTCATGAAGGAGGCTCATAGTTCCGCATATTTCGTACATCCGGGAGGCACAAACATATACATAGATCTGCGACAACATTTTGGTGGAAAGGCATGAAAGGAGAGATCGCTTGCTACGTATTGAGGTGTTTGGTGGGTCAGCAAGTTAAGGCTGAATATCAAGGGTAGCTGGTTTGTTTCAACCACTTCCGATTTCTCAATGGAAGTAGGAACATATAACTATGGATTTCATGACAGCCTTACCACGGAGTCCAAAGGGCAATAACGCAGTTTGGGTCATTGTCGATCGATTGACCAAGGCAGCTCATTTTATACCGTTTCGAGTTGGTCAGTCGACGGAGGCTTTGCTAGAGCGGCACATGCATGAAGTTTAGCACAGCCTATCATTCTCAGACAGATGGCCAGTCTGAAAGAACGATCCAAACTTTTGAAGATATATTGAGAGCATGTATGTTAGACTTCAAGGGTTCATAGGAGGATCAGTTGCACTTGGTGGAGTTTTCATACAATAACAGTTTTCAGGAAACTATACAGATGGCTCCATTTGAAGCATAATACGGTCGTAAGTGTCGCTCGCGTGTCTGTTGGGACTATATTGGAGAAAGAAGATTATTGAGACCGGATCTTATTGTGTAAACAGTGGAGAAAGTTAACATGATCCAGAATCATATGAAGGTGGTACAAGATCGACAGAAAGGTTGGGCTGATACTGGACGAAGACCTCTGATGTTCGCAGTTGATGATCTTGTATTCTTAAAGATATCACCGACCAGAGGAGTGATCCGATTTAGTAGTCGAGTCAAGCTTAGCCCCCGATTCGTGGGGCCTTTCGGCATTATCGAGCGTGTTGGAGAGGTAGCTTATCGATTGGCTTTACCACCATTCTTGGTGGATATTCATGACGTGTTTCATATATCTCAACTCCGCAAGTATGTTCGAGATAAGACGCACATCCTAGATCACTCGGAGCTGACAGTAAGGGAAGATTTAACATATAAAAAGTGACCAATGGCGATTGTGGATCGACAAAAAAGGTCCTCAAAAATAAAATTATCCAGCTAGTACTCATTTCATCGGGGAATCGGTCGCACGGAGAATCTACTTGGGAACATGAAGACGAGATCCGACAGAAGTTTCCACACCTCTTTTCTTTGATCTGTGTTTTCTTGTTCCGGAAATTTCGAGGACGAAATTCTTTTATAGTTAGGTATAATGTAACACCCTAGCACTGTTATATTATATTTATTTAGGGTATTTCAAATCTTGCGGCAAAATTCTTGACTATTGTTGTTTTTGGGTTCCGAATGGTGCAATTAGCAGCTGTAGTTATTATCCAACCAGACCCGCATGTTTGAACCCATCATGGTTCAAGATTACATCAAATATTTTCTAGTATAGAGTATCCATGCAAATCTAGATTCTATACACATATATAATATATTCCACATATCTTTTAATAATATAAAATAAAAACCAAATAACATATTTGGCCATCTAACCGTGCATGTCATCGTACCCCATATCATGTGGTTGCACCTATATATCATGTTCATACCCTAATTGTTAAAACAGACTCGTTTTTTATCGCTACGTATATTTATGTAGATCCGTACTTAGGGGTATACATTTTTATTGACAGGATATTGCATTATGGTTTAAATTTTTACGTATATTCTCCATATTGAAAAACTAGATTTTTAGAAGGGACACGGGTAATATTCGGAGTAATCTGGTATTAACTGTAAAATCCCATATATATATATATATATATATATAAGAGAATAATGGAGGAAAGAGGCCATAGGAGGGAATTTCCTCCTATGGCGTCGAAAAAATACGCTCACCATCATGTTTTCCGATGATCGGAATCCATCATCTTCATCGTTATCATCTAAGATGTGGGTACACCAAATTTCATGTGATTCTATAATTTTTTCACCGTTGATTTAGCAATATAAAAAGTTCTATTGTTGGTAAATCGTTAATTTTGAACCCACTAATTCAACAGTGAAAAAGTTGTAGAATCACATGAAATTTGGTGTACCTATATCTTAGATGATAACGATGAAGATGATGGGTGCCGGTCGTCGAAAAATACGATGGAGACTGTATTTTTTCGACGCCATAGGAGAAAATTCTCTCCTATGGCATCTTTCCTCCATTATTCTCTATATATAAACTGTTATATATAAATATATATAATATATTAATTAAATTAATTAAAATCTCTATCTATCTCTCGCGTCTCTCTCTGTGTCTCTCTCATAGCCCGTTCCTACCCTCCCCTATATATATATAAATTATTATAAACTAAACCTACTCTCTCTCTCCCTCTCTCTCCTTTGTTCTTCTTCTACAAGTCCTCTCCCACGAACTCAATCCCTAGCCCATGCTCCCGTCGTCGCCACCCCCTCACCGCCGTCATCCCCATTGCCTTCACCTCCCCTGCCTCACCCCCTCCACTACCTCCTTTTCCTCTCCCCAACAACCTCAAACTCCTAAGCCAACCTGTCCCCGATGCCAAGATCCAAACATCCTCGTCGGAAACCTACCAACACCGACCACCTCTTCACCCTCCTCATCTCCCCAGCAACCCAAGAACGCCATATACCACCATCACCGACCCCATCGCTGGCAATCCCCGATCACCAAACCCACACCCTCGCCACCTTGCTGTCGACCTCGTTGCCATCACCTCATCGCCTACCATCTCCTTTGTTCTCGCCTAATCCCCAGAACTCCAGAAACCCAGCAATCTCTTCTTCTTCTTCTCTCTTTTCTTCTTCTTATCTTTTCTTGATTTCCGGCCGTCTCGCCGGAGTTGTGCACGTCGCCGACGATCCAAACAACCCAGTCACCATCGTTGTCTAGCCCTGTGGCCACGTCACGCAGTTTCTCAGCCAGGTCCAGTCCTGCGTGCATAAGTTTGCATCATGACTTTATTTCTACGTCGGAACGTGACATCCGTATCTCGACGTGAGATCCGATCAGACAAGTTCTAAACTTGCAACATGCTATGTTATTATATCAATATTTATTTAATAAATAATAGTGCATGTGTTTTAATATTCAGCAAATATTATTTACAGTTTTATAACATCCGTCTGTATCCGTACCGAGAATAGTTTATCCAGTTACATGCCGGAACATCATGATATTACTGTACTACTATATTAGTTCAATATGTTATCTAGATTGCATCATACATGGTAATGGACGTATAATGGTTATTACAGATAGATACATATGCATCCTGGTATTAGTTGTGTTTACCGTGTTTCGATATTGGTTACAGTTTTACTTTTGGCATCTATTTTGGTTAATATATAGTACATGGCATGTTCACGAAACACTACCAGACTTGATACTTGGATCTTATTGCTAATGCTGACAATCCCGATTTGTTGTCCTGACGGACGTGACTTGTTGTTTACATAGACAAGACATGTACCTGTTTGATCCTGTGTTAGCATTAGATTTACATCATCAATACCTGACTTGAACACAAAATCTTGGGGGTAAGGTGAAATCAATAATGAAATCTGACCTGTAACTCAACAATTCGATACTTATACTGCTCAGTTTTTACGGGCTCGGCCAGCCCTGGAATGATGCTGCTGACATCATTCATCTGTACATGTTACATGTTTACTGCTTACCGGCACGTCTGGGATTCAGCCCGAGAATCTTGACCGTGGTCCCGGGCACGCACGGGATACTATTGAGTTACATCGACAATTCCATTAAATTGATTTTAAAGACTTGTAGAATAGATAATCTAGAATCACAGACTCTAGGATACACTTCACATACATGTACCTCATTGTTTATACCTGTGTTATTTATTTACATTCATGTTTAATCATAACATCATATCCTGATTATCGCTATTATTTTGATATTATGACGCACTGACGTCTAGGTTTTGCATGGCCCAGTTCCTTTACTTTTATCGCAGGCAGATCAAGAGTACTTTAGCAATCAAGCCGAGCAATGAGGAGCTAACTTTTAGTTTAGAGACTCTTAGTTTATTTATTCCAGCAATTTTATTTATATCGATGTGAGCCCATATTGGGACGTGATCCAGATACTATTGTTTATTGGATCTTGATTTGTTTCCGCTTTATGCATTTTCTTGATTCTATTTACTGTGGCATATAGACATATGTTAGTTAGGTTTGTTGGCTATAGTGCCCTCAAGTCAATTATTGAATCGCATGCACGCAGTTGTGATGATTGAGGAAGGACTTATACCGGTAGAACAGTCTTACTCGAGATGATAGTATGCTATCTGGTTTGTCTTTATCATCATATACAACATTAGGTGGCATTACAGATCACTATTACATGTTGATAGAGCTCATAGGATTCTTGCTTGACTACCAGCATTATGATGGCGATCATATTCGTGGGAGCTGTATGGTCTATATGCACATCCTTAAATGTCCATAGTTGTGGGAGTATCGAGACTGGGTATCAGTACTCCAGAGTAGACTAGTGTATGCTTATCGAGACCCCGACAAGGAGTGGTGGCCGGTCTCATAAGCCATTGGTGTCAGTTAGTCACCTAAGATAGTATGCAGGTGCTTATTGGGTTATGAGTACACTGGACGGACTCGCCGGGAACATGCTAGTTGGTATTATACCTATTGTCAGATAGCAATTCTTAGGTGACATGAGTACAGGTTAGTCTGTCGACCTGAGATCGTCATTTGTCTCGTGTGAGTTTTTACTGTGCTTTGATTACTACCCTACCACGGCTCAAAGGAGTTGTGCAAACAGGTTTTAGTTGGGTACAGTCCCGAGCCATATGGAGGCAGTGAGCAGATCGTCGGGGATTCGTCTCTCCCGGTATTAGGGGTTGATGTCGCGCAGTGCACGGGTGACCATCACCAGAAATCCTTGGCTAAGGTAGTCAAGAATTACTGATCTAGGATCGATAGTTTCTCAGGTGGTGATGGGTTTCATACCGACACTACATGTCGCGTTATTAGGGGTCTGACTTTATCCACCCCCTTAGACTCGATATGCGATACTCTTAGACAAATAGACCGGACTGTACGGAGATTGTCACTGTCAGGCTCAGTAGGGGTACGGATGAGTTTGCTCGTCGGCCTTCCTTTCGCTCAATACCTGGATAGCCATTACGTACAGCTAGTGCCGCTGACGTGCTTGTGGTTAAACCCACTGCCAGCGTATTGACGGGTCTTTAGAGTCCTACACAGAGGGTTTTCATGGTTCAGGCGATATGGTGTAGATGGCGTATGTTGGTACATACAGGTGTCCGATTAAATATGTGTACAGGCTGCACAGACTTTAATCGGACGGTTGATAATACTAGCGGCTTAGGACTGAGCCGGATTAAATCAGGTTTTGATTTAATAATTTATATATGTATTTATATATATGTATTCTAGTATTATTGTTCTCTATTCATTTTCTCTCTTGGCTATTCGTATTTTTGTACGAATACGCGTATATGTATTTCGATACGTATACCAGGTTGTATTCCGTATTTATATGGAATAGTTTCTAGAAGATTTGACACCTCATTATTATTTGATTTTCTTTTTAGAAAATCATTTTGGTAAATTATGTGGAAGGGGTGAGGTGGCATGAACATTGTATGGCATGTAGAGAGGTATGGCATGTGTTTGTTTATTAGTTAAATGGAGAGGAGATATTTTTTATGCATGATGGGAAAGTGGCAGCCACGAATTTCCTAGATGCCATGCTTTTGATTTTTCTTTACTTGCTTCATTACTGACTCTCATACTCACTTATGAGACTTAGCCATTTTTCTTTAGTTGCTCATGCCACTTGTTTTCCTCACCTCCTCTTCATCTTCTATGGTTTCTCTTTTAAGCATTAGTGATGAGAGAAAATTATAGTGAGATATTCCTACACCTCCACTTTCCATTGCAAGCTACCTTGGAGCGTCGGTTGCCTTGCTAGGCAAGGCTAAAGCTTGCGTCGTTTCCTTCGGGTGGATCATCGTAGATGGAGGAAGACCGGTAACCAAATTCGATCCGCGACCACTAGGAGCTTGGGATGATGGTTGAACACCCGACGGACTTGGTTCATTTGGTATAACCATCTAACTCCTCTTTATATGTTTGCTAGTATGGGGTTGAGGGTAGATCCGGGCATCGGCTTGTGGTAGCGCCAGTTTAGAAAATTTTTGTTCCGCATTTGGCCACGGTTTGATGACCGAGGTGCTGCCGTAACCCAGCAGTGGTATCAGAGCCACCCAAACACCTTAAACTAGCTAGTTGCGACATTAGAATTCACGTTTTTTCGGGCATCGAAAACTGTCGAAAATACAATCCCGAATTTTTGAGTTTTGAGATGATTGCACACCCTGCGGGCTCTCGGTTTGAACCGAGAAGCCGCGGGGTTGTGTTTGGGCACTCCGGGGAGACCCCGGGGGGACCAACGGCTGGGCCCACTCTCCAAGACCACCACAAAGTGGTCTTGGGGGTCGGGACCCGAAACTGCCCCTCTATGGGCAGTTTCGGGTCTGCCTCACCCTCTGGCCACCTTGTGGCGGCCTCGGGGGTGGGTTACCCCCTCTAGGCCCCCCGACTCGAAATTAATTTCGTGCTCTAACTCCCCACGAAAGCTCGGGCGCGTTTCGTTTTGATTCGGACCTCGAATTGGCTCAAAACTCGATTTATTTGGATGTTTAGTGTACTTGTTTTTTGATCCTTAGTATATTTGGGATGTGTGCTAATTGTGTTTTGGAATTCTAATGTCTTGACTTCGTTTGCATGTGTGGATATGTTGGTAACGTTGTCTAATTGCTATATGCTCAATTAGACGGGGTTATACACTTGTTTCGGTTACTTGTTTCTGTGGATATATATCTTGTTATGGTTTGTGCGGATTTTCGTGATGGATAGACTTGGATGCAATGGTAGTGCAGTTTAGTTTCATTTATACATTTGATATTGTGGGGCGTGCGTCCAACATGTGGACTGCCATCATTGCCAGTTTGTATATTATTTGTTTGGGGCACGACCGGGTTGAGGTCGATGTCACCCTTGTATATATTTTTTTCTTTTCTATACTAGGATTACCCTATGGTGGAGTGCACGAATAGCCGGGTTCTAGAGGGCAACGAGCTCACATTTCATGGCGTTGAGACGGATGGGGCCTTACTCTAGAATTGGCGGGTTATTCGCCGCATTCGTAGGGGGTATAAGTTGACCCGCTGAGGGGTGCTCAAGTTACCGGATTCCGTGAAGTGCTGGGTGGCCCACTCACTTTGATGATTGGGGTTGCCTCACTTTTGGGATTGGCGGGTAACTTGCCGCACTCGTAGGGGTCTAGGTTTTCATTGCACAAGCTATCCACACGACCAAGAGAACGTCGGGTTTCACTTGCAGCTCAAAGGAAACCCGGGGCTCCCAGATTATCCGTTTGTTCTGTGATGCTTATCGCTATTCTGTGATGTTGCTTATATCATGTCTGGGACAAATTACACACACACACACACCAGTAGATGTTGTATATGTTTTGCACCCGCGCTAGCCCAGCCCCCGCTCTGCGTTAGTTAAGTAACCTAACGGGTGATGATGGGCCCCAGTGGCGAATGCTAATGATATATACGTATATTTTATTTTCGTTCTTTTCTGGTGTGATTTATTGATGGGACTACATTGATTCTGATCAATGCAAGGAAAATAAACCTATTTGATATTGTTGGAACCAATTTTAAAAATGATATTACAAACTTTTTCTTTTGCTTTGCACAACGATATTCGGTTATGAATATCCAGCACCTCATTCGACGAGGCAAGAGCCGAGATCCTTTTATCGGGAGTGACCTCTTGAGCAAAAGTTTGCGTCAGGGTAATAACTTCACTATAGTCAATTCTTTTGCTTTTCATCGTGGTATTCAGTTTGGAATATCGTGCACCTCATTCGATGAGGAAAGTGCCGAGATCCCTTCACAGGGAGTGACCTCTTTAGCAAATGTTTGCGCTACTATATATTTGTAAAACCACTCGGTTCCTTCAATGATATCAAGTTCATTACGTTAAAGGTTTTTCACCAAAAACCAGCCGTAGCCCTCCGTCATTTCTTACAAGTATTTCTTATTATTCATGCTGCGGTTGTTGACTGTGTCAAGGCGTAGTGTGTGGTATCTAAGTAGTGCTTGTTTGTGGCATATTAATGCGATTGGTTAGGACAGTTGTGCGGCCTTGTTGACTGTGTCAAGGGCTCGTACGGGTGGGTTTAATGCAATCCTGAATAATGACGGGTTGAACTTGACTAGGACTCTTTGATTTATTGACTGTGTCAAGGTCACTTGGGTCCTACGGGTAAAACCACATCGGGAGTTTCAAACATACAGGAAACTTGCCAGGCATGCGCATACCTTCTAGAGTGTGGTAACTTGAGTGGATTCCATCAAGTTATTATGCGATGATAGTTAGATCCCGATTCCCACTGATGAGTAGGTTTACTTCTCGGGTGATTTTAGATGATCCCGACTAATTCTCCTTTGGGTTTGGAGGAGGATTCGTGGAAAAAGTGGGGGACATCCTGATTAGATAAAGTGATTGACCATTCTAATCTAGGTTAGGGTGCATGCTGAGTGTTTCTTTTCTCTCTCTCTTTGGCAGCGACCATGGCCCGATCCTAGACTAAAACTCATGAACCAAGTTAACCGAACCTTCTTAAAACACTTTGGCTTTTGGATTTTTCATAGTTGCATATATCATTGTCACTCCTCCTTTTACCCTTTACATTTCTCCAGAACATCCCGTATCACTACGAAGATCAATATTTATTGGATATGACCATCGTATAGTTACATACGAACTCGAAGAAACTTGTTTCAGATTCGAGGATGGTTTTCGGTTATGGAGAAATAGAATAGGACTATTCAGTTGTCTTTTCCCTTTACCTTCTCTCAGGTTGCGAGAGCTCCTGGTATTAGGAGAGTACACATATTACGCTTATCGGATAGTCTTCTTCCAAACTATAGGCTGGTGCTGAAAGGTAGGGAAGTAAGAAAACCAATTAGCCTAAGTGTGGTGTACAGAAGGTGATAAGTAAAGACAAATAAAGGGATTAGAAAGAGAGCAAAGTAAAATACGATTGCTATCATTCACGACGAAACCACGTATATCATCACCACTCCTACTTCACTTTGCATTTCTCCGGAACATTTCGTATCACTACGAAGATCCATATTTATTGGATAAACCATCGTATAGTTACATACGAACTCGAAGGAACTTGTTCCAGTTCGAGGATGGATTCTGGTTCTGGAGGAATAGAATAAGGATTATTCAGTTGTCTTTTCTCTTTACCTTCTCTCAGGTTGCGAGGGCTCCTGGTATTAGGAGATTATACCTATTACGCTTATTAGATAGTCTTCTTCCAAACCTTAGGCTGGTGCCGAAGGGTAGGGAAGGAAGAAAACCAATTAGCCTAAATGTGGTGTACAAAAGGTAATAAGTAAAGACAAATAAAGGGATTGGAGAGATGACAAGGAAATATACGGTTACTGTCATGAATCTGGATAGTGGAAGATGCATTACTAGGAATATCCGGATACCCCTTCGAAACATTTTCATGTTTCAGTTTCCCTGTGCAGTGTTAATTGAAAACTGATTCCCCAATTAAATTCTGACTCCAGGGTATGTATTTACCAGCTTTGATTCTCACATCTGTATAATGTTACAGATGTTGAGTGGGAGTAGAATATTGGGAATTAGGTGATTATATCCTCATTATATCGGAATTCGTTGTAATTGGTGATATTTGACGAAATCACCTGGGTTTTTGCCTGACGACAAATATTTGGTTTTGAATATCCGATTGTTATGCACCAATTTCAAACTGATATATCTGTACGTTTATTTTATAAAGTGAGATATAACTTTTTGAAATTATGTCTATGATATTTACCTATATCAGTTGATGGTTAGATAAGGAGCATTCAACAACGGTGTAATTCTTCTTAACAATGATACAGTTTTTCAACCCACGACGCACAGGGTTAGAGTTATTGAACTCAGAGGACTTATACAAAGTATTGTATATTATCCAGTGTCCATTAGGAGAAAAGGGTTGGTACTCGTACTATATTCTGTTTACTCATGACTTCTTCAGTTCTAGACAAGTATTTCGTTGAAATACAAGGTCCAGATATTGAGAAGTTATAGATATAAAAATAAAGTAGAGAACCATTTGTTGGAAATATCAGGATTCTTCGAGGTAGTCGAAGATTTAGATGCTTGTGTTTGGTATTCCATTGATAGTAATGGTTTTGAGAACTTGCTTCTCTTTCAGGTTACTCATATATGGATGCACTCCTAGTTGAGTAATGCTGATTAGCCTCCTCCTACTTGGTTGATATGCACTGGAGACAACTGCATGTTTTTGAATCTGGTTCCAATTAAATTTGTGGCTCTGTTTCTATATTGTATATAGAATGGTTCATATCTTAATGATATTAAGGTATATGGAGTTGTCCGGCTTATGCTTAAAACCATACTCTGGACAAACTCAAGGAACTTTCAGTAATGGCAGTTTATGGGTTATCCCAGGCATTGACGAGGGTTAACATTCTACCATCTGGAAGATCAGTAGTTATATTGTTCTTGACTCGCCACAGTTTTAGTAAAAATGGATTCTTTTCAGAAAACAGTAGTGGGAGTATGGTAGAACTGGAAGTGATTCCAGAACCATAAACGATTACTGAAAATTTAATGGAACCTAAAGATTCAATCGGGTTTGATATTCTATTAGCCACTCCGCAGATATGGTGGGTAACCTCAGGCACCCGAGAGGTATTTCGATATCCTCAAAGACGGTGACAGGGAGGTTCTTGTTTACCCAGACTTGCCGTTAATGCTGTTCTAGACTATGAGACCCTGCAGGAGGATGGGTATAGCGTTGTTCTAAACTAGATTTAGAAGTGCACGTGTATATGACTCTACCAGAGGATTGTTATAGTCAATGGGAGCAGCGGAAGCATAGTGGACAAGTAGCTTGTGTCTATTTATAGACTGAAGCAGGTATAGCGGAGATAGATCATCTATTTTTAATGTGACAGTCATAGGCTTTGACTTCATCAGAATAGAAGATGGATCTGATAAGAAGGTTATAAGGTGTGATGACCTGGTATTTGGATGTCATATACTTTATAGGAAGTGAAATTCCTATACTACGATCGGTTATACTATGGTTTCTCCACATAGGATATGGATATTATATCAATCATTCTGGTTACTAGATCTATGGTTTTAGATCTAGATTTGGGTAGTTTCCCAATCCGGGTACTTTGACACTATTCTAAAGGTATTTTAGAATGGACGACTCCTGGCATGGTGGTGTACCTGCAGGTAATGGAGTCACCCTCTTACAGACTAAAGGGGAGAGGGATACGCATGATTGGCATATAACTTGGTTAGGCAGTTGAGTCAATCATATGGCATCAAGTACCACACCGGATGTTGTTTTTGCACTAGCTGCAATAAACATATATTAATCCAATCCTGGAGAAACATTGGGAAGCAGTTATGAACATAATTGGATGTTCTTGATATATGGTAACGACAGCTTCCTTCGGGAGGCGGTTATCATTTCAGGCTTCCAAGGTGACCTGGATGACAGAGTGACTGTCAGAGTTATAGTTTTCTCTCTTCTGAGGGGCAGTATGTTGGACGGGTGGTCTAAGGGGATACTGAGGCAGGCATAGCGTAGGATACTGATTAAATTCAGTGGATGATGCAGTCTAAGAAGTTTGTTAGATTTGGAGTTCATTTGTGAACTGTGTCCTATCAGATATCCAAACAAATTCTACGACAGGTATTGCTCATTTCGGGAGATAGTCTTTCTCCGTGAAATTGAGATATAGAGAGATAAAGATAGAAACACTGGAGCGGATCCACTCACTGAGGCTATTTCTCGAATGCAATAGTTTCGCAAAAGGGCTTTGCGAGACTGATTAGTAGAGAAGTTGGGTGTTCGGTATCACACGGGCTGTGAGTATGCGACACCGCAATAATTAGCCTTAAGTGAAAGTGGGAGATTGTTGGCTATAGTGCGCTCAAGTCAATTATTGAATCACAGGCATGCGATTGTGATGATTGAGGGAGGACCTATACCGGTAGAACAGTCTTACTCGAGATGATAGTATGCTATCTGGTTTGTCTTTATCATCATGTACAGTATTAGGTGGCATTATAGATCACTATTACATGTTGATAGAGCCCATAGAATTCTTGCTTGACTACCAGTATTATGATGGCGATCATATACGTGGGAGCTGGATGGTCTATATGCACATCCTTAAATATCCCTAGTCGTGGGAGTATCGAGACTGGGCATCAGTATTCCAGTAGACTAGTGTATGCTTATCGAGACCCCGACGAGGGGCGGTGGCCGGTTTCACAAGCCATTGGTGTCAGTTAGTCACCTAAGATAGTATGCAGGTGCTTATTGGGTTATGAGTACACTGGACGGACTCGCCGGGAACATGCTAGTTGGCATTATACCTATTGTCAGATAGCAGTTCCCAGGTGACATAAGTACATGTTAGTCTATCGACCTGAGATTGTCATTTGTTTCGTGTGAGTTCCCACTGGTTTTGATTACTACCCTACCACGACTCAAAGGAGTCGTGTAAACATGTTTTAGTTGGGTACTGTCCCGAGCCATATGGAGGCAGTGAGCGGATCGTCGGGGATTCATCTCTCCCTGTATTGGGGGTTGATGTCGCACAGTGCACGAGCCATTACAAGAAATCCTTGGCCAAGGTAGTCGAGAATTACTGATCTAGGATCGGTAGTTTCTCAGGTGGTGATGGGTTTCATACCGACACTAAATGTCGCGTTATTAGGGGTCTGACTTTATCCACCCCTCTAGACTCGATATGCGATACTCTTAGACAAACAGATCGGACTGTACGGAGATTGTCACTGTCAGGCTCAGTAGGGATACGGATGAGTTTGCTCGTCGGCCTTCCTTTCGCTCAATACCTGGGTAGCCATTACGTACAGCTAGTGCTGCCGACGTGCTTGTGGTTAAACCCACTGCCAGCGTATTGACGAGTCTTTAAAGCCTATACAGAGGATTTTCATGGTTCAGGCGATATGGTGTAGATGACATATGTTGGTAAATAAAGGTGTCCGATTAAATATGTATACAGGCTGCACAGACTTTAATCGGACGGTTGATAATACTAGCGGCTTAGGACTGAGCCGGATTATTAAATCAGGTTTTGATTTAATAATTTATATATGTATTTATATATATGTATTCTAGTATTATTGTTCACTATTCATTTTCTCTCTTGGCTATTCGTATTTTTGTACGAATACGCGTATATGTATTTCGATACGTATACCGGGTTGTATTCTGTATTTATACGGAATAGTTTATAGAATATTTGACACCTCATTATTATTTGATTTTCTTTTTAGAAAATCATTTTGGGAAATGAGGTGGAAGGGGTGAGGTGGCATGAACATTGTATGGCATGTAGAGAGGTATGACATGTGTTTGTTTATTAGTTAAATGGAGAGGAGATATTTTGTGTGCATGATGGGAAAGTCGCAGCCACGAATTTCCTAGATGCCATGCTTTTGATTTTTCTTTACTTGCTTCATTACTCACTCTCATACTCACTTGTGAGACTTAGCCATTTTTCTTTAGTTGCTCATGTCACTTGTTTTCCTCACCTCCTCTTCATCTTCTATTGTTGCTCTTTTAAGCATTAGTGATGAGAGAAAATTATAGTGAGACATTCCTACACCTCCACTCTCCATTGCAAGCTATCTTGGAGCGTCGGTTGCCTTGCTAGGCAAGGTTGAAACTTGCGCCGTTCCCTCGGGTGGATCATCGTAGATGGAGGAAGACCGGCAACTAAATTCGATTCGCGACCACTAGGAGCTTGGGATGATGGTTGAACACCCGAAGGACTTGGTTCATTCGATATAACCATTTAACTCCTCTTTATATGTTTTCTAGTATAGGGTTGAGGGTAGATCCGGGCATCGGGTTGTGGTAGCGCCAGTTTAGAAAAATTTTGTTCCGCATTTGGCCACGGTTTGATGGCCGGGGTGCTGCCGTAACCCAGCAAGGTTATATATTTTACTGTTCTTAATATCCGATAGACAGCCGTAATGTAACTGTGGATGGATGATTTCTATCCACAGGTAGCATAGTTGGCTCTGTCACGTGCTGCAGTTACGCATCTTGGAAAGCGGGACGTGACAATTTGATACAAGAGCTTACACAATTATTACTTAAGGTGGAGTAATGAAGGCGTGCTAGAAGAACTGTGTCATGATGAAAAGAGTTAGAATCTCAAGCAACATATATCAAGTTGTATGGAAGCCTGTATATGGAAGAACAACTTTGGAGCAAGGTGGAGATTTGAACGGAACCCAGAAAAGGTCGCCAGCGAAGGTTGTGAAGAGAAAATAGAAGTCAACTTGGAGAGTACAAGTCAAGATGGAGATTTGTTGAAATTTGACTTGTAGTTTTGAAGACCACAGACGTCTGCCCCAGAATTACAGACGTCTGTGAAAACGATCAATAGAAAACTAGATTGAACTATAGACGTCTGTGCCAGTCAACCGCATATTATTGGAAAGATTCGTTGAAGCTTCGTTTGAAGTTTAATTAGGAAAGCTTGTTTAGAAAGATATTTAAAGTTTTATTTAGAGATTATTTTTTTGGAAGATTTGATGAGATCTAATTTAGTTAAATTAAGCATTGTAGTAGAAATAGGTTTAGGTTTTTAGGCCTATAAATATAGATTGATTAGGCTATTTAATATGGTATGAAGAAGAAGAATTGATGAGAAGAGAATTTTGTATTTCGTATTGAAGTTGAATAATGAAGAGATGTTTGAAGATAATTTCTTTGTGTTTTGATTGTACTTTATTTTTTTTTCTTCTCAAAAATCCTAACCTAAAATTAACACACTTAACTAGTTTTTGGGGTTTTAAAAAAACTTTTAAAAAATTTGCGAGATGTGGATGATATTGAAAAATAATGGGGGTATATAAGAAAGAGAAAAGGAAATATTTTTAAATTAAATATATAAATAAATGGCATTTCTGGAATCAATTAAAGTTGAGGGGCAAAATGCTAGTTTTTAAAATTTATGGGTATTTTCTGCTATTGAGTTAACGTTAAGGGTATTTCCGGCAATTTAACCCTAATTATAATATTTATACTGACGTGGCGGTTTAAGGTCGATTTTTAGAAATAACAAATTTTGAGGTCGATTTTAGAATTAAATATTAAATAGGGTTTTTTTTTAAAAAAAAATTATCTTGAAGGATATGGTTAGTTTTCAAAAAATTAAATTCAAAAAATATTTTTCTATCAAAACTAATAATATACTTTTTCCATCAAAACTAATAATATATAATGCACTTATAGTACATACAAAACTAAAAATAAATGCTAACTCGAACTACATTATTTTGAGGAAATATCACAATCCATAAAAACTCAAATTATTTGATAATTTCAGGTTAGAAGAAAATGGTTATGTTCTTACCTTTATCCTGTGTTGATTGCATGTTAAATTGTAACCACTGTCTATAATGTACAAATTCATCCATAAATATAATGGATCATCTTCTGACTCCACGCGTTGCTAGGGAATGCGCGCGTGCATAGGGAGATGGTCCTATGAGACCGGTTCTCATTTCATATTTTGAGATCAAACTTTTAAACACAAAACCCGTTGTATTTTTCACCAATTCGTACCGGTCACTTTGATCTAGTATTAAATGGAGTATATATAAAGTTCCATTAGATTTGGAGATCTCAACACATCAATCAAGTGATCTTGTCTTTCATGCATCGTAAAGCCGTCGATATTTTAGTCTCTTTGATGGATTAGCTAGAGATCTCCAAATCTCGTAAAATTTGATATATAACTTATCTAACATATGTAGATCATGATGATTGGTGCGGATCAATGAGAAACACGATGAATTATGTGTTTGAAAAGTGAATCTCAAAATAAAAAATGAGGCCGAACCTTCGGAGCTGATCCCTTGAGGTCCGGTCTCATTCTTATTTTGAAGTCTACTTTTCAAACACACAATCCGTTGTGTTTTTCACCGATCCGTGCTGACCATCATGATCTACATATGTTCGATAGGTTATGCATCAAATTTTACGAGATTTAGAGACTTTTAGCTAATTCATCAAAGAGACTAAAAAATCGACGCCTTCACGATGCATGAAAGACAATATCACTTGATTGATGTGTTGGAGGTCTCCAAATCTAATGGAACTTTATACATAATCTATCTAATATAAGTAGATCAAAATGACCGGTACGAATTGATGAAAAACACGACAGGTTGAGTGTTTAAAGGTTTGGCCTCAAAATAAGAAATAAGAACTAGCATCATAGGATCATCTTCACACACACACACACCCCCACACCCACACCCTAAGAAGCTTTTTCGTTAGATGACTTTAAAAATCTTATTCTTCACGATTTTTTCCGACGATCAACACTTATCATCATCATCTTTGTTATGTAAGACGTAGATACACCAAATTTCATGTAATTCCACAACTTTTTCACCATTGAATTAGAAATATAAAAAATTCTATTGTCGGTAAACCGTTAATTTTGCACTCACTGAATCGAAAAAGTGATGGAATCTCAAAAAATTTGGTGTAACCACATATTACATGATAAAGATGATGATAATGGATGCTGATCGTCGAAAAAAATCCTGATTGGTGTATTTTTAAGACGCCATAAGAGAATTCTCTCCGACATCTTTCCTCCCTCATATATATATATATATATATATATATATATAGATATATATATATATATATTCCATTGCCAAATATTGTGTGGGTAATATTTAAGGATTTGATGTGTCTCTTGATTTTTTTTGCTAAAATCAAAAGATAGAATATTTACCTTACATTTATTAACAATTAAATAAGTTGAATTAATTTTTGCCATTAATTAAAAATACAAGTTCCAACGGCTCTCATTTAGGTTCGTATTTTTAAAAACGCGATCCCGTCTCATAGGATCCATACTACACACACTCCCAAAGCATAACCAACTTAGTTATGCCATGTGGATAATTATTTTATTTGTTAAGGGTGACACTTTTACAAAAAAAGAATGTAAAGAATCTTCATAATTAATAGGGTATTGATTAATACAAGAACTGTCTCTTCTTGTAATATATGACAAAAGTGTCCCTCTTATCCAATCATGAAGGACAAATGATGTAATTATCCACAAGGCATAACTAAACAGGTTATGCCATGGAAGCATGCCCTAAACAGGTTATGCCTTGAAAGTAAATTATCCTTTTCATATATATATACGTGTGTGTGAGAGAGGGAGGTTAATGGAGGAAAGGTGCCACAGGAGGGAATTTCCTCTTATGGCGTCGGAAAAATGCACCCTCCATATTTTTTCGACGTTCGGCATACATCACCTCCATCTTTATCCTCTAAGATGTGGATACACCAAATTTCATGTGATTATACTATTTTTTCACCGTTGATTTAGTTGGTGTAAAATTAATGGTTTACCGACAATAAAACTTTTTACATTGCTAATTCAACGGTGAAAAGGTGATGGAATCACATGAAGTGTATGTACATCTTTGATGATAACGATGATGATGATGGATACCGATCGTCGGAAAAAATGATGAAGGTTGTATTTTTTCGACGCCATAGGAGGAAATCCCCTCCTAAGGCCTCTTTCCTCTCTCTCTTGATATATATATATATATATATATATATATATATATATATATATATATATAAAAGAAGCCCTAGAAGGCCTTTTCAACTGGTGGCGTAAAAAATCCATACTTTCCATCATTTTATTTAACGATCGGCAACGTCCTTCTTAATCTCCGTCGTCTGATATGTCGATACATCAAATTTCATGTGATTCTACCACTTTTTCACCATTGATTTAGCAATGTAAAATGTTCTATTGTCGATAAACCGTTAATTTTTGCACTCACTAAATCTACGGTGAAAAGGTGCTAGAATCACATGAAATTTGGTATATCAACATATTTGATGATGAATATCAAGATGGATGATGTCAATTGTCGAATAAAATGTATGAAGATATAGATTTTGTCGTCTCTTGACAAATTTCGATTTACTTTGGGATATATGCTATCAATCATGTAATTAATTAGAATATTGAAGACTCCTCTTCATAATTGTTGATTTTAATTTAAATAAGTCAAGAATTGCCCCAAAGTTTTGAAATCCATGGAGCAGGAGTAGATGATTAAGATTTAAATTAATTCTTAATCTAAAAACTTAAGCTTATATCTTTGTAATCGTAATTTAAATCTAAGTCTTGTCTCTATATTGATGCAAGTTAAAAATATAAATCCAATTAGCCTAAGGCTTTTGAAAGGTGTTGCCAATATCTCATCTGAGTTTCCACGTGACACGTGACTCGAAAGGTCTGCAATGCAAATTTTGAAGCCACAAAAATATCCCACACCCTAATCCCACTCGACCAAAGCACTACAGTGAAGCCTTAATCAGAGGAAACTGCTCAGCAGCCTACCTTTTCAACATATCATACTGATAAGATTTAGCTAGCTAGGGTGGGAAATGTAATGAAGAAATTCAAAGCGGCTCTCTAGCTCACTCAATAACTGACCTCGAATTTGTATAAACACCAAAACTAAGTACATGAAATGATCTCAATGCAATAAGTATCATAGCCGCACCTTCAAGTACAAACCAAATGATATAACCATGCGGGAGTCGCCTTTTGTTGGCCTCTAACATACCAACAGACCCATAAACTGAACCCAAGAAACAATCAAACTAGACATTCAGATGGAAATTGAACTGCACTGCAGCTTGTCACTGGTAGTGTCCTACGTTCGACTAGACAGCAAAGCTAAAACAGTAATCAGAAATACAACTGTAGGGAGGATAACTGCAATAAATGTTGAGGCCAAATTGTCAGCAGCAAATTTTTCATCTATTTACAGCAAAAAAGTCATTGCCAACTTAGTAACTCTATTTTCTTTTTTATTACTTAATCTGTTCTTGACCAACAATGAAGCATAAAATGTGTTCTCAGTGTACAACATTGATTAACTTTAAATTTTCCACAAGTTTATGAAGCAAATATAGCATGAAGCAAACAAACAAATTTGAAGCTCAATTGTTCTGTAGAATTTTGTAATTTTTGAAAATTAAGCTGTTATATTTTTGGTAGTTAAGTGAAATTAAGCCTCAAGTAAATAACGGAAACATGCTAGCAGGTTTCAAACATGAAAAAACCCTACATGTAAAATTCCACATAAATTCTCCAATCACACAAAAACAAAAGAACGATTATAACATAGAACAAGTACCCACAATAAAACTAGGATCCGAAGCATCCTATCAGTAATTACCTGTCTTTCTGTCTTTCTTTGGTATGTTTTCCATGGATCACAAGCTTCGCCGCACTCCGCTGTGCTGCTGAGCAGAATACAATGACGGCATAATAAAACTCCTCTGCTAAAGACAAGCAGTAAGTGTTGATTTGGTGCATCCAGAGATCATAGAAGTTTGAGCAGAAGCATCTCTAATTAAACTTTAGAGATACCAAGTTTTAGTATATCATATTGAAGGCTATGCATTGAGACTGTAAAGTTATGAAGGCATTCATTTACATAAAGTTGCAAAAAGAGAAACAAAAATTGATAAAATTCAGTTACTAGAAACATTCGTTATCCTATCCTTTAGTGTGTTACCATTAAGATTCTCATTTCAGCCATCTATTTTTTGGACATGTTTTTAAAAAGCCCTGATCCATAAAGAAGTGAAGCAAAAAATATATCATTGCTATAAAAGAAACGTTATTTATGGGGACAGACATCTTTGTTTCATGTCAAGGACAAGGATAGTTAAAAGTGGTTCAAACTAAAAGGTTCAGCTTTACTATTTCCTACCAATCTGTGAGTACAAATATAAGAGGAAAACAAAATAGTTGGAAATATATTAAAAATATATCCATGTCAGCCACAAGGCTAATTGTTTCCTTGTTAACTGTTAAACCACTGGACAGTGACAAAACTCAGGCAAATCACATGAGAGGAACAAATTCCCAAGCTGTCTTGCAAATCTAATCCATGCCTCCATGAGCTTACTTGAGTATCCATAGATCCAAAATTGTTTATCATCACTAGGAATTTGGAAAAAGAGATACTGAATTCAATATTTAGAGGCGCAAAATATCTAACTATAATAATCTGCTACAACCTTGAAATAGATTATCACATAGCTATCAATTATCGAATTCTCTTCATGTCAATAGGTTACTGAATTAAAGCAAAATAGATAGATACATTGGTTCAATAATGTCAATAGCTCTTAGGAATATTTGACCATGTTCACTTCTGATCCTTAATTGGGACCCATACATACATACATGCATAGTGATGATCCTATAGGCCCAGACCTAAACTAAGTAATTCACAGACCATCTAATAACTGGAAAATGTGCAATTATTGACGTCTGAACCATTCATCTTGATCTAAAAGGTTTAAAAAACAGGAGCACATTCATATGGTTTTGTAATCGATTGCATGTAGATCTAATGGTTGCAAAGTTGCCGAATTTTAATTTTCAAAAAACCATGAATTGGGCAATCCTTATATATGTGTGTGCACGTGACTGCATGTGTGTGCGCGCACACACATGTATATATACATGTGTGTATTATATATACACGTGTACACACACACGAATTTATGGGTGCGTGTGTGTACATACTAACACGTACATAAACGTGCATGTGTGCATAAATACAACTGAGCATTTATCCCAAGCATATGGGGTAGGAGGGTGCTAACTAGAAGGTTTCGATTTTTAGAGACTACGACTCGCGGCATTGACAGGCACACGATGTCACTCATTCAAAAGGAACCTGATGACCATCAAAAGAAATTCCTGAACTGACAGGAAATCTCAACAGACTTCAACAACCACAGAAATTAGGGGACTAGGTAGGAATCATTTACTGCCTCCTACCATTTTTTTTTTATTTTAAAAAAGCACTCTGGGAACACACTAGAAATGTCACTACCTCCCCCTCTCACTAATCCAATATATGAACCTATATTTTATATTTGTAGACTCTCTAAAGAACCCTTTGCGGCTTGTCAAGTGCATTCTTATGTTCAACGGCACATTCTCAATTCAGTTTTTCAAGCAGAAATCGAGTGCTTAATATTTCTTTATTCTAAAGGAGTGTTCCTACAGTACCGAAGCACGACTTTTGTATTCAGGACATAGTAATTAAAGTTATAATCATATTCAAAAAATTCATTCTCATAGTATGAATTATAAAAAGTAATAGTCGTCTTGTATTCCAAATCAAGCACATAAGATACTCAGAGCACTATAACAAAGGAATCATAGAGCTAGCAGTCAGGATGTTGCAAGCAATAAGAGGGAGTAAAAATATACAACTTGATGCAAGAAGAGATCATACTCAAGGATGAGGAGCAAGCACACTTATCGTGCAATCTAAGATTTGTGATTTGGAATACACAGTAGTTTTTATGGGGTTCAGTATTCTTAACAAACCATAAATAAATAAGCTAAACATAGGAAGTGAAGAGAAGGCAATGAGAGTGTTGTCAAGGATGAAACTGTATAAAGTGTGTGTGTGTGTGGGGTGGGGGGTGGGGGGGGGGGTTTGCAGTTATTAGTATTCTAAAAAAATAAAGAATTCCAACGTAATATAGATCTTCAGTTGTAGGCGGGTAAAATAAAAATCGAACCCGTAAAGACTCAAGAGCAAAAGTGTGAGCCCCACATTAAGAAAACTAAGTCAAGAACGCACCCGTGTCCGTGCCCCGTACCCCGCACCCAGACCGCGGCCCGGCATTCCACAGCCTGCAGATCCCGTCGTCCGCGGCTCCCGTCGTCCATCGTCCGACATACCCGTCGTCCGCCGTCCGGCATGCCTGTCGTCTGTGGCCCCCGTCGTCTGTTGTCCTGCGGCCCCATCGTCCTTCATCCGCGGCCCCCGTCGTCCGCCGTCCGGCATGCCTGTCGTCCACGGCCCTGTCATCGGCGCAGCCGTCCGTGGGCTATCCGCCGTTTTGTCCAATTTCCCTATAAATAGAGCCCTCGTTGGCTCATTTTCAGGAGGGTGGGAATTATTGCACGGAAGCTCTGCCTCTGCCATCTCTCTCTCTCTCTAGATCATTATCTCTTCTTGGAGTTTTGAGACTTCGCGAAAGTGGACGCCATTGCTCTCTCGTTTAGACTCCAAGACTTGAAGATTCAAAGGTTCATGACATCGAAACCTTGAAGCCAAGATCCGGTCGATCAGTCGAAACCTTGTAGCGCATTTCGCTGAGGTTCTGTCCGACGCTTCTTTCGTGTCGTATGGTCAAAGGGAAGCTCGTGTTTATGAAGGATACTGCCGCCGCCATATCGAATCCTCGGATCTCTATATTTTTTTCTTCTTTTTGCATACATTTACATACTTGTAAAAAGAGAAAATTGCTTGTAACCTTTTAATAAAAATGAATGCGAAAGCCCGATTTCCACTGGAAACATCAGTATCCAGGCATTTCAAACTAAAAGAATTATCTTGTTTGGTTGAGCGATAAGAGTTCACTTTTCAATTAGCATAATGCAACAATGAACATATGACTTTAGCAAATAATAATAACCAATGCTTTTTCAGAGTCCACGCCATGATAATCACTGTCATCGGTAAATACAGCAAGGTCGTGCATTGAGAGTAAACAGCTGCAGGTAAATAAGGAATCTATTGATATTCAGAAAGTTGCTAGAGATTTGTCACATCAGATATGTTGACTGGTTTTATAATTTTAACATAATACTGAACTTTAGGGCCTATTTATAATAAGGTAGCAGTTTCTACCTAATGCAAAACTGCGACATAACATCAGTTTGCAGGTTGGGCAATTGTCTGTACTGACCTTCTAGTGCCGAACAAATTTGTGAACGAAGATGACTTCTAGATTCCTGCATTTAGTCCAAATAGGACTTGCATGATGAGTCTATAGGAGCCACACAAACTAATCCAACATGTCAGGTTTGCAATTATATATTAATCCAAGTCATGGCATTGTAACTTGAAATAGAGATGACACAGGTAACAGATAGAAGTATATGAAAATGAAGGAAAAATAACTTTATGAGGTCAGGTTAGACAGGTCTAGAGTAAAATCTCCGTAAATTAATGTGTAGTGTTCAATTATAGCTCTAAGCAAATCATACAAAATATCAAGATAGGTGATGCTCGAAATTATTAATTAATAAAAAAAGGATGATATAAATAGCAAGGACATGAAAGGAGTATTCATCTGGGGAAAAAAGAAAGCATAATAAAAAAGGCAAGGCATTATTATTACTATATCCCGCTCCTTTGAAATTGATGCTTTAGTCTCTCGACTAAACTTCAGTAATATCATATACAAGCTTAGTTCAAATAAAACATTGATAAGAATTGATAGAAATCAGAAAATCTATAATACTATAATTGATTATTTTTAGAGGGCAAACATTGTCAATGTATAAAATGGTAGCTTGAAGGCAGCATTAATCTTTTAATTCAATAGAATTTCTTGCTGAAAGTTTGTAACTAGAAACTAAAAACAATGAAAAACAGAAAAATAAATTAGTGGAGCTGGCATAATGGATTATATTTTAAGAGAGCGAAACAAACTAGAATTTTACCAGATTAAATAAGCTAATTGTTTAGGGAGGCTAGGTAATATAGAAGAAATCACCGATTTGAGGCTTCGGGGTCAATTGCTCAGTATGGTTGTCTACACCAGTTCTTTTATACACCTCCGCTTGTACACTTCTGGATGAAGAACGTTAATAACCCGCTCCCGCCCCCGTGCGGGGAGGGGGGGGGGGGAAATGCCTTTATTGATTATTGATCAAGCGGCAAAGAAGTAGCTGCTCAAGTAATGGATGATTCTATTCAACAAGGAGTTTCAGCTTTTTCAATGCAGTGTTTAAATTTTCCTGTTTAGATTTTTAAAAAACGAAAGGTAAAAGGGTCATCACAAAATCGACATGGACATGTAGTTCCCTGTTCATGGTTGATTTAAGAAATCAATAGCCCTGCTCATGAAATCACAATTCTAGTAGGTGGCTGCAGCATTTTGCTACCTGCCATATCAACTAAAGTAATGATTCTGATCACTGGCTAAATGAATCATTATTTACATCAGCGCCTTGAACTAAATCCAATATAATGAATCAATGGATAGAAAGATATAAGAAGGTAAATGCTGTAATAAATGAATTGAAAAACAAGTCATAAGAAGGTATGCATACAGATAAATCTGGAGATAATTCCTGTGCCCGAACCAGCATTTTGACATCTTCAAGATTAAGGATTTAACATTTAGCCTGAACGCTTTGTAAGATACTTGAAATATATATCTTGAACCAGGGCCCTTGCATATAATTTTCCTCTGCTAAAATGTCAAAGTTCGAGAAGACCATTGGAGGAATGCGTTCACCATCTGGAAAAACCAAAGGTCTATTTTGAAATATCAAATCTGCTTCCTAATGAATGGCTGCAGCTTCTGCTGCCCGCCATATCACTTGGGCTCAAGGCTTTGGCAACCAGAGCCGCATTCAAATTGCTGAAGTGAAAGAAGCAGAATGGATATGCAAGTGGAATGAAGTATGCTCCGTTGGATGTATATACCCTAGAGGCCATTATTGTATAGTATAGAATTGTATATTACATATGGATGCTTGGAATATATGTGTACAGGACAATCTTCTTCAATAGGATAATATGCTATCTGGTTTTCCTTTATCTCAACATGTGTATACGTTCTATTTTTATATTACGTATCCCAATTATATGCTGGTAAAACCCGTAGGATCTTTGCTTGACTACTAGAGTTATGATGACGAATATACTCGTAGGGTCTAGGTAGTCTACAAGCACATCCTTAAATTGTTCCTAGTCGTTGGAGTTTCGAGACAGGGCATCGATACTCCGAAATAGACCGGTGTATACGTTTCTTATTCCCATGAGGGAAGTGTTGGATATGTATACCCCAGAGGCCTGTGTTGGATGCTAGGATATATATGTAGAGGACAATCCTACTCAGTTGTATAGTATACTATTTGAATTGTCTTTATCTGAACATGTGTATTTGTTTTTCTTTCTGCTTTATATTGCTTATACACATTGATAAAGACTCGTTACAGTAGCATACTATTTTGGTTTGTCTTTATTTTAACATGTGCATATGTTTTACTCGATATCATATATGGCTGATACATGTTTATAAAGCCCGTAAGATTTTGCTTGACTACTAACGTTATTATAGCGATCATACTTGTGGGGGCTGGGTAGTCCATAAGCACATCCTTAAATGTCCCAAGTCATAGAAGTATCGAGACCGGACATCGATATTCTAGAATAGACTTGTGTATTCGTATCTAAACCCCGACGAGAGGCGGTGGTTGGTCTCATGCTATTGGTGTGATCATTTAAGATTGTATACAGATACTCACTGGGGGTGAGTATACTGGACAGACTCGTCGAGAAGCTCTAGATGGTATTATACCCATCGTCAGATAGCGGTTCTCAAATGACATGAGTACATATTAGTCTTTAGACATGAGATCGTTATTTTTCTCGTGTGAGTTCCCACTGTAATTAGATCACTACCCTACCACGGCTCTACTGAGTCGTGCAAACAGGTTTTGGTTGGGTACAGTCCTGAGCCAAATGGAGGCAGTAGGCGATCGTCAGGGATTCGTCTCTCCCGATATTGGAAGTTAATATCGCACTGTGTCCGGTTGGCCAGAACCATAAGACCTTGACCCAGACAGTTGAGATTTACTGATGGTTAGATCAGTGGTTTCTCGGATCGGTCCTGAGCCACATCGACACGACTTATCGGGTCAGTAAGGGTATGACGTTTACCACCCCTTAGACCCGGTATGCGATACTCTTAGACGGAGAGACTGGACTGTACGAAGATTGTCATAGATAGGCTCAGTAGGGGTTCGGATGAGCTTACTCGTCGGCCTTCCTTTTCGATAGGAACCCGGGTAATCGTTACGTACAGCTAGTGCTACTGACGTGCTTGTGGTTATGGATTTATCCAGTAGCTCACTGTCGGCGGACTGTCGAGTCTTTAGAATCCCACACAGAGGGTTTTCCTGGTTCAGACAAAATGATGTAGTAGCTGTATTTTAATACATGCAGGGTTTCGATCGAATAATTGTACTAGCTACCTGGACTTTCGATCAGACGGTTGATAATACTAGCCGGCTTAGAATTGAGCTGGATTATTAAATCATGTATTTACATATACATATTTCGATATGTATATTCTAGTATTATATTTTTTGTGTTATTCTATCTCTTTGGATATTCGTATTTTGATACGAATACGTGTATGTATATACGGTAGAGTGTATTCCGTATTTATACGGAAAACATTCCAGGACACCTCATTTTCTTTGGTTTTCTTTTCTAGAAATTACAAATGAGGTGGAGGGGTGAGGTGGCAAGAGAATGGTGTTAAGCATGGTTGAATAGGGATAGACAAATAAATTTATAATTCATTTGTCTACACTATTCAAGTATGATTGGTTTTTTATATTGCAAATATCATTTGACAAAACCATGCTTACTTGATTATTGTTGTGAGATTTTTTCCATTTTCACCATTCATTTTCTCTCTCTTTTTTGAGCTCCTCCTTCATCTTCCTCCTTACCCTCTCATGAGTTGAGAATCAAGGATGGATGAGAGATGGAAGACAATAAAACAACTCACTATATCACTTGTAACAACCAGAAATTTTTTATACAAGTTTTTACAAAAAAAATTCAAAAATCCATAAAGGAGTATTTATTGCCTGAGCACAAGACTTAAGTAATTAATTAGCAATTTAATTACAAGAAAGAGCTTATAACTCATTGGTAATACCTTGCACTGCTGAACCAAGCCACCAGAGTTCAAATCCCATGCCCCACATTATTTTTAATATTTATTTTGTTTTAAATTTTATAGAAGTCCAACAGTCAACACGTGATAACTCCAGAATTTCCCACTACGCCCACTAAACTAAATGCACCAGAGGCTTAATCCGGCGACCACCCACCTTCCGAGCCCTCCACTCGGCCGAGTCGGCCGGCGGACCGACCGAGTCATCAACAGAGAAAAATTGGCTCTTGGTCTGCCCAACTTCCCTGCATACTTTAATTTTTGAGATCATTTCCAGAGAGCCCATTAACACTCATTTACTCCATTTTTCCTACATTTTTTAAATTAAAACCATTCATCTACCCTAACCCTAGTCTAATCCTATAAATACCACCCCTACCCTCTACCCTCTCATCCCAAACTCTGAGCCAACTCTCTAGAATTTTCAAGAAACTTTTGTCTGCACTCGAAGTGAGCGAAAGGCGAAGCTCCGGCGAATTCTTCGGCGGATTTTCCGGCAACGTCCGTAGGCCCCAGAGGCCTGTGTTGGAAATGTATGCCCCAGAGGCCTGTGTTGGATGCTAGGAATATATATGTAGAGGATAATCCTACTCAGTTGTATAGTATACTATTTGAATTGTCTTTATCTAAACATGTGTATTTGTTTTTCTTTCTGCTTTATATTGCTTATACACATTGATAAAGACTCGTTACAGTAGTATACTATTTTGATTTGTCTTTATTTTAACATGTGCATATGTTTTACTCGATAGCATATATGGCTGATACATGTTTATAAAGCCCGTAAGATTTTGCTTGACTACTAGCATTATTATAGCGATCATACTTATGGGGGCTGCGTAGTCCATAAGCACATCCTTAAATGTCCAAAGTCGTAGGAGTATCGAGACCGGATATCGATATTCCAGAATAGACTTGTGTATACGTTTCTAAACCCCGACGAGAGGCGGTGGTTGGTCTCACGCCATTGGTGTGATTATTTAAGATTGTATACAAATGCTCGCTGGAGGTGAGTATACTGGATAGACTCGTCGAGAACCTCTAGATGGTATTATACACATCGTCAGATAGCGGTTCTCAGGTGACATAAGTACATATTAGTCTTTAGTTCTGAGATCGTCATTTTTCTCGTGTGAGTTCCCACTGTAGTTAGATCACTACCCTACCACAGCTCTACTGAGTCGTATAAATAGGTTTTGGTTGGGTACAGTCCTGAGCCACATGGAGGCAGTGAGCGATCGTCAGGGATTTGTCTCTCTCGGTATTAGAAGTCAATATCGCACTGTGTCCGGTTGGCCAGAACCATAAGACATTGGCCAAGACAGTTGAGATTTACTGATGGTTAGATCAATAGTTTCTCGTATCGGTCTTGAACCACATCGACACGACTTATCGGGTCAGTAAGGGTCTGACGTTTACCACCCCTTAGACCCGGTATACGATACTCTTAGACGAAGAGATCGGACTGTACGAAAATTGTTACAGATAGGCTCACTAGGGGTTCGGATGAGCTTACTCGTCGGCCTTCCTTTTCGATAGGAACCCGGGTATTGTTACGTACAGCTAGTACCACTAACATGCTTATGGTTATGGATTTATCCAGTAACTCACTGTCGGCGTACTGTCGAGTCTTTAGAATCCCACACATAGGGTTTCCCTGGTTCAGATGAAATGATGTAGTAGCTGTATTTTAATACATACAGGGTTTCGATCGAATAATTGTACTAGCTACCCGGACTTTCGATCGGACGGTTGATAATACTAGCCGGCTTAGAATTGAGCTGGATTATTAAATCATGTATTGATTTAATAATTTACATATACATATTTCAATATATATATTCTAGTATTATGTTCTTTGTGTTATTCTATCTCTTTGGGTATTCGTATTTTGATACGAATACGTGTATGTATATACGGTAGAGTGTATTCTGTATTTATACGGAAAATATTCTAGGACACCTCATTTTCTTGGTTTTTCTTTTCTAGAAATTACAAATGAGGTGGAGGGGTGAGGTGGCAAGAGAATGGTGTTAAGCATGGTTGAATAGGGGTAGACAAATAATTTATAATTCATTTGTCTACACTATTCAAGTATGGTTTTATATTGCAAATATCATTTGACAAAACCATGCTTACTTGATTATTGTTGTGAGATTTTTTCCATTTTCACCATTCTTTTTCTCTCTCTTTCTTGAGCTCCTCCTTCATCTTCCTCCTTACCCTCTCATGAGTTGAGAATCAAGAGTGGATGAGAGATGGAAAACACTAAAACAACTCACTATATCACTAGACACTCTAGATTAACAACTTAGAGCCTTTAATTGCTCTACTAGATTTTTAGTGTGGAGATAAAACTATGAACCACATCTCTTGAGTGGATTATTTTCGACGGAGGAAGACCGACTGTCAAGCTCGATCAAGAAGACTGCAAGAAGCTAAGGAAGAGAGTAGAAGACCGAAGGACATGGATCATTTGGTATAACCCTCTTTACAGAGTAGTTAGAACTCCTCTAGTTTACTAGTTTAATATTTAGTTAGATCCTAGGTACTTGTTTCTATCACCAAGATTTTTAAAAGTTAAGGTTTTCTGTTCCGCAACGGCCATGGTTAGCTGCTGGGACGCTAGAAACCCCAACATTGTATCAGAGCCACTCAAACATTATAAACCAGTTGTAGACGATACTTTAGTTTCAAAACAGAAAAAATCTGATTTTCTAAACCCGATTTTTGTTCAAAAAATTTTTGGTCTCTGAAATTTTTTTTAAACAAGTGCAGAGGCTTACTCTTGATATGATTGTGACTCATGATGAAAACGAGACGATTCCACCTTAAAAAACCGCCAGTTTTTCCCAAAACCCCGTTTCTGGCGGTTTACCGTTCACCTTTGGTCCTCATTTTCATCCAGTGTCTTGGGTTTTGGAAATTGGGAATTTTGGTCTTATTTGATTTGCCCCATATTTCACTTAGTGTTGTCTTTGCATTGGGGCAACTTGAAAAGTTTTAAAACTCGAAACTTTTGCATCGTTGATATCTGTGATGTTGTGTATGTGTTTTCAAACGTTGTTTAATTGCCAGGGTTGCACATACTTGCGTCTGCTACTGTGATATCTCTCTGTGATGGTTTATTCGAATTGTCGTGTTATATAGCCCCTAGTGTAATGTTTATTGTATAGTTTAGATTCATTTGTATATTCTTTATTGCTGCACGAGCATTCGACAGGTGGACTGCCGTTTTTGCCAGTTTGTATATTCTTTTAATGGGGCACGGCCGGCTGGATTGAGATTGATGTCGCCACTGTATATATATTTCTTTTCGATACTAGGATTACCCTGCGTCGGAGTGCTAGAGTAGCCGAGTTCTAGAGGGCAACGGGACTCCATCTCATGGCGTTGAGACCGGGATGGCTTACTCTAGAATTGACGGGCTATTCGCCACACTCATAGGGGGTATAGGATGACCCATGGTGGAATGCTCAAGTTACCGGATTCCGTGAAGTGCTGGGTGGCCTATTCACTTCGTTGATTGGGGTTGCCTCGCTTCCGGGATCAGCGAGTAACTTGTCGCACTTGTAGGGAACTTGGTTATACATTGTACAAGCTATCTACACGACCAGATAACATCGGGTTTCATTTGCGGCTCAAATGAAACCTGGGACTCCTAGATTATCCACTATTCCATTTTACTTATCGTCTTTCTGTGATGTTGCTTATATCATGCATGGGACGAATGATTATATACGCGCACGCACACACACACACACACTAGTAGATCTATATGTTTTGCATCTGCGCTAGTTTAGCCCCCCGCTCTTCCGTTAGTTAAATAATCTAACGGTCCATGACGGGGTCTCGTGGCGAATGCGGATGGCATATACGTACATTCGTACATTGTATTTTCATTCTTTTTTGGTGTGATAGGAATTAATTGATGGGACAACGTTAATTTTGATTAATGCAAGAAAAAATAAACCTAAAAGATGTTGGAACAAATTTTCGAAAAACTATAGTCGTATTTTTTCGCTTTGCATAGTGGTATTCGCTTAGGAACATCCCGCACCTCATTCAAGGAGGCAAGAGCCTAAATACCTTCACGGGGAGTGACCTCTTGAGCAAAAATTTATGTTATTATAGATTGCTCAGTTTTCTTCAAAACCACTAGTTTTTAGAAGCGGGGCCTAAACCACTCTTTTTCAAAATTGCTTGATTCTTTCAACGATATCAAGTTCATTACGTTAAAGGTTTTTCGCCAAAAACCAGCCGTAGCCGTCCATCATTTTCTAAGAATAATACTTAGTATTCGTATTGCGTTTGTTGGCTCAGTGAAGACATAGTGTACGGTAGTTAAGTAGTATTTGTTTGTAGCATTCAATACGATTGGTTAGAACAGTCGTACGGCCTTATTGGCTCAATCAAAAGCACGTACGGATGGGTTTAATGTAATCATGATAATAACAGATTGAACTTGACTAGGACCTTTTGATTTGTTGGCTCGGTCAAGATCACTAGGGTCCTAGGGATAAAATCCACATCGGGAGTTTCAAATATAGAGGAAACTTGCTAGTGTTGCATACCTTCTGGAGTGTGGTGACTAGAGTCACTTCTATCTAAGTTATCACATGATGATAGTTGGATCCTGATCCCACTGATGGGTAGAATTACTCTTAGAAGATATTTTTCATTTCACAATTAGTTAATCTATTAGGTGTCTGGAAAGGTGTTAACGGAACTACGCCTCTGCGGAAACGAGGTTTATTTTAATTAGGTCCATACGAGAGCACAGGAAACCTCCCTTGGAGTACCAACACCGACCTGACTGAACATTTAGTGAACTTATAAGGTGTTAATGATCCCGACTAGTTCTCTTTTTAAGGTTTGAAGGACAATTCAAGGAAACGGTAGAAACCATCATGTTTAGATAAAATAATAACCAATCTAAACGTGCAAGAGCGTATGCTGAGTGTTTCTTTTCTTTCTCCAGGTAGCAACCAATTCACGCCTTCATCAAGATAATAAAATATATAGCTTGACTGACCCGGATTCTTACTCGAGGCTGGGGAACGTCGGTTCGGCTCTAACTTATAACAACAGTCATGAGTATGAGTATGGGAAAGAGAATTACATGATGACCCCGGTGAAGAACAAGCATACCATTGTGTCTTCTTCGGGTGTTCTTATTATTGAGAACTGTTTTTCGATCAGTCCTACCTCCTGGGTACTAGATACCGGATCAGAATCTTATATTTATAATTTATTGCAGGGACTGAGAAAAAGTAGGATAGTTGGACCTGATGATATGTCTCTCTCAGAGTAGGGAACAGAGCAAAAGTTGATGCTGCCGTCGTCGGTGAATATCACATAGTGTTGCCAAGCAGCATTACTATGATTTTGAACAACTGCTACTATATACCTTCCATACTTTGCAGTATCATATCAGTTTCTTTACTTGATAAAGATAGATATAACTTTATTCTAGATAGAAATATCGTGAACATTTACCTAAATCAAGTATTGGTTGCAGAAAGTACACTGTGTAATGGTATTTATGTTCTAAATCAAAACACAGTTTACAATATACAAAACACAAAAGTTCAGATACGAACGAAACTTACTTGTGGTATTGTAGACTTGGTTATATCGGTGAGAAAAAACTAAGTTGTATAAAGATGGATATCTGAATCCGTTCGAATTCTCATCGGATGAAACTTGTCAGTCTTGTCTCAAAGGGAAGATGACTAAATCTCTATTCACCGGATACGGAGAAAGTGCTACAGAGCTCTTGGGACTCATACACAGTGATGTATGTGGTCCAATATCTATACATGCAAGGAGTGGGTTCTTGTACTTCATTACATTCACTGGTGATCTCTCTAGGTTTGGATATATATTTCTCATGAAACACAAATCTGAAGTTTTTGAGAAATTTAAAGAATATAATAGCGAAGTAGAGAACCGACTGGAGAAAGTATTAAAATCCTTCGATCTGATCGAGGATGTGAAAACTTAAGCACGAAATTTCTAGAGTACCTAAAAGAAAATGGAATTCTCTTTCAGTTTACTCCTCCGTATACACCACAGCACAACGGTGTATCAGAGAGGAGGAATCGTACCCTATTGGATATGATTCTCTCCATGACGAGCAATGCTGAGTTGCCTCTTTTATTCTGGGGACATGCACTTCAAACAGTAGCATATCTATTAAATGACGTTCCATCCAAATCCGTGCCTAAGACACCATTTGAAATATAGAATGGTAAAAGACCGTATCTTAAACGTATTAAGATATGAGGTTGTCCGGCCTATGTTAAAAGACAGAATCTGGACAAATTTGAGGCACAATCAGTTCTATATAAGTTTGTGGCATACCCAAAACATTCGCCAGGATATCTGTTTTACCACACCGAGAAACAGAAAGTGTTTTTTTCCCGCCACGTCGTCTTTTTAGAGAAGGAATTTCTTACAAAAGAAATTTGTGGGAGCATGGTAGAACTGAAAGAAATTTAGGAACCACAAACTGAAATTGAAGATTTGATAGAACTAGAGGATTCAATAGTTCTGGACGAACCTTAGCCACTCCGCAAATCTAGTAAGATTTCTCATCTGTGAGTTACTACGGTTTTCTCATAGACGGGGATCGAGAGGATTGCATATTGGAAGAAGATAATTCTACTGGTTTCAAGCAGGCCATTACTAGTAGGGACTCTAATAAATGACCGGATGCTATGCGATCCGAAACGGAGTCCATGTACACCAATAAAGTTTGGACCTTGGATATTGCTCCTCCCGGGGTAAAACCTGTTGGATGGAAATAGATCTTCAAAAAGAATATTGGTGTAGATGGACAGGTGGAAACCTATAAAGTTAGACTTGTTGTAAAAGGTTTTCGTCAAAAGACCCAGTGTGGACTATGACGAAACTTTTTCTCTAGTGGCTATACTGAAATCTATTCGGATCCTACTTGCCATTGCTGCCTTCCATGATTACGAAATCTGGCAGATGGACGTAAAAACAACTTTTCTAAATGGAAGTTTGGAAGAGTGCATTTATATGGATCAGCCGGAGGGATTCGTAGACAGTAGGAGCAGCGGAAAAGTGTGCAAGTTACTTAAATCCATTTATGGATTAAAACAGGCATCGCAGGGCTGGAACATCTGTTTTGATGAAACATTCAAGGAATTTGTCTTCATAAAAAACGAGGATGGGTCTTGTATATACAAGAAGATTGTAGGAAGAACTATCATATTCCTAGTCTTGAACGTGGACGATATTCTTCTAATAGAAAATGTCATTCCTATACTACAATCGGTCAAGCTGTTCTTATCACAAAGGTTCTCTATAAAAGAACTGGGTGATGTTTCGTACATTCTGGGGATTAAGATCTACAGAGATAGATCTAATAGATTGTTGGGACTTTCACAGTCCAGGTATAGAGAGGACATACTAAAGAGATTTAGTATGGAAGATTGCGCGGTAATATACCCGCATTGCACGGAATCACCCTCTCCAAAAAGATATCTTCCAAGACTGATGAGGAGAGCAATCGCATGAGTATTATACCCTACGCTTCGGCGGTAGTATCTGTATGTGATGCTATGTACCAGACTAGATGTAGCTTACGCGCTTAGCGTGGTGAGCCGGTATCAGTCAATCCAGGAAGAGAACCACTGGACAGTAGTGAAGAACATTTTTAAGTACCTGAGAAGGACTAAGGAACTGTTCTTGGTATACGGTAATGAGGACCTTCAGGTAGAGTTCTTTACCGACTCGAGCTTCCAGAGTGACAAGGATGGCAGCAAGTCTGTCTCGGGTTTTGTGTTTACCCTCAACGGAAGGGCAGTCTGTTGGAAGAGCTCTAAACATGACACCGTCATAGACTCAACGATGGAGGATGAATACATTGCTGCCAACGATGCCGCAAAAAAAGCGGTCTGGATGAAAAAGTTCATAACTGAACTTGAGGTGGTTCCGTCTATTGTTAATCCAATATATTTGTATTGCAATAACAATGGGGCTATGACTTTAGCGCAGGAACCACGGTCCCATCAGAAATCTAGACACATCTTGAGGCGGTATCACCTGATCAGGGAGATCATAGATCATCAGGATATCGAGATCCGGAGAGTAGATACAAAAGACAGCACAACGGATACATTTACCAAGGTCCTCCGTCAAACGCAGTTCGAGCGAGTTTTTGAGATGTTGGGTATGCGATACGCCAACTGGCCCTAAAGCAGACGTTGGGTATTCGGTATGCCAATTACAAGCCTTAGTTCAAGCGGTAGATTGTTGGATATGTATGACCTAAAGGCCTGTATTATATAGGATGCTAGGGATATGTATGTACAAGACAATCTTGCTCAGTTGTATAGTATACTATTTGAGTTGTTTTTATCTGAACATGTGTTTGTTTTTCTTGCTACTTTATATTGCTTATATACATTGATAAAGACTCGTTACAGTATTATACTATTTTGGTTTGTCTTTATCTTAACATGTGCATATGTTTTACTCGATACCACATATGGCTGATACATGTTGATAAAGCCCGTAGGATTTTGCTTGACTACCAGCGTTATGATGGCGATCATTCTTGTGGGGGCTGGGCAGTCCATAAGAACATCCTTGAATGTCCCAAGTCGTAGGAGTATCGAGACCGGACATCGATATTCCAGAGTAGACTTGTGTATACGTTTCTGGACCCCGACGAGGGACGGTGGTTAGTCCTAGTGATCACCTAAGATTGTATACAGGTGCTTGCTGGGGGTGAGTATACTAGACAGACTCGTCGAGAACCTCTAGATGGTATTATACCTGTCGTCAGATAGTGGTTCTCATGTGACATGAGTACAGATTAGTATTTAGACATGAGATCGTCATTTGTCACGTGTGAGTACCTACTGTACTTAGATCACTACCATACTACGGCTCTACTGAGTCGTGCAAATAGGTTTTGGTTGTGTACAATCCCGAGCCATATGGAGGCAGTTAGCGATTGTCACAGATTCGCCTCTCCGGTATTGGGAGTTGATATCGCACTGTGTCCGGATGGTCAGAACCATAAGACCTTGGCCGAGGCAATAGAGATTTATTGATGGTTATATGAGTAGTTTCTCGGATCGATCCTGAACCACATCAACATGACTTATCGGGTCAGTAAGGGTATGACGTTTACCATCCCCTTAGACCTGGTATGCGATACTCTTAGACGAAAAAACCGGACTGTACGGAGATTGTCACAGATAGGCTCAGTAAGGGTTTGGATGAGCTTTCTGTAGGTTCCTAGGCACTCTTACAAGGGTTAATAAGGAATCAACCATGCCCGAATAAAAATTTAGACGTGCCGAACAACCCAAAGCCGGGATCTTTGCTAGATTATTAGGGTTTAACATGCAAGTAAACATCTTTACTACTAAGTGTGAGGGATTACAACCTTTGTAGTCCGCTCCTTTGCTTCATAAGTTCCGAGTAGAAGTCCCTTCGCCGCGATCCACGATCTCCCGGACTCAAGAGAGGCTCCACAACTGGAACGATCCATGCTAGCTTGTAGTCTTCCTTTTCTTCGATGATCTACCTCGAAGTTTCTATAACTCAAGATCTCTCTCTCTAATGAGGTGAACACCCTTATCTAATTGGCTAGATTAGATGAGGATGATGGAGTAGTATTTATGATTTCTTTTTATATCAAATTCTCACACAAAAACATCACATAAAGAAAACCTAGAAAGCTTTCTCAAAGCTCAAGGTTGAAGAAGAAGAAGAAAAATGAATGAATTCCTTTTGTGATGAATAATAAAATGATATATGATTAATAATGTAACTATGGTCAACTATGACAAGGCTAACCCATGTAGAGAATTAACTAAGGCTAAGGGTTTGGGTTGGGTTAAGAATGAATCACTAGAAAATATCAACTCTTAGTTCATGATAAAAGAAAACCTTCTTGAAGGTTCATGAAAGAACTAACCCAATTCAAACTCTAACCTTGTTTAATCTCCACTAAATATGTTGCAATAGTAATCATATCATGTTATACTATTATATATCACATATATAATATATTTTGAAACAAAAGAAAATAATACAATTAACATATATCGAATATATATCAATGTATTACCCGGTGAGAAAATGAAATAATAAAGCGAGCCAATATTAGATAATGTAATGCAATATATCATATATATTATTATACATTAAATTATCGAATCAACACTTGATCCGACAATCCGGCTATATCGAATATAACCGACTAATATATCATGTACCGATTCATCGAATCAACACTTGATCCGATGACCCGGCTCATATCTAAATATCGCGAGAATATAATACGGTATCTCATATCGCATTATCCTCGGTCCTGCACATATCACATATGTGCCCCTACTCCGTTTTGCCTGAGTCAAGAAACCTTTGTGTAGGACTCTAAAGAATCGTCAATACGCCGGTAGCAGGTGATGATCATATCAAACACCCACAAGCTGCAAGCGGTCAGCTAAACGTAACAGCTACCCAGGTATTGATCGATCAGAAGATCAACAAGCTAGCCTGTACATTCTCCTGTGAATCCAATCAGTAACACTCCCGTACAGTCCGGTCTCTTCGTCTGATATGTTACATATCTAGTCTAGGGGTGGTATACGTCAGACCCCAGTAACTGATAAGTCGTGTCGATGTGAGGCTCATAACGGGTCGAGAAACTACTGGTAACACTTACCAGTAAATCTCTATATCAGCCCTGGCCAGGGACTTCTAGTTATAGCCAATCGAACACATCACAACATCAACTCCCTATACCGGGAGAGATGAATCCCCTCCTATCGCTCATTGCCTCCATGTGATTCGGGACTGCACCCAAAATCCACCGTTTTGCACACCCTCTTGGATGTGGTAAGGTGGAAATTAAAGCACAATGGCAATCACACAAGACTCTATAACGATCTCGGGTCTACAGACTACCCTGTACCAGTGTCACCGGAGAACTGCCATCTGACGTGTGGTATATCACCATCTGGGAGTTCTCGGCGAGTCCGTCCAGTGTACCCAGTCTCCACTGTGCACCCGTACACCATCTCTGATGTCAAAACACCGATGGATATGGGATCATCCATCGCCCATCATATGGGTCAAGATGCGTATACGCTAGTCTACTCTGAAGTATCGATGCCCTGTCTCGACACACCCTCGACTAGGAACTGTTATAGGATGTACTCATCGACTACCGTGGCCCCACTAGTATGATCTCATCATAGTCCCAGTAGTCGAGTACAGATCCTAAGGGCTTTATCAACATGTGAGAGTAAGACAATAAACAAATATAAGTCAACATGTTAAGATAAAGAGAAACCAAATAGCATACTATCATGACGAGCAAGAACGTCTTCTCTATATATATCCAAGCATCCATTATAATATACATCATATGTACAACAATGGCCTCTAGGGCATATACATAACCAACAATCTCCCACTTGCACTAAGGCCAGTTGCTGTAGTATCTCATACCTAGCATCCCGAATATCTCTCAAATTGTATCTGGGGAATGGCTTTCGTGAGTGGATCCGCAGTGTTGTCCTTCGTATCTACTCTCCTGACCTCGATCTCCCGGCGATCAACTATCTCCTTGATCAGGTGATACCACCTCAGAATATGTCTGGACTTCTGATGGGACCTGGGTTCCTTGGCCAAAGCCACAGCTCTATTGTTATCGCAATACAGAGGTATTGGATATTCAATGGATGGAACCACACCAAGTTCACTAATGAACTTCTTTATCCAGACAGCCTCTTTGGCAGCATCGTTGGCAGCGATGTATTCAGCCTCCATCGTTGAGTCTGCAACGGTATCCTGTTTGGAACTCTTCCAACACACCGCCCCTCCACTGAGGGTAAAGACAAATCCCGAGTGCGACTTAGAGTCGTCTTTATCACTTTGGAAGCTTGAATCGGTAAAGGACTCCACCTAGAGTTCTCCGTTACCATACACCAAGAACATCTCCTTAGTTCTTCTCAAGTACTTGAGAATGTTCTTTACAGCTATCCAGTGACTCTCTCCAGGATCTGCTTGATACCGACTCACTACACTTAGTGAGTATGCTACATCGGGTCTGGTACATAGTATCGCATACATGATAGAGCCTACTGCCGAAGCATAGGGTATCCCTTGCATGCGAGCTCTCTCCAAATCAGTCTTGGGAGACATCTCTTTGGAGAGAGTGAGTCCAGAGATCGTGGGTAGGTTCCTACGCTTGGATTCTTCCATACTAAACCTTTTTAGTATGGTGTCAATGTACCTGGATTGGTACAATCCCAGCATCCGTTTCGATCTATCTCTATAGATCATGATTCCCAATATGCAGGAGGCATCACCTAGATCTTTCATTGAGAATCTTTGTGATAAGAAGAGCTTGACTGACTGCAGCATAGGAACATCATTTCCTATCAAGAGTATGTCATCGACGTACAATACGAGGAAGACAACCTTACTCTCTGCAACCTTTTTATATATACAAGGTTCATCAACGTTTTTGATGAAGTCAAACTCTTTGACTACAACATCAAAGCAGATGTTCCAACTCCGCGATACTTGCTTTAACCCATAAATGTATTTAAGCAGCTTGCACGCCTTTCCGCTGCTCCCATTATCTACGAAGCCCTCTGGCTGAGTCATGTACACGCACTCTTCTAAATCACCGTTTAGAAAGGCGGTCTTAACATCCATTTGCCAGATTTCGTAGTCATGGTATGCAGCAATGGCAAGTAAGATCCATATGGACTTAAGCATAGCTACTGGAGAAAATGTTTCGTCATAATCCACACCTGGTCGTTGACGAAAACCCTTTGCAACAAGTCTAGCTTTGAAAGTCTCAACTTTTCCATCTACACCAATTTTTTTTAAAGATCCACTTGCTCCTATTGGGTTTTACCCCTTCAGGAGCATTTTCCAAAGTCCGCACTTTGTTGGTGTACATGGATTCCATCTCAGATCGCATTGTATCCAGCCACTTCACTGAGTCACCACCCGTGATGGCCTGCTCGAAACTAGTCGGGTCATCATCTTCCATGATGCAATCCTCGCTCTCACCATCAATGAGAAAACCGTAGTATCTCTCAGGTGGATGAGAAACCCTGGTAGATCGGCGGAGAGGCTGGGGTTCGTCGGGAACTACCGAATCCTCTGGTTCCACTAAATCATCAGTTGTAGTTTGTGGTGCTGGAACCTCTTCCAGCTCTACCTCTTTGCCACTAATTTCTTTTGCAAGAAATTCCTTTTCCAAAAAGGTGGCATATTGAGAAATAAACAATTTTTGTTCTTCAGCGCGGTAGAAAAAGTATCCTTGGGAATTCTTAGGATATCCCACAAACTTGCAAAGAACTGATCGTGCCTCGAGTTTGTCCTGATTTTGCTTTTTGACATAGGCCGGACAACCCCATATCTTAACTCGTTTAAGATATGGTCTCTTCCCACTCCATATCTCATATGGTGTGGTAGGTACAGATTTAGACAGAACTTGATTCAATAGGTATGCTGCTGTCTCAAGCGCATATCCCCAGAAGAAAATAGGCAACTCAGCAGTGCTCATTATAGAGCGCACCATATCTAATAGGGTGTGATTCCTCCGCTCTGATACACCGTTTTGTTGTGGTGTATAAGGAGGAGTAAGCTGAGAGAGAATCCCATTCTCTTTTAGATAATCCAGAAAATCATTGCTCAAGTATTCTCCTCCTCGATCAGATTTTAGGATTTTAATACTTTTTCCCGTTTGGTTCTATACTTCGTGCTTATATTCTCTGAATTTCTCAAAAGCTTCAGACTTGTGTTTCATCAGGAACACATGTCCGTATCTAGAGAGATCGTCAGTGAATGTAATGAAGTAGGAAGAACCGTTTCTGGCATGCGTAGACATAGGACCGCATACATCACTATGTACCAATCCTAAGAGTTCCGTAACTTTTTCTCCGTGTCCACTAAACGGAGTTTTGGTCATTTTACCTTTGAGACATGAATGACAAGTATCATAAGATGATAATTCGAACGGATTCAAATATCCATCCTTATGTAACTTAGCCAGTCGTGTCGCATTGATATGACCAAGTCTACAATACCATAAGAAGGATTCATTCATTTCTGAACGCTTTCTTTTGTGTGTGTTTTGTATATTAAGGACTGTATTTTGATTGAGAATGAATATGCCATTATGTAACGAGCCTGATCCAATCAACTTTTGATTCAGGAATATGTTCATAACATTATCCTGTACTACAAAATTATATCCTTCTTTACTTAATAAAGAAACTGATATAATGTTGCACATCATGTTCGGTATATAATAGCACTCATTCAGAATCAGTGTACTACTACTTGGTAATACTAGGTGATATTCGCCAACTGCTTTGGCTTCAATACTTGCACCATTCCCCACTTGAACGGAATGATCACCTTTTTCCCAGTTCTCTACCTTTCCGTGTAACAATTTACATATGTGGGATCCTGATCCGGTATCTAATACCCAGGACGTAGGTTGAATTGAGAAACAGTTCTCAATAACTAACACACCTGAAGAAGGTGCATCAACATGCATGTTCTCCGTTTGGACGGGGTGAGAATCCAGATATTCTCCTATTCCCTGTTCAGTCTTATAACTCTTATAAGAAAGAACGGGGTCAACGATCCCCTGCTCAGTATAATAAGCGGGTTCAGTCAATACATCCATATTTTTTATCTTGATTAAGTCCTGACATGGTCGCTACCTGGAGAGAGAGAGAAGGAAATACTTTAGCGTATGCTCTTGCAAGATTAGATTGGTTATTATCTTATCTAATCAGGATGTCTCCCACTGTTTTTATCAAATCTTCCTTCAAACCCTAAAAGGTAAGATTAGCCGGGATTAATTACACCCCACAATTTCGTCAATCTTTTAGCCAGATCAGTGTCGGTACTTGAGGGAGGTTCCCCGTGCTTTCGCACGGACCTAATTAAAATAAACCTCGTCTTCCCAGAGGCTTAACCCCGTTAACACCTTTCTAGACACCTACCCGATCGGCTAATTGTCCTGTGTAAAACTCTCCCAGGAGTAACTCTTACTCATAGTGGGTATCATGATCCATCTATCTCATAGAAAGTATGTAATCTCATTGCAAATTTCAATACTTGAAATTCCCGATAATGCTTTTGCTCCTAGCAACTTATGACCTTAACATAGTCAACAAATCATAATTGCTAGCCAAGTTCAACCCGTCATTTCCCGATTGAATTAAACCCACCTGCACGACCCTTAACATAGTCAACAAAGTCGTACAACTACCCTAATCCAATCACATCTTATGTTTTAGCAGATAAGTACTAATTAGCTACCGCACACTACGCCTTAACATAGTCAACAAACGTAGCATGAATACTAACTAGTCTCTATCTAAAATGACGGAGGGCTACGCAGGTTTTTCAGAAAACCATGAGCGTAATGAACTTGATATCGTCGTAGAATCGAGTGATTTTGAAAAGGAGTGTTTTTGAGGCTTTTCTAGTTTCTCTAAAGAGGTCACTCCCGGTGAAGGGATCTCGGCTCTTTCCCCATCGAATAAGGTGCAGGGCATATCATATATATCGCGGTGCAAAGCAAAAACTATATAAGCTGTTAAAAACTAAACCACGAGTTTATAGCATCTGCCAGTTTTGCTAAAGAGGTCACTCCCGGTGAAGGGATCTCGGCTCTTTCCTCATCGAATAAAGTGCAGGGTATATCATATATACCGCGGTGCAAAGCAAGAACTGAAGCTAACTATAAAATTTTGATTCTACAACATCTTTTAGGTTTCTTTTCTTTTATTAATCTCATTAACAAAAATCCCATCAATTAATGCTTCCTAAGCATCACAGAAGAAATGAAAGCAGTAATATATATATATATATATATATATATATATATATATATATATATATATATATATATATATATATAGTATAAGCATTCGTCTCAGGCAGTAATATGATCTCATCACAGAACATTGTAGCAGAAGAACATATATGAAATATTGGATATACTAGGATGTCCGTGTTTTTAATACGAGTTTGTATAAAACACGGATTCCACGGTCGCGATGAATAGCCAAACCCACATCCCTAGACCCCTACGAGAGCGGCAAGTAATACTGCCAATTCTAGGGTTAGGAGACACGGTCTCGACTCCTCGAGATGGCCTCTCACTGGACCCTAGAACCCGGTTACTTGTGCTCCCCTCCTTAGGTCTACCTAATACGGAAAAGTAAATAATATACACTGGTGACATCAACCTCATCCCGGAAGTGCCCCAATAAAAGAATATTACATACAAATGAATTTTACATGAATGAAAATAAAAACCCTCATCTCACATAAAACCCCCGGCTATTCAGAACACGACGATCCAATATAACATATCACAGCAACACATAATATCTCATATCATCAACGTAAGTAAGTATGCATACACCGATCGTCGTTGATTTATAGCAACGAAAATCGGCAATACAACTATATACTACACTTACGGTCACAGAAAAAAATTTGTAAAACTACAATATTTAGAATTCACAATCTCTTTAGACATCGTAAATCCGAAATATCACATACTTCGCATTTCATGCCTAACTATATGAATTCCACATATTGTATCATATTCCAGATAAATAGATAGTATTAAACTTTCCGATCGAATAATCAAATACCGAAGATTTTCTAAATAGCTCAACACTTGAGCGGAGTTCAAAAATCCCAGAATATATCACAGTACCAATCGTCCAGCCGTAGAAGGGTCAAGCCAACGCCTCATATGTGGAAACGCCGTACTGCCCCAAACCCTAAGGTTTAGAGGCGGTTCAGACGGTCACATAATCGAGTTAAGGTTTATGTTCTTCTAGAGGGTCCACCGCGTTACTTGCACGTTTTTTCGAAAGATTTAAACTTAAGAAAAATTCAACACTTGAAAGTTTTTCGTGCCGGGAAAAAATAAGTTAATGATATCCGTTCGAACATTTTAACAGTTTCTAAATTATCCGGAAAACAAAACGAAATTAAATTTTCCGATCGAATCAACGAATTCAAAATAATCCCCAGAACATTCAACACTTGAGTAAGATTAAAAATACCCAGATCAATGCAGAAACACCTACAGATGTACCCTGAAGACACGTGCCAATAATTCCAAAGTACGGCAGCGGAACCGCCGCGGGAAGCAGGTTCCTGCCGCGGTTCCGCGGCGACTTCATGGTATTTTGGGCTCGTATTTCATGGTAATTCTTAGAATTCCCTGCTAATTTTTTAAAGTATTTTTAATGCAGAAAAAATCACATTTTAAAAAAATTTCCAGAGAGGGGGTCATTTCCGATGTTTCGGGGTTCGATCGGAGTTTTAACTTCGTACACACGTCGCCTAATGCTCTAACTTGGCTCTGATACCACTGTAGGGTTCCTAGGCACTCTTACAAGGGTTAATAAGGCATCAACCATACCCGAATAAAAATTTAGACATGCCGAACAAGCCAAAGCCGGGATCTTTGCTAGATTATTAGGGTTTAATAAGCAAGTAAACATCTTTACTACTAAGTGTGAGGGATTACAACCTTTGTAGTCCGCTCCTTCGCTTCATAAGCTCTAAGTAGAAGTTCCTTCGCCGCGATTCACGATCTTCCGGACTCAAAAGAGGCTCCACAACTCGAACGATCCATGCTAGCTTGTAGTCTTCCTTTTCTCCGATGAACTACCTCGAAGTTTCTATAACTCAAGCTCTCTCTCTCTAATGAGGTGAACACCCTAATCTAATTGGCTAGATTAGATGAGGATGATGGAGTAGTATTTATGATTTCTTTTTATATGAAATTCTCACACAAAAACATCACATAAAGAAAACCTATAAAGCTTTCTCAAAGCTCAAGGTTGAAGAAGAAGAAGAAAAATGAATGAATTCCTTTTGTGATGAATAATGAAATGATATATGATTAATAATGTAACTATGGTCAACTATGACAAGGCTAACCCATGTAGAGAATTAACTAAGGGTAAGGGTTTAGGTTGGGTTAAGAACGAGTCACTAGAAAATATCAATCATAATATATTAGCTCATGACAAAAGAAAACCTTCTAGAAGGTTCATGAAAGAACTAACCCAATTCAAACCCTAACCTTGTTTAATCTTTACTAAACATGTTGCATTAGTAATCATATCATGTTACAATATTCTATATCACATATATAATATATTTTGTAACAAAAGAAAATAATACAATTAACATATATCGAATATATATCAATGTATTACCCGGTGAGAAAATAAAATAATAAAGCGAGCCAATATTAGATAATGTAATGCAATATATCATATATATTATTATACATTTAATTATCAAATCAACACTTGATCCGACAATCCGTCTATATCGAATATAACTGACTAATATATCATGTACCGATTCATCGAATCAACACTTGATCCGATGACCCGGCTCATATCTAAATATCGCGAGAATATAATATGGTATCTCATATTGCATTATCCTCGGTCCTGCACATATCACATATGTGCCCCTACTCCGTTTTGCCTGAGTCAAGAAACCTCTGTATATGACTCTAAAGAATCGTCAATACGCCGGTAGCAGGTGATGATCATATCAAACACCCACAAGCTGCAAGCGGTCAGCTAAACGTAACAACCACCTAGGTATTGAGCGATCAGAAGATCAACAAGATAGCCTATATATTCTCCTGTGAATCCAATCAGTAACACTCCCGTACAGTCCAGTCTCTTCGTCCGATATGTTGCATATCTAGTCTAGGGGTGGTATACGTCAGACCCCAGTAACCAATAAGTCGTGTCGATGTGAGGCTCATAACGGGTCGAGAAACTACTGGTAACACTTACCAGTAAATCTCTATATCAGCCCTGGCCAGGGACTTCCAGTTATAGCCAATCAAACACAGCACAACATCAACTCCCTATACCGGGAGAGATGAATCCCCTCCTATCGCTCATTGCCTCCATGTGATTCGGGACTGCACCCAAAAGCCACCGTTTTGCACGCCCTCTTGGACTTGGTAAGGTGGAAATCAAAGCACAGTGGGAATCACACAAGACTCTATGACGATCTTGGGTCTACAGACTACCCTGTACCAGTGTCACCGAAGAACTGCCATCTGACGTGTGGTATATCACCATCTGGGAGTTCTCGGCGAGTCCGTATTGTGTACCCAGTCTCCACTGAGCACCCGTACACCATCTCTGATGTCAAAACACAGATGGATATGGGATCATCCATCGCCCATCATATGGGTCAAGATGCGTATACGCTAGTTTACTATGGTGTATCGATGCCCTGTCTCGACACACCCTCGACTAGGAACTGTTATAGGATGTACTCATCGACTACCGTGGCCCCACTAGTATGATCTCATCATAGTCCCAATAGTCGAGTACAGATCCTAAGGGCTTTATCAACATGTGAGAGTAAGACAATAAACAAATATAAGTCAACATGTTAAGATAAAGGAAAACCAAATAGCATACTATCATGACGAGCAAGAAAGTCCTCTCTATATATATCCATGCATACATAATAATATACATCATATGTTCAACAATGGCCTCTAGGCATATACATAACTAACACTTTCTCGTCGACCTTCCTTTTCGACATGTATCCGAGTAGCCATTACGTACAACTAGTGCCGATGACGTGCTTGTGGTCATGGATTTATCCAGTAACTCACTGCCGGTGTACTGTCGAGTTTTTAGAATCCCACACAGAGGGTTTCCCTGGTTCAGGCGAAATGATATAGTAGTCGTATTTTGATACGTGCAGAGTTCCGATCGAATGATTGTACTAGCTATCTGGACTTTCGATTGGACGGTAGAGATATTACCAGCCGGCTTAGAATTGAGCCGAATTATTAAATCAAGTATTGATTTAATAATTTACATATACATATTTCGATATGTATATTCTAGTATTATGTTTTTTGTGTTGTTCTATCTCTTTGGGTTTTCGTATTTTGATACGAATACGGGTATTTATATACGGTGGAATGTATTCCGTATTTATACGGAAAACATTCTAGATGGGGGTCACCTCATTTTCTTGGTTTTTCTTTTCTAGAAATTACAAATGAGGTGGATGGGTGAAGTGGCAAGAGAATGATGTTAAGCATGGTTGAATAGGGTAGACAAATGAATTTATAATTTATTTGTCTACACTATTCAAGTATGGTTGGTTTTTATATTGCAAATATCATTTGACAAAACCATGCTTGCATGATTATTATTGTGAGATTTTTTTCCATTTTCATAATTCTCTCTCTTTTTCTTGAGCTCTTCCTTCATTTTCCTCCCTACCCTCTCATGAGTTGAGAATCAAGTGTGGAAGAGAGATAGAAAACACTTGAACTCACTACATCACTAGACACTCTAGATTAGCTACCTAGAGTTTTTAGTTGCACCACTAGATTTTTAGTGTGGAGCTAGAGCCATGAACCACGTCTTTCAGATGGATCATCTTCGACGGAGAAAGGCCAGCGGTCAAGCCCGATCAAGGAGACTTCAAGAAGCTAAGCAAGAGGGTAGAAGACCGAAGGACACGGATCATTTGGTATAGCTCTTTACAGAATAGTTAGAACTCCTCTAATTTACTGGTTTAATGTTTGGTTAGATTCTACATAGTTGTTTCTAGCGCCAAGTTTTTAAAAAGCCAAAGTTTTTCTACCGCAACGGCCACTGTTCACACCAGAATATTGCATTTAATACAACCCATTTTTCTGCTCGTTTGTTTATAGGAAGGTGCTTTTAATCCGTGTTTGCTATACATTTACAGTTTACTGGTTTCTAGTCCAAAATAACGCAAATCATACAAAATCTCCACGGTTATGCCAAAATCCAGAACAACTGCCACAAACAAATAAAATCCGGATTCCGGTCATCTACACCCGTCCAGTGCCGCTTACTAGTTCAAGAGAAGACAAATAACAGTGGTCATTCATGTCTCGGACAAGCACACAGCATGAAAGGGGCAGCACAAAATTCAAAAGGTACGCGGAGCTCGAGGGAGATCAATCTCAAAAGATTAAAAGTGAAACCATTTTGGACTGTTGAAAATCTGAACATATTTTGGAAGCATTTTGCAATTTGGGACATGTAAAACAGAAAAAGAAAGCAACATGGAGAAGCCCGGAAAAAACGACTCAAGACAACCTCCAAATGGCCGTGGAACCGCGGCCAATATGACGTTTGCGCGGCGGTTCCACAGCCCCATCATGTCATCTCTATATCGTATTTTGGGGGTGTTTCCCCCAATCAGAGCAAGGCTCTACTTAAATTTTGAAAATTCAAAATTCGAAGCAACGCTTCGGTTCCCGTGCGCAGCGCGCAATTTGCCACATGGCGGAAGTTGATTCGGCAGCGTAACGCCCAAGACAATGCGTCCAATCAGAGCAAGGCTCTTCAGAAAACATAATTAAGACTTAACTGCGCAAATGCATGGCAGCGCGACACGTGTCTGCGCAGTTGCGCAATCGCAACTGCGCAAGCGCACGGATGCGCGACACGTGTCTGCGCAGTTGCGCAATCGCAACTGCGCAAGCGCACGACAGCGCGACACGTGTCACGCGCTGGTGAGTTGCGCAGCAACAGAATGAAAATTTAAGTAAATCTTTTCTGTTCTTCTGTAAAATAGGGACCCTTGGATCAGAGATCCAATGGTGGGAAAATTCCCAAAATTATTCAGGAAAGATCTTGATAACAAATTCAACAAATTTGTGAGCACTATAAATAAGACCCCAGACCTCATTCAAAGGAGGATCATCATCAAGAGAAGAATTAACTTCTGGCAAAAAAAAAGAGAAGAGAAAGAACTCTTGAAGATTATTCAAGAACAAAAAAAAAGAGGTAAAAACTTCTTTCGGAAGAAAAGAAAAATCTCTGAAGAACAGAGGATAAAAAAATGAATAATTAAATAAAAAAAAAGTAAAAAATAAATAGTGCCTTGCACTTGATATGAACCCTTGGTTCTGTAAAATCAGAGAATAATAAATAGTGCCTTGCACTTGATATGAACCCTTGGTTCTGTAAAATCAGAGAATAATAAATAGTGCCTTGCACTTGATATGAACCCTTGGTTCTGTAAAATCAGGGAAAACAAGAAGAACTTGTTTTCCTTTGATCCAAATTTAGATCAAAAGTGCTATGCACTTTTGTTCTCAAATCGAGAAAATTATTGAGTTTCTGCACAAGTGCAACTCATTATTTAAAAGGGCCAGGCCCAAATCAAAAATAATAAAAGGGCAGAGCCCTGTTTGAAAAATTCTTAAGGGCCTGGCCCAAGTCAAACTGCAAAATAATAAAGGGGCAGAGCCCTGTTTGGACTGATTCTTTCAGTCAGGCAGAGCCTAAGATAAATAAAAAAATTGGACTTAACCCAATCCTGGCTGTAAGTCCTTAAATTAAATTGATTGAGCAAAATGGCTCTTTTAAACCAATTCACGACCGGTTCGAGGGTACATCTCCGAACTCCTTTGACATCCCTCGTTGTAATCCCTCAACGACGTCAAAGAGGTGACGGGTCCCAACGACCATACACTAATATCGGACCGAAACGTCCCTAAACTAATATCGGACCGAAACGTCCCTAAACTAATGATGGACCGAAACGTCCCTAAACTAATATCGGACCGAAACGTCCCTAAACTAATGATGGACCGAAACGTCCCTAAACTAATATCGGACCGAAACGTCCCTAAACTAATTTGGACCACTACGTCCTTAAACTGACGACGGACTGAAACGTCCCTAAACTAATAATGGACCACCACGTCCCTAAACTGGAATATGGACCGCCACGTCCCTAAACTGACACAATAGGGCCCAAACGCTCTTTTTTCGGATCTAAACGGTCCCGTCTAAGTTGATCTTAGCCCCGAATACGGTTAACGTGTCCTTAGATATTTAAATAAACAATAAAATCCCAAACCAACTTTGGTTCAAGGGTACATCTCTGAACTCCTCAGACGCCTGTCGTTGTAATCCCTCAACGACGTCAGAGAGGTGACGAGTCCCGACGGCCGGATAATTAAATCAATCATGATGTTAAGTTCTTAGTCTAAAACAAGACTAACGTATCCTTAACGAACGTTTAAGTCGATCTTAGTCGCAACGCGACTAATGTATCCTTAAACTAAAAACACCAAACCCAAGTCTAAGTAAATACGGATTTGGACTAATCCACGTCCTACGGGCGACGGCATTACTCAGTCTCCGTATACAATCCACGGGCAACCACAAACAAAACAAACACACACGACACGAAGTGAAATTCTGGAGAAGGAGAAAGTTGTTACCGCGATGCGGTAGCGTAATTAACTGCAGGGGCTTGCGCCTGCAGGGAAGAGTGTCCCCACAATCAAAAACCCCTCACCCTGAGGGGGAATCTGACGAAGTCTGCTACATCGGTCGCATCCGTCTAAACCTCCGATACACGGTGCCATAAATCAACTTGGCATCTTCGGAGAGGTGGACGGATAAAACCAAATAGCATCTGCCCCGAACCCCAGGCAACGGACGTCCTCACGTCGTCTCGGCCGCCGTTCGGAGGGGAACAGGGGGTAGTTTTGTAATTATGTATGGGCTCAGAATATGGCCCTAGGGTTTCAGTTCTCTTCCTATAAATAGTCCAGTTTTGAGCCAAGTGTGTATGTCTTTTCTTTACTAAATTTAGTGTAGTTTAGTTGTTTCTTCTTCTTCATCATCTTTCCTCTATGAAAATTGTAGTGAGAGCTTTTTGAGTGGAAGATCAATGAAGATGAGTATTGTTTTTATTATCTTGTATCTTTAATTTTCTTGTCTTGTAATTTTATTTCATAATGTAATTTTATTTATTATTGTTAAGTAGTTGTTATTTCTTGTTTTATTTTCCTTTCTCTCTAAACCGTATTTTCAAGCTATGATACTCTATGGAGTCTCTTTCTTAGGTGAATGCCCAAGTAGTTAGCTTACTACCATTTGTAAAACCGTATTTTCCTTTCTTGCTTTTCTTCTTTCTTGTTTTGTTTTTCTTTTAAATGTGTGAATAATTTCCACACTGTTAGAGCTAAGGAAGGTTAATATGAGGGACGGAAAACTCACTTGTGCTTCTTTTCACCAAACATCTTAAAACGAAGCTAGACCAAACAAACACAACCCCCTCTCTCAGGCGCGCTATACATGACATATAGCCGCGACCTAAGTTGAGAGGTCCTTTGGACGCATTACAACGTGACATGTAGTTGTGACCCAATTGGATACATGGTTGCGTATGTTTGGCCGAGGGTTGGAAATAAGCGCACATAGCGGAAGGACAAGGGACACTAGGAATGGATTTAGTATTAGAAAGCTTGCTTAAACTTGCAAATCCCATTCCTATATCCTCCTAATCCCCGCTATTTTCGATTATCCCAACATCATTTCAAGAATGGTAAAAGACAAGCACAAGAATAATCCTAACTCTACTAACCAACCTTAACCCTAACAAGTTTACTTGAACATAAAATACGAACACTTAGGATAGATTTGAATATACACATATACATTCATTAATTGACCCGCCTAAGACAAGAACGGACATACAACTATCTCCCTGCGGACAACCCGTGCTCAACCGCCTAGCTACAAAGCGACACCGTCTTGATTACAGTAAATATAGTACGCATAGCAAGAAAATTATAGCAATCAAATGGCGCCGTTGCCGGGGAGACGGTAACGTATTTCTTTTTTGTCATTCGGGTTAATAATTTTTTTTGTATATATATATATATAATAAAAACCATTTTGTTATTTTTGATATTTTTTGTGTGCAAGTGTGCAGACTAATCTGGATCAAGCACAGTGATCAAATAAAGAAACAGAGGCTTTAATATAGAATAAAATAATCAGGGGAGTGCACAGAGAAAAATTGAAGCCCCAATTCGACATTTCAACCGCGGAACCGCGGTGAAACAGGGGGGACAACGGCGGTTCTGCGGTCGTTCTGTCTTTGTGCCCTTAATTTTTTTCCGGCTTCTTCTCTACTCCTCATTTCTCCTCTGAACTCTACTGAATTATATTTTCTGCAGGTTTCTTTACACAGATTACGCCGCCGTCAAATAAATTTTTTGTTGTTTTAGATTTTGTTTGTTTATCGCTTTGCATATAATAATACGGACATTAAGGGGCTATAACACCTATTAAGATTGGTTGGGGATTTCATCACCCTTCCTAAGACCCCACAAATCACAAAAAGCATACGCATTATCTTGAGTTAATAAAAAAATATCTAAACCAAACCTATAAGGACTTGTCGTGCTCATTTAGGACAAGTGAAGCTTGCGGAGAATCGGTAGTTTATCTAAACTTGACTTTGTAGTGCCTAGGCTAGACAAGTGAGGAGGTAATTTTAAAAGGTCCGTCTCACGGTGATTCATGAGCGGAACCCTCTTTACCTCCCTTGTGCTTACCTGGCCACAATTGATAGTGAAGAGGCAATCAAGGATTATCCTGCAATTTGTCGCTTGGAAATTTAGGAGTGGTCTAGTTGGACTTTGAAGACTCTGGCTCTAGGTATTGTTTGTGCATATTGTAACTTTGATTGTGCTTGTGTAAAGTTTAGTTCCATAATTCCGTATATTTTTTTCAAAAACCAAAACAAACAATTTCAAAAACTCCCCAAAAAAAAGAAATTCAAAAATTTATAAAATTTCCACCCTCCCTACCCTCCACTCTTTTATAACATGGGTACTCCAAAACGACCAATTCTTGCTGAACTTTGATACCCACAACCAGACATTATTTCATACGGTTCTTACTTTGGTCGAATTTCGAAAGATCCATCCATGCCCAAAATTTCTTTGAGAGATCGAATAAACGCATCTAAGACGAACAATTGGATTCCGCAATCCATTTTTTATCAACCGTTTCAACCTCCCCCACCCTTTTATGTTGATACCCCTTTTGAGAGTCATGTTGCGACTCCGAAACCCATATCCATTGCTGACAGAATTGAACAATCCCGTAACCGATCTTTCATCCCTTTCACCACTCCAAATTCATTAGGACAACAATTCCAATCACCTTCTTATCATAATGTTGATCCTAATCCTGTCCATTTTTCACATCCATCTAATTCCTATCAATCCTACCCGACTTTTACACCTTCTCTAGACATTTCTTCAGAACAGCCATATGGGAGTTTCACGTTTCCATACGAATTTGAATCTTTTACTGAAACCCCTTCACAACCCATGTGTATGTTGGATATAGTGCCCTCAGAGTCAATTATTGGATCACAAGCACGTGATTGCAATGATTGAGGGAGGATCTATGCCGGTAGGACAGTCTTATTCGAGATGATAGTATGCTATCTGGTTTATCTTTATCATCGTGTACTGCTTTAGGTAACCTTACAGGTCGCTATTACACGTTGATAAAGCCCCTAGGATTCTTGCTTGACTGCCAGCAGTATGAGGGCGATCATATACGTGGGAGCTGGGATCTATAAGCAAATCCTTAAAAGGTCCCTAGTCGTGGGAGTTTCGAGACAGGGCATCGATACTCCAGAGAAGACTGGTGTATACAGTCGAGACCCCGACGAGGGGCGGTGGCCGGTCTCATAAGCCACTGTTGTCAGTTGGTTCACCTAAGATGTATAAATGTGCTCATTGGGTTATGAGTACACCGGACAGGACTCGCCGGGAACCTGCTAGTTGGTATTATACCTGACGTCAGATAGCAGTTCCCTGGTGACATGTGTACAGGTTAGTTCATCGACGTGAGGATCGTCATTTGTCTCGTGTGAGTTCCCACTGTACTTTGATTACTACCCTACCACGCTCAAAGGATACGTGCAAACAGGTTTTAGTTGGGTACAGTCCCGAGCCACATAGAGGCAGTGAGCGGATTTTCAGGGGTTCGTCTCTCCCGGTATTGGGGGTGAGGTCGCGCTGTGTCTAGCAGAGCCCTTACACGAAGTCCTTGGCCAAGACGGGAGATTTACTGGTAGGTATTCCAGTAGTATCTCAGGGTGTTCTGGGCTACACTCCGACACGACTTGTACCGCTTTTGGGGGTCTGACTTTTACCAACCCCCTAGGCCCGCCATGCGATGCTCATAGACGAACGGACCGGACTGTACCGATATTGTCACTGACAGGCTCAGTAGGGTGTCAGGATGAGTTCGCTCATCGACGTCCCTTTTGGTCAATAGCTGGTAGCCCGTCACGTATGGCTAATACCTCTGACGTGCTAGTGGTTAAATCCACAGCCATAGTATTGACGAGTCTTTAGAGTCCACCACACACAGTTACTCAAGTTTCGGGCGAAACGCTGTAGAGGCCGTATGGAGATATGGCAGGGTTCGATCAGATACGTGCGATATTGCACGGATCGTGATCGGACGGATTTTACTAGCGGGTTTTGGTTTAAGCCGGATCCTAGTATTGTACAGTGTAGATTTTGTCTCTTTGCATTTGTATTCAGTGGGAATACAAATCCGGATATGTATATACAGTCGCGGGGTTTTCCTGTAATTTATTACGGGATCGGTTTTCTGAAGTTGCCAGTTTGCATTCCGTTCCGGCCAGTTTTCCTTTGTTCCTTCCCGGCCGGATTTTTGTGATGGAGGGGCTAATTTGCAAGTTCGCAAATTAGCATTTGTGGAGGCGTTATTTGTGATTTGAAAGATTATGAAAGCATCTTTTCTTTTCTTGCATTAATGAGATTAGATTAGATTTGAAATGGAAATGACTTTGTTATCATCACATTTGTTTATGGTCACCCTTTTCTTTTCTACACTCACCTCCCTTCATGGTTTTGATTTATCATTTTTCTCTCCACCATTCTTTAGAGAGGGGCCGGCCACATTTAGAGAGGGAGGGGGTTTCATTTTTGAGTGGTGATTTCTTGATCTCATTTCATTATTCCTTGCTAGAAAAATGATAGCACCATTTCCCTCCAAAGTTCATTCTTTCTTCACCTCCATCAATGGCAACTTCAACCCCCTAGAGATAATGGATTCTACACTTGTCTACAGCAAACCTTGGACGCGTCGGCTAGCCAACTTCGCGCCCGAGTTACCTCGGTCCAGAGGTGGGAGCCCGTAAAAGAACCGGCGATGTGGTGCCCGTTTCGACGAGGAGGCGACGACCGGAGATTCCACGACGAGATCGGAGTGGAGACGAAGACCGAAGGACACGGATCGCTTGGTATAGCTTCTCTAATCTTATTCTAGTTTTGCTAGAGTTAGGTTAATGGCCCGATCCGGGATTTTTGTGTGCCGTGGTGCCGGTTTTCTAGTTTGAAAAGTTTTTCGTTTCCGCGTTCCGGCGTCGGATTCACGGCCGGGGCGCCGCCGTGCACTTACACTGGTATCAGAGACACGCCATTAACCTAGTCTAGCTTGCTCTAGTATGTTTAGAACTCGATCGAACAAAAAAAATCCCAAAAACCGTATTTTCAATGCATCTGTTCTCTGTCGAAATTTTTTTGGCTCGAAAAATTTTTCAGGTTGTTTCAGAAACACATGCAGGCAATTATAAGCATACTGTGAAAATTTGGTAGTGTGACGTCATCTTTCTACCGCGGAACCGCGGCCAAAACCATGCTTGGGCCGCGGTTCCGCCGCCACTTTGACTGTTCACTGTGCCACATTTTTACAGTGGGCTCTTGACTAAGAAATGGGGGTTTTGGGATATTCTTTTTGGGCCCAAATTTTCTGTGGGTGCTACAGTAGTGCTTGGGGCCCACTTGGGTATATTTGATTGATCGAGAATTTTAAACATGTTAGTTCACAGTATTTACATTATATCTACGACCGTGAATGTCATTTGATCGGTAAATCCTGTCTAACTGCTATAGCCCTTTTAGACGGATTTGCGAACGTGACATTCATGTTGATGTTCTGTATTGTGCTGTGATGTTGCGGATTGGTCGTGGGGGATAACCTAGATGCAATGTTAGTACAGTTTTGTTTTATATGTACATTTGATATTGCGGGGCGAGTGTCCGACATGTGGACTGCCGTCACTGCCTGTTTGTATATTATTCTTTTGGGGCACGACCGGGGTGAGGTCGATGTACCCGTTGTATGTATATTTTACTTTCTGTACTAGGATTACCCCGCGGAGGGGTACACGGATAGCCGGATTCTAGAGGGAAACGGGCCCCCATCTCATGGCGTTGAGACGGAGGGGGATTTACTCTAGAATTGGCGGGCTATTCGCCGCACTCGTAGGGGGTACAGGTTGACCCAAGGAGGAGTGCCCAAGTTACCGGATTCCGTGAAGTGTTGGGTGGTCCATTCACGTTGCTGAAGGGGGCTGCCTCGCTTCAGGTTTTTGCGGGTAACTTGCCGCGCCCGTAGGGGTCTAGATTTTCATTGCACAGGCTATCCACACGACCAGGGGAACGTCGGGTTTCAGTAGCGGCTCTGTGAAACCCGGGGATCCCAGATATCTGTATTATTCTGTGATACTTATTACATTTCTGTGATGTTGCATTTTATCACGCCTTGAGCGAATATTATATATTGACATATATACTAGTAGATGTTGTATATGTTTTGCATCCGCGCTAGTACAGTCCCCGCTCTGTCGTTAGTTAAGTAACCTAACGGGTGATGATGGGACCCAGTGGCGAATGCGGATGGCATATACGTACATCATTATTTTCGTTCTTTTGTGGTGTGATCAATTGATGGGACTGCGTTGATTCGGATCAATGCAAGATAAACAAATCTATTCTGATGTTGTTGGAACATTTTTCAAAAAGCTGTTATTGTAAGGGCGTTCTCTTTTGTTTTGCATAGTGGTATTCGGTTATGAATATCCAGCACCTCAGTCGACGAGGCAAGGGCCGAGATCCCTTCACCGGGAGTGACCCCTTGGACAGAAATTTGCGTCAGGGCAATAACTTCATTATAGTCGTTTACTTTTGCTTTGCATCGTGGTATTCAGTTGGAATATCCTGCACCTCATTCTACGGGGAAAGAGCCGATATCCCTTCACCGGGAGTGACCTCTTTAGCAAAGGTTTTCACCACTATATTTTTATAAAAGCTATCCGTTCCTTCAACGATATCAAGTTCATTACGTTAAAGGTTTTTCGCCAGAAACCATTCGTAGCCCTCCGTCATTTCAGACGGGTAGCACGTAGTATTCATGCTATGTTTGTTGGCCTTAGTCAAGGCATAGTGTATGGTAGCTGCTTGTTACCTTTCTGTTGCATAGATAGATGGGTTGGTTTGGGACAGTCGTATAGCCTTGTTGGCCCTAGTCAAGGGCTTGTACGGGTGGGTTCAAATTAATCTGGACAATGACGGGTAGAACTTGACATGTGACTTATGATTTGTTAGCCTTAGTCAAGGTCATAAGTGCATGGGGCAAAAATCACATCGGGAGTTTCTAAAGAAACTGAAACTTGCCAGATATGCGCATACCTTCTGGAGTGTGATAACGTGAGCGGATTCCGTCACATTATCATGCGATGATAGTTGGATCCCGATTCCCACTGATGAGTTGGTTTACTCCTCGGGTGATCCCGACTAATTCTTCTTTCAGGTTTGGGGAAGAATTTGACGTTACAGTGGGAGGTTTCCTGATTAGATAAAGTGATAACCATTCTGATCTAGGTTAGAGTGCACGCTGAGTGTTTCTTTTCTCTCTCTCTTTGGCAGCGACCATGACCCGACCCTAAACTATGACTCAGTGACCAAAATTAACCGAACCTTCTTTAACACTGGATTTTGGATTGTCAGAGTTGCAAACCTCATTGCCACTCCTACTTTTACCCTTTTCTCCAGGACACCCCGTATTACTACGAACGTCCACTTCCATTGGACAAAACCATCGTATGGTTATATACGAACTCGAAGGAATTTTTTCAAGGATGGTTTCCGGTTCTGGAGAAAACGAATAGGACTATTCAGTTGTCTTTTCCTTTTACCTTCTCTCAGGTTGCGAGTACTCCTTAGTTTAGGAGATAGTACACCTATTACACAAATTGGATAGTCTTCTTCCAAATCTTAGGCTGGTGCCGAACGGTGGGGAATGAAGAAAACCAATTAGCATAACGATGGTGTGCAGAAGGTATTAAGTTAAGACAAAGAAAGGGATTAGTAAGAGGGCAAAGTAAATTGCGACTGCTATTCACGACCAAACCAAGTATTTCTTCGCCAATCCTAAATCACCTTTGTATTTCTCCAGGACACTCCATATCACTACGAAGATCCACAGTTTATTGGATACTCCATCGTATGGTTATATACGAACTCGAAAGGAACTTGTTCCAGTTCGGGGATGGATTCTGGTTCAGGGGAAATAGGAATAAGGTTTATTTGGTTGTCTTTTATCTTCACCTTCTCTCGCATTGTGAGTACTCCTAGGATTAGGACAGTACACCCATTATGCTTATTGGATAGTCTTCTTCCAAACCATAGGCTGGTGCCGAACGGTAGGGAAGGAAGAAAACCATTTGGCCTAAAGGGGTGTGTAGAAGGTAACGACTAAAGACATATAAAGGGATTTAGAAAGGTGGCAAAGAATTATACGGTTACAGTTGTGAATCTGGATAATGGAAGAGGTATTAATAGGAATGCCGGGATACCCCTTCGAAACATTTTAATGTTTCAGTTTCACTGTGTACTGTTAAAAGAAAACTGATTTCCCAATTAGACACTTGCTCCAGGGTATGTATTTACCAGGTTTGATTCTCACATCTGTATGGTTTTACAGATGATGAGTGGGAGTGAGTTATTGGGAATTAGGTGATCATCCTCATTATATCGGGATTCGTTGTAATTGGTGATATTTGAGAAAATCGCCTGGGCTGTTTGCCGGACGACAAATATTTGGTTTTGAATATCCGTTGTTATGCACCAATTTCAAATTGATATATCTGTACGTCTATTTTTATAGAGTGAGATATACTTTTTGAAATTATGTCGATGACATTTACCTATATCAGTGGATGGTTAGGTAAGGAGCATTGAACAGCGGTGTAATTCTTCTTAACCATAAGTACAGTTTTCAACCTATGACGCACAGTGAATGAGTCACTAGACTTAAGAGACTTATACAGAGTATTGTATGTTGTCCAGCGTCCATGAGTACAGAGGGGTTGGTCCTCGTACTATATTCGGTTTACTTATGATTTCTCTAGTTTTTAGAAAAGTGTTTCGTAGAAACACAGGGTCTAAGTTTTGAGAAGTTATAGGTATAAGAGTAAAGTAGAGAACCAGGTATTGCAAGTATCGGGATTCTTCAAAGTGATCGAAGATGTAGATACTTGTGTATGGTATTCAGTTGATAATAATGATTAAGAGAACTTGCTTCTCTTTCAGGTTACTCATAATTGGAAGCATTCCTAAGTTGAGTAACGCTGATCGGCCTCCTTCTATTTAGTTGACATGCACTGGAGACAGCTGCATGATTTGAATCTGGTTCAATTAAATCAGTGCCTCTGTTTCTATATTGGATATAGAACAGTTCATATCTTAACATTGTTAAGGTGATGGGAGTTGTCCGGCTTATGCTTAAAACCAGACTCTGGACAACTCAAGGCACGTTTTTGTAATGGTTGTTTGTGGGTTGACCCAGGCTATGACGAGGATTGACTTTCTACCATCTGGAAGATCAATAGTGATATTGTTCTTGACTCGCTACAGTTTTAATAAAAATGGATTTTTTTTCTTCTGAAAACAATAGTGGGAGTATGGTAGAACTGGAAGTGATTCCAGAACCGCAAACGATTACTAAAGATTTAATAAGAACCTAAAGATTCAATCTGATTTGACATTCCATTGGCCACTCCGCAGACATGATGGGTAACCTCAGACACCCGAGAGATACTCCAGTAGCCTCAAGGACGGTGACAGGGAGGTTCTTGTTTACCCAGACTTGCCATTGCTGTTGTTCCAGACTGTGAGACCCGGCAGGAGAATGAGTATAGCGTCGTTCTGAACTAGCTTTAGAAGTGTATGTTTATATGACTCTGCCAGAGGGTTGTCGTAGTCAATGGGAGCAGTGGAAGCATAGTGGACAAGTGGCTTATTTCTATTTATAGACTAAAGCAGATACAACGGAGATAGATCATCTATTTCTGATGTGACAGTCATAGGTTTGACTTCATCAGAATAGGGGATGGATCTGTTAAGAAGGTAGTAGAGTGTGATGTCCTGGTATTTGGATGACATACACAGAGTAGGAAGTGATATTCCTATACTACGATCGGTTATACTTTGGTTGTCACACAGTAGTTTCTCCACATAGGAATTGGATCTTATATCGTACATTCTGTTTACTAGATCTATGGTTTTAGATCTAGATTTGGGTGGTTTCCCAATCAGGGAACTTAGACAACATTCTAAGAGTATTTAGAATGGACGACTCCTGGCATGGTGGTGTACCTGCAGGTAATGGAGTCACCCTCTCTAAAGGTGTCTTACAGACTAAAGGGGAGAGGGATGTGCATGATTGGCAGATCACTTGCTTAGGCAATTGAGTCAATCATGAGATGTCAAGTACCACACCAGATGTTGTTTTTGCAGTAGGTGCAATAAGATGATATTGATCCAATCCTGGAGAAACAGTCGGAAGCAGTTTTAGAACATAAGTGGATGTTCTAGGGATATGATAACGACAGCCTCCTTTAGAAGACGGTTATCATTCCAGGCTTCCAAGGTGACTTGGATGACAGAGTGACTGTCAGAGTTATAGTTTTCCCTCTGACGAGCGGCAGTAGTTTGGACAGGTAGTCCAGGCGGATACTCAGGGAGGCATGGCGCAGGATACTGATTAAGTTCAATTGACAATACAGTCTAAGAAGTTTAGATTTGGAGTTCATTTATGAGCTAGGTCCCATCAAACATCCAAACATATTCTAAGACAGGTATTGCTCATTTTGGGAGATGGGTTTCTCCGCGAACTTGAGATAAAGAGAGACATAGAAAGAAACATCAGAGCGGATCCACTCACTGAGGCTATTCCTCGAACGCAATAGTTTCGCAAACGAGCTTTGTAAGACTGACTAGTAGTGGAGTTGGGTGTTCGGTATCACACGGGCTGTGAGTATGCGACATCACAATAATTAGCCTTGAGTGCAAGTGGGAGATTGTTGGATATAGTGACCTCAGAGTCAATTATTGGATCACAGGCACGTGATTGCAATGATTGAGGGAGGACCTATGCTAGTAGGACAGTCTTACTCGAGATGATAGTATGCTATCTGGTTTATCTTTATCATCGTGTACTGCTTTAGGTGACCTTACAGGTCGCTATTACACGTTGATAGAGTCTCTAGGATTCTTGCTTAACTGCCACCAGTATGAGGGCGATCATATACGTGGGAGCTGGGGTCTATAAGCAATCCTTAAAAGGTTCCTAGTCGTGGGAGTTTCGAGACAGGGCATCGATACTCCAGAGTAGACTAGTGTATACAGTCGAGACCCCGACGAGGGGCGGTGGCCGGTCTCATAAGCCACTGGTGTCATTTGGTTCACCTAAGATGTATACGGGTGCTCATTGGGTTATGAGTACACCGGACAGGACTCGCCGGGAACCTGCTAGTTGGTATTATACCTGACGTCAGATAGCAGTTCCCTGGTGACATGTGTACAGGTTAGTTCATCGACCTGAGGATCGTCATTTGTCTCGTGTGAGTTCCCACTGTACTTTGATTACTACCCTACCACGCTCAAAGGAGACGTGCAAACAGGTTTTAGTTGGGTACAGTCCTGAGCCACATGGAGGCAGTGAGCGGATTTTCAGGGGTTCGTCTCTCCCGGTATTGGGGGTGAGGTCGCGCTGTGTCTAGGAGAGCCCTTACACGAAGTCCTTGGCCAAGGCAGGAGATTTACTGGTCGGTATTCCAGTAGTATCTCAGGATGTTCTGGGCTACACTCCGACACGACTTGTACCGCTTTTGGGGGTCTGACTTTTACCAACCTCCTAGGCCCGCCATGCGATGCTCATAGACGAATGGACCGGAATGTACGGATATTGTCACTGACAGGCTCAGTAGGGTGTCAGGATGAGTTCGCTCATCGACGTCCCTTTTGGTCAATAGCTGGTAGCCCGTCACGTATGGCTAATACCTCTGACATGCTAGTGGTTAAATCCACAGCCATAGTATTGACGAGTCTTTAGAGTTCACCACACACAGTTACTCAAGTTTCGGGCGAAACGCTGTAGAGGCCATATGGAGATATGGCAGGGTTCAATCACATACGTGCGGTATTGCACGGATCGTGATCGGACGGATTTTACTAGCGGGCTTTGGTTTAAGCCGGATCCTAGTATTGTACAGTGTAGATTTTGTCTCTTTGCATTTGTATTCAGTGGGAATACAAATGCGGGTATGTATATACAGTCGCGGGGTTTTCCTGTAATTTATTACGGGATCAGTTTTCTGAAGTTGCCAGTTTGCATTCTGTTCCGGCCAGTTTTCCTTTGTTCCTTCCCGGTCGGACATTTGTGATGGAGGGGCTAATTTGCAAGTTCGCAAATTAGCATTTGTGGAGGGGTTATTTGTGATTTGAAAGATTATGAAAGCATCTTTGCTTTTCTTGCATTAATGAGATTAGATTAGATTTGAAATGGAAATGACTTTGTTATCATCACATTTGGTTATGGTCACCCTTTTCTTTTCCTACACTCACCTCCCTTCATGGTTTTGATTTATCATTTTTCTCTCCACCATTCTTTAGAGAGGGGCCGGCCACATTTAGAGAGGGAGGGGGTTTCATTTTTGAGTGGTGATTTCTTGATCTCATTTCATTATTCCTTGCTAGAAAAATGATAGCACCATTTCCCTCCAAAGTTCATTCTTTCTTCACCTCCATCAATGGCAACTTCAACCCCCTAGAGACAATGGATTCTACACTTGTCTACAGCAAACCTTGGACGCGTCGGCTGGCCAACTTCGCGTCCGAGTTGCCTCAGTCCAGAGGTGGGAGCCCGTAAAAGAACCCGGCGATGTGGTGCCCGTTTCGACGAGAAGGCGACGACCGGAGATTCCGCGACGAGATCGGAGTGGAGACGAAGACCGAAGGACACGGATCGCTTGGTATAGCTTCTCTACTCTTATTCTAGTTTTCTAGAGTTAGGTTAATGGCCCGATCCGGGATTTTTGTGCGTGGTGGTGCCGGTTTTCTAGTTTGAATAGTTTTTCGTTTCCGCGTTCCGGCGCCAGATTCACGGCCGGGGCGCCGCCGTGCACTTACAGTGTAGTCTTGAAAAGTCATTAGAAAAATTTCGGGTAGCGTCGTGCCAAACAGATGGTGGATTTGAATGCATCCATAGCCACCCTCATACAACCTAACGAACCGATAGACTAACTCCGAATTTTCTAATGTATGATAAGGCGATAGGACAATTTGAGGATTTTAGCCGTAAGAGTGAGCAGTACACCCTTTAAAATCAAACCTACCCGTTCCAAATTGAATTCTACAACTCCGATTTCGAAAGTCTATCGAGTGTCCCAAATGAATCACCAATTGATGATAGAATGTTTGATGTGTTGTGCGGCTATGTAATGTTTGATTTATCCGATTGTGAAGGGTCCATTTCAAGCGAATCCAAGCCCAATCTCTTTGATCTCTACACCTCCATCCAAGAACCACAATTGATTGAAATCCATGCTTTTGATGAGGTGTTCGAGAAATTTGACTTTCACGTGATTGAGGATATCGACGCTTGGGAATATTTTGGATGATGAACCCACAGTTTTGGATGAGTTTTTCTCACCAATTCATCATATCCTTTCACTTCCGTGTGGATATCATCCCGAACCATTAACTGTCTTTCCCGAACTCCATATGCGTCTAAATATTGATGATGATAAATGCATGGATGAGCTGAATTTTGAGGATATTTTTTAAGAGGAACCGGTTTTACTAGATGGGTCGGATTTTCTAATTTATCATGTCCCTTTCATTGACTATGCACACCCTCCTGAACGTTTAACTGATATCATTCATCAATCACTTCCTACCATCCTTTTCGTCGTTCCTACTTCGCAAGCCGCCGTATCACCTTCGTTTCCTACGTCTGGTTCACCAAGTTCGGTCGGTCCATGTTTTATTACAAATCTTGAGAGGTTTGACCCCATTTCTCAACGTGTTAATAGATTAGTACAATCCATTTTTATAATTCGGTCATTATAAATTGTACTAATTTATTCACTCCATTTCCACCATTAAGTTCGTTTTCCATTTCTTTTTCCCCCCCGCCATCCATCTCCTCTACCGAGACTGTATCCCCCTTCCATCCACACATGATCTCATATATTCTCCATCTTTTTTCTCAACGCATTCTTTAACCAACCTGGGCATTATCAGGATAAAATCTTTGAATGGTTGGTGTTAACTTTTGGCCTATGTAAGGCCTTGTATAGATTGATGATGCTTTCTCCCCCTAACTCTGAACTTTAACGTTTAAACAGTGGAAACACCGTTTCACTAAAGTTTGGGAGGACCTTTTGTGTATATATTTTGTTTGCTTTTTCTTTCATAAAAAAAACGGGAGAGCACTGACATATTTTGGCTCCTCAATAATTTTACCCCTATGGTGTAGCACGACAGTGAGGACACTGTCAAGTTTAAGTTTGAGGGTGTGATCGGTAAGCTTTTTATCTTTGCATTTCATATGTATATTTTACTTTTGCATACTTATTTAAAAACCCACAAAAATCGAAAATTTTTACAAAAATATAAAAACTTTGTCGTCAAGTTAACTTAGATTTTTATTCCGAAAATTTAGCTTGATAGGTTAAAAATAACTAAATCCTAGGCTTAGGAATTGAAAAACCTAAAAATAACCCTCGTTCTGTTTAACCTTAGAAAATATACGTTTTTGCATCTTTTTTTTTAAAAGTAGGTAATTTTGAGTTCAGTTTTTGAGTTAAGTCGAGATGAAGAGAAAGTATTGAAAGGTTTATTGAATGATAAGTCTGAAAAATAGTTTCTATTCTTGAGTCTAAATTCAGAAAGTATATACCCTACAAATCGCACATACACCCATTTTGAAACTTGGGATAGTAGAGGATACTTAGAAATACTCTTGCCTGAAAGCCTAGTATGAAAGAAAAAACGGTATTTAAAGCTAACCACCAAAAGAACATCATTGAAAAATATTTCCGATCTTGAAGAGAAAGAAAAAAAGGAAAAAAAATAATAATAATTACAAGACCTGGAAGTTGCTATTTACGCTTTAAGTCCACATTCAGTAATCGGCTGATTAGTACCTCAGGAAGCAGTAATAGTCGCATGAAAAGTGTGTGAGCAAATCCGTACATTATTAATGAAAAGAAGTGGTATTAGGTATTAGGGCAAGGATACTATAGCTTGAATTGAATTCTTAGGTGTAGGGGTGAAAATTTACTTACACGTGGGGGTATACGATCGAGGTTTAGAGGAAAGATAGGGATAAAGAATAATTCTTATATTTTCTGTAAAGATAATAAAAATTCTGGATTGGAGACTGCGTTTTAGAAGGAAAACTCAAGAGAAACCGAGATCTTTCTAAACTGTCAAAACGTATAGGATCTTGGGCTGAATAAATAGGTGTGAAAAATTAGGGATGGATATTTCTAACTTTGGATGATAGAATTTCTAACTTTGATACTAAACCGTAGGAGTAGAATTAGGGTTAACTTATGAAACTAGCTTGACGGGATTTTGTGGGTAGTATTCGCTGAAAACCTTCAGAAGACAACACTTCTCCTACTAGGGACACTTAGAGGTTTAACGGCTTGTTGCACACGCTAAGTGCAATCATGATGCCTACGAAAATGAGCTTAGAACTTTTTGAAAATAAATGATTTTGCTTGGGACGAGAAAAAGATAAGTTTGGGAGTATTTGTTCACACCAGAATATTGCATTTAATACCACACATTCTTCTGCTCGTTTGTTTATAGGCAGGTGCTTTTAATCCGTGTTTGCTACATATTTACAAGTTACAGGTTTTTAGTCCAAAATAATGCAAATCATACAAAATCTCCACAGTTATGCCAAAATCCAGAACATTTGACACAAACAGATAAAATCCGGGTTTCGATCATCTACACCCGTCCAGTGCCACTTACCAATTCAAGAGACAAGACAAATAACAGTGGTCATTCGCGTCTCGGACAAGCACATAGCACGAGAGGGGCAGCACAAAATTCAAGAGGTGCACGGAGCTCGAAGGAGATCAAAGTCAAAAGATTAAAAATGAAGCCATTTTGGACTGTTGAAAATCTGAATATATTTTGGAAGCATTTTGCAATTTGGGACCTGTAAAACAAAAAAAGAAAGCAACAGGAGAAGCCCAGAAAAAATGACTCAAGACAACCTCCAAACGGCCATCGAACCGCGACCAATATGGCGTTTGCGCGACGGTTCCGCGTCCCCATCATATCATCTCTATATCGTATTTTTGGGTAGTTTTGTAATTATGTATGGGCTCAGAATATGGCCATAGAGTTTCAGTTCTCTGCCTATAAATAGTCCAGTTTTGAGCCAAGTGTGTATGCCTTTTCTTTACTAGATTTAGTGTGGTTTAATTTGTTGTTTCTTCTTCTTCATCTTTCCTCCATGAAAATTGTAGTAAGAGATTTTTAAGTGGAAGATCAATGAAAATGAGGGTTGTTTTTATTATCTTGTATCTTTAATTTTCTTGTCTTGTAATTTTATTTCCTAGTGTAATTTTATTTATTGTTGTTAAGTAGTTGTTATTTCTTGTTTTATTTTCCTTCTTCTCTAAACTGTATTTTCAAGCCATGATACTCTATGGAGTCTCTTACTTAGGTGAGGGCCCAAGTAGTTAGCTTGCTACTATTTGTAAAACCGTATTTTCCTTTCTTGCTTTTCTTCTTTTTTGTTTTGTTTTTCTTTTAAATGTGTGAATAATTTCCACACTTGTTAGGTCTAAGGTTAGCATGAGGGACGGAAAACTCCCTTGTGCTTCTCTTCGCCAAACACCTTAAAACGAATCTAGACCAAACAAACACAACCCCCTCCCTTAGCCGCGACCTAAGTCGAGAAGTCCTTTGGACGTACTACAACATGACATGTAGTTGTGACCCAATTGGATACATGGTTGTATATGTTTGGCCGAGTGTTGGAAATAAGCGGATGTAGCGGAAGGACAAAGGAAACTAGGAATGGATTTAGCATTGGAAAACTTGCTTAAACTCGCAAATCCCATTCCTATATCTTCCTAATTCTCACTACTTTCGATTATCCCAACATCATTTCAAGAATAGCAAAACACAAGCATAAGACTAATCCTAACTTTACTAACCAACCTTAACCCTAACAAGTTTACTTGAACATAGAATAAGAACACTTAGGATATATTTGAACATACACATATACATTCTTTAATTGACTCGTCTAAGACAAAAACAGACATACAACCATCTCCCTGCGGACGACCCGTGCTCAACCGGCTACCTGCAAAGCGACACCGTCTTGATTGCGGTAAATATAGAACACGTAGATCATATAGCAAGAAAATTGTAACAATCAGCCGCGCTTAGCGGCTAGGACGCTAGGAACCTTAATGGGAAGATGGCTTGTCCCATAGCCATTGGTGTTTGGCACCAAAGATAGTATACAAATGCTCATTAGGTTATGAGTTACACTGGACGGACTCGCTGAGAAATTCTAGATGGTTATATATCTAACTTCAGATAGTAGTTCTCTGGTGACATAGATACAGATTAGTCTTTAGACCTGACATCATCATTCGTCGTGAGTGTGTTCCCACTGTACTTAGTTCACTACCCTACCACGGCTTTAAAGAGTCGTGCAAACAGGTTTTAGTTGGGTTCAGTGCCGAACCACTTGGAGGCAGTAAGTGATAGAAATGATTCGTCTCTCCCGGTATAGAGAATTGATATCGCGCTGTGTTCGATTGGTCATCACCATAAGACCTTGGCCAAGGCAGATGAGATTTACCGATTGTGAGATCGATAGTTTCTCGGGATGGTTTAGGGCCACATCGACACGAATTATTGGGTTATTAGGGGTCTGACATTTTCCACCCCGTAGACCTAGTATGCGATACTTGTAGGGTTCCTAGGCACTCTAATGAAGTCTTGCAAGTGATCAAACATGCCAATTTCTAAAAATTACGGTGCCGAGAAAACCTAGAACGGATCGTTGGCTAGAAGTATAGGCAAAGCAAGCAAGTAAACGGAAATATAGCTAAAGGAAAGTGACTACAACCTTTGTAGATCCGGTCCACCACTTCCTAAGCTCCACGATGATCTCTCTCCGCTGTCCAAATCGAACCCTTGACTCTAGCATTGGCATCATCGAAGAATGGGCGGGCTTGATCATCGGTTCGATGCCGAAAATGATCTACGTCGAGGCATCACAAGAACAAGCTCCAACTTCGAAAAACCTTGAAAACTTGTAAAGGAAACACCCTATGCAACTTGGCAAGAGGTAGAGGATGAAGAAATAGGAAGTGGGTAGACTTTAGATTTGGATTTCTCACTCATTTTGGCTAGTTGCCATTGATGGTGCAAGCTTTCTTTAAGTTGAAGATGAAGAAGAAGATGATAAAGAATATGATAAGTTTTATGTAAATGATAAATAAATCAATACTTATCATTTACGAACCCTTGGTTAGTTGTAGAGAATGGACCATGGTTAACTTGAATGGTTAGGGTTAAGGATGAGACAAGAATGGTGACTAAGTCAAAGTTTCAAGAAACTTCAACTACAAACAAAACTAGCAACCATTCTTCTTCTCTTTATCTTTTTATTTTTCCAAAATAAACAAAAGAATAAATAAATGAATAAGTAAATAAAAAGAAAACCCTAATCATAAACCTAACCATGGTCTAATTCTTTACACTAACCCTAGCTTGCATGTATCATCAAACATGATACAATCATGTGCACAAAATATATCACATATACAATGTGCACAAACCAAGTGAGTAAATCCATTTAAAGTGAACCAATACTAGTTAATGCAAAGTAATATATCAAATATATAATTATACATTCAATCATTAAATCAACACTTGATCCAATGATCCGGTCATATCGCATATAACCGGCTAGTATCCAATGTATCGGCTTATCGAATCAATCCTTGATTCGATAACTAGGTTATATCGCATACAACCATTCGACACATTCATCGCGAGAATGAAATACGGTATCACATACACGCACTATTCTCGGTCCCACACATATCTCATATGCGCTCCTATTTCGTTTCGCTTGAGCCAGGAAACCTCTGTGTAGGACTCTAAAGACTCGTCAATACGCCGGCAGCGAATGATGATCATATCAAACACCCACAAGCCGCAAGCGGTCTGCTAAACGTAACGGCCACCCGGGTATTGAGCGATCAGAAGATCGACGAGCAAGCCCCCTCACACTCCTGTGAATCCAACCAGTAACACTTACCGTATAGTCCGGTCTGTTCGTCTGATATGTCGCATATCTCGCCTAGGGGTGGTAAACGTCAGACCCCAATAGCTCGATAAGTCATGCCGACCTAAGGTCCATAACATTCGTGAAACTACTGATAACTCTTACCGGTATATCACTGCAACCCTGGCCAGGGATTTCCTGTTATGGCCAGTCGAGTATAGCGCAACATCAACCCCCAATACCGGGAGAGACGAATCCCCTCCTATCGCTCATTGCCTCCATATGAATCGGGACTGTACCCAATAACCACCTGTTTGCACAACTCAGTAGAGCCGTGGTAGGGTGGAAATCAAAGCACAGTGGGAGACACACAAGACTCTATGACGATCTCGGGTCAACAGACTAAGCTGTACCAATGTCACCAGAGAACTGCCATCTGACGTGAGGTATAATACCATCTGGGAGTTCTCGGCGAGTCCGTTCAATGTACCCAGTCTCCACTGAGCACCCGCATACCATCTTCGATGTCAAACACCAATGGATATGGGATCATCCATCGCCCATCGCATGGGTCGAGAAGATATGCGCTAGTCTACTATGGAATATCGATGCCCCGTCTCGACATTCCCACGACTAGGAACAATGAAGGATGTACTCATTGGCTACCCAGGCCCCACTAGTATGATCTGCATCATAGTCCTGGAAGTCGAGTACACATCCTAAGGGCTTTATCAACATGTAATCAGAGAGACAGAAAGTATACATGTTAAGATAAAGAACAACCAGATAGCGTACTATCATGTCGAGCAAGAAAGTCCTACCTATATATGTCCCAGCATCCACTACAATATACATCCAATGTACAGTAATGGCCTCTAGGGCATACATATAACTAACAATCTCCCACTTGCACTAGGGCCATCTGTAGCAGTGGTCGCAGTATCTAATACTCAACCATCCCATATGAGTCTCTCTCTGGGAAAAAGGCCTTCGTGAGTGGATCCGCCGTGTTGTCCTCTGAGTCTACTCTCCTAACCTCGATCACCCCGGAGATCAACTATCTCCATGATCAGGTGATGCTTCCTCAGAATATGTTTGGGTCACTAATGGGACCAGGGTTCCAGGGCCTAAGCCACACTTCTATTGTCATACAATGGCAGGAACCTAGTTCATCTTATGAACCAATATACACCCAAACTTCCTCTTTGGTAGTATCTTCAATAGCGATGTTACCAGCCTTTATCGTCTAGTTTGCCACGGTATCTAGCTTGGAACTCTTCCAACATACCGTCCCTCTACTGAGGGTAAAGACAGTGCCTGTGACTGACATTCAGTCGTCTTTATCACCCTGGAACTCTTCCAGTGATTCTCCCCAGGATCGATTGATACCATCTCACTACATCTAGTGAGAATCCTAGCATCCAATTACATCTATCTCATAGATGAAAACTCAGGATTTAGGAGGTATCACTTTGATCCTATTTGGAGAATCTTTGTGATAATAGGAGATTGACCGATCGTAGTATAGGAAACTCTTTTTCTATCAAGAGTATGTTGTCTACGTACAATACGAAGATGACCACCTTACTCTCTACTACCCTTTTGTATATACAAGGTTCGTCTACCATTTTGATGAAGTCAAACACTTTGACTTTCACATCAAAACAGACGTTCCAACTCCGCGATGCCTGCTTCATTATGTAAAGCAACTTGCACACGTTTCCGCTGCTCCCACTGTTTATGAAGCCCTCTGGCTGTGTTCTTATAGACGTTCTCTTCTAAATCATTATTTAGAAAAGTAGTCATGGCACCCAACCACCAGATATCGCAGTCATGGTATGTAGCCGTGGCAAGTAGGATCTGGATGGACTTAAGCATATTCCATGGAAAAGGTTTCATCATTATCCGTGTCTGGTCGATGACGAAAACCTTTAACAAGTCTAGCTTTGAAAGTCTTAACTTTTCCATCTACACCAAGTAATCTTCTCAAGATATACTTGCTCCTGATGGGGATTTAACCCTTCAGATATAGCAACCAAAGTCCATACTTTGTTGGTGTATATGGATTCCATCTCAGATCGCTAAGCATCCAGCCATTCTTACAGAGTCCCTACTCTCGATGGCCTGCTCGAAACTAGTTGGGTCATCATCTCATGATGCAATCCCCGCTCCCACTGTCATCGAGAAACCGAGGTATCTCTCAGGCGGATGAGGAACCCTACTAGATCGGCGGAGAGGCTGAGGTTCGTCGGGAACTATAGAATCCTTTGGTTCTGTCAAATCATCAACTGCAGTTTTGTATAGTTGGAACCTTTCCAGTTCTACAGAACTGATCCTGCCTCGATCTTGTCCGGATTTTGCTTTAAATATAGGCCGGACAACCCCAAATCTTAACTAGCTTAAGACATGGGCTCTTCCCATACCATATCTCATATGGAGTGGTAGGCACTGATTTGATTCAAACCTAATTCAATATGTATGCAGCTTCTCAAGTGCATAACACCCAAAAGGAAACAGATAACTCAGTAATACTCATCATAGAGCACACGATATCTGATATTGTGTGATTGCTCCGCCCCGATACACCGTTGTGCTGTGGTGTATTCAGAGGAGTAACACTGAGAGAAAATCTCATTCTCCTTTAGAATAGTCCAGGAATTCTATGCACTAGTATTCTCCTCCCTGATCTTATCATAGGACATAATACTTATACCCGTATTTTGGTTCTCTACTTCGAACTTATATTCTGTGAATATCTCAAAAGGTTCGGACTTATGTCTCAACAGGAACATATGACTGAATCTTGAGAGATTATCAGAGAATATAATGAAGTATAAAGAATCAGTCCTGGCATGTGTAGACAGGAGACTTTACATACATCATCATGTATCAGTCCCAAGAGTTTACTAACTCTTTCTCTGTCTCTAATAAACAGAGCTATGGTCATCTAATCTTTGTGACATGACTGGCAAGTTTCACAAGATGTAAATTCAAACTGATTTAAATATGCATCTAAAATGCAACTTCAGCCAGTCGGGTCGCATTGATGTGACCTAGTCTACAATGCCTCAAGAAGGATTCGTTCATTTCTGAACTCTTCCTCTTGTGTGTGTTCAATATACAAGGAACTGTAGTTTGATTTAGAACGTCAATGCTTTTAGATAACGTGCCTGAACCGATCAACTTTTGATATAGGAAATGTTCAAAACATTATCTAACAATACAAAATTATATCATTTCTTTACTAATAAAGAGACTGATATGATTTTGTATATCAGGTTCGGTATCTAATAGCATTTGTTCAGAATCAATGTATTGGTAATACAGGGTGATAGTGACCAACAGACTTGGCTGCAACACTTGCCCCGTTTTCTGCCTCATGAAACTTATCACCCGTTCTCAGTTTTTCTACCTTTTTGTAGCCCTATGTAACAGATTACATATCTGGGATCCTGATCCGGTATCATATACCCAGGATGCAGAGGATACTGAGAAACAGTTCTTTGTAATGAACACACCCGAAGGAGATGCATCATATGCACTTTCTTCGTTTGGGCGGCATAGGAAATCTGGTATTCCCCTATTTCCTGCTCGGTCTTATAACAATTATAAGTCGGAGTGGGACCAACGTTCCCCAGCTCAGTATAACAAGCGGGTTCGGTCAATACATCCATATTATTATCTTGATTAAGGCGTGATATGGTCGCTACTTGGAGAGAGAGAGAAGAAAACACTCTGCGTGCGCTCTTGCAAGATCAGATTGGTTATATATTTTATCTAATCAGGATGGCTCCTACTGTTTTTATCAAATCTTCCTTCAAACCTTAAAAGGAAAGACTAGCCGGGATTAATTACACTCTACAAGTTCGCCAATCTTTCAGCCAGGCCAGTGTCGGTACTTTGAGGGAGGTTCCCCGTGCTTTCGCACGGACCTAATTACAGTAAACCTCGTTTTCCCAGATGCGTAACCCCGTTGACACCTTTCTAGATACCTACTTGATCGGCTAATTACAAAGTGCAAAACTCTCCCAGGAGTAACAATTACTCGCAGTGGGTATCGGGATCCAACTATCATATAGAAGGTATGCAATCTCATTGCAAATTTCAACACTTGAAACTCCCGATAAAGGTTTTTACCCCCAGCACCTATGACCTTAACTATGGTCAACAAATCATAAGTACTAGTCAAGTTCTACCCGTCATTTCGTGATTAATTAGACCCACCCACATGACCCTTAACTAAGGTCAACAAAGTCACGCGACTGTCCTAACTAATCGCATCATATGCGGTGTAGGAAGACATCACTTAGCTACCGTACACTGTGCCTTGACTATGGTCAACAAACACAGCACGAATACTAAGTACTCTACTTCCTAAAATGACGGAGGGTTGCGGATGGTTTTTGTGAAAACCTTTAACGCTTTGAACTTGATCTCGTTGCGGAATCAAATGGTTTTTAAATGGAATGTTTTTGAGGCTTTTCTAGTTTTGCTAAAGGGGTCACTCCCGGTGAAGGGATCGTCGGCCCTTTCCTCGTCGAATGAGGTGCGGGATATATCATATATATCACTGTGCAAAGAGGAAACTATAGAAGCGATCAAATGACAAACCGAGTGATGTAGCATCTGCCAGTTATTGCTAAAGGAGTCACTCCCGGTGAAGGGATCTCGGTCCTTTCCCTATCGAATAAGGTGCAGGATGTTCTACAAGGAACACCGCGATGCAAAACAAGAACTGTAGCTACCTGTTTTATTTTGAAATTCGATTCCACAACATCAATTAGGTTTATTTTATTTCATTAATCACATTAATGAATAACCCATCATTTAATTCCACCTAATCATCACAGATAAATATAACGTACGCTTATGCCATCCGCATTCGCCTCGATGTCCCGTCTGCACCGTTAGGTTAGGTAACTAACGGCAGAGCGAGGCAGGGCTAGCGCGGGTGTAAAACATAAGCAACGTCTATATAATATATCATATATACTATATACTACATCTATCTGAACAGAGCACAGAACATCGCATGATCACATCACAGATAACGCAGCAGAAAGAATCATATGAAATATTGGATATACTAGGACGTCCGTGTTTTCAATACGAGCCAGTATAAAACACGGATTCCACGGTCGTGATGAATAGACAATCCCACACCCCTAGACCCCTACGAGAGCGGCAAGCAACCCTACCAATTCTAGGGTTAGGAGACCCGGACTCGACTCCTCGAGTTGGTCTCCCACTGGACCCCAGAACCCGGTTACTTGTGCTCCCCTCCTTGGGTCTATCCTAGCGCAGAAAAGTAAATAATATACAAGTGGTGACAACATCCGCAACCTGGAAGTGACCCAATAAAAGAATATTACATACAAGTTTTTACATGAATGAAAATGGAAAAACACTCATCTGACATAAAAACCCCCGGCTATTCAAACACGACGATCCAATATAACATATCCAGCAACACATAACATCACATGTCATCAACGTAAGTAAATATGTCCATCCCAATTGTCGTTGACATATAGCAACGAAACCGGCGATATCACATATTACACTTACGGTCACAGAAAAGAAAGTGTAAAATTACAACAGTTGGAATCCGCAATCTCTTTAGACATCGCATGCCCAATCAAATGAATTCCTTAGACATCACATGCCTAACAATTATAAACCCCGCATTTCAGTCTCATTATCGAAAACACTTTTCAACATCAAGTCGGGCAATTCAACAAGATTCCCGAAAAACTGATCGAATGCTCGTCGCAAACTTTAGTAGGCGGCCGCACCCCCGATACCGTCGACGAAGTGCACCAAGGCGGAACACCGCTGTCGCGAGCACCCGAACGGATGCTTTCGGCGACGGGGTTCTCCTACAGTCACTTGGTCGAGGCTATGGGGTGTAGCTGTCTATTAAGTTTACCCGGCGAGTATCCGCGTACGCTACGTGATTGCAACGGACTTTTGATCGCATCAAAATTCCGTGGCAACCGATCAAGTGAGACTAAACTGCTATGTTTATAACATTCATCAAGTCATCTCATAACTTTTTACGAATTCCAAGTATTGTATCACATTCCGGATAAATAGAAAATGCTAAACTTTTCGATCGAACAATCGAACACCCAAGTTTTCCCGACACAGCTCAACACATGAAATAAGTCTAACAATATTCAGTTCGTGCCTCAGTACCAACGGTCCAGCCGTAGAAGGGTCAAGCCAACGCCTCACATGTGGCACGCCGTACTGCCCCAAACCCTAAGGTTCAAAGGGCAGTTCAAGACGGTCACATAATCGAGTTAAGGTTTGTTGTCTTCTAGAGGGTCCATCGCATTACTTGCACTACTTAGAACGTCGTTAAACTACGGAAAAATCCAACAATTGGAAATTTCCCGGCAGGGGAAAAAGTGGGTATTTATATCCGGTCGAACTTTTTAACATATTCTAAAAATACCCGGAAAAGCACACCGACAAAAATTAGACAGTCCGATCGAATACACCGAGTCCCCAATACAACCCAGAAAATACAACTCTGGAATAAATATCAAAAACATCCAGAACACACAAGAAATACCAACAGAAACAACTGAAGAAAACCCACAGCCTGATCATCACAGACGGCCGCGGAACCGCCGCAAAAGGGGGGTAAACGCCGCTGTTCCGCGGCCGTTCTGTAGAGTTAGGCTGTAGTTTTTTGCAGTTTTTCTTAGAATTTCCTGCACATTTCTCTGCATATTTTTAATCTACAAAAATCCACATTTTACAGAATTGTCCAGAGAGCATTTTTCAAGTCGGTGTTTTGGGTCGATCGGACTTCTAACTCCGTCGGGACATCGCCTAAGGCTCTAGCTAGGGTCTGATACCACTGTAGGGTTCCTAGGCACTCTAATGAAGTCTTGCAAGTGATCAAACATGCCAATTTCTAAAAATTACGGTGCCGAGAAAACCTAGAACGGATCGTTGGCTAGAAGTATAGGCAAAGCAAGCAAGTAAACGGAAATATAGCTAAAGGAAAGTGACTACAACCTTTGTGGATCCGGTCCACCACTTCCTAAGCTCCGCGATGATCTCTCTCCGCTGTCCAAATCGAACCCTTGACTCTAGCATTGGCATCATCGAAGAATGGGCGGGCTTGATCGTCGGTTCGATACCGAAGATGATCTACGTCGAGGCATCATAAGAACAAGCTCCAACTTCGCCAAGCCTTGAAAACTTGTGAAGCAAACACCCTATACAACTTGGCAAGAGGTAGAGGATGAATAAATAGGAAGTGGGTAGACTTTAGATTTGGATTTCTCACTCATTTTGGCTAGTTGCCATTGATGGTGCAAGCTTTCTTTAAGTTGAAGATGAAGAAGAAGATGATAAAGAATATGATAAGTTTTATGTAAATGATAAATAAATCAATACTTATCATTTACTAACCCTTGGTTAGTTGTAGAGAATGGACCATGGTTAACTTGAATGGTTAGGGTTAAGGATGAGACAAGAATGGTGACTAAGTCAAAGTTTCAAGAAACTTCAACTACAAACAAAACTAGCAACCATTCTTTTTCTCTTTATCTTTTTCTTTTTCCAAAATAAACAAAAGAATAAATAAATGAATAAGTAAATAAAAAGAAAACCCTAATCATAAACCTAACCATGGTCTAATTCTTTACACTAACCCTAGCTTGCATGTATCATCAAACATGATACAATCATGTGCACAAAATATATCACATATACAATGTGCACAAACCAAGTGAGTAAATCCATTTAAAGTGAACCAATACTAGTTAATGCAAAGTAATATATCAAATATATAATTATTCATTCAATCATTAAATCAACACTTGATCCAATGATCCGGTCATATCGCATATAACCGGCTAGTATCCAATGTATCGGCTTATCGAATCAATCCTTGATTCGATAACTAGGTTATATCGCATACAACCATTCGACACATTCATCGCGAGAATGAAATACGGTATCACATACACGCATTATTCTCGGTCCCGCACATATCTCATATGCGCTCCTATTTCGTTTCGCTTGAGCCAGGAAACCTCTGTGTAGGACTCTAAAGACTCGTCAATACGCCGGCAGCGGATGATGATCATATCAAACACCCACAAGCCGCAAGCGGTCTGCTAAACGTAACGGCCACCCAGGTATTGAGCGATCAGAAGATCGACGAGCAAGCCCGCTCACACTCCTGTGAATCCAACCAGTAACACTTACCGTATAGTCCGGTCTGTTCGTCTGATATGTCGCATATCTCGCCTAGGGGTGGTAAACGTCAGACCCCAATAGCTCGATAAGTCATGCCGACCTAAGGTCCATAACATTCGTGAAACTACTGATAACTCTTACCAGTATATCACTGCAACCCTGGCCAGGGATTTCCTGTTATGGCCAGTCGAGTATAGCGCAACATCAACCCCCAATACCGGGAGAGACGAATCCCCTCCTATCGCTCATTGCCTCCATGTGAATCGGGACTGTACCCAATAACCACCTGTTTGCACAACTCAGTAGAGCCGTGGTAGGGTGGAAATCAAAGCACAGTGGGAGACACACAAGACTCTATGACGATCTCGGGTCAACAGACTAAGCTGTACCAATGTCACCAGAGAACTGCCATCTGACGTGAGGTATAATACCATCTGGGAGTTCTCGGCGAGTCCGTTCAGTGTACCCAGTCTCCACTGAGCACCCGCATACCATCTTCGATGTCAAACACCAATGGATATGGGATCATCCATCGCCCATCGCATGGGTCGAGAAGATATGCGCTAGTCTACTATGGAATATCGATGCCCCGTCTCGACATTCCCACGACTAGGAACAATGAAGGATGTACTCATTGGCTACCCAGGCCCCACTAGTATGATCTGCATCATAGTCCTGGAAGTCGAGTACACATCCTAAGGGCTTTATCAACATGTAATCAGAGAGACAGAAAGTTTACATGTTAAGATAAAGAACAACCAGATAGCGTACTATCATGTCGAGCAAGAAAGTCCTACCTATATATGTCCCAGCATCCACTACAATATACATCCAATATACAGTAATGGCCTCTAGGGCATACATATAACTAACAATACTCTCAGACGAAGAGACCTGATTATACTAAAATTGTCACTTTTAGGCTCGGTAGGGGTTCGGACGAGTTCTCCTGTCAATCTTCCTTTCGACGAATACCTTGGTAGCCGTTATGTACAGTTAGTTCCATTGACATGCTTATGGTTAAACCTACTGTCATGGTATTGTCGAGTCTTTAGAGTCTCACACAGAGAGTTTCCCGGTTCAGGCGAAACGGTGTAGTTTGCGTATTTCGATATGCCCGAGTGTTCGATTGAACACGTGTATTTATACACATGTTTTAATCAGACGGTTTAGTAGTACTAGCAGATTTGAAACACAGCCAGTTTTGATGCTAGTATTATATTGCTCCATTTTAGGTATTTGTATTTTAACACGAATACAGTATTTATACGAATACGTGTATTTGTATAAATACAGGTATTTGTGCTTTGATACGAATACATATATTTCTTTCTAAATATGAATACGCGTATTTTGTATTTTCAGTACAAATACGGTATTCACATTTTGGTAGAAATACGGTATACATATTTATTATAAATATGGATTTTGGTACACTTGATTATATTCATACAAGTATTTGTGTGTGCACCATGGTGAGGTGGCATCTCTCTACACTCTCTCTTATTCTCACATTTTCTAGAGTTGTGTGGGCTTGTGACTCACAACCCACTCACCCACTTATTTTGTATTCTAGCGTGAAGAGATAAGAATTGAGTTAAGTGTAGGTTTTTATTATGGTTGATATTTTTGAGTTGCCATTTATCTTCATCTTCTTCCTCACTTCTCTTCTTGAGTTTTGAGAAAAGAAAAGAGAGCATCTTGTTTATAAACTACACCCTCTAAGCATCTTGTCCTAACAAGACTTGATCTTTAGTTCTTTCGGTGAAACTATCGCTTGAATCGGTATTCTCGGATGGATCGTCTTTGCCGCGGGAGTTCGACTTCGAGAGCTCGTTCCATCAACCCTAAGAGCTTAAGAAGTGAACCTTTCAAGACCCAAAGGACCGTTTACAAAGGTTGTTATACTAACCTAGTATTTAAAACTCTAGTTTAGTTTAGTGTTTAGGCTTGTATCCTAGGGTTTCAAGTGTATTGTGCTCAAGTTTTTTAAAGTTTTTGATTCCGCAAAACTGTAGTAGTCACGGCAAGGAGAACCATACACTTACACAACTGTATATAAACTTCAATTTTGGAATATATAGTCTCATTTCTTGTAATAAATGACAAAAGTGCACCTCCTTTATCCAACCATGAAGGACAAATAATGTAATTATCCACAGGACATAATTAAGCTTGTTATGCCCCTGGGGTAAATTAACCTCTCCATTATATATATAATGGAGAAAAGAGGTCCCAGGAGGCCTTTTCATCGGGTGGCGTCAAACAACTATACCTTCCACCGTTTTATTCGACGATCGGCAACGTCCATATTGATCTTCATCGTCTAATATGTCGATACATCAAATTTCATGTGATTCCACCACTTTTTCACCGTTGATTTAGCAATGTAAAATGTTCTATTCACGATAAACCGTTAATTTTTGCACCCACTAAATCAACGGTGAAAAAGTGTTAGAATCACATGAAATTTGGTATATAACATATTTGACGATGAATGTTAAGATGGATGATGCCAATTGTCGAATAAAATGTAGGAAGGTATAATTTTTGACATCTCCTGACAAATTTCGATTTACTTTGGGATACATGCTAGCAATCATGTAATTAATTAGAATTTTGAAGACTCCTCTTCATGATTTTGATTTAAAATTTGCCCCGAAATTTGAAACCGGTAGGAGTCAATGATTAAGATTTAAACTAATTCTTAATTTTAAATCTTAAACTTATCTCTTAGTAATCCTAATAATTTAAATCTAAGTCTTATCTCTAAATTGATGTAAGTAATAAATATAAAGTCAATTAGCCTAAGGCTTTTGAAAGGTGTTGCCATCTGAGTTTCATGTGACTCGAAAGTTCTGCAATGCAAATTTTGAAGCCACAAAAATATACCGCTCCCTAATCCCACTCGACCAAAATACTATAGTGAAACCTTGATCAGAGGAAACTGCTCTGCAACCTAGCTTTTCAACATATAATACAAATAAGATTTAGCTAGGACCGTAAATATAATGAAGAAACCGAAAGCGGCGGCGCTCTAGCTCACTCAATAACTGACCTCAAATTTTGCATAAACACCAAAACTTAAAAGGTCATCGATCAAGCCTTTTAACAAGACATGAAGTTGTAATCTTCGTATGACATCAAGAAGTGTTTTTCATACCAGAAAAAAATGAAAGAAGATAGTAGAAACCCTACCAGCCTTCACCTCTTTCTGCCGAACAAACAAATGGCTGCAAGGTTGGATGGACTGCCTGGTTGCGGCTCGTCCAGAATCGCGTCGCCATTATAATAGAAATGCATACAGCCTCGTTAGAACACCACCAAAGTTACCATTATGGGAAGCCAAAAAACAATTCTAGTTTTTTACCGAACTGTGCGGGTTAAAAATAAATTACATACAGAATATGGAACCCCCAGATCCTGATATACATGTATTGATATTCCTAAGTATTTATAGAATTCTTAGAAATTAAAAATACTCATTTGTATTTGAAAATATTTGTAGAATTTCGATAATTACTAACAGTATTTTTGTTAAATACAATACTTGAATTTTAAATGTAACAATATTTTATGCATTTAAGACAAAAGGTATATTATTGCAAAATTTAGAGTTGTGTATAATTATTTAATTTAGAGGGATTGAATTGAAAATTACCATATTCTAGATTTCTCTTCAAATTTCTTTTCTTTTCTCCTTTCTTCTCTAATTCTTTATTTAATTTTTCTCTTCTCTGGATTTTTCTCTACTTCTTTCTTTCTCTCTTCCTAAGCCTTCTACTTAAATCTTTTCTTTTCTCTTTTTCTATAGACTTTTCTATTTTTCTCTACACTATCCTTTTTCTTAATTCTTCACTATTATTCAAGTTTTATAAAATTTTCAAGAAAGAAAGCAAGGAGAACTTAGAGAATCAAGGGAAGTGCTTTAACTTATTTTGTTTAAATTAATTTTTATTTATAATTGATTCGATTGATTATTAGACATGGAACTAATTTCTAGATTGCTTGACTTGTAATTGATATCTTGATTAGTTTTATATGATTGATTGCTTAATTTATCACTCATAGTCACCATAACATATTTTTAAAATATTAATCATGAAAAATTAGGGTTTCCATGAAATTTTAGGGTTCAAGTCCCTGCTGGAACAAGTTGTGACCTCTGGGAAATATTTGATACATCCTTTTGAGCTGATTAGAAGATTCTGAGAGTGTGCATGAAAAACAAGGCAAAACTGCCCTACTCAAGCCACCCAAACCGGCCAAAAGACCACCCAGGTCAGCCCAAGCAAGGAGTTGGGCTATGAAAATTTTACAGTGGCTTGTACTCATGAAAACTTGACCAATTTCGTATGTCAAATTTTCTTAATATTTAGATAGTGGAATCTGGAGTTATTTCAAACTTAAGGATTAGGTTTTAATCCGTATTTTAATCTAATTAAAATGTGGGTTACGAGGAATAGACCTACGTGGTTAGCACACATAGCACATGTTGATTATAGTTTTAATCTATGTAAGTTCAACCATAGATTCTATGAAATTAAGATGCACTGTTTGACTTGACCTGATACCTATACATGATACTTGTATCTGAGATGTTGATTAATGCTAGACATGGTCGGTACCTATTCCTATTTCTTGATCTACATTGACATAGTTTCCAGACATGACACGACACGATTTATATATTTACTTATTTCAAGACATGAATTATATATTCATATGTTTCAATGACATGTTTTTATATATTTACCTATCTCACATGACACAGTTGCCTGAGGATAGCTACAACTTCTGAAATTCATATACACATATTTTTATGACATGATTGATATATTTACTTGTTTCATGACATTGACAAGTTTGCCTTAATATTTATACAATTCCTGAAACAATTCCAAAAAATTGTTATTGATGTGAAATCATGTTTCAATTTATTTAATTTCATAAGTAAAACTGATACAACCGAGAATGGGGAAAAGACTTGATAGACAAGGTTAATAGCCTTGAAAAGCTTTATTATGGAACCACATGTTAGGGCCCAACCATGAGGGTCCGGGTAGTTGCTGCACTACCATCCAGTTCCAGTTATTATTAGAGCTCATTGCCATCTGTTATGGCCCAACCATAGGGGTCCGGGTGGCCGTGATCCCTGGTATGCACGGGATGCTTTCCATTTCTATTATTTGGCTATCAATACTTTCACAAACTAAATAACAAACCATTTAAACTTAAACTTGAATTGAACCATATTCACATAAATTATAATGGTAAATAAATGTCCACTTTACCTAATGATTTCATATATGTGTTACACTTATAATCTATGGTTTCACATACCATATTTTACTCCATATCCATATACATTTTTATTATAAAATTGAAATCAATGCCTATGTTACCTTATGATGTCATTTATGTGGTTAGAAAATTTCATATTTATTGTGTGAATCCACATACATATTTTTATAGACATAGTATGTGCATGTTTTCCTTCATTTTACCACTTGCTAAGTCGTTTTCTGATGGCCATGGGTTTGCATGTCCAGAGATCGAAGATCAGACAGCTGACGTTCTGAATTACTGATTAGGATTATCTTCAGAGTGACTCGAAGACAGATCATCTGGATTAACTTATTTCGTGTATCCATCTGTACCATTTGTATTCTGATATTCTTGTATCTTCCATGTTTATTAAATATATCTTATTGTTTTCATAATCCATTCTTTTGTATTTAACTTTTATTGTTTCTTAGCATGTAGTACGTGATGTACGAATCTATACAGCTATTCATTTGTGTTATTCGTATTTTTTATTTATTTAATATTTGATCTGCTCAAGTTGATATCGGTGGCATAGCGTATATGCCGGGAGCAAATCCTCTTTCTAAATATACGTGTCTGCCGCCCGTTACGTACTTTATCCCGTATTTTGTTATGAGTCCACTATATTCCTGTATTCTAGGATAGGCGTGACAGTTTGGTATTAGAGCTCTAGGTTTGACCCTATTGGGGTTTTGGTTGCGGAAACCAATATCTGAATTTCCGTATAGATAATAACACATGCTTAATCATATGTCCTTTAATATACTTTCCCTTGATTCCAAATACGAATCCATCTAAGTCCTTGATCCAAGAAACGTATCCTTCTCTAATTTTGCCGATCTTTGTTATCGGAGTTTGCGGCGGAAGCGTTGTGGGCCTTTACCTAATGATTATCATTTGATTCATATCTTCTTTGATTCATTGTTTCGATTATCGTGCCTGAAATATCCTTTCTGACCTTCGTATTTGGTCCTCGAAATTTAAATAATCTCACTTTTGCACTTCACTTTCGACTTCCTTGATGATCCTCACGACTTTTGAATCCTTCACTTTAGTTCACACCTTATACTTGTATCTCGTAGGCCTATTAGCTCAACTAGTTAGTGTATCGATCGATGGAGATCGAATACGACATCATCCGTAGCTTTTCCCGTGCTTGTTGCGACATACTTCTTAAGGGAATTTTGGGGGGAAATTTTTTTTTAAAGTAGGGTAGACTGTAACGCCTGCATCATGATTTTAACTCTTTGAATCCTTTCTTGTTTTCCCGATAATCATGTCTCAACGTAAAAAAAAAGACAAGTGCAAACTCTTCATCTCCATTTGATCTTATTTGTAATCTTATTTATTCTTAATTGTTTTCTTAAATTTTATCCCATTGACTCTAATTGTATAATTTGGGTGACTTAAATGGAGTTATGTGATTGTAATTATGAACTGTGATATAGTTATAATGCGGTACTCTACTTGAGTAACTTAAAGTTTTGCCTACTATTTTCTTTCATCTTGATTTGGCTTATGCTCTACCGCATATCGAATCCTATCTCTGTTAACTTATATCTTGTCTTGATTTTAGATTCGATTTTTATTCTTTATCCTTATACAATTCTTGACAATCCAATCCCTATTTGTTTTCTTCTTACTTGCACCTTCTAAGTTATCTCTTGCATACGTTCTTGAAACTATTCTTGTTTACTCTAATATCCACCGGGCCAATTTTTGAACTACTCCTGCTGATCCTAGCATCATATATTCCGATGTTTGAAACTCCTTGTCATCTGAATGTCTTATCGCGATCTACTTAGAAGTATCGACTGAAAAGCACGACGATGAAATATGACTGCTTTATCTTAACCATGTTTCCTTACTCTGCTGCAGCATCCTTCTTAAGTAATTCGAGGACGAAATTTTTTGCTGGGTAGGTAGAAATGTAACCCTCAAATCATCATATATATGTATTGGTATTCCTAAGTATTTATAGAATTCTTAGAAATAAAAAATACACGTATTTGTATTTGAAAATATTTATAGAATTTTGATAATTACTAACGGTATTTTTGATAAATATAATACTTGAATTTTAAATGTAACATTATTTTACGCATTTAGGACAAAAGGTATATTATTGCAAAATTTGGAGTTGTATGTAATTATTTAAATTTAGAGGGGTTCAAGTGAAAATTACCATATTCGAGATTTCTCTTCAAATTTCTTTTCTTTTCTCATTTCTTCTCTAATTCTTTATTTAATTTTTCTCTTAGATTTTTCACTCTTCTCTTTCTTCTCTCTTTCTCAGCCTTCTACTTAAATCTTTTCTTTTCTCTTTTTCTCTAGACTTTTCTATTTTTCTCTATACTATCATTTTTCTTAATTCTTCACCGTTATTCAAGTTTTACAAAATTTTCAAGAAAGAAATTAAGGAGAATTTAGAGAATCAAAGCAAGTGCTTTAACTTATTTTGTTTAAATTAATTGTTATTTATAATTGATTGATTGATTATTAGACATAGAACTAATTTCTTGACTTGTAATTGATATCTTGATTAGTTTTATATGATTGATTGCTTAATTTATCGCTCATAGTCACCATACCATATTTTTAAAATATTAATCGTGAAAATTAGGGTTTCCATGAAATTTTAGGTTTCAAGTCACAGCTGGAACAAGTTGTGACCTCTGGAAAACATTTGATACATCCTTTTGAGCTAATTAAAGGATTCTGAGAGTGTGCACGAAAACAAGGCAAAATTGTCCTGCTCTAGCCGCCCAACCTGACCAAAAGACCACCCAGGTCGGCCCAAGCGAGGAGTTATACTAAGAAAATTTTACAGTGACTTATACTTATGAAAACTTGACCAATTTCGTATGTCAAACTTTCCTAATATTTAGACAGTGGAATCTGGAGTTATTTCAAACTTAAGAATTAGATTTTAATCCATATTTTAATCTAATTAAAACGTCGGTTACGAAGAATAGATATACGTAGTTAGCATACAAATAGCACATGTTGATTATAGTTTTAATTATTGCAAGTTTAGCCGTTATCAACCATACATTCTATGAAATTAAGATGCACTACGTGACTTGACCTGATACTTGTACATGATACTTGTATCTGAGATGCTGATTAATGCTAAGACATGGTCGGTACCTGTTACTATTTCTTGATCTACCTTGACATAGTTTCCAGACTTGACATGACATAATTTATATATTTAATTGTTTCAAGACATGAATTATATATTCACATGTTTCAATGACATGTTTTATATATTACATGTCTCATGACACGGTTACCTGATCATTGATACAATTCTTGGAATTCACATACACACATTTTTATGACATGATTGATATATTTACTTGTTTCATGACATGACAAGTTTACCTGAATATTTATACAATTCCTGAAACAATTCCGAATATTGTTATTGATATGAAATCATGTTTCAATTTATTCAATTCCATAAGTATAACAGATACTACTGGGGATGGGGAAAGGACACGGTAGACATGGTTAATAGTCTCGGAAAGCTTTATTATGGTACCACATGTTAAGGCCCAACCATGGCGGTTCGGGTAGTTGCTGCACTACCGTCCAGTTCCAGTTATTATTATAGCTCGTTGCCACCTGGTAGGGTCCAACCATATGTTGGCTATAGTGCTCTCAAGGAAATTATTGTAATTGAAAGTTGGCGATTATGATAATTAAAGGATGACCTATACAGGTAGAATAGTCTTGCTCGATATTATAGTATGCTATCTGGTTTGTCTTTATCATTGATGTATACACGTTTTACTTGTTATTACGTATCGCTAATACATAATGATAAAGCCTGTAGGATCTTTGATTGACTACAAAAGTTATGATAGCGATCATACTTGTGAGAGATTGGTAGTCCATAGGCACATCTTTTAAATGTCCATAGTCGTGAGAGCATCGAGGCTGGGCATCAATATTCCAGAGTAGACTAGTGTATACGTTTCTAGACCCCGACGAGGGGCGGTAGCAGGTCTCATAACTATTGGTATGTTGCACCTAAAATTGTATACAGGTACTCACTGGAGGTGAGTACACCGGACGGACTAGCCGAGAACTTCTAGATGGCACTATACCTATCGTCAGATAGCAGTTCTTAGATGGCATGAGTACATATAGTCTATTGACCTAAGATCATCATTTGTCTCGTGTGAGTTCCCATTATACTTTGATTACTACCATACTACGCCTCAACTGAAACGTGCAATCAGATTTTAGTTGGGTACAGTCCCGAACCACATAGAGGCAGTGAGCGGTCGTCAAGGATTCGTCTCTCCCGGTATAAGGAGTCGATGTCGCGTTCTGTTCAGTTGGCTATCACCATAAATTCCTGGCCAGGGTAGATAATATTTACTAATTGTAGATCAATAATTTTTCGATGGGTGATGAGCTTGACATCGACACGACTTATTGCGTTATTAGGGGTCTAACTTTATTCACCTCCTAGACCCGGTATGCGATACTCTTGGACGAAGAGACTGGACTGTACGGAAATTGTCACTTACAGGCTCTGTAGGGATACAGATGAGTTTGCTCATCGATCTCCCTTTCATTCAATACCTGAGTTGTCGTTACGTACAATTAGTGCCGTTGACGTGCTTGTGGTTAAACTCACTGCTAGTGTATTATCGAGTCTTTAAAGTCCTACACAGAGGTTTTCCCGGTTCAGACGAAACGATGTAGTACATGCGCATTTTGATACGCACTCAGATTCGATTAAATACATATATTTAGTGCGCGTACTTTAATTGGACGTTCTGATAATACTGGCAGGTTTGAAAGATAGCCGGATCATTATGAGCTAGTATTAATTATCTCTCTTTTGGTATTCGTATTTTTATACGAATACAGTATTCGTATTTTGACACGAATACAGTATTTATATGAATAGAAGTGTTTGTATAAATATGGGTATTTTTAGCTTAATACGAATACGGATATTTTTTTATCTTTATATGAATACGGTATTCGTATTTTGATAAGGATACGGATATATGTATTTTGATACATATTTAAGTTTGTATATGTCTGTATATGTATGTATGCATATGTGTATTGATACACACATCTTTTTCTTCTACACATGGAAGCTTGAAGGTATGTATGCATATGTGTATTGATACGCACATCTTTTTCTTCTACACATGGAAGCTTGAAGATTAGTCTAGGCTTATGACTCATGTCATGAGTCCTAGTGTGACTCATATTTTGAGTTTACACACATGATAAGATCAAGAGAAGAAAAGAGAATGGCTAATGATTTTATTCATACTCATTTTCTTCTTCTCTTCTTCTTCTCTTTTGATTTTTGAACCCCGGTTTTTAGAGGAAAAATTGCAAAGAGAGAAACTTGAGATTACCACCCCTACATCAATCTCACAAACAATTCTTAGCAAGTTTTGTTTGTGAGTTGCTTCACTTGGTTTTTGGATGTGAAACTAAAGCTCGATTCGGGTTCCCTCGGGTGGACCATCTTCGATAAGGAAGACCGGCGACCAAGCTCGTTCCCGATGACTTCGGAGCTGAGCTAGAGTCCATGGAGCGGTGTAGGGGTCTTCCACAATTGCGCGGACACGCTACAAAGGTATCTAACCCCCTAACATTGTATGTTTAAGTAATCTAGTCAGTGTTTGGTATCGATTCTAAGGTATAGGTTGCTAGTACTTGCTTTAAATTTTTGTTTTCGCTTCCGCCTTCGCCGCGAGTCTTGCGGGTTGAGCATTAGGATCCTTACAGTGACATCAGAGCCATACCAAACACTTTAACAAGTTGTAAACGATGCAAAACGTTTCAGAACTGAAATTTAACCGAAACCGATCACCAAAACAAGATTTCTGTAAATTTTTTGAAATGGCACCTTGAAAATTTTTAAACAATTGTAGGGACTATACTTTTAAAATAAAACCATGGCATGAAATTCGAGGAATTTTCACCGCCAAAAAACCGCCAGTTTTGGAAATCTGTCGGCCACAATTTTGAATTAGTCCCTGGGTTTTTGGAGGTGCTTGTTTGATTGAAAACTTGATTTTTGGTGATGTTTGATTTTGCCCAGATTTCAGTATATGTTATCTTTGTGTTCGGGCAAATTCGGGAAACTTTTCGATCTAAACTAATGCATTGTTTATGATCAACATCTTTGTTTGTATGTTTGTTAACGTCGTCTAATTGCTATATGTTCAATTAGACAGGGTTATACACTAGTTTCTTGTTATGTTGTTTTAGATATATATCTTGTGATGGTTTAGACGGATTGTCGTGGCGGATATCCATTCATGCGATTTGTTTGTACAAGTTTTGTTATTTGTATTTGTTTATTTGGGACGATCGGCCGGATTGTGGTCGTCGTTGCCGCTTGATATATATTCATTTTGGTTCACGTCCAGGTTGCGAGCGTAGTCACCATTGTATATATTTTTCATTGCTTATACTATGATACCCCGCGACGGAGTGTTCAGGTAGCCGGATTCGAGATTGCAGCAGGTAAATATCTCATGGAGTCGAGAGCGGGCCACCTTATTCTCGAATTGGCGGGTTGCTCGCTGCACTTATAGGGGTGTAACTTTGACCCACAGAGGAGTGCTCAAATTATTGCATTCTAGAAAGTGAGGGGTATCCCATTTCTAGGATTGGCGGATAGTTTTTCGCACTCATAGGGGTTTTAGTTCGAGATTGTATAGGCTATCCACACGACCGGAGAATGTTGGTTTTCGTTTAGGGCTCAAACGAAATACGAGGCTCCTAACTTATCTGCTATTCCATCTTGTTTATCGTTTATCGCATGCCTGTTATGTTTATTTCTTGCCTGTGATATATATATATATATATATATATATATATATATATATATATATATATATACATACATACATACTATTAGATATTTCTATATATTTTGCATCCATGCCAACCATGTCCCCGCCCTCCCGTAAGTAAGTAACCTTACGGTGAAGACCCGGGACCCCGTGGCAAATACGGATGGCATATAAAAGTATGTTATTTTGCTTGTTTCTGTATAGCTTAGGAACATAGATTGATGGGATAACATTATAAGTTTAATATAAGGAAAACAAACCTAAATGATATTGTCGAAACCAGAATTTTAAAACTACTCGGTTTTCTTCAAAACCACTCGGTTTTATTCAAAACCACTCATTTTAAAAGCAGAGTCTAAACCACTCCTTTTCAAAACCACTCGAGTTACTTCAACGATATCAAGTTCATTACGTTAAAGGTTTTTTCCCCAAAAACCAGCCGTAGCTCTCCATCATTTCAGACGGGTAGCACCTAGTATTCATGCTATATATTTTGGCCTTCGTCAAGGTACAGTGTATGGTAGCAATGTGTTACTGTTCTGCCGCATAAAAATGCATTAATCTAGATCGGTCGTACAACTATTTTGGCCTTCGTCAAGCTTTAGTAGGGGTGGGTCTAGATTAATTAGGATAATGACAGGTTGAACTTGACTTATGATATTTTAGCCTTCGTCAAGGTCATAAGACATTTGGGGCAAAAACCATATCAGGAGTTTCAAATAACATTCGTTCAGAATCAATGTATTAATACAAGGTGATATTTGCCAACTGATTTGGCTGCAACACTTGCACTATTCTCTATATTTAGAGACATATCACCCTATCCCAGTTCTCTACCTTTCTGTAGCCCATGTAACATATTACATATGCGGAATCCTGTTCCGGTATCTCATACCTAGGACGTAGAGTGTACTGAGAAACAGTTCTTGGTAACGAACACACCTGAAGAATATACATCAACATGCTCATTACTCGAATGGGTGGCATAGGAATCCGGATATTCCCCTATTTCCTGCTCGGACTTATAACAATTATAAGTTGGAGCGGAACTAACGTTCCCCAGCTCAGTATAATAAGCAGGTTTGGTCAAAACATCCATATTATTATCTTGATTAAGGCGTGACATGATCGCTACCAGGAGAGAGAGAGAGAGAAGAAAACACTCTGCATGCGCTCTTGCAAGATTAGATTGGTTATTTATTTTATCTAATCAGGATGGCTCCCACTGTTTTTATCAAATCTTTCTTCAAACCTTAAAAAGTAAGACTAGCCGGGATTAATTACACCCTGCAAGTTCGTCAATCTTTCGGCCATGCCAGTGTCGGTACTTTGAGGGAGCTTCCCGTGCTTTCGCACGGACCTAATTAAAATAAACCTCGTTTTCCCAGGGGCGTAACCCCGTTAACACCTACTTGATCTGCTAATTGTAATGTGTAAAACTCTCCCAGGAGTAACTCTTACTCGCAGTGGGTATCGGGATCCAATTATCTCATAGAAGGTATGCAATCTCATTACAAATTTTAACACTTGAAATTCCCGATAATGTTCTTCCCCTAGCGTCCTATGACCTTGACGCAGTCCAACAAACCATAGTCCGCTAGTCAAGTTCAACCCGTACATTTCATGATTGAATTAAACCCACCCGCACGACCCTTGACGCAGGCCAACAAAGTCGCATGACTACCCTAATCCAATCGCATCATATGCAGCAGATAAGCACTAGTCAGCTACCGCACACTACGCTTTGACGCAGGCCAACAAACGTAGCACGAATACTAAGTAGTGCTTATCTGAAATGAAGGAGGGCAATGACAGGTTTTTAAGAAAACCTTTTGCATAATGAACTTGATATCGTTGTAGAATCGAGTGATTTTGAAAAAGAGTGTTTTTTAGGCTTTTACCAGTTTCGCTAAAGAGGTCACTCCCGGTGAAAAGATCTCGGCTCTTTCCTCATTGAATAGGTGCTAAATATTTCACAAATACCACTATGCAAAGCATGAACTAAAAAGCAATCAAAAAACAAAGCCGAGTGGGTTGTAGCATCTGTCAGTTTTGCTAAAGAGGTCACTCCCAGTGAAGGGATCTCGGCTCTTTCCTTATCGAATAAGATGCTGGATATTCTACAAGGAATACCGCTATGCAAAGAAAGAACTAGAGCTACCAGTTTTTTTAAAACAAGATTCTACAACATCTTTAGGTTTCTTTTATTTTATTAATCTCATTAATGAAGTCCCATCAAATTATGCTTCCTAAACATCACATAAGAAACGAAAGTAGCAATATTTATTATATATCATATATATATATAAGCATTCGTCTCAACATATAAAGTGATCACATCACAGAATATCAGTAGCAGAAGAACACATATGAAATATTGGATATACTAGGAATTCCGTGTTTTAATTAAGCCAATAAAAAATGCGGATTCCACGGTCGCGATGAATAGCTAAACCCACATCTCTAGACCCTTACGAGAGCGGCAAGCAACCCTACCAATTCTAGAGTTAGGAGACCCGGTCTCGACTCCTCGAGATGGTCTCTTACTGGACTCTAGAACCCGGTTACTTGTGCTCCCCGCCTTGGGTCTATCCTAATGCGGAAAGTAAATAATATACATCAATGGTAACATCATCCTCGACCCGGAAGTGCCCCAATAAAAGAATATTACATATAAGTTTTTACATGAATGAAAATGAAAAACTCTCATCTCACATAAAAAAAACCCGGCTATTCAAAACACGACGATCCAATATAACATATCACAGCAACACATAACATCACATGTCATCAACGTAAGTAAATATGCGTATCCCAATTGTCGTTGACATATAGCAACGAAACCGGCGATACACCACATATTACACTTACGGTCACAGAAAAGAAAGTGAAAAACTACAATAATTTGAATCCGCAACCACCTTAGACATCATAAACCCAATGTATCACATACTTTGGATTTCATGCCTAGCAATATGAATTCCTTAGACATAACATGCCTAACAATTATAAACCCCGCATTATAGTCTCGATATTGAAAACACTTTTCAATAACCAGTAGGGTAATTCAACAAGATTCCCGACAACTTGATCGAATGCTCGTCGGAAACTTTAGTAGACGGCCGCACCCCCGATACCGTCGACGAAGTGCACTTAGGTGGAACACTGCGGCCGCGAGCACCCATACGGATGCTTTTGGCGACGGGGTTCTCCTACAGTCACTTAGTCGGGGCTATGGGGCGTAGCTATCTGGTAAGGTTACCCGGCGAGTATCCGCGTACGCTACGTAATTGCGACGGACTTTTGATCCACATCAAAATACCGTGGCAACCAATCAAATGAGACTAAATTGCTAGACTTATAAAATTCAAATTAGTTTTCACAAAACTAAATATGCGGATTCCAAATATTGTATCACAATCATAGATAGCTAGACGATGTTAAGCTTTTCGATCGAATTAACAAACACCCAAAATTTCCCAAAGAGCTCAACACGTGAGCGAAGTTTAAAAAATACCCAGAACATGCCACAACACCTATGGACCAACCGTAGAAGGGTCAACCCTTGCCTCACCTATGGCGTCGCGGAACTACCGCAAACCCTAGGGTTTGGTGGCGATTCCGACGGTCACAGAATCGAGTTAGGGTTTCGTTCTTCTAGAAGGTCCATAGAAAACACCTGCATGGTTTTCTAAAGATTTCAAATTTGGAAAAATCCAACTCTTAGAAAATTTCCAGCGAGGAAAAAATTGGGTTATTGATATCCGTTCGAACTTCTTAACGTCGTCTAAATAACCCGAAATGATGTTAGAATTACGATTACGAAACACTCCGAATTTCCTTTACAGAAAGATAACATCACATGCAATTTTAGCAAAAACAAGCAACACTGAAACACCAAAACCCAGAGACTGGAACACCGACAAAAATTTAAGCCCAGAACATTTCAAAGAACCGGCCAGGACGGATTTTCAGGTCATGTCGCCGGCCAAATTCCGGCGAGGGGGGGTCAAATTTCTGTGGTGTTCATATTATATCTCATAAAACATTCTGCAATTGCTTAAAAAAATTTAGACACTCGGAAAATTTCGACAGAAACTGGGTCTTTGTTTCGGGTGTTACTGAGTTGTTTCGGTTTCGTAATACTAAAATATCGTCTAATTCTCTAGCATGGCTCTGATACCACTGCTGGGTTCCCTAGGGCGGCCGCTGGGTTTTGGGAGGCATCGACTATGCCGTTTTCAAAAAATTGGCGCGCTAAAAAACCCTAACGCTAGAATCTAAACTAGAGAATTAGACGAATAAGTATGTAAATATCTTTATATCTAAGTGAACAAGAAATACAACCTTTGTGTTGGGGTCAAAATTTGCACCCTAGTTGACCGGGTCAAAGTCAAGGTCAACCCCAAGCCAGACGGGTCCAAGCCTAGGTCAAGTGGGCCTATGCCCAAGTCGAGTCCGAACATGAAGCGTCCGCCCCCATGCCAAAATAAAAATCATGTAACAAATAATTTTGATGTAATTTTTTTATGCATGAATGTAAGCAAAATGGGCATAAAGCCAAATTTTTGTAAAGCCCATGCCTTATGTGCAAAAGAAATGAGAACATGAGGTATGTGATAGGCAAAATGCCATTTTGTAAAGCCCAAAGGGCTATATGTAAATGTGTAAGCCTATATAAGGCAACATGATGATAAATAAAATATACACTTTTCATTCTCTAAAAACACTAGGTTTTTTGTGCCTCCTTCTCCTTTTTCAAGGTTCTAAACCTTCTTCCCCTTTTCAATTAAATCAAGAGTTTTACTTTTCCTTTTTCAAAACTAAATAGTTTTTTACCACAAAACTTACAAAGGGGAACTCAGATCTTCCATCAGATCTCAAAGAGGGGAGATTTTTAAATCTCACCCCCTTTCTCCAAGATCCGGCCAACCGAGAGGAAGAAGGAGACCCATCTCCAGAAATCCCATCTTGGGAAGATCTAGAGCCAAAGGGGAGAAACAAAGCAGCCCCCTTTGATCATCTCTAAATTTTTTTTAGAAGTTTAACTCCATTCAAGATCTGTTGGAGTTCAACTCCATAAATTAATCTCTCTTTAGGAGTTTAACTCCTGAAGACAAATCGGGAGCTCATCTCCCAGTGCAGCGACAAAGTCTCTTTTTCTGTTGACGCCCAGCGCCCGCGTGCCAAGCACGTGGGGCGCTGGTGCTCAGCGCTCAGAGCGCTAGCGCCCACATGCCAGGCACGTGGGGCGCCCGGTGCCCAAAGCGCTTGCACCGACATGCCAGGCACGTGGGGCGCCCAGAGCGCTAGCACCCAGCGCCCACGCGCCAAGCACGTGAGGAGCCAGCGCCCAGCGCCTGCGTGCCATGCACGTGAGGCGCTGGCCCCCACGCGTCCTTTGGACGCTTTTCCCCTTATATACACACACACACACACACACACACACACACATATATATATATATACACACACACATATACACATACACATACTCCACAACACTGTCCCCCGTTAGAAAAACTTTCTAACGGGGTGCTGCCCTGCAAGGAGGCTGCTAGCTCCCTTGACCACCAGCCCGCTATCCGGGTAACGGGACCCCCGTAAAAACTCTGCGGGGCCCCCGATATATCCAAAACCCCTTCAAAACACGACACTGCACATTGAGTTCGCATGACCAGTTTAACCCGTCAATCGGAGGTTCTCTCGCTTCAAATGCGAGGGGCAATTAACGACAGCTTAGTCTGCGGCTGCCGAAGATTCGGATCCCCACAATCAATAAACCCCAGCTTACCCTAGGCAGGGGGAATCTGTAATGCGCCTGACAAGCGCGCCCGTATTTCCACAATGGGGTGACGAAAAACACCCTATACTTTATAGACCGATCCTTCACTTCAATAGCTCCGTGTAATAGTCCCTTCGCTTTAAGTAGTGATCTCCCGGACTCTAGTGAGGCTCTACAAGGTGAAATGAACAAACTTGCTTGAAGTCTTCGAGGCCGAAGATGATCTACGTCGAGGAGACACTAACACAAGCTATCTCTTCACTAAGTGATGAACTAGTGAAGAAATAACCCAATCTAAATGGCTAGTAGAGAAGAGGTTGATGAAACAGGAACTTTGCTCACTTTAGAAATAATTTTCTCACTATATTTCTTCACCTCTCATGAAGCTAGAAAGCTTTATGGAGATGGGGAAGAAGATGAAGTGTGAATGGAATACTGAGTGAGAATAGCAACCATGGGTGAGTTTATGTCATACACTAACTCATATAGAGAATAAACCATGGGTAAACAATAATAGTTGGGTTAATAAATATCTTCAAGTAAAACAAATGAGTGGACTTGGTCAATTATTCCACAAGCTTCTACAAGCTTCAACCATGTGACAATTTCTAACTAATTTGATTTACTGTAAATAAACAAAACCTCACAATATTATATGCATGGTGTGAGTCTCATACACCCATGTAGCATGTGGCATCAAGCATGACACAAAATAATGTACATTAATATATATCACATATATACTAAGTGTACACAAGTGAGAAAAAGAAATCTTAAGTGAGCTAATATTAGTTAATGTAAGATAATATATCAAATATATAATTATACATTAAATTATTAAATCAACACTTGATTTAATAATCCGGCTATATCACATACAACCGACTAATATCAAGTGTATCAACTTATCGAATCAATACTTGATTCGACAGCCCGGCTATATCACATATAACCGACCGATATCACATATCGCGAGAATAGAATATGGTATCACATACTCGCATTAATCTCGGTCCCGCACATAACACATATGTGCTCCTACTTCGTTTCGCTCGAGCCAGGAAACCTCTGTGTAGGACTCTAAATACTTGTCAATACGCCGGCAGTAGGTCGTGATCATATCAGTCACCCACAAGCCGCAAGCGGTCTGCTAAACGTAACGGCCATCCGGGTATTGAGCGATCAGAAGATCAACAAGCATGCCTGCTCATATTCCTGCGAATCCAATCAGTAACACTACCGTACAGTCCGGTCTCTTCGTCTGATATGTCGCATATCATAGCCTGGGGGGTGGTAAACGTCAGACCCTAATAGCCTGATAAGTCATGTCGATGTGAGGCCCATAACGGTTCGAAAAACTACTGATAACACTTACCAGTAGATATGAGCAACCCTGGCCAGGGATTTCCTGTTATGGCCAATCAAGCATAGCGCAACATCAACCCCCAATACCGGGAGAGACGAATCCCCTCCTATCGCTCATTGTCTCTATGTGACTCAGGACTGTACCCAAAAACCACCGTTTTGCATGATCTCTTGAACGTGGTAAGGTAGAAATCAAAGCACAGTGGGAATCACACAAGTCTCTATGACGATCTCGGATCGACAGACTAACCTGTACCAGTGTCACCAGAAAATTGCTATCTGACGATAGGTATAATACCATCTAGGAGTTCTCGGTGAGTCCGTCCAGTGTACCCAGTCTCCACTGAGCACCCGTATACTTTCTCTGATGTCAAACACCAATGGATGTGGGATCATCCATCGTCTATCACATGGGTCAAGAAGCGTATACGATAGTCTACTCTGGAATATCGATGCCCCGCCTCGATACTCCCATGACTAGGAACATTTGAAGAATGTCCTTACCGACTACCCTGTCCCTACTAATATGATCTGCATCATAATCCTGGTAGTCAAGTACTCACCCTAAGGGCTTTATCAATATGTAATAGAGAGACAATAAGTGTACATGTTAAGATAAAGTGCAACCAGATAACATACTATCATGTCGAGCAAGAAAGTCCTTCCTATATATGTCCAAGCATCCACTATAATATACATCACATGTATAATAATAGCATCTAGGGCATACATATAACTAACAAGTATGGTGTACAAAAGGTAAGATGCGGAGACATAAAGGTATTGAAATGAGGGCAAAGGAAATTGCAACTACTGTCATAAATCTGAGTATTGGAAAAGGCATTACTAGGAATACCCAGTCACCCCCTTGAAACATTTATGTTTCAGTATTTCTATGCAGTAGTGATTGAAAACTGGTTTCCCAATTACTTCTGACTCTAGGGTATATATATAGGTTGAGATTCTCACATCTGTATGGCGTTATAAACTATGAGTGGGAGCAGACTATTGGGAATTGAGTGATTATATGTTCAATATCAGAATTCTTTGTAATTGATGATATTTGAGGAATTCGCCTGGATTTGCTGAACGGCAAACATTTGGTTATTTGAACAGCCGTCGTTGTGTACCAATTTTTAAAATGAAATATTTGTATCTTTATTTTATAAAGTGATACGAATTTTGAAAATATGTTTTGGACATTTACCTTTATCAGTTGAGGATAAGGTACGGTACATTGAATAACGGTATTGACGTTCTTAACCAAAAGAGAGTTTTCAACTAACGACACACAGATTTTGAGTTAGTAAACTCATTTGGGACTCATACATTATAATATATGTTGTCCAGTGTCTATTAGGACAAGAGGTTGGTACTCGTACTATATTCCACTTACTTATGACTTCTCTGATTTTTAGACACGCATTTTATTGAAATACAAGGTTCAAAATTTTGAGAAGTTATACGTATAAGAATAAAGTAGAGAACCATACGTTGGAAGTATCATGATTCTTCGAGATGATAGAAGATAGAGAGACTTATGCCAAGTAGTCCATCATAGTAATATTGAGAACTTGATTCTCTATTAGGTTGCTCGTCCGAAGGTGCGCTCCTTGATGAGTAATGTTGTATGGCCTTCTTCCATTTGGGGATATGCACTGGATTCAGTTGCAAATTTTTTTAATCTGGTTTCAACTAAATTAGTACCTTTGATTCTATATGGATATAGATTGGTTGCATATCTTATTGATGTTAAGATATATAGTTATATGCTTTTTTTTAAAAGAAGAATTCAAATGAACTCAAGACACGCTTTAGTAATGACAGTTGATGGGTTATCCCAAGATTTTGCAAGAGTTTAACATCTACCATTTGCAAGATCAATAATAGCACTTTTTATAAAAAAGGAATCTTTGCAAAAGAAATTAGTACGAGTATAGTAGAAATGGAAGTGATTCCAGAACCACAAACAATTACTGAAAATTTAGAACCTAAGAATTCAATTGGACTCGACAAACCATAGCCATCCCGCAGATTTTAATAGGTAATCTCAGCCACCCAAGAGGTACATCGGTTTCCTCGTAGACGGTAAAAGAAAGGTTTTCATCATGATTATGATGGCCCTACTAGTTATCAGCTGGCCATTAGGAAGTGGTAACTTCCGGATGATGGCCAGATGCCAGATATTCCACACACTTCAGCAAATTATGGAATTTGCTGGGTGCTCCTGAAGAGATAAAACCCATTAGGAGCAAGCAGATCTTTTGAGATCAGTGCAGATGGAAAGATAGTAATCTAAGACGAGACTTGTAGTAAAGAGTTTTCATCAAATACCCATTGTGGATTGTGATGAAATTTTTTCTTCAATATCTGTGCTGAAGTCCATACGGATATGACTTGCCACTGCTGCTCCTCATGATTATGAGATCTGGCAGGTAGATGACTATAACATCTTTCTAAATGGGAATTTAGAAATGCACGTGTAAATGACTCTGCTAGAAGGTTGTCATAGTCAGTGGGAGCAACGGAAGGTGTGTAAGTTGCTTATGTCTATTTATAGACTAAAGCGGGCATTGCGGAGGTGAATCGTCTGTTTTGATGTGATAGTCAAGGTGTTTCACTTCCTCAAAATAACAGATGAACCTGGTAAGGATGTAGAGAGTACTGTCCAGGTATTTGGATGACATGCTCCTAATAGGAAGTAATGTCCATATACTACAATCGGTTAAACTATGATTGTCACAAAGGTTTCTCCACATTGGATCTGAATTATATATCAGGAATTCTGATAATTAGATCTATGTCGTTAAATCTAGATTTGGTAAGTATCCCCATTTGGGTATTCGGACACCATTCTAAAGGATTTTAGAATGGAGAACCCCTGGCGTGGTGGTGTACCCGCAGATAATGGAGTCACCATCTCTAAAGTGATGTCTTCTAGACTGATGAGAAGAAAGACTTGCATAAATGATATACCAATTGCTTAGCCAATTAGGTCAGTCATGCAATGTCAAGTACCAGACCAGAAATTTCTTTTGCACCTTGTGTAGTAAGCAGATATGCAGATATTAATCCTGAAGAAACAAATGGAAGCAATAAAGAACATATCAGGATGTTCTTAGGGTAAGGTAATGGCAGCCTCCTTTAGGAGGCAATTACTAGTTTTGACTTCCAATATGACCTGGATGATAGAATGGCTGTTACAATTATACGTTTATTCTCTTTTGAGGGGAAGTATGTTGAAAAGGTTTCCAAGCGGATACCGAGGTAGACATGACGCAGCATGCTGACTCAATAGAGAATACAGCCCGAGAAATTTATTGAAAAGTTTGTTCATTTATGAACTTGGTCCCATTAGGTATCCAGATAAATTCTGAGGCAGAGTATCGCTCAGTTCGGGAGAAAGTTAATCTCCGTGAAATTGAGATATAAAAAGAGATATTTAGAAATATTTTAGCAGATCCACTCATTGAGGCTATATCTCGAACACACGAGCTATTGGTAAAGAAGTTGGGTATTCGGTAGCACACGAGTACCGCAATAATTGGAATTGAGTGCAAGTGGGAGATTGTTGGCTATAGTGTCCTCAGGAAAATTATTGTAATCGAAAGTTGGCGATTATGATAATTGAAGAAGGACCTATACAGGTAGACCAGTTTTGCTTGATATGATAGTATGCCTGATATGATAGTATGCTATTTGGTTTTTCTTTATCATTGATGTGTACACGTTTTACTTGTTATTTCGGGTCGCTAATACATAATAATAAAACCCGCAGGATCTTTACTTGACTACCAAAGTTATAATAACGATCATACTTGTGAGAGCTTGGTCCATAAGCACATCCTTTAAATGCCCCTAGTCGTATGAGTATCGAGACTGGGCATCGATATTCCAGAGTAGACTAGTGTATATGTTTATAGACCCCGACGAGGGACGGTGGCATGTCTCATAGTCATTGGTGTATTGCACCTAAGATTGTATACAGGTGCTCACTGAAAATGAGTACACCGGACGGACTCGCCGAGAACTTCTAGATGACACTATACCTGTCGTAAGATAACAGTTCTCAGGTGGCATGAGTGCAGATAGTCTGTTGACCTGAGATCTTCATTTGTCTCGTGTGAGTTCCCATTGTACTTTGATTGCTACCCTACCACGACTCTACTGAGCCGTGCAAATAGGTTTTGGTTGGATACAGTTCCGAGCCACATGGAGGCAGTGAGCGATCATCAGGGATTCGTCTCTCCCGGTATAGAGAGTCGATGTCGCGCTGTGTTCGGTTGGCTATCACTATAAATCTCTGGCCATGGTGGATGAGATTTACTGATTGTAGACCGGTAGTTTCTCGGTGGGTGATGAGCTTGACACCGACACGACTCATCGTATTATTAGGGGTCTGACTTTATCCACCCCTAGACCCGGTATGTGATACTCTTAGACGAAAAGACCAGACTGTACAAAGATGTCACTTACAGGCTCTGTAGGGATACATATGAGTTTACTCGTCGACCTTCCTTTCGTTGAATTCCTGGGTAGCCGTTACGTACAACTAGTGCCACGGGCGTAGTTATGGTTAAACCCACTACCAGCGTATTGTCGAGTCTTTAGAGTCCCACACAGAGGTTTTCCTAGTTCAGACGAAACGATGTAATACGTATGTATTTTGATACGCACTCAGGTTCGATTAAATACATGTATTTAGTGCACGTACTTTAATTGGGCGTTCTAATAATACTGACAGGTTTGAATGATAGCCAGATCATTGTGAGCTAGTATTATATATCTCTCATTATCTCTCTTTTGGTATTTATATTTTTATACGAATACGGTATTCATATTTTGATATAAATATGGTATTTATACAAATACGAGTAATTATATAAATACGGGTATTTATATCTTAATACGAATACATGTATTTTTTTTTATCTTTATGCGAATACGGTATTCGTATTTTGATAAGAATACGGATATATATATATTTTGATACATATTTGGGTTTGTGGATGTGTGTGTATGTATACATAAGTGTGTATTGATACACACATCTTTTTCTTCTACACATGGAAGCTTGGAGATTGGTCTAGGCTTATAGCTTATGTCATGAGTCATGGTGTGACTCATACTTTGAGTTTACACACATGATAAGATCAAGAGAAGAAATGAGAATGGCTAATGATTTTATTCATACACCCATTTTCTTCTTTTCTTTTGATTTTTGAGCTCCCATTTTTTAGAAAAAAATTGCAAAGAGAGAAACTTGAGATTACCACCACATCAATCTCACAAACAATTCTTAGCAAGTTTTGTTTGTGAGTTGCTTCACTTGGTTTTTGGATGTGAAGCTAAAACTCGATTCGGGTTCTTCGGGTGGATCATCTTTGACAAGAAAGACCGGCGAACAAACTCATTCCCGACGAATTCGGAGCCGGGCTAGAGTCCATGAAGCGATGTAAGGGTCTTCCGCAATTGCGCGGACACGTTACAAAGAGAGCTAGCCTCCTAACCTTGTATGTTTAAGTAATCTGGGTCGTGTTTGGTATCGATTCTAGGGTGTAGGTCGCTAGTGCTCGCTTTAAATTTTTGTTTTCGCATCCTCCTTCGCCGCGAGTCTTGCGGCTCGAGCACTAGGATCCTTACACCATGGGAGTCCGGGTAGTGGCTACACTACCGTCCAGTTCCCGCACTATTAACCATGGAAATCCTTGACAAGTTACATGATTTTATATTTCTTTATTTTACACTTGTTTTCCGAGCTGTAATACCTTGTTTCTGTAGCGCCTATCGGTGACCGTGGTCCCGGATATGCACGAGATGCTTTCCGTTTCTATTAGCTGGCTATCAATACTTTCACAAACTAAATAAAAAAAACCATTTAAACTTAAACTTGAACTGAACCATATTCACATAAATCATAATAGTAAGTAAATGCCCACTTTACCTTATGATTTCATGTAAGTGTTACACCTTACTTATATTTTAATCCATATCCATATGTATTTTTATCATAAAATTGAAATCAATGCCTATGTTACCTTATGAGTTCATTTAAGTGGTTAGACAATTTCCTATTTATTGTGTGAATCCACGTACACATTTTTATAGACATAGTAGGTCCACGTTTTCCTTCATTTTACGATTTGCTAGGTCGCTTTCTGACAATTCTGGGCTTGCATGTCCAGATATCGAAAATCAAATACGTTCTGGATAACTGATTATGATTATCTCCAGAATGACTCGAAGACAGATCATCTGGATTAACTTATTTCGTGTATCAACCTGTACCATTTGTATTCTAATATTCTTGTATCTTCCATGTTTATTAAATACATCTTATTGTTTCCATAATCCAATCTTTTGTATTTAACTTGTATTGTTTCTTAGCATGTGGTACGTGATGTACGAATCTACACAGCTATTCAATTGTGTTAGTCATTTATTTATTTATTTATTTAATATTTGATCAGCTCAAGTTGCTATTGGTGGCATAGCATATATGCCGGGAGTAAATCCTCCTAAATATACGTGTCTGCCGTCCGTTATGTACTCTATCCCGTACTTTGTTATGGGTCCACTATATTCCTATATTCCGGAGCAGGGGCGTGACTGATTAAATAAGCACATGTAGGGCTGAATGACTCAGATTCTATGGAAAGACGCCTCGTCATAGCCCACGCTCAGTAACCTTGCATGGCTTTGAAATAAATCAGGTAAATATTACAGATACATGTTTACGGATAAAGAGCTCAGACCCTGAGTCAACCATCTCGCAAATTCTTCCTATTAAAACCCCCAGCTCGCACGGTATACAGATTAATGCTCCGGTTCTATGAAAAATAAAGTAACAAGTACAACAAACATTAGCTCTTAGGATGCATAACAAGGCTGCAGAAATCAACTGATAAGAACTTAGGTTTCACCTATGACCCTTGAAGAAACTAATAGCAAATTAGACTGCATGAAAGTTTGCTCACTGCTAAAAAGATCCAATAAATGTATTCACAACACCATCAGATGTGTACTGTCTTACTCAATTTAGTGAAAAAATGATGATTTTAAGAATATCTCATCATGTCATGACACAAAATATTTGGAAGGATTACCAAATATAAGGCCACCACACTAAAGTACATGAATATGAGCGCATGATCTCAATGCAATAAGCATCATTGCCGCACCTTCTAGTACAAACCAAATGATATAACCATGCAGGAGTCGCCTTTTGTTGGCATCTAACATGACAACAGACCCATAAACTGAACACAAGAAACAATCAAACTAGACATTCAGATGGAAATTGAACCGCGCTGCAGCTTGTCCCTGGTAGTGACCAACGTTCGAATAGACAGCAAAGTTAAAACAGTAATCAGAAATACAACTGTAGGGAGGATAACTGCAATAAATGTTGTGGCCAAATTGTCAGCAGCAAATTTTGCATCTATTTACAACAAAAAAGTCATTGCCAACTTAGCAACTCTATTTTCTTTTTTATTTCTCAATCTGTTTTTGACCAAGATTAAAATGTTTTCTCAGCGTATAACATTGATTAACTTTAAATTTTCCTCAAGTTTATGAAGCAAATACAGCATGAAGCAAACAAACAAATTTGAAGCTCAATTGTTCTGTAGAATTTTGTAATTTATGAAATTAAGCTGTTATATTTTTGGTAGTTAAGTGAAATTAAGCCTCAAGTAAATAACGGAAACATGCTAGCAGATTTCAAACATGATAAAACACTTGGAGTATCCTCTATAGGTAAAATTCCACATAAATTCTCCTATCACACAAAAACAAAAGAACGATTATAACATAGATCAAGTATCCACAATAAAACTAGGATCCGAAGCATTCTATCAGTAATTACCTGTCTTTCTTTGGTATGTTTGCCATGGATCACAAGCTTCGCTGCACCCCGCTGTGCTGCTGAGCAGAATACAATGACGGCATAATAAAACTCCTATGCTAAAGACAACCAGTTAGTGTTGATTTGGTGCATCCAGAGATCATAGAAGTTTGAGCAGAAGCATATCTATTTAAACTTTAGAGATACCCAGTTTTAGTATATCATATTGATTGAAGGCCATGCATTGAGACTGTAAAGTTATGATGGCATTCATTTTCATAAAGATGCAAAAATAGAAACAAAAATTGCTAAAATTCAGTTACGAGAAACATTCCTCATCCTATCCTTCAGTGTGTTACCATTAAGATTCTCATTTCAGCCACCCATTTTTAAAAAGCCCTGATCCATAAAGAAGTGAACTAAAAAATATATCATTGCTATAAAGGAAACTTTATTTATGGGGACAGACATCTTTGTTTCATGACAAGGGCAAGGATAGTTAAAAGTGGTCCTAACTAAAAAGTTCTGCTTTACTACTTCCTACCAATCTGTGAGTACGAATATAAGAGGAAAACAAAATACTTGGAAATGTATTAAAAATATATCCATGTCAGCCACTAGTCTAATTGCTTCCTGTTAACTGTTAAACCACTGGATAGTGACAAAACTCAGGCAAATCACATGAGAGGAACAAATTCCCAAGCTGTCTTGCAGATCTAATCCATGCCTCCATGAGCTTGCTTGAGTATCCATAGATCCAAAATTGTTTATCATCACTACGAATTTGGGAAAAGAGATCCTGAATTCAATACTTAGAGACGCAAAATATCTAACAAATATAATAATCTGCTACAACCTTAAAATAGATTATTACATAGCTATCAATTATCGAATTCTCTTCATGTCAATAGGTTACTATAAATTAAAACAAAATAGATAGATACATTGGTTCAATAATGTCAATAGCTCTTAGGAATATTTGACCATGTTCACTTCTGATCCTTAATTAGGACCCATACAAACATACATGCATGGTGATGATCCTATAAGCCGAGACCTAAACTAAGCAATTCACAGACCACCTAATAACTGGAAAATATGCAATTATTGATGTCCGAACCATTCATCTTGATCTAGAAGGATTAAAACACAGTAGCACATTCATGTGGTTTTGTAATCGATTGCATTTAAATCTAATGGTTGCAAAGTTGACGATTTTTAATTTCCAAAAAAACATGAATTGGGCAATCCTTATATATGTGCACGCGCGTGGCTGCATGTGTGTGTACACACACACACATGTATATATACATGTGTGTATTATATAAACATGTGTACATACACAGATGAATTTATGTGTGCGTGTGTACGTACTAACACGAATCCTTATATATGTGTGTGTGCGCGTGGCTGCATGTGTGTGTACACACACACGTATATATGCATGTGTGTATTATATAAACATGTGTACATACACACATGAATTTATGTGTGCGTGTGTGTACGTACTAACACGTACATAAACATGCATGTGTGCATATATACAACAACAACTGAGCCTTTATCCCAAGCATATGGGGTAGGAGGGTGCTAGCTAGAAGGTTTCGATTTTTAGAAGTTGCGACTCGTGGAATCGACAGGCATGATGTCACTCATTCAAAAGGAACCTGATGACCATCGAAAAGAAATTCCTGAACTGACAGGAAATCTCAGGGATTTTTTCTTTCCCTTTGTCTTTTTTGCCCGAACCCTTATTTGTAGGTCTAAGGTTCTTTTCAGGCAGCGTGCGGTTACGCAGCTGAATATTCTCACAGTTTTTCCCCTCTTCTTTTTCGAGGTGGAGTCTTTGAAGAGAGAGCTGAAGGTCATTTCGTCCTCAGAATCGCTCCCGAAGGTAAGAACTTGGATTTTTTTCCTTTCCGAACTGGTATCAACCATATGACAATTGCCAGTCATTTTTTCACGCGCATCTGTCGCACTCTTTTGCTGTCGACGAGCTTCGCGCTTCATCCTCTTGAAGTGTTTTTGGTGGGCGACATATCCTTGCCACCACTTCTCGAAGACACTGCACTCTTCGGTGGGATGGGTAACCCTCCGATGATATAGGCAGTGGTTTGGATATGAATCCTCTCATTCGAGACGTATGACCTCAGAAGCGCTTCCCATGAGAGGTAGCAGCTTCATTCCTCTTGACAGGGTTTTGGCGAACCGCTTCTCTGCTTTGATCATGCTCTTATTTGTAGCAGCTGTGTTTCGGTTTGGTTGGAGTACTTTACGACTCATCCTCGCCGCAGCTTCTTCATCCTGACGCTAACGCATAACCATTTCTTATATGGCTGTTTCGCGTTCTCGGTCAGCTTTACTTTTTCGAAAGGCTTCATTTAACAGACTATCTATCGGGTCTTCTGGCAGTTCTGGAGATTTTAGCGCCGATCCTGCCCCCAGTTCCTCCGCGTTGCCTTCTGACGCTGAGAAAGCTTATTCGCCATTTAACGACGAATGCAAGACCATGTGGCAACTTGCTACATAGTCTTCGGTTTCTTTTGATGAGTCATTTTCCTCATCGTTGTCACTATCTTCGTTCTCAAGAATATACTTGAGGAACTCTTCGAGGGTGACTGGTGTCCGCATCTTCTAGTTATACTCCTCCAACGCGGCGATGTACTTTTGTAGGTTTATGCGCTTGTGGTCATATTCTGCAGGCTGCACAGGCTTCTTGGTCTTTTTCTTTTTTTGAAGACTTTGAAGGCTTGTCTTGGGGATTTTTCTCTTTGTCAACAATCTTCAGTATGGAATGTGGTTTCAGCATCCCTTCGATGATTTAAGGTTCAAGTAGGATTTTCCACCTGACTGCCGAACATACCTGTAGATCCTTCAGCATTCTTTTGGTCATTACGGAAAGAATGATTTCCCATGGAGTTTCTTCTACGAGCGAGCATGATTCCCCCGGTGCATCCACCTTTTTGGGAGTGTGCTTCTGTGGCGGGTTCACCCTCCAGTTCTCAGAAAGCACGAACTTCCCCTGTTGATATTGATCCTCGACCCAGTTCTTGAAGACGTAGCAATTCTCAATTGGGTGGCTTACTATTCTTTGATAGGAGCAGTAGTTGGGGTTGTTGACGTCGCCGGATTGCGGTGTACGCCGTGGGTTTGGCAATATGATGAGTTTGTTACGCATTGCCAACTCAAATAGCCTCCTCGTCTTATCACGGGAAAACGAGTAAGCGTGTCCTAGCCTTTCTTCCAGGGATAGGCATGGACGTGCATTGTTTTGGCGAGCCGCCGGTTTTGGGTCGCTCGGTTGTTGTTTAGTGTTGGCGACGAAAACCGCTTTCCCTTTACTTTTGGCATTTCGAGGGTCCTTACTTGAGGAGGAAAGCTCGTGGCCCATCTGGTCCATTTGTGCCAGTTTATCTATCAGAGCCTGGAAGATGGTCGGCTTGAAGAACGTCATGAACTGGGACACAGTCGTTTGCGAATCTAGGGTCCCGGTGAACATGCCCACGGCAGGGGATTCTTCGATGCATTGTTCGCTCTTTGACCACAGGTTCCGCCACCGGATCGCATATTAGACCCAAGTTTCTTCCGGTCTTACCCAGGCATTGATTAAAGCCGTGATCGGGGTGTGCTCGCTTGCGCTGGCGAACCGCTGTGTGAACAGCAGTTCCATTTCTATGAATATTTCATAGAGTCATTTAGGAGATCCGAGTACCATTCAAAAGCTTTCTCTGACAGGCTGCCAACGAACTGGCGAAGCAACAGTTTTTCGTCGCTTCCAGTGTTGCCGCACAAAGCTCTGAACTGAGCGACGTGCTGGTGTGGGTTGTCTGTTGTTCCCACCAAAATCTTCGGCTAAGAGCTATTTGTTTCTGTTTATACCGGTTTAAGTTTCGTTTACAAATATGTGTGAAATCGGGTTCATTCATACACACACATACTCACATCAGAAGAAGAAAAGGTGTTAGAAAGGGAGTACTCGGTGGTCAACGACAAAAAGAAAGCATTTAATTGAACATTTTATTCTACAGGAAATAGATCACCATATATGGGATCGAAAGTACAGGGATTCACAAAACTATGGATAAAATTCTCTAACTCTCGCTCTTCCTTCTCCACCATGGCAAAGCGGCGATATTCACAAAGAGTCGCTCTCCATCGGTCAGCACCGTGCCTATCAGCGAAGGCAGACTGATGGCCTGCTGAGCCCGTATCTGGCTTAGCAGCTGAACAGAGCGATCCTTCAGTGCCGTGGTAATCAAAAGTGCCTCATGAAAGCAATCGATATTTTCTTCCGCTGCATCGAGTATCAATGGATCCATCTCCGGTGGACGAGGGGGAATATCATCGAGCACGGACAAGAAGACCATCCGGAGCCAAATGGAGCCGATGGGGAGAGGAGATCCTCTACGAGTCAAGAGCTCGTGCAGTACCGTATCGCATTGGTCATTCGTAAGAGCAGGGTTCACCAAGCGGGCAGCAAAACGAGGAACAATTTCCTCAATAGGCACCTCCAATGGCTGCCGGCGAGCATGTGGACGATTACAAGCCATAGCTCTTCTCTATTAAAATAATTCTCTGAAAGTGAAAGAGAAGAGAAGCATTACTTCAGATTATGAAGGGAGACATTTAAGTCTAGGCACAGAAAATGTTGTGCATGATGGAACTATTTCCAAGCATTGGAAAAGAAAAGTTTGACTCAGGGAAAGCAAAGAAAGAAGGAGAAAAGACACCTTCAGTAAAGAGGCAGCGCCTCACATGCCTTGCACGAGGGCGCCAACGCCAAGAGTTAAAAACTCTGAGGCAACGCTTCACGTGCCTTGCACGAGGGCGCCAGCGTCAAGAGTTAAAAACTCTGAGACAGCGCTTCACGTGCCTCGCACGAGAGCGCCAGCGCTAGAACTAAAAGCTCTCTGATTAAACGGAGCCGTTGGATCAAAAATCCAACGGAGATGATAAATCACCAAAGTACAGAATTAAATTCTGCTCAGGAAATATTCCTCAAATCTTTCTAAACAGGAAAGATTACGCTCTGTAAAACAGAACACCGTTGGATTAAAAATCCAATGGTGATTAAAAATCACCGATCTGCAGAATAAATTCTGTTTGGGAAAATATTTCCCTAATCTTGTTAAAAAAAGGAAAGATATTTTCTGTAAAACAGAAGTCCTTGGATCAAAAATCCAACGGTGGATAAAATCCCCAAATCAATTAGAGATCTATCAATGAGAGATTCCTTTAACTAAATCAACAGACCTGCTTCTACTATATAACGGACCCAAGACTTCAAGTCTTGTACAGAGAGAGACTCCCATAAGCTTCGAGAAAAACAAAGCAGAAAGCTTTAAGAAGGAAGAAAGAAGAACACATTTCTTCGAGGTAAATAAAAATAATAGAGATCAGAGCATCTCATCTGCATATCCAAGGGTTTAACCCTCATAAAAGAACATAGTTCTTTTCCTGGATCTGAGATCCATGAGACAAATCTCCCACAAATGAGAATTTAATTCTCATGGGGATGAATTTGTTCTTCGGGATCAAAGATCCAGAAAAGAACACAGAATTGAACTCTTCAGAATAGAGCATACAAAGAAAACCCAGCGCCAAGCGCCTCACGTGTCCCTCACGTGGGCACTGATCAATAAGGAGTGCTTAGCACTTAATGGTTGGCACTCAGCGCCAAGCGCCTCACGTGTCCCTCACGTGGACGCTGCTCAATAAAGAGTGCTTAGCACTCAATGGTCGGCGCTCAGCGTCAACCGCCTCATGTGCCCATCACGTGGGCGCTGCTCAATAAAGAGTGCTTAGTACTCAATGGTCGGCGCTAGTGCCAAGAGCCTCACGTGCCCATACTGTAAGTCGATGTAGTACACCCCAGTACTTATGGGGAGGCGGAATTAACAAAAACTTATCAAGTTTAAACAACGAACATCGACTAACCGCTTGAATCGAAGCTAAACTCTAAAAAACCGTATTCTATGAGTTTCTTTTCATAAGAGATTAGGGATTATACCTAATGAAACCGGTCCTTCTTCTTTACGTCCTCCTTTGTTCTCCTCGGCCTTCTCTAGGTAGTAGACGATCCACCCGAGAGCGAAACTCCAAGCTAAACCTCTAACTTGAGGTAACTAATCAACTTTGATTGCTAATCAAAGATGAGAGGAAGATATAGAGTGTGGGTTATGGATTGTTTAGTCTAACTAAACCTTTGATCTCAACACATGAGGATTAAGGTTAGTATCTTGAAGATGAGAGCTTGAGGAGAGAGAATGTGTGATATGATAATGAGAGAAGAGAGAGAGTGTATCATAATATTATGAAGCATTCTTTTTATCAAATAATCAATAATGGAAATGAATAAGCATGCTTCACAAAATATCTTGTGATGATTCATTAACATGAGTCATTAAGCAATAAATGTGCATTAATGAAGTGAATGAATCACCACTATGACTCACTCTCTTTCCAAAACAAACCTCCTTAGTCACATCTTCTAGAAGCTTCTCGAGTAATTACGAGAACGCCCCTCCGATCCGTAAAAATACGGAAAAACTTTAGACTGTAAAAATCCAATAACCGGATACCAGTAACTGGCTTAAACCAAAGCCGACTGGTAAAATCTGTCCGAAAGTCGTACGCGCGTAAACGCACGTATGCGTCCGAACCCTTTGTCGCAAAACCATGCAACCTCTATATCGTTTCGCCTGGAGTAGGAAACTCTCTGTGTGGGACTCTAGAGACTCGACTACTACGCTGGCAGTGGGTTTAACCACAGACCGCAAGCGGCACTAGCTGTACGTAACGGTCCCCAGGTAGTTGTCGATAAGAAGGCCGATGAGTAAACCCATCCGAACTCCTACTGAGTCTGATGTGACAATCTCCATACAGTCCGGTCCGTTCGTCCATGACTATCGCATATCGGGCCTAGGGGGGCGGCAAGCGTCAGTCCCCTAATAGCGGTATAAGTCGTGTCGGAGTGAAGCCCATTACACCCTGAGAAACTGCTGGAACCTACCAGCAAATCTCGCTTGCCCTGGCCAGGGACTTTGCGTAATGGCTCTCTGACACAGCACGATATCTACTCCTAATACCGGGAGGGACGAATCCTGTCTAACCGCCACTGCCTCCAAATGCTCGGGACTGCACCCAACTGCTACCTGTTTGCACGACTCCTTTGAGCCGTGGTAGGGTAGCAATCTAAGAACAGTGGGACACACTCGAGGCGAAGTAGCAGTGTCAAGTCTGCGGACTACGCTGTACTCATGTCACCTGGGAACTGTTCACTGACGACTGGTATCAAACCAACCAACAGTTCCCTGTGAGTCCTGTCCGGTGTACCCGTAACCTAACGAGCACCTGTATACTATCTCCAGTACGACGTACTGACGGCTGTGGGACAGACCATCTCCCCAACTGGGATGAGAAGCGTACACACTAGTCTACTCCGGAGTATCGATGCTCTGTCTCGATAATCCAACGACCAGGGACCTGAATAAGGATGTGCTTGTAGACTACCCAGCCCCCACTAGTGTGACTGCCATCACAACGCTGGTAGACAAGCAAGATCCTAAGAGCTCTATCAATACGTATACTCACATATTAAGATAGAAAAACCAAGTAGCATACTACCATGTTTAGCAAGACTGTTATATACATGTGAATATCCCAAGCTTCCATTAAGTAATATACAAGCTAGTATGATACAGTAATGGCCTTCTAGGGCATAAACACTAACAATCTCCCACTTGCACTAGGGCCATGTACTGGCATATCGTAGACCAATGATCTCGAGTAGCCTCTCGAACTGAATCTGAGGAAGGGCCTTCGTGAATGGATCAGCAATGTTCTCTTCTGAAGCAACTCTCCGAACCTCGATCTCCTGACGATCAATGATCTCCCTGATCAGGTGATACCGCCTCAAGATGTGTCTGGACTTCTGATGGGACCTTGGTTCCTTCGCTAAAGCTATAGCTCCGTTGTTGTCGCAATACAGAGGTATTGGATCAACTATGGTAGGAACCACCTGAAGTTCTGTTAGGAACTTCTTCATCCAGACTGCTTCTTTTGCGGCATCGCAAGCAGCTATATACTCCGCTTCCATCGTCGAGTCAGCAACGGTGTCCTGCTTGGAGCTCTTCCAGCACACCGCCCCTCCATTGAGGGTAAAGACATAACCCGACATGGACTTGGAATCGTCCTTATCACTCTGGAAGCCGGAATCAGCAAAGGCCTCCAACCTGAGGTCTTTTCCGCCGTAAACCAAGAACATCTCCTTAGTCCTCCTCAGGTACTTGAGAATGTTCTTTACTGCTATCCAGTGTTTCTCCCCTGGGTCTGACTGATACCGGCTTACCACGCTTAGTGCGTAAGCTACATCTGGTCTGGTACACAACATCGCATACATTATAGAGCCTACCGCAGAAGCGTAGGGTATAATAGACATGCGTTCCCTTTCCAAATCAGTCTTGGGAGACATCTCTTTGGAGAGGGTGATTCCGTGACAAGCCGGTAGATTACCGCGCTTAGAATCTTCCATACTGAATCTTTTCAGTACAGTGTCGATATACCTGGACTGTGAAAGTCCCAACATCCTCTTGGATCTATCACGATAGATCCGGATCCCCAGAATGTAAGAGGCATCACCCAGGTCTTTCATGGAGAACCTGTGTGACAAGAATCCTTTGACAGATTGTAGCATAGGAATGTCATTTCCTATCAATAGAATGTCATCCACGTACAAGACGAGGAATACGACACTTCTGGCCACAACTTTACTATATATGCACGGTTCATCTGGATTTTTGATAAAGTCATATTCTTTGACTGTCTCATCAAAACAGATGTTCCAACTCCGCGATGCCTGCTTTAGTCCGTAAATGGACTTAAGCAGCTTGCATACTTTCCCGCTGCTCCCACTCTGATTGAAACCCTCTGGCTGATCCATATAGACGCTCTCTTCTAAATTTCCATTCAGAAAAGCCGTCTTTACGTCCATCTGCCAGATTTCATAATCATGGAAGGCAGCAATAGCAAGAAGGACCCGAATGGATTTGAGCATAGCCACTGGAGAAAAGGTTTCATCATAGTCCAAACCAGGTCTTTGACGAAAACCCTTTGCAACAAGTCTAGCCTTATAGGTTTCCACCTGTCCATCTACACCAATCTTTTTCTTGAAGATCCATTTGCATCCTATGGGTTTTACCCCATCTGGAGCAAAGTCCAAAGTCCATACTTTGTTGGTGTACATGGACTCCATCTCGGTCCGCATTGCATCTAGCCATCGTACCGAGTCGCCGCTCTGGATGGCCTGCTGGAAGTCAGTAGGTTCATCATTATCTATGATGCAATCCTCTCTATCCCCGTCAATGAGAAAACCGTAGTATCTCTCAGGCGGACGAGACGGCCTACTACTCCTGCGGAGGGGTGCGGGAATGTTCTGTTCTTCTTGAACCTCTGGTTCTACCAAACTTTCAGTAGTAGTTTGTGGTTCTGGAATTTCTTCCAGTTCTATTTCGCTCCCACTCTTCTGATTTTCCAAAAATTCAGTTTCTAAGAAGCGGGCATGACGAGAAACAAAAACCTTTTGTTCCTCTGCGTAATAGAAATAATATCCCATAGAGTTCTTTGGATATCCCACAAACTTACACTCTACTGAGCGTGCCTCGAGCTTGTCCACATGCTGCTTTTTAACAAAAGCTGGACATCCCCATGTCTTCAGGTACTGAAGACAGGGTTTCTTCCCACTCCATATCTGATATGGTGTGGTAGGCACAGTTTTGGTTGGAACTTTGTTCAAAAGATATGCCGCCGATTCTAGCGCATAACCCCAGAAAGATCGCGGTAACTCAGCATTACTCATCATGGATCGTACCATATCCAATAGGGTTCGATTCCGTCTCTCCGATACACCATTATGCTGTGGAGTGTACGGAGGAGTAAGCTGAGAGAGAATTCCTTTCTCTTTTAGGTAACCTAGGAACTCGGCACTTAAGTATTCTCCACCTCGATCAGATCTTAGTGTCTTAATACTTTTGCCTGTTTGGTTTTCCACTTCACTCTTGTATTCCTTGAATTTCTCGAAGGCCTCGGATTTATGCTTCATTAAGAAAACATGTCCATACCTAGAGAAATCATCTGTAAAAGTAATGAAGTAGGAATAACCACCTCTTGCATGTGTAGACATTGGACCGCATACATCGCTGTGTATGAGTCCTAAGAGCTCGCTCGCTCTTACTCCTTGTCCAGTGAATGGAGTCTTTGTCATCTTTCCTTTGAGACAGGATTGACAAGTGTCATAAGATTGATATTCGAACGAGTCCAAATATCCTTCTCTATGTAACTTAGTCAACCTTCTCTCATTGATGTGACCCAGTCTACAATGCCATAAGAAAGCTTTATTTAAATCTGGAGACTTTCTTTTTAGTGTGTTCTGGACATTGAAAATTTGGAGTTGGTTTAACACATATATGCCGTTATTTAAAGTACCGGACCCAATCAAACCATGATTAAGGTGGATGTTGACAACATCTCTTACAAACGTGAAATCATAACCTTTATTTGATAACAAGGAAACTGATATGATATTACACGTTAAGCTGGGTACAAAATAACAGTTATGTAAAACCAAAATGTGTCCACTCGTCAATCCTAGGTGATAATCCCCGACGGACGCAGCTCCCACGCTAGCTCCGTTAGCAACCCTGAGGATCATATCACCTTCCTTCAGCACTCTACGGTTTCTCAGTGCCTGCAATGAATTGCAATTATGAGATCCTGACCCGGTATCCAATACCCAGGAAGTAGAGTTGATCGACAGACAATTCTCAATTACAAACACACCTGAAGTCGAAGCCACAGCTTGCTTCGGTTCCTGGTTCTTGGCGTTCCACGCCTTGCAATCCTTCTTCCAGTGCCCTTTCCTGTGACAATGGAAGCACTCATCCAGGCCAACTACCGGTGCTGTAAACTTTTTCTTTCCCTTCTTTCCCACCTTACTAACACCTCCTCTAGGTCTGGGTGCGGCCTTCTTCTTCCTTCCTTTGGCCCTAGCCTTGGACCCGGAAGAAGATGAACCGCCAACAAACATAGCGGGTGTTTCCCTTGCCTTCTGCAAGGTGCCCTCTGCACTCCATAACATGTTCAGGAGTTCCGCAAGTTCAACTTCTTTTCCTTGAAGATTGAAGTTGAGGATAAACTGGGCGTAGGTGGGAGGAAGGGACTGGAGAACAAGGTCTGTATAGAGCTCATTATCCAAAGTCGTCCCAAGGTCCGCGAGCTCTTCAATATAGCCGATCATCTGTAGGACATGTTCACCTACTGATGACCCGACAGCCAACCTCGCTCGAAACAGTTTCTTAGAGGTCTCGTATCTTGCTATACGAGATTGCTCTCCATAAAGTTCCTTTGTATGGAGAAATATGCCATCTAGGGACATATCCTCGTGCCTCCTCTGATGTTCATTGTTCATCGAGGCAAGCACGATGCACTTGGCTCTCGCGCAATCTAAATCCCAGGTTTTGCGGATTTCCTTATCCGCATTGCTGGATTTGGGACCAAGGACAGCAGGTGCTGTAGCGGTGAGGACGTACCCCAGTTTGTCATAGGTCAAAGCCATCTTGACATTCCGCAGCCAATCTTTATAGTTTGGCCCCGTCAGTATATTTTTCTCTAAAAGTAACTTAAGTCCAGTCATTTTCAGGGTCGCTGCAATTAGGAGAGAGAGAAGAAAACTCTTTAGCATGATGCTCTTGCAAGTTTAGAGTGGTTTTTAGTTTATCTAAACTGGATGGCTCCCACTGTTTCTCAAATCCTTCCTCAAACCATAAAAGAAGAATTAGCCAAGACTATTCTCACCGTACAATACTTGCTTAACCGTTCAGCCAGGCCGGTGTCGATACTTCGAGGGAGGTTTTCCAACGCTTTCGCGAAGTTCCTTAATTAAATAACCTCTTTTCTCTGGGGGCGTAACCCCGCTGACACTTTTCTGGACACCTACTAGGTTTATAGCATTGATCGTTAAGCGACGAATATCCTGATAAGTAGCATATACTCACAGTAGGATCGGGATCCAAATATCATCGTATGATAATGTTGAAGGAATCCTACCAACATTCATCAAACTCCAAATGGTATGCATCTCTTTGCAAATTTCAGTTTCTTTAGAAATTCCCGATATATGTTTTTGCCCCATGCTCTTATGACCTTGACGAAAGCCAACAAATCATAAGTCACATGTCAAGTTCTGCCCATCATTATCTTGTTAATTTGAACCCATCCGTATATACCCTTGACGAAAGCCAACAAGGTAATGCGACTGTCCCAAACCAACACATCTATCTATGTAACAAATGAATACCCCAGCAGCTACCAAACACTATGTCTTGACGAAAGCCAACAAACATAGCTTGAATACTACTGACTATCCATAAGAAATGACGGAGGGCTACGACTGGTTTTGGCGAAACCGTGAACGTAGTGAACTTGATATAATCGAAGGAACCTTGATAGCTTTTAAAAGGAGTGGTTAAATCTCCGCATTTAAAAATATCTGTTTTAAAAATAACCGAATGGTTTCTTTTAAATTGTTCCAACGATTTAAACTTTGGTTTGTTTTACTTTGCATTATAGATAATGCGTCCCATCATTAACCTATCATTGCAGAAAACAACGAAAATATAACGTCCTCTTATGCCATCCGCATTCGCCACGGGGTCCCGTCATCACCCGTTAGGTTACTTAACTAACGACAGAGCGGGGGCTGGGCTAGCGCGGGTGTAAAACATAAGTGACGTCTAAATAGCTATAATAAATATAGATATTTTACATTCGTCAGACGCAATGATATTCATTCCAGAACACAGATAAACAATATTGGATTTGCAAGCAATCTGTATTTCTTTTGAGCCTGCAAGAAAAGACAGATTACACAGTTGTGATGAATAGCCGTTTACCCCACCCTCGACCCCTACGGGTACGGCAAACTACCCACCCGGCAGTCTGTGTACCCCACCTTGGGTCAGTCCTAGGAGCAAAAACAGTAAAATGAAATAATACAACGGTGGCTACGACCGCAACCTGGAAGTGCCCCGCGAAAATAATATTACAACAAATTACATTTACAACAAATGAATTAATCAATAACCCATTGCTAACCCCGGCTATACACCACAACAGTCCAATACAGTTTATATGCACAAACAGATATAACCATTTCAGAAATGTGCAACCCCCTGCCAACCGACATACTAGCAGTTGGGGGAGGTTTACGAACACATCAAACAATCACAGATATAATCCAATACGCAAATACCGTATTTTTCGATCGAATAAACAACATCAATATTGCTCCAAAATCTGCTCTGTTAAACAGTAACCTGAGCAATAATTAAATATTCCAGAAAACCCCAAATGTCACAGGGGACCCACACAAGAAAGACGAGTCCATGACTCGGCCAAAGCGCCGCGGAAGGGCGGCGGATCCCACCGATCCGCCGCGCTTGCGCGGCCGAGTTGCCGATTCATGGGCTCGAATTTCTTGGGTGTTCTCCTGGACTTCTTTCTAGCTCTCTGAACACATTAAAAAAATTTTAGGACTTGATTTTAAGTTCGACAGAAACTAAACAGAATTAGGGTTTTCCGGGTTCGTTTTTTCGTTCGAAATTCGTACAAATTTGCGATTAAGTTATTTAGTGTTTAGCGAGGCTTTGATACCACTGTAAGTCGATGTAGTACACCCCAGTACTTATGGGGAGGCGGAATTAACAAAAACTTATCAAGTTTAAACAACGAACATCGACTAACCGCTTGAATCGAAGCTAAACTCTAAAAAACCGTATTCTATGAGTTTCTTTTCATAAGAGATTAGGGATTATACCTAATGAAACCGGTCCTTCTTCTTTACGTCCTCCTTTGTTCTCCTCGGCCTTCTCTAGGTAGTAGACGATCCACCCGAGAGCGAAACTCCAAGCTAAACCTCTAACTTGAGGTAACTAATCAACTTTGATTGCTAATCAAAGATGAGAGGAAGATATAGAGTGTGGGTTATGGATTGTTTAGTCTAACTAAACCTTTGATCTCAACACATGAGGATTAAGGTTAGTATCTTGAAGATGAGAGCTTGAGGAGAGAGAATGTGTGATATGATAATGAGAGAAGAGAGAGAGTGTATCATAATATTATGAAGCATTCTTTTTATCAAATAATCAATAATGGAAATGAATAAGCATGCTTCACAAAATATCTTGTGATGATTCATTAACATGAGTCATTAAGCAATAAATGTGCATTAATGAAGTGAATGAATCACCACTATGACTCACTCTCTTTCCAAAACAAACCTCCTTAGTCACATCTTCTAGAAGCTTCTCGAGTAATTACGAGAACGCCCCTCCGATCCGTAAAAATACGGAAAAACTTTAGACTGTAAAAATCCAATAACCGGATACCAGTAACTGGCTTAAACCAAAGCCGACTGGTAAAATCTGTCCGAAAGTCGTACGCGCGTAAACGCACGTATGCGTCCGAACCCTTTGTCGCAAAACCATGCAACCTCTATATCGTTTCGCCTGGAGTAGGAAACTCTCTGTGTGGGACTCTAGAGACTCGACTACTACGCTGGCAGTGGGTTTAACCACAGACCGCAAGCGGCACTAGCTGTACGTAACGGTCCCCAGGTAGTTGTCGATAAGAAGGCCGATGAGTAAACCCATCCGAACTCCTACTGAGTCTGATGTGACAATCTCCATACAGTCCGGTCCGTTCGTCCATGACTATCGCATATCGGGCCTAGGGGGGCGGCAAGCGTCAGTCCCCTAATAGCGGTATAAGTCGTGTCGGAGTGAAGCCCATTACACCCTGAGAAACTGCTGGAACCTACCAGCAAATCTCGCTTGCCCTGGCCAGGGACTTTGCGTAATGGCTCTCTGACACAGCACGATATCTACTCCTAATACCGGGAGGGACGAATCCTGTCTAACCGCCACTGCCTCCAAATGCTCGGGACTGCACCCAACTGCTACCTGTTTGCACGACTCCTTTGAGCCGTGGTAGGGTAGCAATCTAAGAACAGTGGGACACACTCGAGGCGAAGTAGCAGTGTCAAGTCTGCGGACTACGCTGTACTCATGTCACCTGGGAACTGTTCACTGACGACTGGTATCAAACCAACCAACAGTTCCCTGTGAGTCCTGTCCGGTGTACCCGTAACCTAACGAGCACCTGTATACTATCTCCAGTACGACGTACTGACGGCTGTGGGATAGACCATCTCCCCAACTGGGATGAGAAGCGTACACACTAGTCTACTCCGGAGTATCGATGCTCTGTCTCGATAATCCAACGACCAGGGACCTGAATAAGGATGTGCTTGTAGACTACCCAGCCCCCACTAGTGTGACTGCCATCACAACGCTGGTAGACAAGCAAGATCCTAAGAGCTCTATCAATACGTATACTCACATATTAAGATAGAAAAACCAAGTAGCATACTACCATGTTTAGCAAGACTGTTATATACATGTGAATATCCCAAGCTTCCATTAAGTAATATACAAGCTAGTATGATACAGTAATGGCCTTCTAGGGCATAAACACTAACACATACATGAGCGCTGCTCAATAAGGAGTACTTAGCACTCAGTGGTCGGCGTTTAGTGCCAAGCGCCTCACGTGCTCCGCACGTGGGCGCCATAAAGAGTGTTTAACAATCCATAAAAAAACAAAAAAAGGGTAAAGTAAAGGGTGAGCGTCAGAACCCATATCAATGCCCAGCACTGTTTGCACAGAAAAAGGACTGAGCCTAAATAAGTGATTAACACTTTATTTAAAGACTGAGTGGGCTGAGCCCAAGTTGACCAAAAGTTCCTAATTCAAATCAATCGAGCCCATGTGCTCACCATTTTCCAAATTGGTCTTAGTCCCAAATACGACTACTGATCTTCCAACGGATATTGGTACAAGGGTACATCTCCTCACACCTTTAATAAATGTCGTTGTAATTCTTCAGCGTCTTCAGAGAGGTGGTGGGTCCCGATAACCAATAACTCTTTGGGGCACTCCCAAATTGACGGACACATTCCAACGGACCGCAACGTCTTTAAACTAGCTATGGACCGCAACGTCCTTAAACTAAGCTATGGATTGTAACGTCCTTAAACTAAACTCTCATCCCAGAAATAGTGATCTACGGACTGTAATATCCCTAAACTAAAACGATAGAGCCAAAATGCTTTTTTGTTGGATAAAAAACGATCCCAAACCCCCGTTAAGTAGTTCTTAGTCCAAGATCGGATTAACGTATCCTTAACAAACATTTAAGTTGATCTTAATCTCGAACGAGATTAACGATCCTTAAATCAAACCAAACCCAAATCTAAGAATATACGGATTTGGACTAATCCATACCCTACGAGCGACAACATAAATTAGTCTCCGTATACAATCTACGGGCAACCAAAAATAAAACAAACACACACGACACGAAGTGAACATCTGGAGCAGGAGAAAGTGGCCATCGTTACGCGGTAATGTAATTAACTATATGCCTGCAGGAAAGAGCGTATCCACAATCAAAAAACCCCTCACAACGAGGGGGAATCTGACGAAGTCTGCTACAACGGCCGCATCCGTCCAAACCTCCGATACACGGTGCCATAAATCAACTTGGTATCTTTGGAGAGGTGGACGGATAAATCCAAATAGTATCTGCCCCAAAATTCAGGCAAGACGATCCATTCCGGTTCCGTCTCTCATTTTCGGCGGTAAACACCTGTCCCCTTATACACATGGAACTTAGGGATCGTATATCCTGGCAGGTATTTGATTTGGTCATACCAGCCTGGATACAGTCTTCCAGTTCTGACAGTTTGCCCGGCCGCTTCATTCGCTTGATGAGCTCGTATTTATTGAGCAATGTAATCATCAAGAGCAGCCTTGGAGATCGTTTCCTCCCTGGCCACTGATAGAGCCGGAAGAGAGGCGGAGTGGAAGCAGAACCGGAAAAGGCAGCATTTGATGTTTCCCCTTTATCATCCTCGATGATTATTGGTGGATCCTCAGCTGGGGGTTCTATCTAGATCATCATTCCAACCATATTCTGGAACAAGAGCGCCATCTTCTTTATGTTGGCAGTTTGCTCAGTAGCTTCTTTGTCTTTTCTTTCAAGCACCCTTCATAGGAACTCTGTATCGGTCTCCTGCTCTTGGCGTTGTTCAGATGCTGGTTCCAGACTTTTTTCTGTCCGGTGAGTGCTGCCATTTTGGTCAGCATTTCCTGGAGCTTTTGTTGTTGCTCCTGAGCTTTTGTTAACGATCGAGTTTGCGGTCGATGAGCCACGGAAGCACGGCTTTCCTCATTTCCGGAAGCCATGTAAACCGTGTGTACGATCATGTCCCCAGACTTGGGGCTTTTGGGTTCATCGCCTTTGGAATTTGCCGCAGGCGGTGAGATTTTCTCCGGCCTCCTCCTTTTGTAAGAGGTCGAAATTGAAGGAGCCGTTGTAACAGGAACCCGTGTGGAAGAAGTCCCTCACTGTATGGGGGAGGGATGGTCTTCCTCTTACCGAGCCTTCGATTTCTTCGGTCGATGAGAGTAGTTTTGATCAATCACGGAGTCCTGGACTTTTCGCAAGACTCTATGAATTTGGGAGGAAAGCCGTTGATGGGGCTGCTTTAGCTTTACCAGCATGGTGGTTTCTGTAGGCGGGGGCGATTTCTTTAGTACCGTCGTTGGAGAGTCCTTTCGAACCCTCTTGAGTAGATCAAAGTTGTTCCCGGTTGGAACAGCTGCTAGTGGATGTTGCACACCCTCACAACACTTGTGAGGAGGAGAAAGTGGCAAACGAAAAATTTCTTGCATGCAACACCCACATAAAACCAAGATCTTATGCTTAAACCTTAACTAGCAAACCCTATCTAGAGTTCTTAACTACTATGAAAGGGTTATACCTGATGAACTGGTCGTTTGGGTCTTCTTTTTGATGCAACTCATAGGCTCCTTCGGATGCTTGCGATGTCCTCGATCTCCGGCCACCTCAAGACGTAGATGATCCACCCAAGAGTTATGGAATAAGCTTCAAACTCTTCTCAGGAGTTAACTAAAAGATCAAGTGTGCTAGAAGTGATCACTTAGATGAAATAGAGATCAAGTAGTGGATTATCCTTTAGCCCTAAGCTTTAGATTCACATCACATATGAAGGGTAAAGCTAGGATGAGGAAGAAGGAGATAATGAGGAGAGAGAATGTGAGAGTGATGAATGAAAAAATCAAGCATGGAAAAATGATATGGCTCAAATGAAAATAATTGAAGCATGCAATAAAATAATGCACCATGCTTTAATAGTAACTCCAAATGAATAAAAAATCATATAAGCCATTCCTTCATCCATGCTTTGACATTTCTCCAAATTCCACCTCATTTATTTATTTTCACAAAATAAATATCTAATTATGAGGTGTCCCCTTCTAGAAGGTATTATTGTAACAATTACAAGAATACCCCTCCACCGTATACCGTATAAGTATACCCGTATCCGAATTCCAAAAAATATGAATACAGATAATCCAATAATATAATACGGGTATCCGGTTTAAACCAAAGGCTACCAGTATTATCGTTCCGATCATTATTCCTGTAACCATTACACGAACATGATCGAAACCATGCTGTAACAACTTACGGCCTCTACATCTTTTGTCTGAACCAGGAAACCCTCTGTGTGGGACTCTAAAGACTCGACAGTACGCTAGCAGTGGGTTTAACCACAAACACGTCAGCGACACTAGCTGTGCGTAACGGCTACCCAGGTGCATGACAAAAAGGTGGCCGACGAGCGAACTTATCACAACCCTAACGAGACTGTAAGCAACACTTACCGTACAGTCTGATCTCTTCGTCTGATACGTCACATATGAAGTCTAGGGTTGGTAAATGTCAGACTCCGGTAACTTTATAAGTCATGCTGATTTATAGCCCATAACGGTTCGAGAAACTACTGATAACTCTTATCAGTAAATCTCGATAATCCTGGCCAGGGATTTGCTGTTATGGCCGATCAAGCATAGCGCAACATTAACTCCCTATACCGGGAGAGACGAAACCCCTCTTATCGCTCACTGTCTCCATGTGATTCGGGACTGTACCCAAAATCCACCTGTTTGCACGACTCAGTAGAGCCGTGGTAGGGAGGAAATCAAAGCACAGTGGGAATCACACAAGACACTATGACGATCTTGGGTCTACATACTAACCTGTACAAGTGTCACCAGAGAAATTCTATCTGACAATAGGTATATATACCATCTAGGAGTTCTCGGCGAGTCCTGTTCGGTGTACCCATTCTCCAATGAGCACATGTGTACAATCTTTGATGTCAAACACCAATGGTTGTGGGATCAACCATTGCCCCCAGGGTCAAGAAACGTACACACTAGTCTACTCTGGTAATATCGATGCCCTGTCTCGATATACTCTCGACTAGGAACTGTTAAAGGATATGCTTATAGACTGCCCAGGCCCCACTAGTATGCTCTACATCATAATCCTAGCAGTCAAGCATAATCCTAAGGGTTTCATTAGATGTATATAAATATATAAAATACAACACATCACATGTTAAGATGAAGATAAACCAGATAGCATACTATCATTTCGATCAAAGATTGTTTTTGTACATATACATGCATAGCATCCTATACGATACAGGCCTCTAGGGCATACATATCTAACAATCTCCCACTTGCACTAAGGCCTATAGTTGGTGCAATAAGTACCCACTGTCTACACTAGAACCAGTTGCCGGCGTACCGCATGCCCAACATCTCCAACAATTTCTCAAACTGGACTTGAGGGATGGCCTTGGTGAATGGATCTGCTGTGTTGTCTTTCGTGTCTACTCTCCGTACCTCGATGACCTGGCGATCCACTATCTCCCTGATGAGGTGATATCGCCTCAAGATATGTCTGGATTTCTGATGGGACCGCGGTTCCTTTGCCAAATCCATAGCTCTATTGTTATCGCAATATAGAGGTATTGGATTAGCAATGGATGAAACCACTTGAAGTTGAGAAATGAACTTCCTCATCCAGACTGCCTCTTTTGTGGCATCATTAGCAGCAATATACTCATCTTCTATCGTGGAGTCAGCGACGGTATCTTGCTTGGAACTTTTCCAACATACCGCCCCTCTATTTAGGGTAAATACAAACCCTGAGATGGACTTACTATCATCATTGTCGTTCTAGAAGCTGGAGTCGGTAAAGCCCCCATTTGGAGATCTCCGTTACTATACACTAAGAACATTTTTTAGTTCTTCTCAAGTACTTCAGAATGTTCTTCACAGCAGTCCAGTGTTTCTCCCCTGGATTGGATTGATACCTGCTTACTGCATTCAGTGCATAAGCTACATCTGGGCGAGTACACAATATCGTATACATTATAGATCTTACCGCCGAAGCGTAGGGTATAATGCTCATGCGAGCCCTCTCCTTATAAGTCTTTAGAGACATCTCTTTAGAGAGGGTGATCCCGTGACAAGCGGGTAAATTACCCCGCTTAGAATCTTCCATACTAAACCTCTTTAGTATGGTGTCCATGTATCTCGATTGGAACAATCCCAATAATTTCTTAGATCTATCTTTATGGATCTTAATTCCCAGAAGGTACGAGGTATCACCCAGGTCTTTCATAGAGAACCTCTGCGATAAGAATAGTTTGACCGATTGTTTGACCGATTGTAGCATAGGAACATCATTTCCTATCAAGAGAATGTCGTCCACGTACAATACGAGGAATGCAACAATACTCTCTACAATCCTTTTATAAATATATAGTTCATCTACATTTTTTATAAAACCAAACTCTTTGATTGTATCATCAAAGCAGATGTTCCAACTCCGTGATACCCGCTTTAATCCATAGATAGATTTAAGCAGCCTGCATGCTTTTCCGCTGCTCGCACTATCAATGAAGCCTTCTAGCTGATCCATAAAAAACGTATTCTTCTAAATCACCATTTAGAAATGTCGTTTTAACATCCATCTGCCATATTTCATAATCATAGTGAGCAGCTATAGCAAGCAGGATCCGAATGAATTTGAGCATCGTGACTGGTGAAAAGGTTTCATCATAGTCCAAGCCTGGTCTTTGACGAAATCCTTTTGCGACCAGCCTAGCTTTATAGGTCTCCACCTAACCATCCACACCAATATTTCTCTTAAAGATCCATTTGCACCCTATAGGTTTTACTCCAGAAGGTGCAACCTCCAAAGTCCATATTTTTTTGGTGTGCATGGATTCCATTTCGGATCTCATGGCATCCAGCCACTTCACTGAGTCACCACTCGTGATAGCTTGCTGAAAACTAGTAGGGTCATCATCATCCATGATGCAATCTTCTCTATCACCATCAATTAGAAAACCGTAGTATCTATCAGGTAGGTAAGAAGTCCTATTAGATTTACGGAGTGGCTGAGGTTCGTCAGGTTCTATTGAAATCTCAGGTTCAACCAAATCATCGGTAATTGTTTGTGGATCTGAAATTTCTTTCAGTTCTACCGCATTGCCATCAGTATCATTTGTAAAAAAATAATTTTCTAAAAATGTGGAATACTGAGAAACAAACACCATTTGTCCATCCTTGTGGTAGAAAAGATATCCATACGAATGTTTTGGATATCTCACAAATTTACACAAAACCGATCATGTTTCAAGTTTTTCCGGATTCTGCTTTTTAACATAAGCCGGACAACCCCATATCTTAACTTGTTTAAGAGATAGTCTCTTCCCATACCATATCTTATATGGAGTGGTAGATATGATTTTGGTCGGAACCTTATTCAATAGATATATCGCAGTCTCCAATGCGTGCCCCCATAATGAAAGTGGTAACTCAGCACCACTCATCATTGATCGTACCATATCTAATAGGGTACGATTCCTCCGTTCCGACACAACGTTGTGTTGAGGTGTGTACGGAGGAGTGAGCTGAGAGAGAATCTCATTCTCTTTTAGGAAATCTAGAAACTCTGAGCTTAGATACTCTCCTCCTCGATCCGATCGAAGTTTCTTGATACTTAAGCTTGTTTGTTTTTCTACTTCAGATTTATACTCCTTGAACTTTTCGAAGGTTTCAGACTTATGTTTCAACAAGAACACGTATACGAATCTCGAGAAATCATCAGTAAAAGTTATGAAGTACGAAAAACTACCTCTCACATGTGTAGACATTAGTCCATATACATCACTATGTATGAGGCCTAAGAGTTCAGTAGCTCTCTCTCCGTGTCCACTAAACGGAGTTTTGGTCATTTTACCTTTGATACAAGGCTCGCAAGTCGCATAAGATTTATATTCAAATGAGTTTAAATATCCATCTTTATGTAGCTTAGTTAGTCTTGTTTCATTAATATGACCAAGTCTACAATGCCAAATGAAAGTTTCATTTATGTCTGAAATCTTCCTTTTGTTTGTGTGTTGAATATTGAAAATTGTATGTTGATTTAGGACGTATATCCTGTTATTTAATGTACCAGACCCAATAAACTCTTTATTAAGGTTAATGTTCATAATATTAGATTGTAATACAAAATTATATCCTTCATTATCCAACAACAATATTTATATAATATTACATAACATCGAAGGTACAAAATAACATGGGTTCAAAACCAATATACAACCCGACGGCAAACCAAGGTGATACTCTCCCACTGCTACAGTATGTACAGAGGAACCATTCCCAACTCGTAGAGTGTGATCACCTTTCTTCAAAAACCTGCTATTTCTCAGCCCCTGCACACAATTGCAGATGTGAGATCCTGACCCGGTATCTAATATCCAAGAAGCATAGTTAATTGAAAAACGGTTTTCTGTTACAAACACACCCGAAGTGGAAGCATCACCATGCTTCTTCTTCTTGAGGCTGGCAAGGTATCCAACGCAGTTTCTCTTCCAGTGCCCAGTCTTGTGGCAGTGGAAGCATTCCCCTCTTCCTGATGCAGCAGCCCATGTCTTGTCCTTTTCCGGTGCCTTTTTCACTTATCCTCTCGGCTTGATGGGATTCTTCTTGTTCCTTCCCTTGGCCTTAGCTTTTGGGATGGAAGAGGAAGATGGCCCAGCAATTAGAGCGAGAGTTTTCTCTACCCTTAGCGTGCTCTCTGCACTACTCAACATATTGAGGAGTTCAGGTAGTGACTTCTCCATGTTGTGCATGTTGAAGTTTACAATGAACCGAGCAAAGGCAGGGGGAAGGGACTGTAGAACAATATCAACATACTGTTCGTTCTCCATGGTCCAACCTAGGTCCTCTAGTTCTTCGATAAGTCTAATCATCTTCAATACATGGTCACCTACAAACGTGCCAGCAGCCATCCGCATCTGAAACAACTTTCGAGATGCCTCGTATCGGAGAGTACGAGATTGCTCCCTATACATGTCCTTTGTATGGAGAAAGATGGATTGTACGTCCATCTTCTCATGCTGCTTTTGATGTTCATTGTCCATAGAAGCAAGCGCGAGGCACTTGGCTGTTGCACAGTCTATATCCCATGTCTTGCGGATTTCTTTATCCACAACTGAAGAATCAGGGCCTGGGCTAGGAGGGGCTAGAGTAGTCAGGATGTATCTGACCTTATCATAGGTCAGGGCAATATTTACGTTCCTCAGCCAATCTTTGTAATTCGGTCCCGTGAGTTTATTCTTGTCTAATAAAAACTTAAGTCATGTCATAGGTATCTGCCATTAGGAGAAAGAAAAGAAGACACTCAGCGATTGCTCTTGCATGATTAGATTGCTTATTAATCTTATCTAATCGATATCTCCCACTGCTTTTTATCAAATTTTCCTTCAATCCTTAAAAAGAAAATTAGCCAGGATTAATTGCAATCTACAAGTTCGCTAACCGGTCGGTAGGCCAGTGTCGGTACTCCGAGGGAGCATCCCCGTGGTTTCGTATGGACCTAATTAAAATAAACCTCGTTTTCCTAGAGACATAACCCCGTTGACACCTTTCTAGATACCTACTGGATTAGCTAATTGTAAAGTGCAAAACTCTCATGAGAGTAACTTTTACTCACAGTGGGATCGGGATCCAACTATCAAATAGAAGGTATGCAATCTCATTGCAAATTTCAACTCTTGAAATTCCCGATATAGTTTTTACCCCTAATGTCTTAGGACCTTAACTATGGTCAACAAATTATAAGCACTAGTCAAGTTCTACCCGCCATTTCATGATCGATTTAGACCCAACAGCATAACCCTTAACTATGGTCAACAAGGTTATGCGAATGTCCTAATCGATCGCATCATATGCTTTGTAGGAAGACATCACTTAGCTACTGTACACCACGCCTTAACTATAGTCAACAAACGTGGTACGAATAGTAAATACTCTGCTTCCTAAAATGGCGGAAGGCAACGGATGGTTTTGATAAAAACCTTTAACGTTTTGAACTTGATATCGTTGTATAATCTAGTGAAAGGAGTGGTTTAAGCTCCAGTTTTAAAATTCGAATGGTTTTGTAGTATCTTTTTAATTTTGCTAAAGAGATCACTCCCGGTGAAGGGATCTCGGCTCTTTCCTCATCGAATGAGGTGCTGGAAAAATTAGATCAACTATAAAAACAAATTGAGTGCTTTGTAACATTTGCTAGTTTCGCTAAAGGGGTCACTCCCGGTGAAGGGATCTTGGCCATTTCCTCATCGAATGAGGTGCTGGATATTCATCAAGAAATACCACTATGCAAAGCAAAAACTAGAGTTACTCATTTTAAAAAATTTGATTCTACAACATCTTTAGATTTCTTTTTCTTAACATTAATGTTGTCCCATCATTTACGTTTCCTAAACATCACAGAAAAGAAACGAAAATAGAACGTACGCTTAAGCCATCCGCATTCACCACGGGGTCCCGTCATGCACCGTTAGGTTACTTAACTAACGGCAGAGCGGGGGCTGGACTAGCGCGGGTGCAAAAAAAAAGCAACATTTATTATATATCTCATATATAAATAGCCATACGTCGCACGCATTTATAGACATTCTATATCACAGATGAATATATTGGATATACTAGGAATTCCGTACTTCATTTAAGCCCTTAATGAAAGACGGGTTCCACGGTCGTGATGAATATCCAAACCCCATCCTAAACCCCTACGGGTGCGGCAAACTACCCGCCAAATTCCCGAAGTGAAGCAACCTCTCTCAAGAAAGTGAGTAGGGTACTCTGCACTTCAAGAACCCGGTAGTTTGTGCACCCCACCTTGGGTCTATCCTAGGAGCAAAAGCAGTAAAAAGAAAATATACAACGGTGACTCCAACCTCAACTCGGATGTGCCCCGCAAAATAATATTACATCGCTTTTTACAAATTACATGAATGAAAGAAAAACGCTCTTCTCACATCCCTGGCTATTCATCCACGACGATCCAACATATTCATATACACATACCATCACATGATATCAATACAGATGTGTGCAACCCTGACTAATCGACGTATAGCAATTAGTCGACGTTTCCAAACACACATACACATCACAAAGCTTGTAAAGTAACTGTGACATTAGAATTCCGCACGCAATTAGCAAACTAAACCAATTTTCTAACACTTGAAAAATTCAGTGAGCTAAAGTTCCAAAACCGTTCGTTTAAAGCCAATCCGGGAGTCGAAAAGAACTCGTAACCCGCCCGAATCTTTGCGGAGGCGAAGATCATGAAATACACTATCGAATGGGGGGCCTCAGGGGGTACCCACCTCGGGGGCCACCTCGAGGTGGCCTTTAGGGGAAGGCAGACCCGAGAGCACCTATATAGGGTGCTCTCGGGTCACCCACCCTAAGGCCACCTTGAGGTGGTCTTGGGGTGTGGGTCTGGCCTATGGTCCTTCCGGGGTGTCCCGGGGTGCGCATGCTCCATCCTGCGGCTTCTCGGTTCAAACCGTGAGCCCACGGGGTGTGCAAACAACTCAAAACTACAATTTTGGAACTGTTTTTATCGACAGTTTTTGTGCGATAAAAACGGCGGATTCCTAACGTTGCAACAAGCTATTTAAGGTTTAAGATAGGCTATGATACCATGTTAGTGGATGTTGCACACCCTCACAACACTTGTGAGGAGGCGGAAGCGGCAAACGAAAATTTTTTTGCATGCAACACCCATATAAAACTAAGATCTTGTGCTTAAACCTTAACTAGCAAACCCTATCTAGAGTTCCTAACTACTAAGAAAGAGTTATACCTAATGAACCGGTCCTTCGGGTCTTCTTTTTGATGCAACTCCTAGGCTCCTTTGGATGCTTGCGATGTCCTCGATCTCCGGCCACCTCAAGACGTGGATGATCCACCCGAGAGCTATGAAACAAGCTTCAAACTCTTCTCAAGAGTTAACTAAGAGATCAAGTGTGCTAGAAGTGATCACTTAGATGAAGTAGAGATCAAGTAGTGGATTATCCTTTAGCCCTAAGTTTTTGATTCACATCACATGTGAAGGGTAAAGCTAGGATGAGGAAGAAGGAGATAATGAGGAGAGAGAATGTGAGAGTGATGAATGAAAAAATCAAGTATGGAAAAATGATATGGCTCAAATGAAAATAATTGAAGTATGCAATAAAATAATGCACCATGTTTCAATAGTAACTCCAAATGAATAAAAAATCATATAAGCCATTCCTTCATCCATGCTTCGACATTTCTCCAAATTCCACCTCATTTATTTATTTTCACAAAATAAATATCTAATTATGAGGTGTCCCCTTCTAGAAGGTATTCTTGTAACAATTACAAGAATACCCCTCCACCGTATACTGTATAAGTATACCCGTATCCGACTTCCAAAAAATACGAATACAAATAATCCAAGAATATAATACCGGTATCCGGCTTAAACCAAAGCCTACCAGTATATCGTTCCGATCATTATTCCTGTAACCATTACATGAACATGATCGAAACCCTGCCTTAACAACTTATGGCCTCTACATCTTTTGCCTGAACCAGGGAACCCTCTGTGTGGGACTCTAAAGACTCGACAGTACGCTGGCAGTGGGTTTAACCACAAGCACGTCGGTGGCACTAGCTGTGCGTAATGGCTACCCAGGTACATGACGAAAAGGTGGCCGACGAGCAAACTCATCACAACCCTAACGAGCCTGTAAGCAACACTTACCGTACAGTCCGGTCTCTTCGTCTGATACGTCGCATATGAAGTCTAGGGGTGGTAAATGTCAGACCCCAGTAACTTTATAAGTATGCTGATTTATGGCCCATAACGGTTCGAGAAACTACTGATAACTCTTATCAGTAAATCTCGATAACCCTGGCCAGGGATTTGCTGTTATGGCCGATCAAGCATAGCGCGACATCAACTCCCTATACCGGAGGAGACGAAACCCCTCCTATCGCTCACTGTCTCCATGTGATTCGGGATTGTACCCAAAATCCACCTGTTTGCACGACTCAGTAGAGCCATGGTAGGGTTGAAATCAAAGTACGGTGGGAATCACACAAGACACTATGACGATCTCGGGTCTACAGACTAACCTGTACAAGTTTCCTTAGAGAACTGTTATCTGACAGGTATATATACCATCTTGGAGTTCTCGGCGAGTCCTGTTCAATATACCCATTCTCTAATGAGCACATGTGTACAATCTTTGATGTCAAACACCAATGGTTGTAGGATCAACCATCGCCCCCAGGATCAAGAAACGTACACAATAGTCTACTCTGGTAATATCGATGCCCTGTCTCGATATACCCTCGACTAGGAACTGCTAAAGGATATGCTTATAGACTGCCGGCCCCACTAGTATGATCTACATCATAATCCTGGTAGTCAAGCATAATCCTAAGGGCTTCATCAACATGTATATAAAGATATGAAATACAACACATCACACGTTAAGATGAAGATAAACCAGATAGCATACTATCATTTCGAGCAAAGATTGTTTCTGTACATATACATGCCTAGCATGCTATACAATACAGTCCTCTAAGGCATACATATCTAACAACAGCAGCGTCAATTTCCACCATCGGAGCTGGTGGGGTAAGTTTAGAGGGGGAGTTGCCCCCAGCTTTTCACACTCGGCGCCAGTGGGGACGTCGAGCTTGTCTTGCAGACGGGACCGCCTCAGTTTTGGAAGCGGCTTCTTCATGTCCCTGGCTTTGGTGAGGGACTGTTGCTAATGTCAACCTATTGAAGACTGACGTCCTTGGTAGGGTTTGCCGAGGAACGGTTAATCTTCCGAAGACCGATCTTCTGGTAGGGGAAGCACTTTTGACGACTTTACCTGCAGGAAGAGTTGGGAGGGCTATCCGTTTTGGGGTAGCCCCTTCAGATATCTCGAGCCTTTTTACGGGCCCGTTTTAGTTCTTGCTTAGTCTGTTGAAGACTGAAAAGTCTGAGATTTGGCTTAGCCTGTTGAAGACTGAGGCATCGGATTTGGACAGCCCATTGAGAGGGGCCATTATGGTTGCAAGTCGATCGAAGACCGACTTCTTGGGAGCTTTGTCTTGCGGCGCTTGGGCGCTGAAACTCGTTGGTGGGATCATGGTCACGAAGAACAATCCGGTAGTGGATTGACTTACTTGCCCCACTGGTATTGAAAAGATGGAGGCCACGTTGGGCCCATAAGTCACTCCTCTAGTTGGGGCGGAGCGGGAGTTGCTGTTGCAAGTTGTGCAGCTGGAAGCCATCAATTTTTTTCTTCTTCTGCACAAGAACAAGACACCAAATCTTAGTACCTTGAATCCAAGGGCAACCATAGCGAACCGCGATTTTGTTCGCAAAACACGACACACAATGTGTGGAGTAGAAAGAGAAAAAGATCGCACCGGGTGTGCCAGAATATGTTCACCACCAAAAGACCGGACACGAGACGTTGGGACGTCTGGCCTGAATTCTGGGGGCAGATGCTATTTGGGTTTATCCTTCCACCTCTCCGAAGATGCCAAATTGATTTATGACACCATATGTCGGAGGTTTGAACAAATGCGACCGTTGTAGCAGATTTTATCGGATTCCCCCTCATTTTATAAGGGGTTTTTAATTGTGGGGACACTCTTCCCTGCAGGCGCAAGCCCCTGCAGTTAATTACGTTACCGCATCGCGATAACCACTTTCTCCTGCTCTGGAAGTTCACTTCATGTCATGTGTTTTGTTTTATTTTGGTAGCCCGTGGACTGTATACGGAGACTATTTTATGTTGTCGCCCGTAGGGCATGGATTAGTTTAAATCCGTATATTTTTAGATTTGGGTTTGGGTTGATTTAAGGATCATTAATTTAGTTTGAGATTAAGATCAGCTTAAACGTATGAGCATTTGGGCTCGATTATTTTAGTTTAAGGACATCGTGGCTCATTATCGCCATATTTGAGGCGAAATATTAATTTAAGGACGTTTCGGTCCTTTATCGCCATTTTGCAAGCGAATATTAGTTTAAGGACATTTCAGTCCATTATCGCCAGTTTGAGGCGAAATGTTAATTTAAGAACGTTTCGGTCCTTTATCGCCATTTTGGAGGCGAATATTAGTTTAAAGACATTTCGGTCCATTATCACCATGTTTGAGGTGAAATGTTAATTTAAAGATGTTTCGGTCCTTTATCGCCATTTTGGAGGTGAATATTAGTTTAGAGACATTTCGGTCCACTATCTATCTTATGTGCATGTGTATTTGTTACGTGATGAAGTGAACAATGGTGATATGAAATGTGTCTAATTTGGGGCACGATCTGATTTGACGCATTCACGTCAGTTTGGAAGCACATCAAAAAAAGAAGTTGTTGGTCGTCGGGACCCTCCATATCTCTGAAGACGTTGAGGAATTACAACGACATGTAACAGAGATGTGAGGAGATATGCCCTTAAACCAAATCCCTTATTTGAGGGAAAATGGGTTGTTATGGACTTAAGAATTTTTGGTCATATTTGAGACCTTGGAAATCAAGAGCATGTGGGCTCGATTGATTAAAAAAAAACAAAGAGGTTTGCCCTTGGGAAACTTAGCCAATTTTTGGGCTGAGATTGAGTTTCCATAATTACCCAACTGTGCTGAGCACTAGGACGTACAACGCTCACGTGCGAAACACGTGGGGTGCTGGATTAGTGCTAAGCACTAGAGTCTTGTGGTACTCATGTGTGAAACACGTGAGGTGTTCAGATGTAAGCGTTTTAGTCATTTTTGACTAATCATGAAGTGCTGAGCATTGTACATGATACTCACGTGGGAAGCACGTGAATGTTGGGCTTTGGGCTTTAATTGTTCGTTTCCCTCGTTTTACAGAAGTGCTGAGCACTTTGGGTTTCCAAGAGCGTTTCACGTGTATTACACGTGACTACTTTCTTTTGGGGTTTTATTTGGTGGCTGCTTAATCGACAAAGGGGTTTTTCTTTGCTCTTCAGGCTCCCACGTGGGAAACACGTGAAGCCGTTTTAGATTTTCTTTTGCTTGTTTTAAGCACCCACGTGGGAAACACGTGAGGTTCCATAACAGTGCTAAGCACTAATAAGATGCCAAGTTATCCTTATTATTTGTTTTCAAAGATATTGATATCTGTTAATGACAATTTTAGTCATGTATGATCATCAAGATTTCTGTTTTGAAGATCTTAAATCATCATCATTGATATTATTGGAGAACTAAGTTCTCTTTTACTTTGCGGCCCTGTCAAAATAGCTTAAAGTACCGTTTCGCTCGTGCCGGGGACCCATAAGAACTAAGTTCTTTATGTAGGATTAAACCCTAATATTGGAGGAATTAAATTCCCAGAACATATGTTCTTTTTCTTTTTCTTTCTTTTTCTTTTTTAACTTAGTTCTTATCTTTAAGTTTTGAGTCTAAAGAACAGAATCTCTCCGATGAAAATTAAATTCTCAAGTTGTGGGGAGATTTGCTCTTGCAAATCTCAAACCAGAGGAAGAACTAAGTTCTTGTATAAATGGTTAAACCCTTATATAGGCAAATGAGAGACAATATGATCTCTGTGTTTTCTTTACTTAGGGTTTCAACGAGAAAAGTCTTCTTCTATGAGAATTAAATTCTCTCTTCTCTCAAGAGTTCACTATATTCTTTTTTGCAGAAGCTTGTGGGAAGTTCTCTCTTCTCTCCATTCTCCTTTTTGATTAATCTCTTTGCTTCTATTTATAGGAGAAAAGAAAAATTAATTTATTGAGAAAATCTCTCATTGAGAGATCATGATTGATTTCATGATCGATCAAAATGATCTTTTAGATCAATCGGTGAATTTTATTCACCGTTGGATTTTTAATTCAAAGGCTCTCTGTTTAACAGAGAAGATTTCTTGTTTGTTTAACAAGATTAGAAAATATTTTCCTAAGATAGAATTTTATTCTATCATATGAATATTTTGTTAGTTTAACAAGATTAAAATTTTATTCCAACATAGAATTTAATTCTATCACATAGAATTATATTCTATCATATGAATATCTTGTTAGTTTAACAAGATTAGAATTTTATTCTATCATATGAATATCTTGTTAGTTTAACAAGATTAGGAATATATTTTCCTAACATAGAATTTAATTTTGTTATATGAATATCTTGTTAGTTTAATAAAATTAGGAAAATATTTTCCTAAGATAGAATTTTATTCTATCAGATGATTGATGGGTGATTTTATAATCATCGTTGGATCAGAGAAGATGTTTCTAGTTTGAGGAAGATCAGGAAAATATTTCCTACATAAAATTTAGTTCTATCAGATGGTTTAATTGGTGATATTTTATCACCATTGGATTTTAAATCCCAGATTCTCTGTTAGAAAAAGATCTTTCAATATTAGAAAGATCAAGGAAAATATTTCCCAAATAGATTTTAATTCTATGTGATAGAATTAAATTCTATCAGATAGTTTAATTGGTGATATTTTATCACCATTGGATTTTAAATCCAAGATTTTCTGTTAGCGAAAGATCTTTCCATATTAGAAAGATCAGGGAAAATATTTCCCAAATAGAATTTAATTCTATCAGATGAGAGTATTTTAAATTGGGGCGCTCACATGCTTTGCATGTGAGCGTTGCTAAAGAAAGCGGCAAGAGAACTCACGTGTTTAACACATGACCCCTAGTATGGGTTTTAGCCTGTTTATTTTTAGTGCTCATATGCTTTGCATATGAGCGCTCACGTGTTTAACATGTGAGCATGTTTGGCATTTGGTTATTTAGTTCAGCGCTAATATGCTTTGCATATGAGTGCTCACATGTTTAACACGTGAGGCCAGCTTGGCCTTTAGTTATTTAAAGCATATGAGCGCTCACGTGTTTAACACGTGATGCATGTTTGGCCTTTAGTTATTTATGTTCAGCGCTAATATGCTTTGCATATAAGTGCTCACTTGTTTAACACGTGAGGCCGGCTTGGCCTTTAGTTATTTATTTTCAGTGCTTAAGCGCCTACATGTTTAACACGTGATGTCAAACTATGAGAATTCTTTTCCTCTTTCTTTTCTCCCTCCCCCCCTTTTATAAGGGAACAAATAGCTTCTAGCCAAAAAAATTTAGCGGGAACACCTATATATATACATATAAACTATTATTAAACCTAATATTTTAAAAACAATCCAACACCTCTCTTTCTCTCTCCATCCTCTTCTCTTTTCCCTAACTTCCTGCCGCGAGAAACCCACGCCCTAACCCTAGCCTTACCCTCGCCGTCGCCGTCACCACCCTTGCCTTCACCCCCTCACCATCTCCTCACCCCCATCTTCTTCATCACCTCCTTCTTCAAACACCACCATCACAACACCGACGACACCCCACTCAAGAAACACACTGCACCCATCTCTTCCATCGCCGACCTCGTCGCCGTTCCCATCACCCCGACACCACCTCCGTCACCTTCTCCGTCCTCAAGAACCCAACAACCAACTCTAAACTCCCGAGCACCCACAAACCCGAGCACCCCGACCAACTCAAGAATTCCTCTGCCTTCGCCGGAAAACTTCGCCTTCACTACCACCCTCGTCCCACCGCCCTCATCACCACCAACACCACTACCTCCTCTCTTCTCCTTCATCCACGACGAGATCCCTAAGAACCCTAAACCCTGCAAACCCGAACCTCACCTGCAGCCCACACCCATCGACCGCACCCCTCATCGCCGATCACCCACGACATCGTCGTCGTTTCTATTCTTTGTCCCAGAACTCCAGAGCCAACACCAGAGAACAATACATCCCCTCTTCTTCTTCTTTCTTTGCTTTCTTGCTTTCTCAATTCTTGACGTCGCCGGAGTCGCGCGTGTCGCCAACGATCTGGGCGGCCCAGTCATCGTCATCATCCAGTGCGGTCACGTCTTTGGGCAGCCAAGTCTAGTCCTGTACGCACATGGTTCACATCGCGACGTTGAACGCGATGTACGTACCCCGACGTGAGATTCAATCAGGCAAGTTTATCTAACTACATGCTATGCAACTATATTTATGTAGGGTTGCTAGGCATACGCACAAGGGTCTACGAGGCATCAACCATGCCCGATTTAAAATTTAGCCATGCCAAACAACCCTAACCAAGATCTTTATACTAGAGTTTAGGCGAAAACAAGCATGTTAAACATTTTAACACTAAGTGAGAGGGATTACAACCTTTGTAGATCCGGTCCTTCACTTCTAAAGCTCCGTGTTGAGGTCCCTTCGCTGCGATCATCGTGTATCCGGACTCTCGAGAGGTTCCACGAAGAGAAAGGTGCAAGCTTGCTTCCGATCTTCGATAACAAAGATGATCTACCTTGAAGTTTCATTAACACAAGCTCTCACTCATAAAATGAAGTGAACACCATCATCTAAATGGCAAGGGTAGATGAGGATGATGAAGTAGGATTTTTGCTCTCATTTGTTTTCTTATTCTCACTCACTTTCATCACAAAAAGCAAAGCAAGAAAGGTTTTCATCAAAGAAGAAGAAGAAGAAGAATAGTGAATCCTTTTGTGATGAATAATGAAAATCTAATAATGATTAATCATGCAACCATGGTCAAGGATGACTCATGTAGAGATTTAACTAGGGCTAGGGTTTGGGTTGGGTTAAGAATGAGTCACACAAAAATATCAAGCATAATATCTCTTTCATGACAAAAGAAAAACCTTCTAGAAGGTTCATGAATGAACTAACCCAATTCAAACCCTAATCTTGTTTAATCTCCACTAAACATGTTGCATTAGTAATCATATCATATTATAATATTATATATCACATATAAAATATTTATTGTAACAAAATAAAATAATACAATTAACATATATCGCATATATATCAATGTATTACCCGAGTGAGAAAAAGAATCTTTTAGTGAGCTAAAATTAGTTAATGTAATTTAATATATCATATATATTATTATACATTAAATTATTGAATCAACACTTGATCCGACAATCCGGCTATATCGCATATAACCGACTAATATCTCATTTACCGATTCATCGAATCAACACTTGATCCGATGACCCAGCTGATATCAAATATCGCGAGAATATAATACGGTATCTCATATCGCATTATCCTCGGTCCTGCACATATCACATATGTGCCCCTACTCCATTTTTCCTGAGTCAAGAAACCTCTGTGTAGGACTCTAAAGAATCGTCAATACGCCGGCAGTAGGTGATGATCATATCAAACACCCACAAGCTACAAGCGGTCAGCTAAACATAACAGACACCCAGGTATTGAGCGCTCAGAAAATCAACAAGCAAACCTGTATATTCTCCTGTGAATCCAATCAGTAACACTCCCGTACAGTCCGGTCTCGTCGTTTGATATGTCGCATATCTCGCCTAGGGGTGGTAAACGTCAGACCCCAGTAGCTTGATAAGTCGTGTCGATATGAGGTCTATAACAGTTCGAGAAACTACTGATAACACTTACCAGTAAATCTCAGCAACCCTGGCCAGGGATTTCCAGTTATAGCCAATCGAACACAGCATAACATCAACTCCCTATACCGGGAGAGACGAATCCCCTCCTATTGCTCATTGCTTCCATGTGATTCGGGACTGTACCCAAAAGCCACCTTTTTGCACGCCCTCTTGGATGTGGTATGATGGAAATCAAAGCACAGTGGGAATCACATAAGACTCTATGACGATCTCGGGTCAACAGACTACTCTATACCAGTGTCACCGGAGAACTGCCATCTGACGTGAAGTATAATACCATCTGGGAGTTCTCGGCGAGTCCATCCAGTATACCCAGTCTCTACTGAGCACCCGTACACCATCCTTGATGTCAAACACCGATGGATATAGGATCATCCATCGCCCATCATATGGGTCAAGATGCGTATAAGCTAGTCTACTCTGGTGTATCGATGCCCTGTCTCGATACACCCTCGACTAGGAACAGTTATAGGATGTACTCATCGACTACCGTGGCCCCACTAGTATGATCTCATCATAGTCCCAGTAGTCGAGTACATATCCTAAGGGCTTTATCGAGTACATGTTAAGATAAAGAGCAACCAGATAGCATACTATCATGTCGAGCAAGAAAGTCCTCCCTATATATGTCCAAGCATCCATTACAATATACATCGTATGTACAGTAATGACCTCTAGGGTATACATATAACTAACAATCTCCCACTTGAACTAGGGCCATCTGTTGTGGTATCGCATACCCAACAATTAGCTGTGGTTGAAGTATCTCATACTCAACCATCCTATAAAAGTCTCTACTGGGAAAAAGGCCTTTGTGAGTGGATCCGCGTTGTTGTCCTCTGTGTCTACTCTCCTAACCTTGATCTTCCTAGAGATCAACCATCTCCATGATCAGGTGATACTGCCTAAGAATTATATCTGGATTACTGATGGGACGGAGGTTCCTTGGCATAAGCCACAACTCCATTGTCACACAATGGTAGGAACGAAGTTCATCTCATGAACTTATATATATCCAGACTGCCTCTTTGGTAGCATCCTTGATAATGATGTATCATGCCTTTAATCGTCTAGTAAGTCACAGTATCTAGCTTGGAACTCTTCCAACATACCGTCCCTCCACTGAGGGTAAAGACAATGCCTGCGACTGACATTCAGTCGTCCTTATCACCCTAGAACCTTTCCAGTGATTCTCCCCAGGATCGATTGATACCATCTCACTACAACTAGTGAGAATCCTAACATCCAATTAGATCTATCTCATAGATCCAAAACCCAGGATATAGAAGGTATCACTTTGATCCTATATGGAGAATCCTTGTGATAAGCGGAGATTGACCGAGCGTAGCATAGGAAACTCCTTCCCTATCAAGAGTATGTCATCCTCGTACTCTATGAGGATCACCACCATACTCTCTACTACCTTTTTGTATATACAAGGTTCATCTACCATTTTGATGAAGTCAAACTCTTTGACTACCACATCAAAACAGATGTTCCAACTCCGCGATGCCTGCTTTATCACATAAAACATCTTGCACATGTTTCCGCTGCTCCCACTGTCTACGAAGCCCTCTGGCTGTGTACTTATAGATGCTCTCTTCTAAAACATCATTTAGAAAAGCAGTCATGACACCCAACCACCAGATATCGTAGTCATAGTATGTAGCCGTGGCAAGTAGGATCTGGATGGAATTAAGCATAGCTTTGAAAGTCTCAACTTTTTCATGTACACCAAGTAATCTTCTCAAGATATACTTGCACCTGATGGGGATTTAACCCTTCAGATAAAGCAACCAAAGTCTATACTTTGTTGGTGTGTAAGGATTCCATCTCAGATCGCTAAGCATCCAGCCATTCTTATAGAGTCTCACTCCTGATGGCCTTCTCGAAACTAGTTGGGTCATCATCTCATGATGCAATCCTTGCTCCCACTGTCATCGAGAAACCGAAGTATCTCTCAGGTGGGTGAGGAACCCTACTAGATCGGCGGAGAGGCTGAGGTTCGTTGGAAACTATTAAATCCTTTGGTTCTACCAAATCATCTGCTGTAGTTTGTATAGCTGGAACTGTTTCCATTTCTACCTCATGACCAATAATTTCTTCACAAGAAATTCCCTTTCACAAAGGTGGCATGCTGAGAAACAAAACATCTTTTGTTCCTCGGTTTGGTAGAAGATATTCCCTTGCAAATGCTTGGGATATCCAACAAACTTCCACAGAACTGACTTTGCCTCGAGCTTGTCCGGATTTTGCTTTTTAGGCATAGGCCGGACAATCCCAAATCTTAATACACTTAAGAGATGGGCTCTTCCCATTCCATATCATATATGAAGTGGTAGGCAACTGATTTGATTGGAACCCTATTCAATAGGTATGCAGCTTCTCAAGCGCATAACACCCAAAAGGAAATAGGAAACTCAGTAGTACTCATCATAGAGCACACCATATCACATAGGATGCTATTGCTCCGCCCCGATACACCGAGGTGTTGTAGTGAATTCGGAGGAGTAATGCTGAGAAAGAATCTCATTCTCTTTTAGAATAGTCCAGGAATTCCATGCTCAAGTATTCTCCTCCCTGATCTCATCAAAAGACATAATACTTATACCCGTTTATGGTTCTCTACTTCTAACTTATATTCTGTGAATATCTCAAAAGCTTCGGACTTGTGTTTCAACAGGAACATATGTCTGAATCTTGAGAGATCATCAGAGAATGTAATGAAGTACAAAGAACCGATCTTGGCATGTGTAGATAGGGAACCTTCATACATCAGCATGTATCAATCCCAAGAGTTCACTAACTCTTTCTCTGTTTCTAATAAACGGAGCTGTGGTCATCTTATCTCTGTGATATGACCGGCAAGTTTCACAAGATGTAAATTCAAACTATTTTAAATATACATCTAAATGTAACTTCAGCTAGTCGGGTCACATTGATATGACCTAGTCTACAATACCTCAAGAAGGATTCGTTCATTTCTGAACTATTCCTCTTGTGTGTGTTCTGTACTTTAAGAACTGTGGTTTGATTTAGAACGTCTATACTTTTAGATAACGTGCCTGAACCGATCAACTCTTGATATAGGAAATGTTCAAAACATTATCCACCAATACAAAATTATACCCTTCTTTACTAATAAAGAGACTGATATGATGTTGTATATAAGGTTCGGTATCTAATAACATTCGTTCAGAATCAATGTATTCTGGTAATACAGGGTGATAACTACCAACAGACTTGGCTGCAACATTTGCACCGTTTCTATCTCATGAAATTTATCACCCGTTCTCAGTTCTCTACCTATCTGTAGCCCATGTAACAAATTACATATGCGGGATCCTGATCCGGTATCTCATACCCAGGACGTAAAGGATACTGAGAAACAGTTCTCGGTAATGAACACACCCGAAGAAGATGCATCAGTATGCACTTTCTTCGTTTGGGCGGCACGGGAATTCTGGTAATCCCCTATTTCCTGCTCTGTCTTATAACAATTATAAGTTGGAGCGGGACCAATGCCTTAGCGCAGTATAACAAGCGGGTTCGGTCAATACATCCGTATTATTATCTTGATTAAGACGTGACAAAGTCGTAACCAGGAGAGAGAGAAGAAAACACTCAGCGTGCGCTTTTACAAGATTAGATTGTTTATCAATTTATCTAATCAGGATTTCTCCCACTGTTTTAGTCAAATCTTCCTTCAAACCCTAAAAGGTAAGACTAGCCGGGATTAATTACATTCTACAAGTTCGCCAATTTTTCAGCCAGGCCAGTGCCGGTACTTTGAGGGAGGTTCCCCATGCTTTCGCACGGACCTAATTAAAATAAACCTTGTTTTCCCAGGGGCGTAACCTCGTTAACACCTTTCTAGACACCTACTTGATCGGCTAATTGTAATGTGTAAAACTCTCCCAGGAGTAACTCTTACTCGCAGCGGGTATCGGGATCCAACTATCTCATAGAAGGTATGCAATCTCATTGCAAATTTCAACACTTGAAATTCCAAATAATATGTTTCCCCTAGCGTGCTATGACCTTGACGCATGCCAAACAACCCATAGTCCGTTAGTTAAGTTCAACCCGTACATTTCTTGATTGAATTAAACCTACCCACACGACCCTTGACACATGCCAAACAACGCCGTACGAATATCCTAATCCAATCGCATCGTATGCTAGCAGATAAGCACTAGTTAGCTACCGTACACTACGCCTTGATGCATGCCAAACTACCGCAGCATGAATACTAAGTAATACTTATCTGAAATGACAGAGGGCTACGACAGGTTTTTAAGAAAACCCTTTGCGTAATGAACTTGATATCGTTGTAGAATCGAGTGATTTTAAATAGAGTATTTTTGAGGCTTTTCTAGTTTTGCTAAAGAGGTCACTCCCGGTGAAGGGATTGACGGCTCTTTCCTCATCGAATAAGGTGCAGGATATTTCACAAATACCACGGTGCAAAGCAAGAACTATAGAAGCAATCAAAAGACAGACCGAGTTTGTAGCATCTGCTAGTTTCACTAAAGAGGTCACTTCCGGTAAAGGGATCTCGGCTCTTTCCTTATCGAATAAGGCGTTGGATGTTCTATAAGGAACACCACTATGCAAAGCAAGAACTAGAGCTACCAGTTTTTAAACAAGTTTCTACAATATCTTAAGTTTCTTTTAGTTTCATTAATCTCATCAATGAAGTTCCATTTTAGTATGCTTCACAAGCATCACATTTGAAACGAAATCTGCAATATAACATATATCTCATATATATAATATAAACATTCGTCTCAGGCAGTAATATGATCTCATCACAGAACATTGCAGCAGAAGAAACATATATGAAATATTGGATATATTAGGATGTCCGTATTTTAATACGAGCCTGTATAAAACACGGATTCCACGGTCGCGATGAATAGCCAAACCCACATCCCTAGACCCCTACGAGAGCGGCAAGCAACTCTGCCAATTCTAGGGTTAGGAGACCCGGTCTCGACTCCTCGAGATGGTCTCCCACTGGACCCTAGAACCCGGTTACTTGTGCTCCCCGTCTTGGGTCTACCTAATGCAGAAAAGTAAATAATATACAATGGTGACATCATCCTCAGCCCGGAAGTGCCCTAATAAAAGAATATTACATACAATGAATTTTACATGAATGAAAAAGAAAAAACTCTCATCTCACATAAAAAAACCCGGCTATTCAGAACGCGACGATCCAATATAACATATCACAGCAACACATAATATTTCATATTATCAACGTAAGCAAGTATGCGGATCTCGATTGTCGTTGATGTATAGCAACGAAGCCGGCGATACACCACATACTACGCTTACGGTCACAGAAAAGAAAGTATAAAACTACAACAGTTAGAATCCGCAACCTTCTTAGACATCGCATGCCTAACCAAATGAATTCCTTAGACATCGCATGCCTAACAATTATAAACCCCGCATTTTAGTCTCTTTATCGAAAACTCTTTTCAATATCAAGTCGGGCAATTCAACAAGATTCCCGACATCCTGATCGAATGCTCGTCACAAACTTTAGTAGACGGCCGCACCGCCGGATGCCGTCGACGAAGTGCACTAAGGCCGAACACCACAGCCACGAGCACCTGAACGGATGCTTTTGGCGACGGGGTTCTCCTACAGTCACTTGGTCGGGGCTATGGGGCGTGGCTGTCTATTAAGTTTACCCGGCGAGTATCCGCGTACGCTACGTGATTGGAACGGACTTTTGATCACATCAAAATTCCATGGCAACCGATCATCTGAGACTGAACTGCTAGATTTATAACATTCAATTTAGTTATCTCATAACTACATGTGGATTCCAAATATTGTATCACATTCCGGACAAATAGACAGTGTTAAACTTTCCGATCGAATAAACAAACACCCAAGTTTTCCCTAATAGCTCAACATTTGAGAGAAGTTCAAAAAATATCCATCACATGCCACAGTACCAATGGTCCAGCCGTAGAAGGGTCAAGCCAACGCCTCACATGTGGCAACGCCGTACTGCCCCAAACCCTAAGGTTCAGAGGCAGTTCAAGACGGTCACATAATCGAGTTAAGGTTTGTGTTCTTCTAGAGGGTCCACCGCGTTACTTGCATGAATTTCCGGAAGTTTCAAACTCAAGAAAAAATCCAACTTTTGAAAAATTTTCCGACAGGGGAAAAAGTGAGTTATTGATATCCGTTCGAACTTTTTAACCGTTTCTAAAATTATCCGGAAAAAACTTAAACGAAATTAAATTATCCGATCGAATCAAAGAGTCCCCAATACAACCCAGAAAACTCAGTATTTGAGTATAAATTAAAAATTCCCAGAAACATTCAACAGTTCCAACTGATGTTACTGTACCAAAATGAATCCATAATCCCACTGTAGCGCCGCGGAACCGCCGCGCAAGCGAGGGTACGGCTGCGGTTCCGCGGCGCTTTAAGCGCATTAATGGGTCGTTTTGCACAGTAATTCCTAAAATACCCTGCTGAATTTTTTGAATATTTTTAATAGGAAAAAATCAACAGATTTGAAAAATTTCCAGAAACTAGGGTATATCGGGTATTCGGAGTTCGATCGAACTTTAAACTTCGCCTAGACTTTGCCTAAAGCTCTAGCTTGGCTCTGATACCACTGTAGAGTTGCTAGGCACACGTACAAGGGTCTACGAGGCATCAATCATGCCCAATTTAAAATTTAGCCGTGCCGAACAACCCTAACCAAGATCTTTATACTAGAGTTTAGGCGAAAACAAGCATGTTAAACATTTTAACACTAAGTGAAAGGGATTACAACCATTATAGATTCGGTCCTTCACTTCTAAAGATCTGTGTTGAGGTCCCTTCACTGCGATCATCGTGTATCCGGACTCTCGAGAGGTTCCACGAAGAGAAAGGTACAAGCTTGCTTCCGATCTTCGATAACAAAGATGATCTACCTTGAAGTTTTATTAACACAAGCTCTCACTCATAAAATGAAGTGAACACCCTCATCTAAATGACAAGGGTAGATGAGGATGATGAAGAATGATTTTTGCTCTCATTTGTTTTCTTATTCTCACTCACTTTCATCACAAAAAGCAAAGCAAGAAAGGTTTTCATCAAGGAGGAAGAAGAAGAAGAATAGTGAATCCTTTTGTGATGAATAATGAAAATCTAATAATGATTAATCATGCAACCATGGTCAAGGATGAATCATGTAGAGATTTAACTAGGGCTAGGGTTTGGGTTGGGTTAAGAATGAGTCACACAAAAATATCAAGCATAATATCTCTTTCATGACAAAAGAAAAACCTTCTAGAAGGTTCATGAATGAACTAACCCAATTCAAACCCTAATCTTGTTTAATCTCCACTAAATATGTTACATTAGTAATCATATCATGCTATAATATTATATATCACAAATATAATATTTATTGTAACAAAATAAAATAATACAATTAACATATATCGCATATATATCAATGTATTACCCGAGTGAGAAAAAGAATCTTTTAGTAAGCTGATATTAGTTAATGTAATTTAATATATCATATATATTATTATACATTAAATTATCGAATCAACACTTGATCCGATAATCCGGCTATATCGCATATAACCGACTAATATCTCATTTACCGATTCATCGAATCAACACTTGATCCGATGACCCGGCTGATATCAAATATCACGAGAATATAATACGGTATCTCATATCGCATTATCCTCGGTCCTGCACATATCACATATGTGCCCCTACTCCGTTTTTCCTGAGTCAAGAAACCTCTGTGTATGACTCTAAAGAATCGTCAATACGCCGGCAGTAGGTGATGATCATATCAAACACGCACAAGCTGCAAGCGGTCAGCTAAACATAACAGCCACCCAGGTATTGAGCGCTCAGAAAATCAACAAGCAAGCCTGTACATTCTCCTATGAATCCAATCAGTAACACTCCCGTACAGTCCGGTCTCGTTGTCTGATATGTCGCATATCTCGCCTAGGGGTGGTAAACGTCATACTCCAGTAGCTTGATAAGTCGTGTCGATATGAGGTCTATAACAGTTCGAGAAACTACTGATAACACTTACCAGTAAATCTCAGCAACCCTGACCAGGGATTTCAAGTTATAGCCAATCGAACACAGCACAACATCAACTCCCTATACCGGGAGAGACGAATCCCCTCCTATCGCTCATTGCCTCCATGTGATTCGGGACTGTACCCAAAAGCCATCTTTTTGCACGCCCTCTTGGACGTGGTATGATGGAAATCAAAGCACAGTGGGAATCACACAAGACTCTATGACGATCTCGGGTCAACAGACTACTCTGTACCAGTGTCACCGGAGAACTGCCATCTGACGTGAGGTATAATACCATCTGGGAATTCTCGGCGAGTCCGTCCAGTGTACCCAGTCTCTACTGAGCACCCGTACACCATCCTTTATGTCAAACACCGATGGATATGGGATCATCCATCGCCCATCATATGGGTCAAGATGCGTATACGCTAGTCTACTCTGGTGTATCGATGCCCTGTCTCGATACACCCTCGACTAAGAATAGTTATAGGATGTACACATCGACTACCGTGGCCCCACTAGTATGATCTCATCATAGTCCCAGTAGTCGAGTACATATTCTAAGGACTTTATCAACAAGTAACATAGAGACAATCAGAGTACATGTTAAGATAAAGAGCAACCAGATAGCATACTATCATGTCGAGCAAGAAAGTCCTCCCTATATATGTCCAAGCATCCATTACAATGTACATCGTATGTACAGTAATGGCCTCTAGGTCATACATATAACCAACATTTTATATGCATATGAATAAAAATAATACATGTATTTTAATTATGCATCCTATGTTATAGATTTTCCGGTTTACGATACCCGTACGTATCCGTACTGACAATTGCATATCTAATTACATGCCAGAACACTCTGATATCATATCACTATTATTTATCATGACATGTTATCTATATTGCATCATAAGTAGTTATGGACGTATAACAGGTTATTATAGATAGACACATATACATCCTGATATCGTCGTGCTTAGCGTGTTCAGATTCTCATTACAGGTTTACATTTGGTGTCCATTTGATACATATGCAACACATGACATGTCCTGATACACTACTTGACTTGTTACCTGATCTTGTTACTAATGCCAACAATCCTGACTTGTTGTCTTGACGGACGTAACTTGTTGTCTACATAGACAAACCTGTATCTGCTTGATCCTGTGTTGGCATTAGACTTACATTATCAATACCTGACTTGAACACATAACCTTAGGGGTAAGCGAAAATCAATGATGTAACCTGACTTGTAACTCAACAGTTCGATGCTTATACTGATCAGTCTTTACGGGTTAGGCCTGCCCCGGGATGCTGCTGCTGACATCATTCATCTATACATGTTACCTGTTTACTGCCTAGCGGCACGTCTCGGATTCAGCCTGAGAATCTTGACCGTGGTCCCGTGCACGCATGGGATACTATTGAGTTATATCGACGATTCCATTAAATTGATTTCAAAGACTTTTAGAGTAGATAACCCAGTAGCACAGTTTAGATTACTCATCGCACTTCACATACACATACATACCTCATTGTTTCATACCTTTGTTTCTTTTATATTCATGTTTACCTATATCGTTATATCCGGGTTATTACTACTGTTGTTTGATGTTATGATGCACCGACGTCTGGGTTTTACATGGCCCAGTTCCTCTATCTTTATCGCAGGCTGAACAGGAGTACTTTAGCCGTCAAGCCAAGCAGTGAGGGATTGAGTTTAGTGATATTTAGTTTAGCTTATTTTTCGCACTTTTATTTCTTGATGTGAGCCCATATTGGGACGTATTTCCAGATGTTGTTTATTGGATATTATTATCGTTTCCGCTTATATATTTTCTTGACTCATTATTTTGGCAAATAGACATGTACTAGATAGATTTTATTTTTTACTGTTCTTGATATCCTATAGACAGCCGTAATATGACTGTGGAGGGATGTTTCCTAGCCACAGGTAGCATGGTTGGCTCTGTCACGTGCCGTAGTTAACGCACTCTGGGAAGCGGGGCATGACAGAGTTTGTTTGGTATCAGAGACATAGGATTTAGGATTAGTCGGGTTTGGTTCTTTTGTAGTTGGGTATTGAACCCAATAAACTAATCAGGAAATCCGGAATTAGGAACATGTTCTGCCACATCATTGTCTTGTCATTCGAATTCTTGAATCTTATCTTTCTCTTGACCCTTTATCTTGACGATATGGAAATGACTTTGCATCTCCGCTTAGGAATGCTCCTGATTCCTTATTGGTTGTCCCATCTTATTCCTTCGATACTGATACTAGGATTTGGGTGACTTGAATGGAGTTATGTGATTATAACTATGAACCACGGCATGGTTATAATGCGGTACTCTATTTAAGTAACTTGGAGTCCTATTTTGATTCCTTTTCTTGATTTATGGTCGTTATATTACCTTGTTTCTCTCGGTTGCATTGCTTACCAGTTTATGTTTTATCACAAGCTTGAATCCAACAACCACGTTATATCTTTCCTCTCGTCCCGTAAGAACCAACCCTTTTACATTTCGAAGAACAAAGAGAAGCGCATGAGAAGCTTTTGATTGCAGTAGTACCGACTGCTTCAAGACCGTTCAGATGCAGGATGTTTCGAGAAGTTCCGATGAACCCACCGCAGATTATCAGAATACCGATTGCTTCAAGTCCTAAGTTTCTTGCTTAGGACTTCATGCAGAACTGACCTGCATGGGCCGCTAACAAAACTTGTCACGCCCCTCTTCCCAGTGTACGGAATCGGTGACGTGACGGGCCGCAATGTATTTACTAAGAAATAAATACGTTAAGCCTAATTAAGCAATATATATAAAATGCACAAGAATGACCAGTGATATAAAAATATAAACAACAACTTTTATTTACATTCACTTTACATACAACTGTTTGAAAATGGAAAGATACAATGATATAAACAGTGCCTAAACAGTGGCATACAAACTGAAAGTAAATACAAGAAGAGCTAGAAGTCCGGCTGGGCAGTGAACTAGTCCAAGTCCTCCTAGCGAGGCTTGATCTCCTGAGAGTCCGGTCCTCCTGACGATCATTCCAAAGAAAGAAAAGACAGGAATATCGTCAGCGAACTAGCACTCGGTAAGTCCCAAAAGAAGGAATGGAATATAACAAGTAATGTGAAATGAAACCGGTAAATTATACAGGTATATGCTTGTTCGTCTAACATAGTTGTTTGTAGCTCGGTACATATGGTATTTGTGTATATGAGAGGGGTCCATCTTACCCCATGGACCATGGTAACATGTAGTACAAGGCCCCGTCAAAATCCACGGGACAACAGCATATGTAACACCCGAGCCCAATAATACTATGTATATTACTAGTTGAGCGTTGTGGTTTGCTCATTTCCAATTTTCCTGATTTTTCTGGTGTTTATTGCTAAATTTTACCCGGTTAAGTCATTTTGGCACATAACAAATTTTAACTCCGAAAATGAAATTTAAGATGTCCATGTTGGCCTACTCGTCGCCACTAGTCGCGTGGTAGCGTCCGCGTGTCGAGATTCAGTTCCGTTTGGCTAAACGGGCAGGTTTGGGCGACTACGCGCGCGTACAAGTGTCCGACTTGGGGGCATGCATTTTAATCACTAAACACCTCTTTTCAAAATTTGGAACCCGCTTAAAATCATATAATTTGAATTTGGAACATTTGGGCGCAACCCGGGCGCGATTTGGAAATGTTTCATTTCGCGCAAAAAAGGGCCCGTTTCAATTTATTATATTTAAACTAAATTATACGAATATATATTTCGTTTCACAGTATCCTTCACAAATCCATTCAAATCTTATTCCAAATATTTTTCCTCACACACCCTCAGCCAATCACGAGCTCACAATTGAGCTCGTGGGCCCCCTCCTTTCCATCTCTTTCTCTGCCTCTCTCCTCTTTCTCTCTCTCTTTCTATCTCACCAACTCTCTCTCTCTCTCAACAATCTCTCAACAAATCTCTCTCTCTCTATCCCATCAGCCTCTCTCTCTCTCCCCTATATTTTAACCCCATACAACAGCCGCCCCCCACGTCCTCTTCCTTACGAGCCCGACGCGAAACCCCCTCAACCCTAACCCTAGCTCACCGCAGAACTCACCACCGTCGCCACCGCGACCTCGCCGTCGCCGCCTGCGACGCCTCCGCGACAACCGCGCCTTCCTCCTCCCTCCTTCCTCCTCTCTCCCGCACCTGCACGCAACCCCGGCCTCGTCTCCATCCCCTCGCGACCTCGCCGTCGACGTCGCCTCCGACCGTCGAAGCCTCCCACGACCCCCCTTTCACCCTCCTCGTCGAGACCTCGTCGTCGTTTCCTTTCTCCCCTCGCCGGAACAGTAAACCCGAGCCCAAACCCTTCGCCTGCACCTTCCCTGTTCGCCGGAGAAGCGCGCCGGAGACCTCGTCGACGCCACCTCCGACCACCTCCCTGTTCCCTCGACCACCAGAGCCGACCCCCTCTCTCCTCCACTCGTCGCACCCCTCTCCAGCAAGCCCAGCGGCTGTTCCAGCCTTCGCTGCCACCGTCGCGGCCTCGCCGGCGCTCCAGTGCCGTCGAACCCGCCGTGGTCACCCCCCTGGTGTCTCCCTGTAAGTTTCCTTCTCTTTCCTTTTGGTACAACCCCCCCGCTGGTCCGTATCGTGAATGCGTAGTTTTGTCGCTAACTCCGCTACTTTTGACATTTTGCCGGAATCCGACCGCACCGTCTGACGAACCCGACGCTCCAGCGAAGTCCCCTGGTCCGTGTGATCCCGTTGATCTCTGTTGGGACTCGATCCGTGGCCCGTGCTTCCATATCGCAGTTTCTGCCGACATCGCATCCGTGTTTCGGTTTGCGGAACCACCGAGGCAAGTATCTGAATACTTGCTTAACATGCTACAACTTAATCATCATATTATAACCACACAACTAATATAATATCGATACCTGTTATAACTTAGAATTGCTAGCCACGATTATCCGTAACTTTAAATCAATGAAATCATTGCTCGCTTTAACCGGTCTGCTATTAAGTCATAATTAACTAATCAAACCAAGTAGATCATCCCCAATTCATTTGTTAGAATCACTCATGAGACAATTATTATGCTTAGTTTAAATTCATGCAACTCCATTACGTAGGTTATCGATATCGCTTCACCTTGTAGCTTTTGCACCCCAAAGGTGCGTGAACCGGATTAATATGAAAATACAAACAGCACTGTGTTCACATAGAATAATAATTGTTATTTACTGTTTCCTGCTACTGTTCATTATTTGTTACTATACCTGTTATCATCATATACCTGATTGCATTACATATTGACCGATCTTGATACACCTGACACATGTACCGATACACCGGACACAACACCCTGTACATATCGACTCTACCTGTTGAAAGTAACCTGACCTGTTACCTGATCTTATGCCTAATGCCGACAAACCTAACCATTCCTGCTGTCGATCCAGACAGACCTACCTTTACTTGACTTGTGTTGGCATTAGTTCTTGACTACTGAATACCTGACTGACATACATAGTTTGGGGGTATGGGGAAATCAAAGGTGAAACCGACTTGTAACTCAACAGTTCGATACATTGTTCTGATCAGTCTTACGGGCTTGGCCAGCTCCGGAGTGTTGATGCTGACATCACTCATCTATCCTACTACCTTTTACTGCTTAGCGGCACGTCTCGGATTCAGCCCCGAGAATTATGACCGTGGTCCCGGGCACGCACGGGATACTATTGAGTTACATCGACGATTCATCAATTGGTTTCAAAGACTATAGAGTAGAAAACCTGATAGGACAGTTTAGTCACTACTGCACGTTACCCTGTTTATTACTTCTTATTACTGCTTATTCATGTTCATGCTTGCACTGTTCATTACCATGTTTATGCTACATACTTGATATCATGACGCGCTGACGTCTGGGTTTTGCATGGCCCAGATTCCGTACCTTTGCCGCCGACCGAGCAGGAGTACTTCAGCCAGCAGGCTGAACTGTGAGTTCTTTAGAGTTTAGTTTAATTATTTCATTTCATTTCCAGATGTGAGCCCGCATTATGGGACGTACTGTTTATTCATTGTATTGGATCATTAGCTTCCGCACTTATTGTTTATTGATTCTTGTTATTATGGATTTGGACATGTATTAGTTTAGTTTATTTTTACTGTTCTTGATATCTTTACAACCGTAATGTGACTGTGGATGGATACTTCCTACACACAGGTAGCATGGTTGGCTATGTCACGTGCCCAAATCTTGCGTACTCTGGGAAGCGGGTCGTGACATGGTTTTATGGTATCAGAGCCATAGGTTAATTGGGTTGATTCTCGTAGTTGGGTATTGCACCCGATACACGAATCAGAATACCCGTGATTAGGGAACATGTCCTGCCACCTTGACCGTTTTACCGTCCTTGAATCATTCTTCCAGATCATGTCGACATGCAAACTTACTTTGCATTGTCAAACTTGAAAACCTAACTTCTTGTTATCTCTAGGACTTAGGCGACTTGGGTGGAGTTAAGTAATTGCGGCTATGATACCGCGGCATAGCTACAATGCAGCACTCTATTTAAGTATCTTGGAGTTCTAGCCTTGATCTATACTCAGAATCTATCATCATGCTAATGTTGGGTACTTTGATTTCCAGGAATATGGCCGATCAAAATTTGAAGATGGACCCAGGGCATGCGGTCTTAGCCGCCAGGCAAAGAGTGATAAGGGGATTGATGGAGAAACTAAAGGAACAACTCGAGCTGGAACCAGCATTTACAATGGACCCCACGTCCGTACGTAGACGTATTCCAGTGAACAGGCGCAGCGTGGCACCAATGAAGAAAACAAGTATGGGTGATCGGAAGGGCAGCGTGATCTGTAGTTACTGCCATAAACTCGGACACGTGCGAAGGGAGTGTCGTTTGAGGCTGGGACTTTGTTTTAGATGTGGAGCGGCGGATCACACCGTTGATGCTTGTCCGTCGAAGCCTCGCACGAAGGATGATACACAGAAGCCTCCGCAAGGACCGTTCCAAGGACAGGAACCGCTTACTCAAGGACCACAGCAGGCTCGAGCGTTCACGTTGACAGCTGAAGAAGCTAAGGCATCGGGAGAAGTGGTTTCAGGTAATTTACTCGTTCATGGTTTTCCCGCATTGGCATTACTTAATTTCGGAGCATCCCATTGTTTATGTCGTCCAAATTTATAGCTACACACTCGATCAACTGCACGACCCTGTCTAGTTTATGGGACATACACACTGGGAATGGGAAAATTATAGCTAGTAAGGATAGTAGAGATCGTACAGTTGTTGTTTGCGGACGGGAGCTTTTTGCAGACTTCTTGGTGATAGATACGAGCAGTTACGAAGTTGTCTTGGGGATGGATTTTCCTGGCACTTTCCACGCCCACATTGGCTGGAGGGCAAGGAAGGTAATTCCAGATTCCCGGACATCCTAAGTTTACTTTCATTGGAGAAAGAAATTCTGTCGGGCCAGTCGAGTTTAGGGCTAGGCCGACGAACAGTGTTCTTGCGGCTATGGTAGTGGAGAGTGATGAAGAGCCGACAGTTGTCCGCGGCCTATGGATGTGTTTGAAGATATTTCGGGCTTACCGCCGAAGCGAGGAGTAGAGTTTGCGTTTGATCTTACTCCTGGTGCAACGCCAGTATCAAAAGCTGACTATCCAATGGCACCAGTAGTATTGGAGGGAGTTAAGAAACAAGTGAGTGAATTACTCGAGAAGGGATGGATTCGAAGCAGCAACTCACCTTGGGGAGCTCCAGTTCTTTTAGTGAGGAAGAAGGATCGCACTGCCGACGCTGAGACAAGAGAAACTATTCGCGAAGACGAGTAAGTGCGAATTTTGGTTGGAAGAAGTGAGGTTTCTGGGGCATGTCGTGTCAGGCGATGGAATCGCCGTTGATCCCGAGAAGATAGCAGCAGTTCGGGATTGGCCGGTTCCAAAGAGTGTTGCAGAGATAAGGAGTTTTCTTGGATTCGCTGGATATTACAGAAGATTTGTGGAGAACTTCGCTCGTTTAGCTGAGCCGTTAACCAAGCCCACGCGTAAGGAGGTACCATTTGTTTGGACGGATGGATGTGCGTTGGCCTTCGAGACGTTGAAGCAGAAGTTGATAACCGCCCCTATCCTAACCGTACCGGACAATTCCGAAGGACTGGTGATTCACAGCGACGCATCTGGAAAGGGATTGGGATGTGTTTTGATGCAGAATGGGAAAGTCGTCGCTTACGCATCGAGACAGCTGAAGACACATGAGCAGAACTATCCGACTCACGACTTGGAGCTTGCAGCCGTGATCTTCGCCCTGAAGATTTGGAGACACTACCTTCTGGGAGAGAGAGTTGAAGTCTTTACGGATCACAAGAGTTTGAAATATGTGTTCACTCAGAAGGAGTTGAACATGAGGCAACGCAGATGGTTGGAGCTGATGGCCGACTACGACCTTGATCTTAAGTATCATCCGGGGAAAGTTAACGTCGTGCCAGATGCGCTAAGTCGGTTACCAGCAATTCAGTTATTGACTGCACAGAGAGAGATCATTGAGGAGTTTCGGAGATTTGACTTGGAGGTTGTGCTACCGCGTGCTACAGGACAGTTGATGCAGTTACAAGTACAATCGTCCTTAGTTGAGAAGATTAAAGCGGCGCAATCGCCGGATCCTAGACTGCAAAGGTTTCGAGAGCAGGTTGGAGCCGGACTACGAACCGATCTACTGATCCATGAAGATGGTTCGTTGAGATATGGTAGCCGTGTGTGTGTGCCAAAAGGAGATGTGCGTGAAGAGCTTATGAAGGAGGCACACAGTTCAACTTACTCTGTACATCCAGGAGGGACAAGGATGTACCGAGATGTTCGACAGCATTTCTGGTGGGAAGGTATGAAACGGGAAATTGCTCGCTTCGTGGCTAAGTGCTTGGTGTGTCAGCAAGTCAAGGCTGAACACCAAAGGGTTGCTGGTTTGTTGCAACCACTTCCGATTCCTCAATGGAAGTGGGAACATATAACCATGGATTTCGTGACGGCTTTACCGCGGAGTCCAAAGGGCAACAATGCTGTATGGGTGATTGTCGATCGGTTGACCAAGGCAGCTCACTTTGTTCCTTTTCGGGTTGGTCAATCGACGGAGACTCTGGCAGAGCGGAACATGCAGGAGATTGTCAGGTTGCATGGAGTACCGGTAAGCATCGTGTCCGATCAGGACACTCGGTTCTTGTCACACTTTAGGAGGAGTTTACAAGAAAGTTTGGGGACTCGATTGAAGTTTAGCACAGCTTATCATCCCCAGACTGATGGACAATCGGAGAGGACGATCCAGACCCTTGAAGATATGTTGAGGGCTTGCATGTTGGACTTCAAAGGTTCTTGGGAAGATCATCTACACCTGGTGGAGTTTTCGTACCACAACAGCTTCCAAGCAACTATTCAGATGGCACCGTTTGAAGCATTGTATGGTCGTAAGTGCCGTTCGCCGGTTTGTTGGGATGATGTTGGCGAACGAAGGTTATTGGGACCAGATTTGGTGGTACAGACAGTCGAGAAGGTGAATACAATCAGGAAGCATATGAAGGCAGCTCAAGACAGACAAAAGAGTTGGGCCGACACGTCAAGAAGACCTCTAGAGTTCGCCGTGGGCGATTTGGTAGTCCTGAAGATATCACCGACTAGAGGGGTGATTCGCTTTGGAAGTCGGGAAAAGCTTAGTCCCCGATTCGTTGGACCCTTCGAGATATTGGAGCGTGTTGGAGAGGTATCGTACCGGTTGGCGTTACCATCGTCATTAGCAGGAGTTCACGATGTGTTTCATGTGTCTCAACTACGGAGGTATGTTCGTGATGAGACCCATGTTTTGGATCACTCGGAGTTGACCGTTCGTGAGGACCTGACTTTTGAGGAGCGACCAGTCGAGATCAAGGATCGAAGAGAAAAGGTTCTTAAGGACAATGTTATCCCTCTTGTGCTAGTTTCTTGGGGCAACTGATCGCATGGAGAATCCACTTGGGAGCGAGAAGACGAGATCCGACAGAATTTCCCTCACCTTTTCCAGTAGTTAGCTATCTTGTATTCTTGGAATTTCGAGGACGAAATTCTTTTGTAGTTGGGTATGATGTAACACCCGAGCCCAATAATACTATGTATATTACTAGTTGAGGGTTGTGGTTTGCTCATTTCCAATTTTCCTGATTTTTCTGGTGTTTATTGCTAAATTTTACCCGGTTAAGTCATTTTGGCACATAACAAATTTTAACTCCGAAAATGAAATTTAAGATGTCCATGTTGGCCTACTAATCGCCACTAGTCGCGTGGTAGCGTCCGCGTGTCGAGATTCCGTTCCGTTTGGCTAAACGGGCAGGTTTGGGCGACTACGCGCGCGTACAAGTGTCCGACTTGGGGGCATGCATTTTAATCACTAAACACCTCTTTTCAAAATTTGGAACCCGCTTAAAATCATATAATTTGAATTTGGAACATTTGGGCGCAACCCGGGCGCGATTTGGAAATGTTTCATTTCGCGCCAAAAAGGGCCCGTTTCAATTTATTATATTTTAACTAAATTATACGAATATATATTTCGTTTCACAGTATCCTTCACAAATCCATTCAAATCTTATTCCAAATATTTTTCCTCACACACCCTCAGCCAATCACGAGCTCACAATTGAGCTCGTGGGCCCCCTCCTTTCCATCTCTCTCTCTGCCTCTCTCCTCTTTCTCTCTCTCTTTCTATCTCACCAACTCTCTCTCTCTCTCAACAATCTCTCAACAAATCTCTCTCTCTCTATCCCATCAGCCTCTCTCTCTCTCCCCTATATTTTAACCCCATGCAACAGCCGCCCCCCACGTCCTCTTCCTTACGAGCCCGACGCGAAACCCCCTCAACCCTAACCCTAGCTCACCGCAGAACTCACCACCGTCGCCACCGCGACCTCGCCGTCGCCGCCTGCGACGCCTCCGCGACAACCGCGCCTTCCTCCTCCCTCCTTCCTCCTCTCTCCCGCACCTGCACGCAACCCCGGCCTCGTCTCCATCCCCTCGCGACCTCGCCGTCGACGTCGCCTCCGACCGTCGAAGCCTCCCACGACCCCCTTTCACCCTCCTCGTCGAGACCTCGTCGTCGTTTCCTTCCTCCCCTCGCCGGAACAGTAAACCCGAGCCCAAACCCTTTGCCTGCACCTTCCCTGTTCGCCGGAGAAGCGCGCCGGCGACCTCGTCGACGCCACCTCCGACCACCTCCCTGTTCCCTCGACCACCAGAGCCGACCCCCTCTCTCCTCCACTCGTCGCACCCCTCTCCAGCAAGCCCAGCGGCTGTTCCAGCCTTCGCTGCCACCGTCGCGGCCTCGCCGGCGCTCCAGTGCCGTCGAACCCGCCGTGGTCACCCCCCTGGTGTCTCCCTGTAAGTTTCCTTCTCTTTCCTTTTGGTACAACCCCCCCGCTGGTCCGTATCGTGAATGCGTAGTTTTGTCGCTAACTCCGCTACTTTTGACATTTTGCCGGAATCCGACGCGCCGTCTGACGAACCCGACGCTCCAGCGAAGTCCCCTGGTCCGTGTGATCCCGTTGATCTCTGTTGGGACTCGATCCGTGGCCCGTGCTTCCATATCGCAGTTTCTGCCGACATCGCATCCGTGTTTCGGTTTGCGGAACCGCCGAGGCAAGTATCTGAATACTTGCTTAACATGCTACAACTTAATCATCATATTATAACCACACAACTAATATAATATCGATACCTGTTATAACTTAGAATTGCTAGCCACGATTATCCGTAACTTTAAATCAATGAAATCATTGCTCGCTTTAACCGGTCTGCTATTAAGTCATAATTAACTAATCAAACCAAGTAGATCATCCCCAATTCATTTGTTAGAATCACTCATGAGACAATTATTATGCTTAGTTTAAATTCATGCAACTCCATTACGTAGGTTATCGATATCGCTTCACCTTGTGGCTTTTGCACCCCAAAGGTGCGTGAACCGGATTAATATGAAAATACAAACAGCACTGTGTTCACATAGAATAATAATTGTTATTTACTGTTTCCTGCTACTGTTCATTATTTGTTACTATACATGTTATCATCATATACCTGATTGCATTACATATTGACCGATCTTGATACACCTGACACATGTACCGATACACCGGACACAACACCCTGTACATATCGACTCTACCTGTTAAAAGTAACCTGACCTGTTACCTGATCTTATGCCTAATGCCGACAAACCTAACCATTCCTGCTGTCGATCCAGACAGACCTACCTTTACTTGACTTGTGTTGGCATTAGTTCTTGACTACTGAATACCTGACTGACATACATAGTTTGGGGGTATGGGGAAATCAAAGGTGAAACCGACTTGTAACTCAACAGTTCGATACATTGTTCTGATCAGTCTTACGGGCTTGGCCAGCTCCGGAGTGTTGATGCTGACATCACTCATCTATCCTACTACCTTTTACTGCTTAGCGGCACGTCTCGGATTCAGCCCCGAGAATTATGACCGTGGTCCCGGGCACGCACGGGATACTATTGAGTTACATCGACGATTCATCAATTGGTTTCAAAGACTATAGAGTAGAAAACCTGATAGGACAGTTTAGTCACTACTGCACGTTACCCTGTTTATTACTTCTTATTACTGCTTATTCATGTTCATGCTTGCACTGTTCATTACCATGTTTATGCTACATACTTGATATCATGACGCGCTGACGTCTGGGTTTTGCATGGCCCAGATTCCGTACCTTTGCCGCCGACCGAGCAGGAGTACTTCAGCCAGCAGGCTGAACTGTGAGTTCTTTAGAGTTTAGTTTAATTATTTCATTTCATTTCCAGATGTGAGCCCGCATTATGGGACGTACTGTTTATTCATTGTATTGGATCATTAGCTTCCGCACTTATTGTTTATTGATTCTTGTTATTATGGATTTGGACATGTATTAGTTTAGTTTATTTTTACTGTTCTTGATATCTTTACAACCGTAATGTGACTGTGGATGGATACTTCCTACCCACAGGTAGCATGGTTGGCTATGTCACGTGCCCAAATCTTGCGTACTCTGGGAAGCGGGTCGTGACAGCATAAGAGTTCATATAGGTGTCTTTTAAGTGACCATCTCGTGCCGCGTTAATATGTTCCATACCAATCACCCCGTTATCCCCGCATAATATATTGTATAGGTTATGTTTACAAGTCTTGCCGAGACCATTGATACAAATTGTTTAAGTAATCAGGTTCAGGATGTAATCATGTATTCAAGTGGTCATGTCAAGTTATAACCATGGTTCGGTCAAGTCAAATTAAGTATTCATGTTTGATATTGATGTTTGAAATTCAAGTATTCATGTTCATATTCAAGTATTCAGGTTTGATTTTAGATTCAGGTTTAGATAGACTCAGACTTGAGTCAGACACTTGTAAACTGATTTAGATCTTGAATTAGGTTCGGGAGTTATCGGTAACTGCTGCACATGGACGGCAGGATTTGTGTCTTTTTACAAGACAATTACCATTGATAAATCTGTTATGTTGTCTACCTTAAATAGACAAGTACTCACTTTCTCCGGCTCCCTGAGACTCAAGAGAATTGATCCTGCTTAAACCTATATTTACTAAAATCCTTAAATATTATTTTATATAACTCGAGTGGGTTTTATGAAAAATATTTTTAATAAAATTTCAAAATAAACATCAAGAATTTATTTATATTATTTAGGGTTTTCATGGATATGAATTTTAAGGATTTGAGGTATTTTAGTGATAATTGCTTAGCTTGAAAAGTTCATGGTATTTTATTGTAAAACTTGTCTTTTATTGATATCATGATGGTATTTTAGTGAAACTTGTAATTCTTTTATTTTAAAAAAATGTAAGTTTATTATATTATGAAAATATATGGATTTGTAATTTTTATATAATTATTAAAAATTAAATTTTATTTAATTAGAAAAATGCGTTTTTCTTAAAAACCGTATTTAAAACCTTTCGAGACTGAATGCTCCGTGAGGAGGTCTGCATCTCGCTCTACCAGCCCAAAGATATGCGATAATCCGCACCATCCATTAGCGGGTCTCCTAATAAGGGTTGTAGAGGTATAATCGCAAATGAATTTAAAATACAGTTTAAAAGAAATCCGGTTTTTATAGTAAGTGGTATTTTCTTGTAATAATGCCTTCGTAACAAAAATTCACACAAAAGAGATATTATGTTATAGAACCATGTGTGCGTGTAGGGTAAGTCATTACCCCGTGAAGTTTTTCTAAAGGTATTATTTTAACAAAACTATAAAAGATAATATTTAAAGTTCATGGTATTTAAATGAAAAGGTGTTACTATTGTTATTTCATATGAGAATTTTGATGAAAATTTGATTCTAAATATTAGGGTTTAAGGCTACAAGTATAGTGTAAAAGCTTGGTTGATCAAAGAATGAAGATAAGAAGTTTCTAGGGTTTAGAAAAAATGATATCGGTATTAACTCCACTTACCGATATGAATTTTGAAATGAAATTTCAATGAAGGAGAAAAGAGATTGAGAGGGACTTACTAGTTAGGAAGTTTAATAAGAGGTAGAAGAAGAGTAGGTTGTCATCGTGGCATCACGGGAGCTCCGGAATAGCTTTGATTCTTCGTCGGAAGTTGACCGCTTGCTAACTCCTCTTTACTCCACTTGTATTTAGAGAAAATTTTTGAGAGTTTTGGCTAGAAATTTCAGAATGATGCTGAACCAAAATGTGGGGTGGTATTTATAGTGTAGAATTAGGGTTTTGGAATTAAAAATGTGAATTAAAAAGTATTAAAATTTGGTTTAATGGCGAAATGAAAGGTCTATGTTTGATTGTAGGGAAATCAAACAGTGCAAGGGTGTTAGGGGTAGGTGAGGGGTTAGTGTGCAAAGCCCGGGTACAATTGGACCTAATCTAACCTTTGGCGCCGGCCTGATGCCTAATTCCGCCGGTCGATTTGCAGCATTTGGCTTTGAGATTCGTGCCACCGGATAAGATTAGGGTTTACTCTATTTTCCACATGTTTGATTTTCTGACTTTTCATTTTTCTGTGTATTGCATTGCATGTGTAAATTTTTGGGCTTCAAAAATGTTAAAAAGAAAAATCAGAAAAAAATAATGTGTCTGATGGGGATCGAACACAGGGGCTACATCACAGCAGTGCAAGGGCTTTACTAATAAGCTACAAGTTGTTTCTTTCTGTTATTTAACAAAATTTACTTATAACTCAAACTCAGGCTGTATAACTCATTTTCTGTACATTAAATTGGAAAATTCCGTACAGTAAATTCAGAGTCGTTACATTCTACCTTCCTTATAAAAATTTCGTCTTCGAAATTTACATTTACATAGGGACTAATTTACAAATAAGTGAGGGTATCTTGCACACATGTCTTCTTCTCGTTCCCACGTTGATTCTCCTGGCGAATCTTTTCTCCACATCACTCGGACAAAGTTTACTTCCTTGTTCTGTAATGTCTTCACCTTTCGATCCAGGATCTCAACGGGTTGTTGCTCGCAAGTCAAGTCAGTCTAGACTGTGAGCTCTGAGTGATCAAGGATATGGCTGGGTTCGCTCACATATCTTCATAGCTGGGATATGTGGAACATGTTGTGCACTTCTTCTAATGAGGGTGGAAGTGCTAAACGGTATGCCACTTCTCCAACTTGTTTGAGAATGTCGAACGGTCCTATGTATCTGGGATTGAGCTTTCCCCTCTTGCTAAATCGGATCACTCCTCTGTTTGGAGAGATCTTTAAGAAAACATGGTCTCCAGGTTGGAACTCCATATGTTGACGCTTTGCATCAGCCCAATGCTTCTGTCGGTCTTAGGATATGCGCATTCTTTCCCTGATCGTGCGAACTACATCCACAGTTGCCACGATCATCTCTGGTCCAAGGAGTTCACGAACTCCAACGTCATCCCAACTTAGAGGTGAACAACACTTCCGTCCGTAGAGTGCTGCGAATGGTGTCATTCCAATGCTCGCCTGATAGCTGTTGTTGTATGAGAACTCCACAAGGTGTAGGCGATCTTCCCACAAACCTCCGAAGTCTAACATACAAGCTCTTAGCATGTCTTCCAGAATCTGAATTGTTCGCTCGGACTGTCCGTCCGTTTGTGGATGATAAGCCGTGCTGAAATTCAGACTCGTTCCCGAGATAGCTTGCAGACTCTGCCAAAACTGTGATCGGAATTTGGTATCACGATCGGAGACGATGCAAACCGGTACTCCATGTAATCTCACAATCTCCTGCATGAGTTCATGGGTATCAAATATAGTACACTTTGAGGTTAAATCTTACTTTAGATTCATGCTTACCTCCATGTACATCTTTGCTAACATCTCGGTAGATTAGCCAACTCGAAATGGAATAAAGTGAGCCGACCTGGTGAGTCGATCCACAATAACCCATACTGCGTCATTACCCTTCATGCTGCAAGGAAAGGCAGTCACGAAATCCATGGTAATGTGTTGCCATTTCTATTATGGGATTGGTAACGGCTGAAGTAGACCAGCAGTTCTGTGATGTTCAGCCTTTACTTCCTGACACACCAAAAACTTAGCTACGCTTCTGGCTACTTCACGCTTCATTCCATTCCACCAGTAGTATTGTTGTAGATCCTTATACATCTTTGTACCATCGGGGTGTACTGAGTACAGTGAGCTGTGAGATTTTTTCATCAACTCTTCTCGAACTGGGTCGTTTGGTACATATAATCGACTTCTATATCTCAAGGATCCGTCTTCGTGGATGATGAAGTCAGTTCGAAGTCCACTTTCTACTTGTTCTCAGATCTTTTGTAGCTTGGCATCATTTGCTTGAGTTGCTTTGATCTGATTGACAATAGTAGACTGGAGTTGTAAGTTCATCAAATACGAAGCGTTACCTGGCATAACTACTTCGATCTCCATTCCGTGCAATTCCTGTTGTAGCTTCCACTGAGTGGTGAGATTCATTGCTAATGGCTGGCAGCTAAGTGCATCAGGAACTACATTCACCTTCCCGGGAAGATACTGTAGGTTGATGTCGTAGTCCACCATAGTTCTAGCCATCTTCTCTACCGTATGTTCAATTCCTTCTGAGTAAATACATACTTCAGACTCTTGTGGTCTGTGTATATATCCACTCGTTCTCCTAGAAGATAGTGGCGCCAAATCTTAAGTGCAGATATAACGGCTGCCAACTCCAGATCATATGTTGGATAGTTGCGCTCATGAACTTTCAGCTGTCTTGATGCAAAAGCCACAACTTTTCCATGCTGGTGTAGAACACATCCTAATCTCTTACCGGACGCATCATAATGTACGACGAAACCTCCAGATTGATCCTGTATTAAGAGAATAGGAGCAGAAGTTAATCTTAATTTGAGTTCTACAAAACCTTTTTCACATGCTTCTGACCACATGAATGCTTCATCTTTACGTGTGAGCTTGGTCAGGGGTGTTGCAATCTTTGAAAATCCTTCAATGAATCGTCGGTAGTATCCTGCTAATCCCAAGAAACTTCGTATATCTTTTACCGTCTTTGGTGTCGACCACTCGCTGACAGCTGACACCTTGCTAGATCTACTGAGATTCCTTCGCCTGAAACAATATGTCCAAGAAATCCGACTTGATCTAGCCAAAATTCACACTTGTTGTAATTGGCATAGAGCTGATGTTGTCGTAATGTCTCTAGGACAATCCGTAAGTGCTCAGCTTGTTCTTTCTGATTCTTTGAATACATCAGGATGTCATCGATGAAGATGACAACGAACCTGTCTAAGTACTCTCGGAAAACATGGTTCATCAGATTCATAAATATAGTAGGTGCATTGGTCACTCCAAATGGCATTACAAGATGCTCATAATGACCATATTGAGTCCTAAATGCCGTCTTCAGAATGTTAGACTCTTTGACCTTCACCTGATGATAACCCGAACGAAGATCTAGCTTTGAGAAAATACAAGACCCACTTAGCTGATCGAAAAGATCATCGATGCATGGTAGTGGATACTTGTTCTTAATCGTCACTTCGTTCATACCTCGATAATCCTCCGCCATTCTGAAGCCAAGAAACTGAAGAGGATTAGCACGATAAACAGGATTCAATAACAAGATAGTTATAAATTCAAGAATGGCAAGATCGTAATGTGGCAGGACATGTTCCTAATTACGAGTTTTCTGATTAGTGTATTGAGTTTAATGCCCAACTACAAAAGAACCAAACCCAATGAACTTAAATCCTATGTCTCTGATACCAAACAAACCCTGTCATGCCCTACTTCCCACAGTGCGCAAAATACGGCACGTGACAGAGCCAACCATGCTACTTGTGGCTAGGAAACATCTCTCCACAATCACATTACGGCTGTCTATAGGATATCAAAAACAATAGAATATAAAAACTAACTAGTACATGTCCATTTGCAAAAATAAAAGAATCAAGAAAATGTATAAGCGGAAACGATAATTGTAACACCCGAGTTCGTTTATACCAATTTCAGTTTCCATATTTACCTATCCCTGGTCTTTCTTGATTTAGCGTGTTTGGGGTGCGAATGGTATTTTACATATTACTTTGCATTCGACCCGACCCGCTTGCTTGAACCTGGTTAACTTTTATTTATAGATTACCTTAACTTGTTGCACGGACTAGTGCATCTCATAATTTAGTATATACTAGCATTTTTATCTAGTATCGCATCTGTTGCAAATAATAATTTAAATCATGTAAAGTAAATTAAAATTTCATTTCATGGCCTGCCAGATACCCCTAACCCTGTGGTAGCGTCCTTGCATCGTGTTCTCATCCCGTTCACTAAAACGGACGTGTTTGGACGGCTACGCGCACGTATTGGCGTCCGTTCTTGGGAGTATGCTTTTCTGTCACAAAATCCTTCATTTCAAATTTTGGAGCTTGTTAATAATTTTCATAGTTCAAATTCAAATTTTTGGACCCGACCCGGGCGCAATTCTGAAATATTTGTATTCCGCCAAATCCTATTTATTTTTAAAATTCTTTAATCAGTTTTAAATATTTTTATCAGAAGAAAATTTTAAATGAAAACTTTTCTGTACTCAGCCAACGAGATGTTACCTTAAAGCGTTAAAAATATTTTTATAAATCTTTTATCAAAACTTCACCCAACCAATCAATCTTAATCACCTGGCCCCACCATAAAATTTCTCTCTCTTTTCAACGAATCAAAATCCCCTTCTGTTTTCCCTAGGCCCCACCATCTCTCTCTTTCTTTCTCCTTTTATTTCTCTCTCCCCCGAGCGCACTCTCTCTCTCTCTCTTCATTCTCTCTCCTCTCGCATCCTTCTCTCACCTCTCGTGATTACTATTCATTCCTCGATTCCCGTCACCGCCATAGGATCTGGTCACCTCCCTCTTATGTTTTCTTTCTTCTTCTCTTTAAACCCCGAGCCCATGTAAACCCATGGCCACGACTCCACCCTAACCCTAGCCGCCTCCTTCTTCATGACCTCGCCTCAACCCTCGTCTCCATTGTTCTCTTCTTCTCCTCACCGTCATCATCTTCTTCTTCTTCTTCTTCTCCCTCGTCCGAGCCAACCACACCTTCACTTGCACCCAAGAAACCCACTTGCACCGTCTCAGCCCATCGCCGCCGACCACCCTCACCATCGCCGTCTCTCCTTTCTCTTCTCTCTCTCCTCTGTTCCTTTCCCTTTCACGTGAACCCTGCACACTCCTATACCCGAAACCCTAGTTTAACCCAACCAAACCCTAGCAGCAAAACCCCATTGCCGGAGCTCCGTTCACCGCCGTTGACCCCTTCGCATCACCCCTCTGCAACCACAGGACACGTCTACGGTAAGCTCTCTCATGTTTCCCTTCTTCCAATCCTTTTCTCCATTCTTTCTCTTCTTCTCTATGTCTTGCTTCTTGTGTTAACTGTTCTTTTGATGCCGGAATCCGGTCGCGCCGACGACGATCACGACGATCCAGCAAGCATCTCTGACCCGTGTGATCTACTTGTGCGTAGTTTGGATTCGTTCCATACACCGTGCGCACGTCACGACTTCTCCCGCTGACGCGAGACGTTCCGTTTACCGTTTCTTGATCCGTCGAGGCAAGTGAAACTTGCTACATGCTATTCATACTATCCCTATAATTATTCATCTAATTTCATATTAAATCTATAGATAGAATCTAAAGTCAGGAATTCCAAGTTAACGGTGCGGTGTTCCGTTTACATATTTTAGATTCAGAACTTGAACCTAACTGTTGCATTTAATTTACTAAACCTAGTAACCACATTTATACTTTAATCACATAATAACTAGTTACACAGTCTATAGTACCCTTTCTATAGTTTTACTCCAGTGGACACCCGTATGCATCTTTAACATGTTTTGGTTATAATGGCATCCATTGAACATATTATACATATCATGGCACATCTAGATTAATTGATACATATTAACATGATTTTATCATCCATATTCGTTTTACTGTATTCATGAAATGTTGAAACTATCCCTTAAAACTGATAACTGTGCATCCGCATACCTTACTTTGTACTCGATTGCATTTCACGTTACAAGTTCCAGCTTGTTGATTATATTAGCACACTTACTTGTTCTGTATACCATGTTTATGCTAGTTTGATTATGAGCACCCACATGATATCTTGTACACCCTGACATGACTTGCTACAAATATTACTTGACCCAACATGGTACCGTACAACTCTTGACATAGCATGACACCTTTATATATATTACCTGGCTTGACCTGATGTACCATGGTCTTACCCATTACCTGATCTTGTGTCTAATGCCAACAGACCTGACCTGTTGTCCTCACGGACCGTTCCTGTTGTCTATCCAGACAAACCTGTACCTGCTTGATCCTGTGTTGACATTAGCTCCAGATTATTTAATACACGACTTAACCACATTTAACTTGGGGTTATGGGGAAATCAATGATGAAACCTGACTTGTAACTCGACAGTTGCTTGCTTTTACTGATCAGTTTAGAGGCTAGGCCCGCCTCGGGATGATGCTGCTGACATCATTCGTCTTTTCATATTCCCTGTTTTAGTGCCTAGCGGCACGTCTCGGTTTCAGCCCGAGAGTCTTAGACTGTGGTCCCGGGCATGCACGGGATACTATTGAGTTACATCGATGATTCATTAAATTGATTTCAAAGACTTGAGACTATTTAACCCAATAGACCAGTTTAGATTACTCACTGTGCACTACCTTTCACTGCCCTGATTTATATTGCTGTTACACCTTCTTTACCATTTATGTTTATAATTGCATGGCTTACTACATTATTATTGCTTGATGTTATGACGCGCTGACGTCTGGGTTTTGCATGGCCCAGATCCCATACCTTTGCTGCAGTCCGAGCAGGAGTACTTCAGCCAGCAGGCTGAGCAGTGAGGATTCAGTAGTAGTTAGTTCTTTACTTTTCAGCATTTCATTTCTAATGTGAGCCCGCATTATGGGACATACATTCCAGTTATTCTTGTATTGGATCTCTTGCTTCCTCATTATTTATTCTTGACTCATTTTATTTTGGCCTATGGACATGTGCTAGATAATTTTATTCTTGTTCTTGATATCTCTACAGCCGTAATGTGACTGCGGAAGGACAATTCCTATCCACAGGTAGCATGGTTGGCTATGTCACGTGCCTACCTTAGCGTACTCTGGGAAGCAGGGCGTGACATGGTTTTTTTGGTATCACAGCTATAGGTTAATCGGGTTGATTCTTTTGTAGTTGGGTATTGGACCCAATACATGAATCAGAATACTCGTGATTAGGAAACATGTCCTTCTACCTTACCGCCTAACCATTCTTGAATCTTAACCTCCTCCTGATTCTATTTTTACGATGTGCAAACCTTCTTTGCATATCGACTCGAAAACCTGGTTTCCTTTGTTTATCTCTAGAGCTTAGGCGACTTGAGTGGAGTTATGTGATTGTAACTATAATACCGCGGCATAGTTACAATGCAGTACTCTATTTAAGTAACTCGGAGTTCTAGCCTTGATCTACATTTTGAATCCGTTATCATGCTAATCCTTGGGTGTTTTGATTTCAGGAATATGGCAGACAAGAATCTGAAGACGTACCAAAGGCGTGTTGACGAAGCCGCTATGCTTGGGATAATCCGTGGGATGTTGGAAAACCAAAAGCGACAGACCGAGCTGATCCAGCAGTAAGCTGAATCTTTTTAGGAAGGTTTGCGGACCATTCAGCAGTCCGTGAGCAATGTTGGGGCCAGACTGGTGATCGTGTGGGGACCGTAGCAGATTTCAGGAGACTGGGTCCGTCTGTTTTTACTGGCCTGGAGGAGTCGTGCCAGCGGAGCAGTGGCTAGTTGACACGGAGAACTTACTCATTGCGGCACAGATCCCAGATGATAAGAGGGTGGATGTAGTACGCATCCAGTTGGTGGACTACGCCCATGAATGGTGGCTTGTGGAAGAGACCCGCTTACCCAAGCCGATCGATTGGGCGGATTTCTCGAAGAGTTTCTTGGAGAAGTTCTTCCCGCGGACTGCACGGGAGGAAATGGAGGAAAAATTCGTCAGATTGAAATAGAACGGCGCACCTGTAGATGTACATGCAGCTGAGTGGACGCGGCTCAGTAGATTCGCGGGACCTTTGGTTGCTAGCAATGCTGATAGGGTAAGAAGGTTCATGCGCAGTTTGGATGTGGACATCCAGAGGCAGATTGTCTCCCTGGGTTTGACCACTTTCTCACAAGTACTTACAGCAGCCCGAGAGCAGCAACGTCTATCTATGAAGACCGGGAGTACACCGCAGCCAGCAGTTACAGTGCGGAAACCGGCATTTGCACCAAACCGAGCACATGGATGCAAAGGTATTCCGGTGGACAGGCGTGGCGTTGCACCAATGAAGAAGCCAGTTTTGCCCGAGCAAAAGGGAAAGGCGTTGTGCGATTACTGCCAACGACCGGGCCATTATCGAAGAGATTGTCGTAAGAGGCTTGGAATTTGTCTTATTTGCGGATCAGCGGATCACACCATTGATACTTGTCCGTCGAAGCTACGGTTGAAGGAGGATACTTAGAAGCCACCACAGAGACAGTTTCAGGAGCAGAAGCGGATAACTCAGGGACCCAATCAAGCTCGAACCTTTACCCTGACGGCTGAAGAGGTTAAAGCTTCAGAGGAAGCCGTTTTAGGTACCCTACTTGTTCATGGTTTTCTCGCATAAGCATTATTCAATTCTGTACATCCCATTGATTTATGTCACCCAAGCTTATTACTACACACTCGATTACTTGCACGAGCATGTTTTAGTTTTTGGGACATACACACCGGGAATGGGAAAATCTTAACGAATAGGGGTGTAAGGATTGTTCTGTTGTTGTTGGCGGACGAGAGCTAGTGTAGATTTCTTGGTGATTGTTACCGGCAGTATGAAGTCGCCTTGGGAATGGATTTTCGGCACTTTCCATGATCACATTGAGTGTAGAGCATGGAAAGAGAATTTCCCGATTCCCGGACATCCAGAGGATGTTTTGTAATAACAGTTCTGTCGGGCCAGTCGAGTTTGAGGCTAGGCCGACAAACAATGTTCTTTCGTCAATGGAGGTTGATAAAAGTGAAGTGCCAGCTGTTGTTCAAAATTTCATGGATGTGTTCGAAGATATATCAAGTTTACCGCCGAGGCGATACGTGGAGTTTGCAATCGATCTTGCTACTGGTGCAGCGCCAATCTTAAAGGCGTATTATCCAATGGCACCAATGGAGTTGGAAGAAGTTAAGAGGCAGGTTACAGAATTACTTGAGAAGGAAGTAGTAACTCACCTTGGGGAGCTCCAGTTCTTCTAGTAAAGAAGAAAGATGGCACAAGGAGGATGTGCATCGACTATCGAGAATTAAACCGGGTGACTATTAAGGATAAGTACCCGATCCCTCACATTGGCGAATTATTTGAACAGCTTAGTGGCGCGAGGGTATTCTCGAACCTGGATTTGCGATCCGGATATCATCAGGTCAGAGTTAAACCAGAAAATAGTTGCAAGACTGCGTTCCGAACTCAGAATGGACATTACTAGTATTAGTGATGCCCTTCGGAGTAACGAATGCACCGGCAATATTTATGGACTTGATGAACCGAATCTTTTCACCATTCTTTGACCAGTTTATAGTAGTGTTCATTGAAGATATTCTGGTCTACTCGAAAAGTATTGAAGAGCCTGCGGCACACTTGAAGATCGCACTGCAGACATTGATGCAAGAAAGATTGTATGCAGAGATGAGCAAGTGCGAGTTTTGGCTTGAAGAAGTAAAGTTTTGGGGCATATCGTAGCTGGAGATGGAATCGCCGTTTATCTAGGGAAGATTGTAGCAGTTCAAGATTGGCCGATTCCGAAGAACGTTGTAAAGATCAGAAGATTTCTTGGACTTGTCGGGTATTGCAAATATTCGCGAAGAACTCATGAAAGAGGCGCACAGTTCAGCATATTCCGTACATCCAGGAGGCATGAGAATGTACCGAGATTTACGACAACATTTCTGGTGGGAAGGCATGAAACGGGAGATTGCTCGTTTTGTAGCAGAGTACTTGGTGTGTCAGCAAGTTGAGGCTAAACATCAAAGTGTTGCTGGTTTATTGCAACCACTTCCGATTTCTCAGTGGAAGTGGGAGCATATGACCATGGATTTCGTGACGACTTTACCGCGGGGTCTAAAGACAGCAATGAAGGTTGGGTGATTGTTGATCGTTTGACCAAGGTAGCTCATTTCATACTTTTTCGAGTTGGTCAATCAACAAGAACTTTGGCAGAACAATACATGCAGGGGATTGTAAGACTGCATGGAGTACCGGCGAGCATCGTGTCCGACAGTGACAACCGTTTCTTAACACACTTCTGGAGGAGCTTACAGGAAGGTTTGGGGACTCGATTGAAGTTTAGCACAGCTTATCATCCTCAAACAGATGGCCAGTCAGAGAGAACGATCCAAACTCTTGAAGATATGTTGAGAGCTTGCATGTTGGACTTCAAGGGTTCATGGGAGGATCACCAACATTTAGTGGAGTTTTTTTACAACAACAATTTTCAGGCAACTATTCAGATGGCTCCATTCGAAGCTTTATATAGTCGCAGGTGTCGTTCACCTATTGTTGGGACGATGTCGGTGAACGAAGATTGTTGGGACCATATTTGGTTGTGCAGACAGTTGAGAAGGTTAACACTATCAGAAATCATATGAAAACAGCACAAGACAGACAGAAGAGTTGGGCGGATACGTCGAGAAGACCTCTAGAGTTCGCCGTGGGTGATTTGGTATTCTTGAAGATATCACCGACTAGAGGGGTGATTCGTTTCGGAGGTCGAGGAAAATTCAGTCCTCGATTCGTCGGACCCTTTGAGATTTTAGGGCGTGTGGGTGAGGTAGCGTGTCGATTGGCGTACCGCAATCCTTGACGAGTGTGCATGACGTGTTTCACGTATCTCAACTCCGTAAGTTTGTTCGAGATGAAACTCATGTGTTGGATCATTTAGAACTGACTGTACGAGAAGACTTGACTTTTGAGGAGCGACCGATTGCGATTGTGGATCGGAGGGAAAAGGTTCTTAAGAATAAGGTTATCCCTCTCATACCTATTTCTTGGAGAAATCGCACACATGGAGAGTCAACTGGGGAACGAGAAGCTGAATTCCGACAGAAGTTTCCCCATCTATTCCTGTAGTTTCTTGATTGTTTATCCTTTCTTGTTCTTGGAATTTCGAGGACGAAATTCTTTTGTAGTTGGGTATAATGTAACACCCGAGTTCGTTTATACCAATTCCAGTTTCCATATTTACCTATCCTTGGTCTTTCTTGATTTAGCGTGTTTGGGTGCGAATGGTATTTTACATATTATTTTGCATTCGACCCGACCCGCTTGCTTGAACCTGGTTAACTTTTATTTATAGATTACCTTAACTTGTTGCATGGGCTAGTGCATCTCATAATTTAGTATATACTGGCATTTTTATCTAGTATCGCATCTGTTGCAAATAACAATTTAAATCATGTAAAGTAAATTAAAATTTCATTTCATGGCCTGCCTGATACCTCTAACCCTGTGGTAGCGTTCTTGCATCGTGTTCTCATCCCGTTCACTGAAACGGACGTGTTTGGAAGGCTACGCGCACGTACGGGCGTCCGTTCTTGGGGGTATGCTTTTCTGTCACAAAATCCTTCATTTCAAATTTTGGAGCTTGCTAATAATTTTCATAGTTCAAATTCAAATTTTTGGACCCGACCCGGGCGCAATTCTGAAATATTTGTATTCCGCCAAATCCTATTTATTTTTAAAATTCTTTAATCAGTTTTAAATATTTTTATTAGAAGAAAATTTTAAATGGAAATCTTTTCTGTACTCAGCCAACGAGATGTTTCCTTAAAGTGTTAAAAATATTTTTATAAATCTTTTATCAAAACTTCTCCCAACCAATCAATCTTAATCACCCGGCCCCACCATAAAATTTCTCTCTCTCTTTTCAACGAATCAAAATCCCCTTCTGTTTTCCCTGGGCCCCACCATAAAATTTCTCTCTCTCTTTTCAACGAATCAAAATCCCCTTCTGTTTTCCCTGGGCCCCACCATCTCTCTTTCTTTCTCCTTTTCTTTCTCTCTCCTCCGAGCGCACTCTATCTCTCTCTTCTTTCTCTCTCTTCTCGCACCCTTCTCTCACCTCTCGCGATTACTATTCATTCCTCGATTCCCGTCACCGCCATAGGATCCGGTCACCTCCCTCTTATGTTTTCTTTCTTCTTCTCTTTCAACCCTAGCCCATGTAAACCCATAGCTACGACTCCACCCTAACCCTAGCCGCCTCCTTCTTCACGACCTCGCCTCAACCCTCGTCTCCATTGTTCTCTCCTTCTCCTCACCGTCATCATCTTCTTTTTCTTCTTCACCCTCGTCCGAGCCAGCCACACCTTCACTTGCACCCAAGAAACCCACTTGCACCGTCTCAGCCCATCGTCGCCGACCACCCTCGCCATCGTCGTCTCTCCTTTCTCTTCTCTCTCTCCTCTGTTCCTCTCTCTTTCATGTGAACCCTGCACACTCCTGTACCCGAAACCCTAGTTTAACCCAACCAAACCCTAGCAGCAAAACCCCATTGCCGAAGCTCCGTTCACCGCCGTTGACCCCTTCGCATCACCCCTCTGCAACCATAGGATACGTCTACAGTAAGCTCTCTCATGTTTCCCTTCTTCCAATCCTTTTCTCCATTCTTTCTCTTCTTCTTTATGTCTTGCTTCTTGTGTTAACTGTTTTTTTGATGCCGGAATCCGGTCGCGCCGACGACGATCCCGACGACCCAGCAAGCATCTCTGACCCGTGTGATCTACTTGTGCGTGATTTGGATTCGTTCCGTACACCGTGCGCGCGTCACGACTTCTCCCACCGACGCGAGACATTCCGTTTACCGTTTCTTGATCCGTCGAGGCAAGTGAAACTTGCTACATGCTATTCATACTATCCCTATAACTATTCATCTAATTTCATATTAAATCTATAGATAGAATCTAAAGTCAGGAATTCCAAGTTAACGGTGCGGTGTTCCGTTTACATATTTTAGATTCAGAACTTAAACCTAACTGTTGCATTTAATTTACTAAACCTAGTAACCACATTTATACTTTAATCACATAATAACTAGTTACACAGTCTATAGTACCCTTTCTATAGTTTTACTTCAGTGGACACCCGTATGCATCTTTAACCTGTTTTGGTTATAATGGCATCCATTGAACATATTATACATATCATGGCACATCTAGATTAATTGATACATATTAACATGATTTTATCATCCACATTCGTTTTACTGTATTCATGAAATGTTGAAACTATCCCTTAAAACTGATAACTGTGCATCCGCATACCTTACTCTGTACTCGTTTGCATTTCACGTTACAAGTTACAGCTTGTTGATTATATTAGCACACTTACTTGTTCTGTATACCATGTTTATGCTAGTTTGATTATGAGCACCCACATGATATTTTGTACACTCTGACATGACTTGCTACACATATTACTTGACCCTACATGGTACCGTACAACTCTTGACATAGCGTGACACCTTTATATATATTACCTGGCTTGACCTGATATACCATGGTCTTACACACGTTACCTGATCTTGTGTCTAATGCCAACAGACCTGACATGTCCTCACGGACCGTTCCTGTTGTCTATCCAGACAAACTTGTACCTGCTTGATCCTGTGTTGGCATTAGCTCCAGATAATTTAATACACGACTTGACCACATATAACTTGGGGGTATGGGGAAATCAATGATGAAACCTGAATTGTAACTCGACAGTTGCTTGCTTTTACTGATCAGTTTAGAGGCTAGGCCCGCCTCGGGATGATGCTGCTGACATCATTCGTCTTTTCATATTCCCTGTTTTAGTGCCTAGCGGCACGTCTCGGTTTCAGCCCGAGAGTCTTAGACCGTGGTCCCGGGCATGCACGGGATACTATTGAGTTACATCGATGATTCATCAAATTGATTTCAAAGACTTGAGACTATTCAACCCAATAGACCAGTTTAGATTACTCACTGTGCACTACCTTTCACTGCCCTGACTTATATTGCTGTTACACCTTCTTTACCATTTATGTTTATAATTGCATGGCTTGCTACATTATTATTGCTTGATGTTATGACGCGCTGACGTCTGGGTTTTGCATGGACCAGATCCCGTACCTTTGCTGCAGTCCGAGCAGGAGTACTTCATCCAGCAGGCTGAGCAGTGAGGATTCAGTAGTAGTTAGTTCTTTACTTTTCAGCATTTCATTTCTAATGTGAGCCCGCATTATGGGACATACATTCTAGTTATTCTTGTATTAGATCTCTTGCTTCCGCATTATTTATTCTTGACTCATTTTATTTTGGCTTATGGACATGTGCTAGATAGTCTTATTCTTGTTCTTGATATCTCTACAGCCGTAATGTGACTGTGGAAGGTCAATTCCTATCCACAGGTAGTGTCACGCCCCGCTTCCCAGAGTACGCAAGGTTCGGGCACGTGACATAGCCAACCATGCTACCTGTGGGTAGGAAGTATCCATCCACAGTCACATTACGGTTGTAAGGATATCAAGAACAAGATAAAACTAAACTAATACATGTCCAAATCCATAATAACAGGAATCAATAAACAATAAGTGCGGAAGCTAATGATCCAATACAATGAATAAACAGTATGTCCCATAATGCGGGCTCACATCTGGAAATGAAATGACATAAATAAACTAAATTCTAAAGAACTCACAGTTCAGCCTGCTGGCTGAAGTACTCCTGCTCGGTCGTAGACAGTGGTACGGAATCTGGGCCATGCAAAACCTAGACGTCAGCGCGTCATGATATCAAGCATATAGTATAAACATGGTAATAAGTGATGCAAGTATGAACATGAATAAAGCAGCAATAAGAAATAACAAGCAGGGTAATGTGCACTGGTGACTAAACTGTCCTGTCAGGTTTTCTACTCTATAGTCTTTGAAACCAATTGATGAATCGTCGATGTAACTCAATAGTATCCCGTGCGTGCCCGGGACCACGGTCATGACCCTCGGGGCTGAGTCCGAGACGTGCCGCTAAGCAGTAAAAGGTGGTAGGATAGACGAGTGATGTCAGCATCGTCACTCCCGGACTGGCCAAGCCCGTAAGACTGATCAGAACAATGTATCGAACTGTTGAGTTACAAGTCGGTTTCACCTTTGATTTCCCCATACCCCCAAACTATGTATGTCAGGTCAGGTATTCAGTATTCAAGGACTAATGCCAACACAAAGTCAAGTAAAGGTAGGTCTGTCTGGATCGACAGCAGGAATGGTTAGGTTGGTCGGTATTAGGCATGAAATCGTGGGACAAGTAATGTCATGGTACAACAGGATGAGTCGGTATGTATGTATATGTCAGGTGTAGCAGGGTCAGGTCAATATGTCGTGCAATCGGGTAAGTGCTCACAACAGGTATACAATCAATAATGAACAATAGCAGGAGACAGTAGTTTGCCACAGTATTTCATATAACCACAGTGATGTTTATATTCGCTTATTAACAGGTTCAATCATCTTAAGGGTGTAATAGCCACAAGGTAAAGCAATATTCACAATTATAATTAAGGAACTACATGAAATTATACTAAATGTACTGATTGTCTCAAGAATGGTTTAACAGTTCAAGAAAATAGAATTCAGTCGTTTTATTTAGTTAAAGCATGGGTCGATGTGGGTTAATTAATTACGGAGAAACGGTTATAACGATTCCATTATGAGGATAACAGCAATATTACGATGTCAAGTGCCATCATTAGAGTACAGTATTAAATAGTGTGAAATAAATTGCGTGGCAAGACTAGATCTCGCACGCTAGCATGTTCAAGCAAGTATTCAGATACTTGCCTCAGAACAAGGGTCGGGATGCAGGCGGCCTGATGCACAAGTCACGATACGGTGTGTGGAACGGCGCGATACGGTACTGGGTCCAGGCGCGATCTGCTGCGCGGTACGGGCGCGACCTGCGGCGCGGTCTGGTGCGCGATACGGACGCGATCTGCGGCGCGGTCTGGTGCACGGTACGGGCGCGATACGGTCACGATCTGCAGCGCGATCTGGTGCACGGTACGGGCGCGATACGGTCACGATCTGCAGCGCGATCTGGTGCACGGTACGGGCGCGATACGGTGGTGGGCGTGGTCCCGTCTCGGTGCGTGGCACGACGCGATGCGGCACGAGAAGAAACAGGGTGCAAACACGATGGCTCGACGGCACAGGATTGTCGGCGAAGCGACGGCGGCGGCCGCAGCAAGGGGGAAGGTGCCGCGGCGATCTGGAGGAGAGGGGGGTCGGCTCTGGTGGTCGAGGAGGAGAAGTAGACGGCCCTGGTGACGACGGCGAGGTCGCCGGTGCGTTCTCCGGTGAGCAGTGGGGTAGGCAAAGGATGAAGGCTCGGTTTGCCGTTCCGGCGAGGGGAGGAGGGAAACGACGACGAGGTCTCGACGAGGGGTGTGAGAGGGAGTCGTGGGAGGCGTCGACGGTGAGAGGCGACGTCGGCGGCGACGTCTGCGAGGGTGGAGGCGAGGTCGCGGTTGGGTGCGGCGCAGGAGAGAGGAGGAAGGAGGAAGGCGCGGGGGTCTCGTGGTGGCGAGGGCGGCGACGGCGAGGTCGCGGTGGCGATGGTGGCTGCGCGAGTATGAGGCTAGGGTTAGGGCTGCACGGGCGTTCTCGCGAGGAAGAAGACGTGAGGGGCGGCTGTTGCATGGGAAAAATAATAGAGGAAGAGAGAGAGAGTTGTTAAGAGAGAGAGAGAGAGAGAGAGAGAGATTTGAGAGATTGAGGGAGGAGAGAAAGAGAGAGAGGGAATGAGAGGCGGGGCCCACGAGCTCAATAGGAGGTCGTGATTGGCCACGAGATAGGATTTGAGAAGGAAATTGTGTAGATTTGAGGGATACTGTTAGGAAAATATACGTATATATATATATATATATATATATATTAGTTTTATATATTAAATTGAAACGGGCCCTTTTTGGCGCGAAATGAAACATTTCCAAATCACGTCCGGGTTGCGCCCAAATGTTCCAAATTCAAATTATAGGATTTTAAGCGAGTTCCAAATTTAGAAAATAGGTGTTTAATGATTAAAATGCATGTCCCCAAGTCGGACACTTGCACGCGCGCGTAGTCGCCCAAACTTGCCCGTTTAGCCAAACGGAACGGAATCTCGACACGCGGACGCTACCACGCGACTAGTGGCGACGAGTAGGCTAACATGGATATCTTAAATTTCATTTTAGGAGTTAAAATTTGTTATGTGCCAAAATGACTTAACCGGGTAGAATTTAGCAATAAACACCAGAAAATCAGGAAAATTGGAATGAGCAATATATAACCCTCAACTAGTAATATAAATAGTACTATTGGGCTCGGGTGTTACATCATACCCAACTACAAAAGAATTTCGTCCTCGAAATTCCAAGAATACAAGATAACTAACTACTGGAAGAGATGAGGGAATTTCTGCTGGATCTCGTCTTCTCGCTCCCAAGTGGATTCTCCATGCGATCGATTACCCCAAGAAACTAGCACAAGAGGGATAACCTTGTTCTTGAGAACCTTTTCTCTTCGATCCTTGATTTCGACTGGTCGCTCCTCAAAAGTCAGGTCTTCCCGAACGGTCAACTCCGAATGATCCAAGACATGAGTCTCATCACGAACATACCTCCGTAGTTGAGACACATGAAACACATCGTGAACTCCTGCTAATGACTGTAGTAACGCCAACCGGTACGATACCTCTCCAACACGCTTCAAAATCTCGAAGGGTCCAACGAATCGGGGACTAAGCTTTCCCCGACTTCCAAAGCGAATCACCCCTCTAGTCGGTGATATCTTCAGGAATACCAAATCACCTACGGCGAACTCTAGAGGTCTTCTTGACGTGTCGGCCCAACTTTTCTGTCTGTCTTGAGCTGCCTTCATATGCTTCCTGATTGTATTCACCTTCTCGACTGTCTGTACCACCAAATCTGGTCCTAATAACCTTCGTTCACCAACATCATCCCAACAAACAGGTGAACGACACTTACGACCATACAGCGCCTCAAACGGAGCCATCTGAATTGTCGCTTGGAAGCTATTGTTGTACGAAAACTCCACCAGGTGTAGATGATCCTCCCAAGAACCTTTGAAGTCCAACATGCAAGCCCTCAACATATTTTCAAGGGTCTGGATCGTTCTCTCTGATTGTCCATCAGTCTGAGGATGATAAGCCGTGCTAAACTTCAATCGAGTCCCCAAACTTTCTTGTAAGCTCCTCCAAAAGTGTGACAAGAATCGAGTGTCCCGATCGGACACGATGCCTACCGGTACTCCATGCAATCTGACAATCTCCTGCATGTACCGCTCTGCCAAAGTCTCCGTCGATTGACCAACCCGAAAAGGAATAAAGTGAGCTGCCTTGGTCAACCGATCGACAATCACCCATACTGCATTGTTGCCCTTTGGACTCCGCGGTAAAGCCGTCACGAAATCCACGGTTATATGTTCCCACTTCTATTGAGAAATCGGAAGTGGTTGCAACAAACCAGCAACCCTTTGGTGTTCAGCCTTGACTTGCTGACACACCAAGCACTTAGCCATGAAGCGAGCAATGTCCCGTTTCATGCCTTCCCACCAGAAATGCTGTCGAATATCTCGGTACATCTTAGTCCCTCCTGGATGTACAGAGTAAGCTGAACTGTGTGCCTCCTTCATAAGTTCTTCACGCACATCTCCTTTTGGCACACACACACGGCTACCATATCTCAACGAACCATCTTCATGGATCAGTAAATCGGTTCGTAGTCCAGCTCCAACCTGCTCTCGAAACTTCTGCAGTCTAGGATCCTGCGATTGCGCCACTCTAATCTTCTCAACTAAGGACGATTGTACTTGCAACTGCATCAACTGTCCTGTAGCCCGCGGTAGCACAACCTCCAAGTCAAATCTCCGAAAATCCTCGATGATCTCTCTCTGTGCAGTCAATGACTGAATTGCTGGTAACCGACTTAGCGCATCTGGCACGACGTTAACTTTTCCCAGATGGTACTTAAGATCAAGGTCGTAGTCGGCCATCAGCTCCAACCATCTGCGTTGCCTCATGTTCAACTCCTTATGAGTGAACACATATTTCAAACCCTTGTGATCTGTAAAGACTTCAACTCTCTCGCCCAGAAGGTAGTGTCTCCAAATCTTCAGGGCGAAGATCACGGCTGCAAACTCTAAGTCATGAGTCGGACAGTTCTTCTCATGAGTCTTCGGCTGTATCGATGCGTAAGCGACGACTTTCCCATTCTGCATTAAACACATTCCAATCCCTTTTCCAGATGCGTCGCTGTGAGTCATCAGTCCTCCGGAATTGTCTGTTACGGCCAGGATAGGGGCGGTTATCAACTTCTGCTTCAACGTCTCAAAGCCAACGCACACTTATCCGTCCATACAAAAGGTACCTCCTTACGCAGAAGCTTGGTCAGCGGTTCTGCCAAACGAGCAAAGTTCTCCACAAATCTCCTGTAGTATCCGGCTAATCCAAGGAAACTTCTTATCTCAGCTACATTCCTTGGAATAGGCCAATCTCGAACTGCTGCAATCTTTTCGGGATGGACGGCGATTCCATCGCCCGACACGACGTGCCCCAGAAACTTCACTTCTTCCAGCCAGAATTCGCCCTTACTCGTCTTCGCGAATAATTTCTCTTGTCTCAGCGTCGGCAGTGCGATCCTTCTTCTTCACTAAGAGAACTGGAGCTCCCCAAGGTGAGTTGCTGCTTAGAATCCATCCCTTCTCGAGTAATTCACCCACTTGTTCCTTAACTTCTTCCAATTCCACCGGTGCCATCGGATAAGATTTCGATACTGGCACTGCACCAGGACTAAGGTCAAACGTGAACTCCACGTCTCGCTTCGGCGGTAAGCCCGAAATGTCTTCAAACACATCCACAAAGTCGCGAACAACTGCCGGCTCTTCCTTACTAGCTATGATTTTCCCATTCCCAGTGTGTATGTCCCAGAAACTAGACAGGGTCGTGCAGGTGATCGAGTGTGTAGTTATAAACTTGGATGACATAAACAATGGGATGCTCCGAAATTATGTAATGCCAAAGCGGAAAAACCATGAACGAGTAAATTACCTGAATCCTCTTCTCCCGATGCCTTAGCTTCTTCCGTTGTCAACACGAACGCTCGAGCCTGCTGTGGTTCTTGAGTAAGCGGTTCCTGTCCTTGGAACGGTCCCTGCGGAGACTTCTGTGTATCATCCTTTGTGCGAGGCTTCGACGGACAAGCATCAACGGTGTGATCTGCCGCTCCACATCTAAAACAGAGTCCCAGCCTCAGACGACACTTCTTTCGCACATGTCCGGGTTTATGGCAGTATCTACAGATCACTCTCCCCTTCCGATCACCCATACTTGTTTTCTTCATTGGTGCCATGCTGTGCCGGTTCACTGGAATACTTCTACGTACGGACGTGGGGTCCAGTGCAAATGCTGGTTCCAGCTTGAGTTGTTCCTTTAGTTTCTCCAGCAATCCCCTTATCACTCTTTGCCTGGCGGCTAAGACCGCTTGCCCTGGGTCCATCTCCAAATTCTGACCGGCCATATTCCTGGAAATCAAAGTACCCACATTAGCATGATGATAGTTTTCGAGTATAGATCAAGGCTAGAACTCTAAGATACTTAAATAGAGTGCTGCATTGTGGCTATGCCGCGGTATCATAGCCGCAATTACTTAACTCCACCCAAGTCGCCTAAGTCCTAGAGATAACAAGAAGTTAGGTTTTCAAGTTTGACAATGCAAAGTAAGTTTGCATGCCGACATGATCCGGAAGAATGATTCAAGGATGGTAAAACGGTCAAAGTGGCAGGACATGTTTCCTAATCACGGGTATTCTGATTTGTGTATCGGGTGCGATACCCAACTACAAGGAATCAACCCAATTAACCTATGGCTTTGATACCATAAAACCATGTCACGCCCCGCTTCCCAGAGTACGCAAGGTTCGGGCACGTGACATAGCCAACCATGCTACCTGTGGGTAGGAAGTATCCATCCACAGTCACATTACGGTTGTAAGGATATCAAGAACAAGATAAAACTAAACTAATACATATCCAAATCCATAATAACAGGAATCAATAAACAATAAGTGCAGAAGCTAATGATCCAATACAATGAATAAACAGTATGTCCCATAATGCGGGCTCACATCTGGAAATGAAATGACATAAATAAACTAAACTCTAAAGAACTCACAGTTCAGCCTGCTGGCTGAAGTACTCCTGCTCGGTCGTAGACAGTGGTACGGAATCTGGGCCATGCAAAACCCAGACGTCAGCGCGTCATGATATCAAGCATATAGTATAAACATGGTAATAAGCGATGCAAGTATGAACATGAATAAAGCAGCAATAAGAAATAACAAGCAGGGTAATGTGCACTGGTGACTAAACTGTCCTGTCAGGTTTTCTACTCTATAGTCTTTGAAACCAATTGATGAATCGTCGATGTAACTCAATAGTATCCCGTGCGTGCCCGGGACCACGGTCATGACCCTCGAGGCTGAGTCCGAGACGTGCCGCTAAGCAGTAAAAGGTGGTAGGATAGACGAGTGATGTCAGCATCATCACTCCCGGACTGGCCAAGCCCGTAAGACTGATCAGAACAATGTATCGAACTGTTGAGTTACAAGTCGGTTTCACCTTTGATTTCCCCATACCCCCAAACTATGTATGTCAGGTCAGGTATTCAGTATTCAAGGACTAATGCCAACACAAAGTCAAGTAAAGGTAGGTCTGTCTGGATCGACAGCAGGAATGGTTAGGTTGGTCGGCATTAAGCATGAAATCGTGGGACAAGTAATGTCATGGTACAACAGGATGAGTCGGTATGTATGTATATGTCAGGTGTAGCAGGGTCAGGTCAATATGTCGTGCAATCGGGTAAGTGCTCACAACAGGTATACAATCAATAATGAACAATAGCAGGAGACAGTAGTTTGCCACAGTATTTCATATAACCACAGTGATGTTTATATTCGCTTATTAACAGGTTCAATCATCTTAAGGGTGTAATAGCCACAAGGTAAAGCAATATTCACAATTATAATTAAGGAACTACATGAAATTATACTAAATGTACCGATTGTCTCAAGAATGGTTTAACAGTTCAAGCAAATAGAATTCAGTCGTTTTATTTAGTTAAAGCATGGGTCGATGTGGGTTAATTAATTACGGGGAAACGGTTATAACGATTCCATTATGAGGATAACAGCAATATTACGATGTCAAGTGCCATCATTAGAGTACAGTATTAAATAGTGTGAAATAAATTGCGTGGCAAGACTAGATCTCGCACGCTAGCATGTTCAAGCAAGTATTCAGATACTTGCCTCAGAACAAGGGTCGGGATGCAGGCGGCCTGATGCACAAGTCACGATACGGTGTGTGGAACGGCGCGATACGGTACTGGGTCCAGGCGCGATCTGCTGCGCGGTACGGGCGCGACCTGCGGCGCGGTCTGGTGCGCGATACGGACGCGATCTGCGGCGCGGTCTGGTGCACGGTACGGGCGCGATACGGTCACGATCTGCAGCGCGATCTGGTGCACGGTACGGGCGCGATACGGTCACGATCTGCAGCGCGATCTGGTGCACAGTACGGGCGCGATACGGTGGTGGGCGTGGTCCCGGCTCGGTGCGTGGCACGACGCGATGCGGCACGAGAAGAAACAGGGTGCAATCACGATGGCTCGACGGCACAGGATCGCCGGCGAAGCGACGGCGGCGGCTGCAGCAAGGGGGAAGGGCCTCGGGTGTGCAGGGGAAGGTGCCGCGGCGATCTGGAGGAGAGGGGGGTCGGCTCTGGTGGTCGAGGGGGAGAAGTAGGCGGCCCTGGTGACGACGGCGAGGTCGCCGGTGCGTTCTCCGGTGAGCAGTGGGGTAGGCAAAGGATGAAGGCTCGGTTTGCCGTTCCGGCGAGGGGAGGAGGGAAACGACGACGAGGTCTCGACGAGGGGTGTGAGAGGGAGTCGTGGGAGGCGTCGACGGTGAGAGGCGACGTCGGCGGCGACGTCTGCGAGGGTGGAGGCGAGGTCGCGGTTGGGTGCGGCGCAGGAGAGAGGAGGAAGGAGGAAGGCGCGGGGGTCTCGTGGTGGCGAGGGCGGCGACGGCGAGGTCGCGGTGGCGATGGTGGCTGCGCGAGTATGAGGCTAGGGTTAGGGCTGCACGGGCGTTCTCGCGAGGAAGAAGACGTGAGGGGCGGCTGTTGCATGGGAAAAATAATAGAGGAAGAGAGAGAGAGTTGTTAAGAGAGAGAGAGAGAGAGATTTGAGAGATTGAGGGAGGAGAGAGAGAGAGAGAGGGAATGAGAGGCGGGGCCCACGAGCTCAATAGGAGGTCGTGATTGGCCACGAGATAGGATTTGAGAAGGAAATTGTGTAGATTTGAGGGATACTGTTAGGAAAATATACGTATATATATATATTAGTTTTATATATTAAATTGAAACGGGCCCTTTTTGGCGCGAAATGAAACATTTCCAAATCGCGCCCGGGTCGCGCCCAAATGTTCCAAATTCAAATTATAGGATTTTAAGCGGGTTCCAAATTTAGAAAATAGGTGTTTAATGATTAAAATGCATGCCCCCAAGTCGGACACTTGCGCGCGCGTAGTCGCCCAAACTTGCCCGTTTAGCCAAACGGAACGGAATCTCGACACGCGGACGCTACCACGCGACTAGTGGCGACGAGTAGGCTAACATGGACATCTTAAATTTCATTTTAGGAGTTAAAATTTGTTATGTGCCAAAATGACTTAACCGGGTAGAATTTAGCAATAAACACCAGAAAATCAGGAAAATTGGAATGAGCAATATATAACCCTCAACTAGTAATATAAATAGTACTATTGGGCTCGGGTGTTACAGGTAGCATGGTTGGCTATGTCACGTGCCTACCTTAGCGTACTCTGGGAAGCGGGGCGTGACAATAATAATATCCAATAAACAACATCTGGAAATACGTCCCAATATGGGCTCACATCAAGAAATAAAAGCTGCGGAAAATAACCAAACTAAACATCATTAAACTCAATCCTCACTGCTCGGCTTGACGGCTAAAATACTCCTGTTCAGCTTGCGATAGAGATAGAGGAACTGGGCCATGCAAAATCCAGACGTCGGTGCGTCATAATATCAAACAATAGTAATAACCAGGATGTAACGATATAGGTAAACATGAACATAAAGAATAATGCGGATATGAATAGTGAGGTATGGATGTGTATGTGAAGTGCGATGAGTAATCTAAACTGTGCTACTGGGTTATCTACTCTAAAGTTTTTGAAATCAATTTAATGGAATCGTCGATGTAACTCAATAGTATCTCGTGCATGCCCGGGACCATGGTCAAGATTCTCGGACTGAATCCGAGACGTGCCGCTAGGCAGTAAACATGTAACATATACGGATGAATGATGTCAGCAGTATCATCCCAAGGCTGGCCTATCCCGTAAAGACTGATCAGTATAAGTATCGAACTGTTGAGTTACAAGTCAGGTTTCATCATTGATTTCCACTTACCCGTAAGGTTATGTGTATAGTCAGGTGTTTATGATACGAATCTAATGCCAACACAGGATCAAGCAGGTACATGTTAGTCTATATAGACAACAGGTTACGTCCGTCAGGACAACATGTCAGGATTGTTGGTATTAGTAAAAAGATCATGTAACAAGTTAAGTAGGGTGTCAGGAGATGTCATGTGGTGAATATGTATCAAATGGACACCAAAAGTAAAACTGTAAGGAAAATCTGAACACGGTGAGCACGACGGTTATCAGAATGTATATGTGTCTATCTGTAATAACCTATTATACGTCTATGACTACTTATGATGCAATCTAGATAACATGTCATGATAATATAATAGTGAAATGATATCAGGGTGTTTCGGCATGTAATTAGATATGCAATTGTCCGTACGGATACGTACGGGTATCCTAAAACGGAAAAACTATAACATGGGATGCATAATTAAAATACATGTAATATTTTTATTCATGTGGATATATATATAGTAGCATAGCATGTTGCAAAATAAACTTGCCTGATCGAATCTCACATCGGGGTACGTACGTCACGTTCGACATCGGTAAATGTCGTGATGCGAACCACATGCGTATGGGACTAGACTTGGTTACCCAAAGACGTGACCATGCTGGATGATGATGACGACTGGGTCGCCCGGATCGTCGGCGACGTGAGCGACTCCGGCGATGGCCGGAAAAACCAAGAATCAAGAAAAGAAAAGAAAACAAAGAAAGAAAAGAAGAGAAGAGAAGGAATGGGGTGTGGCTCGGCTTGGTTGGGTTCTGGCATAGAGGAGAAGTGACGATGATATGACGACAGCGACGATGGTTGCCGTCGACGATGGGTACAGGTGATGGGTTTTCTGGGTTTTTGCTGCTGGAATCGTCGGGGGCTGTAGGGATGGTTGTGGTGGTGGTTTAAGGTGTCCGGGAGAGGAGAGAGGTGAGGAGAAGGTGACATGATCGGTGACGAGGTGAAAGTCTCCGGCGATGAGAGGTTGACGGTGAGGTTGGGGTTTTCTTGGGTTGCTCAGGGTTGTTCATGTGTGTGGGTTCTTGGGTTCTCGGGGATGATTGAGGGAGAGAGGAGAAGGAGGAGGTGACGACGAGGGCTTTGGTGACCGGCGGTGAGGGTTTCTAGGGTTGCAGGTTGGGGTTCGTCGGGGTTAAGCTGCTGGGTTCTTAGGGAGTTTGCATGGGTCGTTGTGTGCAGGTGCTGGGGTTGGAGGAGGAAGAAGAGAGGAGAGAAAGGAGGTGGAGAGGGTGGTCGTGAGGGTGAGGTGATGGTGACAACGGCGAGGGTGCAGGCTAGGGTTTGGGTTCTCATGGGTTTCTCTCGGGAGGTGAAGGAGAAAAGAGAGAGGTGAAAATATATTAGGGTTAAAAATATATATTATATATATAAGAGGGGAGAAAGAGAGGCTGGTGAGGATGAGAAAATATTAGATGAGTTAAGAATATATATATTCGTATAATATATATATATATATATATACACAGAAGTTTTAGTTTAGGTTTTTAAAATATATTATAATATATATATTATTGGTTTTATAGCTAATATCAAAAATACTCTGAAAAATACCCGGGTCCTGTCAAAAATCTAGTTTAAAAATACGGATAATATACGTATCAACCAAAACCATAGTGCGATGTCCGGTTAAAGAAAATGCATACCTATACGTAGCGATCCAAACGAGTCTGTTTCATTAAACGGGACAAGAACACGATGTCAGGATGCAGCCATAGGGTATGGGGTATGATGCAGGCCATGCTGAGTATTTAAAATATTATATTTTGTTATATTTGTATTATTTAAAATATATTCAGATGCCAAATATATGATACAAGTATATAGAGCATATATGTGTGCACGGATCCTCTGTACTAGAAAGGATATGTCGTAATCTAGAACCAAGACGGGTTTCAAGCATGCGGGTCGGGTCGGATACTATCCACAGACACCAAAGCACTATCCGCACCTAAAGTAAATAATAATCAAGAAAATAGCCACAAGATTAGAAAATACTCAAATAGAATGTGGTATAAATGAACGAGGGTGTCACACATACTTTGCAACACCGACGGTGTCACACATACTTTGCAACACCGACTTTAACTCCATGATCTTAACAAAAATCTTAAGTAGCTATTCTACTAGGAGCTTCTAACTACTATGTTAGTATTTATACCTCCTTGATTCTAGTTCTTCGGGTCTTCTTCTCCTCCTCTGCTTGAGCTTCTCGAAAATCCGGATCGCGCTTGATCGTCGGCCTCCTCGTATCGAAGATGATACATCCAAGAGTCTATACTTCAAGCTCCAACCTTTAAACCGAGGTAACTAAGGTACCTAGTTTTCTAACCTAGGTAGATTAGAAGATATAAAGTATCTAATGGAGTATTTAATCTTACTTGACCCGATGGTTCACAACTCATATGAGGGATTAGAGTCTTGAAGAAGAACGAGGGAAAAAATGGAGAGAGAAAGTGAAACTACAAATGAGCTAGTATAAAGGCAAGTGAAGAATGGCTCCTACACTCATCTCACTCAAGCATGCAATATCTTCCAATCAAAAATATCAACCATGCTTGAATAGTGAGTCCAAACCAATAAAATAACACAAATGAGCCATGCTTCACCATGCCACAAATATCTCCATTTTCTACCTCATTAATCTATTTCTAAAAATAGATAAACCAAATAATGAGGTGTCCCCTTCTAGAAGCGTCTCTTGTGAGATTACAAGAATACCCTCACCGTATATACATACCCGTATTCGTATTCCGAAAAATACGAATATAATGAGATAATAATAATCTAATAATATAATACTAGAATCCGACTTAAACAAAAGCCCACTAGTTTTATCCGTCCGAACAACATCCGTGCAGCTAGTACACGTATATGATCGGAACCCTGCCGTAAAACCATACGGCCTCTACATCATTTCACCCGAAGCAGGGAAACCTTATGTGTGGGACTCTAAAGACTCGACAGTACGCTGGCAGTAGGTTTAACCACAAGTCCGTCAGCGGTACTAGCTGCACGTAACGGCTACTCATGTATCTGTCGATAAGAAGGCCGATGGGCAAACTCATCCGAACTCCTGTAAGTCGATTTACAACACCCCACGAGTTGCGGGGAGGCGGAAATATGAAAAACGATCTTGTTTTGTATGTAAACATCGACTAACCGAATATCTTTTCTAAACGATAATTAACAACAACCATAGAGTTCTTAGTTACTATGTAAAGAGATTATACCTAATGATTCTAGTCCTTCGTCTTTGTGATCTCTACGTCCTCCTCGGCCTCCTTTCCGTAATAGATGATCCACCCGAGTACCCTAATCCAAGCTATTACCTCTAAACTTGAGGTTACTTAGTTTCTCTAGTTGCTAATCAAAGTAACTAAGATGATGTAGAGTTAGGTTATGGAGTGTTTAGTCTATCCTAATCCTTGGTCTCAACTCATGAGTGGTAGGATTAAGGTTTGAAGAAAGAGTGAACTTAAGGAGAGAGAAGGTGGAGATAATAATGAGAATGAAAAAGATTCTCACTTGAATATATGAAATATAATGAATTATCAAATAAATGAATATAAATAATTATTCACCATGCTTCATTAATTCAATATGAGTGATTCACTATGTGAGTCATTAAGCAATAAATGATGCATTAATGACATAGTGAATCACACAAAAGAGTCACAATTTGCATTTAATGAAAATGCCACCTTAACCCCCTTAGTCACCATCCTTCTAGAAGCTTTCCGGAAAATTACGAGAACGCCCCTCGCATCCGTGAAAACACGGAAAAACTTTAGACTGTATAAATCCAATAACCCGATACTAGAATCTGGCTTAAACCAAAGCCGGCTAGTAAAAACTGTCTGAATGTCGTACGTGCGTTTAAACACGTATGCGTCCGAACCCTTTGTCGTAAAACCGTACGACCTCTATATCATTTCGCCTGGAGTTGGGAAAACTCTGTGTGGGACTCTAAAGACTTGACTACTATGCTGGCAGTGGGTTTAACCACAGACCGCAAGCGCCACTAGCTGTACGTAACGGTCCCCAGGTAGATGTCGATAAGAAGGCCGATGAGGATACCCATCCGAACTCCTACTGAGCCTATGCGTGACAATATCCGTGCAGTTCGGTCTGTTCGTCTAAGAGTATCGCATGTATGGTCTAGGGAGGCGGTAAACGTCAGACCCCTAATAACCGTACAAGTCGTGTCGGTATGGCTCTATCACCATCCGAGAATCTACTGATCAATCTATCAGTAATTCTCAATCAGCCCTGGCCAGGGACTTATGGTAATGACCAACCGATCACTGTGTGATATCAACTCCCTATACCGGGAGAGACGAATCCCTAACAGTCACTCACCGCCTCCACGTGGCTCGGGACTGTGCCCAACTAAAACCTGTTTGCACGACTCCTTTGAACCGTGGTAGGGTAGTAATCAAAGCACAGTGGGAACTCACACGAGACAAATGACGACTTTAAGTCAACGGACTATCTGCACACATGTCACCTGAGAACTGCTATCTGACGTTAGGTATAAATACCATCCAGTCAATTTTCGGCGAGTCCTGTCCGGTGTACTCACACCCAGTGAGCATCTATATACAATCTTAGGTGCACTCCACCAATGGCTGTGGGACCAATCCATCGCCCCTCCTCAGGGTCTAGATATGTATACACCAGTCTACTCCGGAGTATCGATTTCCAGTCTCGATACTCCTGCGACCAGGGACATCTAAGGATGTGCCTATTGACTATCCAGCTCCCACTAGTATGACTGCCATCATAACGCCGGAAGTCAGGCATACACCCTATGGGCTTTATCAACACGTATATATATATATATGAATACTATGCAAAATATATCATATGCTAAGATAAAGACAAACCAAATAGCGTGCTATCATATTAAGCAAGACTGTTATGTACATACATATCCCCAGTATCCTATACAATGAAGGCCTCTAGGGCATATATATCCAACAACTCCTACTGAGCCTATCTGTGACAATCTCCGTACAGTCCGGTATGTTCGTCTAAGATACTGGCATATCGGTCCTAAGGGGTGGTAACCGTCAGACCCCTAATAGCGCAATAAGTCATGCCAGGATAGAGCCCAATACACCCTGAGAAACTACTGGAGTACCTACCAGTAAATCTCGCTTGCCGTGGCCAGGGACTTTGTGTAATGGATTTCCGAACACAGCCCGATATCAACCCCCAATACCGGGAGAGATGAATCCTATCTAACCGCTACTGCCTCCAAGTGCTTCGGGACTGCACCCAACTACTACATGTTTGCATGACTCCTTTGAGCCATGGTAGGGTAGTAATCTAAGCACAGTGGGAACACACTTGAGACGAATAGTAATGTCAAGTCAACGGACTAAACTGTACTCATGCCATCCAGGAACTGCTACCTGACGATAGGTATAATACCAACCAGAAGTTCCCAACGAGTCCATCCAGTGTAACTCATAACCCAATGAGCACCTGTATACTATCTCCGGTATGACATACCAATGGCTATGGGACAGACTATCTCCCCTGCTGGGATGAGAAGCATATACACTAGTCTACTCTGGAGTATCGATACCCCATCTCGATAATTCTACGACTGGGGACCTTTATAAGGATGTGCCCATAGACTACCCAGCCCCTACTAGTGTGACTGCCATCACAACGCTGATAGTCAAGAAAAGATCTTAAGGGCTCTACCAATATGTATTAGCGATTTGCTAAAAAAAACATATACACATATTGATGTAGAATCAAACCAAGTAGCATACTACCATTTTGAGTAAAACTGTTATTATATCTGTGAATATCCCAAGCTTCCAAAATGTAATATACAGTCCAGTACTATACAATAATGGCCTCTAGGGCATATATCACTAACAATCTCCCACTTGCACTAGGGCCATGTATTGGCATATCGCAGACCTATCATCTCGATTAGCCTCTCGAACTGTGTCTAAGAGATGGCTTTTGTGAATAGATCTGCAGTGTTGTTCTCTATCTCTACTCTCCGCACCTCGATCTCCCAGCAATTAACGATCTCCATGATCAGGTGGTACCGCCTCAAGATATGTCTGGACTTCTGATGGGACCTTGGTTCCTTCGTTAAAGCTATAGTCCTGTTGTTGTCACAATACAGAGGTATTGGATCAACAATGGACGGAAACACTTGAAGTTCTGTAATGAACTTCTTCATCCAGACTGCTTCCTTCACGGGGTCACATGCAGTGATATACTCCGCTTGCATCGTCGAGTCAACAAAGGTGTCCTGTTTGGAGTTCTTCCAATAGAACTCCCCTCCATTGAGGGTAAAGACATAACCCGACATGGACCTGGAGTCATCCTTGTCACTCTGGAAGCTAGAGTCGGCGAAGGCCTCGATCTGGAGTTCTTCACTGCCGTACACCAAGAACATCTCCTTAGTCCTTCTTAGGTACTTGAGAATGTTCTTAACTGTTGTCCAGTGCTTCTCCTCTGAGTTTGACCGATACCTGCTTACAACGCTCAGTGCATAAGCTACATCTGGTCTAGTACACAATATCGCATACATTATAGAGCCTACCGCAGAAGCGTAGGGTATAATAGTCATACGATCCCTTTCCAAATCAGCCTTGGGAGATATCTCTTTGGAGATGGTGATTCCGTGACAAAGCCGGTAAATTACCGCGCTTTGAATCTTCCATACTAAATCTTTTCAGTATGATGTTGATGTACCTTGACTGTGAAAGTCCCAATATCCTTTTAGATCTATCACAATAGATCTGGATCCCCAGAATGTAGGAGGCATCACCCAGGTCCTTCATGGAGAACATTTGTGATAAGAATCCTTTGACCGATTGTAGCATAGGAATATCATTTCCTATCAGGAGAATATTATCCATGTATAAGACGAGGAATACTACAGTTCTCGCTACAATTTTACTATAAATGCATAGTTCATTTGGATTTTTGATAAAGTCGATTTCTTTGACCGTCTTATCAAAACAGATGTTCCAACTCCGTGATACCTGCTTTAACCCATAAATGGATTTAAGCAACTTGCATACTCTTCCATTACTCCCACTCTCTATAAAACCCTCCGGATGATCCATATAAACACACTCTTCCAAATTTCCATTCAGAAAAGCGGTCTTTACGTCCATCTGCCAAATTTCATAATCGTGGAAGGCAGCAATGGCAAGAAGGATCCGAATGGATTTGAGCATAGCCACTGGAGAAAAGGTTTCATCATAGTCCAAACCAGGTCTTTGACGAAAACCTTTTGCAACAAGTCTAGCCTTATAGATTTCAACCTGTCCATCTACACCAATCTTCTTTCTGAAGATCCATTTGCAGCTTACGGGTTTTACCCCTTCTGGAGCAATGTCCAAAGTCCATACTTTGTTGGTGTACATGGACTCCATTTCGGTCCGCATTGCATCCAGCCATTTTACCGGGTCTCTGCTCCTAATGTCTTGCTGGAAACTAGTTGTCTCATCATCGTCGATGATGCAATCCTCTCTATCCCCGTCTATGATAAAACCGTAGGATCTCTCGGGCGGATGAGACTGCCTACTAGTCCTGCGGAGTGGCGCGGGGATGTCCGGTTCTTTCGAAACTTCTGGTTCCACCATGATTTCAGTAATAGCTTTTCGTTCTGGAATTTCTTCCAGTTCTATTGTGCTCCCACTTATTTCTTTTTCAAAAAATCGAGTTTCCAAAAAGTGGGCATGCCGAGAAACAAATATCTTTTATTCCTCCGCGTAATAGAAAAGATACCCCTTGGAGTTCTTTGGGTATCCTACAAACTTACACAGTACTGAGCATGTCTCGAGCTTGTCCGCATGCTGCTTTTTTACAAAAGCTGGAAATCCCCATATTTTTAGATACTTAAGATAGGGTTTCTTCCCACTCTACATCTGATATGGTGTGGTAGGCACTGACTTAGTAGGAACCTTGTTCAAAAGATATGCAACTAATTCTAGTGTATAATCCCAGAAGGATCGCGGTAACTCTGCGATACTCATCATGGAACGTACCATATCCAATAAAGTTCGGTTCCGCCTTTTCGATACACCGTTATGTTAAGGTGTGTATGGAGGAGTAAGCTGAGAGAGAATCCCATTCTCTTTTAAGTAATCCAGGAACTCGGCATTTAAGTATTCACCACCTCAATCAGATCTAAGTGTCTTGATACTTTTGCCGGTTTATTTTTCCACTTCATTCTTGTATTCCCGGAATTTCTCGAAAGTCTCAGATTTATTTTTCATCAAAAATACATGTCCATACCTTGAGAAATCATCCGTAAAAGTAATGAAGTAGGAATAACAACTTCTTGCATGTGTAGACATTGGACCACACACGTCGCTGTGTATGAGTCCCAAGAGCTCGCTGGCTCTTACCCCGTATCCATTGAATTCATGTTTTCTTTGAGACATGATTGACAAGTTGCATAAGACTGATATTCAAACAGATCCAAATATCCCTCTTTATATAACTTCGTCAACCATGTTTCATTGTTGTGACCAGTCTACAATACCATAAGAAAGCTTGATTTAATTCTAGAGACTTTCTTTTAAGTGTGTTCTGGACATTGAAAACATGAGCTTGATTTAATACGTATATACTGTTATCTAGTGTACCTGACCCAATCAAATCTTGATTAAGGTGGATGTCGACAACATAGTTTACAAATGTAAAATCATAACCTTCTTTAGATAGTAAAGATACAGAGATGATATTACAAGCCAAACTAGGTACACACAAACAGTTACGCAAAATCAAAATCTGCCCACTTGTCAATCTTAGGTGATATTCCCCTACGGATACAGCATCCACGCTCATTCTGTTAGCAACCCTGAGAGTCATATCACCTGCCTTGATGACTCTACGGTTTCTCAGAGCCTGCAATGAATTACAGATATGAGATCCTGATCCGGTATCTAGTACCCAGAAAATAGAGTTAATTGACAGACAGTTTTCAATTATAAACACACCTGAAACCGAAGCCACAACGTGCTTCGAATCCTGGTTTCTGGCTTTCCAAGCCCTGCAGTCCTTCCAATGCCCTTTCCCGTGATAATAGAAACATACTTCCTTCCCTACTGTCAGCCCCGAAACTTTTGCCCTGCCCTTTCCCTCTACCTTACTGACACCGCCTTTCGGCTTGGTGGAGGCCTTCTTCTTCTTCCCTTTGGCTTTCGCCTTGGATCTAGAAAAGGAAGATTCCCCAATAAGTAGGGTGGGTGTCTCCCTGAATTTCTGCAGGGTGCCCTCGGCGCTCTTTAACATGTTGAGGAGATCTGGAAATGAAACTTCCTTCCCTTGAATGTTAAAATTCAAGATAAACTGGGCGTAGGTAGAAAGAAGGGACTGTTGAATCAAGTCAGTATATAACTCATTCTCCAACGTAGTCCTAAGGTCCGTGAGCTCTTCAATATAACTAATCATCTTAAGGACGTGGTCCCCTACAGATGACCCGACAGCTAATTTCGTCTGAAACAATTTCTTCGAGGTCTCAATATCTTGCAATACGAGATTGCTCTCCATATAAATCTTTGGTATGGAGGAAGATGGAAGCTAAGTCCATCTTCTCGTGCCGCCTTTGGTGTTCATTATCCATTGAGGCCAACACGAGGCACTTGGCTCTTGCACTGTCTATTTTCCATGTCTTACGGATTTCAACATCTACGATGGTGGAATCTGGACCTGGAACGGCGGGGGCTTTGGTGGTAAGGAAGTAGCCCATCTTGTCATAGGTTATGGCCATCTGGACATTCCTTAGCCAATCTTTATAGTTTGTCCTGGTCAATTTATTATTATCTAGCAGTAACTTAAGCCCGGTCATTTTGGTCTCTGCAATTAGGAGAGAGAGAAGAAACACTCAGTATGATGCTCTTATAAGTTTAGATTGGTTATTAGTTTATCTAACTCCCACTGTTCCTCGAATCCTCCTTCAAACCATAAAAGAATAATTAGTCAGGATTAATCTCACCCTACAATTCTTGCTTAACCTTTCGGCCAGGATAGTGTTGGTACTTCGAGAGAGGTTTTCCATTTCGCGAAGTTTCTTAATTACATAACCTCTTTTTCCTGGAGGCATAGCCCCGCTAACACCATTCTAGACACCTATTTGGTTTATAGTATTGATTGTTTAGTGAAAAAATCTCCCGAAGAGTAGCGGATACTCACAGTAGAATTGGGATCCAAATATCATAGTGTGACAACCTTAAAGGAATCCTACCAAAATCATCACACTCCAAATGGTATGCAACACTAGTAAGTTTCATTTTCCTTTGAAACTCCCGATGTGAATTTTTGCCCCAGGCGCTTATGACCTTGACGAAGGCCAACATATCATAAGACGCAAGTCAAGTTCTATCCGTCATTATCCAGGTTAATTTGAACACATCCGTACAAACCCTTGACGAAGGCTAAAATAACTGTATGATTGTCCCAAATCAACGCATATAGCTATGCTACAAATGAATACCCAGCAGCTACCAATCACTATACCTTGGCAAAGGTCAAAATATATAGCTTGAATACTACTGAATACCCATCTGAAATGACGGAATGCTATGAATGGTTTTGACGAAACCGTGAACGTAATGAACTTGATATAGTCGAAGGAACCATGATAGCTTTTAAAAGGAGCGGTTTAGGCTCTGCATTTAAAAGTTGTTTTTCAAGAAAACCGAGTGGTTTTGAAAGTGTTCCAACGATTTAAACTTTGGTTTGTTTTCCTTGTATTAATCAATATTAATGTTGTCCCATCATTTAACCCTATCATCGCAGAAAAAAAACGAAAATAGAACGTACGCTTATGCCATCCTCATTTGCCACAGGGACCTGTCATGCACCGTTAGGTTACTTAACTAACGACAGAGCGGGGGCTGGACTAGAGCGGGTGCAAAACATAAGCAACGTTTATTATATATAATATATATATATAGCCATTCGTCTCACGCAATAATAGGTATTCCAGATCACAGATCACAGCAACACAGATAAATATATTGGATATACTAGAATTTTTGTGTTTCGTTTTAGCCTTTTACCAAAGACGTATTCCATGGTCGTGATGAATAGCCAAACCCCACCCTAAACCCCTACGGGTGCGACAAACCACCCGCCAAATTCCCGAAGTGAAGCAACCTCCCTCAATAAAATGAGTAGGCTACTCGGTACTTCAAGAACCCGGTAGTTTGTGCACCTCTCCTTGGGTCTATCCTAGGTGCAAGAAAAAGTAAATGAAATAATACAACGGTGGCTACAATCTCAACTCGGATGTGCCCCGCAAAAATAATATTACATTAATTTACAAATATACATGAATGAAAGAAAAGAAAACACTCTTCTCACATCCCTCGTCTATTCATCCATAACGATCCAATACTTCATATACACAAACCATCACAATACAGATATGTGCAATCCCCACTAATCGACATATAGCAATTAGCATACGTTTAGCAACATATATATAAACACAGAAATACCAATTAGCCAAGAACTTAGAATTTCGAACAATAATACTTATCCGTGTTTACCCCATGCATAAACCAGTACACAAACAATCTGGGTAAAACCCAAATATACCAAAAATCATAATTCCAAGAACCAAAACCACAGAAAAAATTGGGAGCAACTCGGCAGCGGTTCCGCCGCCAAATGACCTATTTGGCGGCGGTTCCGCCGCATAGTTGAGGAGTTAGGTGCTCAGATTTTTTTTCTAGGTCTTAGAAATGCCTGCATGTATTTTTAAGGTCACTGAAATAATTTTTTGAACAGTTTTTAAAAAATGGACAGCAAGCATATCTCAGAAATTTAATTTCGGGTATTTTTTTCGTCGATCGAAGTTCCAATCACTTGCTAACAAACTAGTTAAGATTTAGTAGGCTTTGATACCACTGTAAGTCGATGTCGCACACCACACGCACTTGTGGGGAGGCAGAATTTACAAAAAACGATTTTTCATACTTTACAACACCGACTTTAACTCCAGGATCTTAACAGAAACCTTAACTAGCTATTCTACTAGGAGGTTCTAACTACTATGTTAGTATTTATACCTCCTTGATTCTAGTCCTTCGGGTCTTCTTCTCCTCCTCTCCTTGAGCTCCTCGAAGATCCGGAACGCGCTTGATCGTCGGCCTCCTCGTGTTGAAGATGATCCACCCGAGAGTTTATAATTCAAGCTCTAACCTCTAAACCGGGGTAACTAAGGTATCTAGTTCACTAAGCTAGGTAGTTTAGAAGATGCAGACTATCTAATGGAGTATTTAATCTCACTTGACCCTATGGTTCACAACTCATGTGAGGGATTAGGGTCTTGAGGAAGAACGAGAGAAAAAATGGAGAAAGAAATTGAAACTACAAATGAGCTAGGGTAAAGAAAAGTGAAGAATGGCTCCTACACTCATCTCACTCGAGCATGCAATATCTTCCAATTGAAAATATCAATCATGCTTGAATAGTGAGTCCAAACCTATAAAATAACATAAATAAGCCATGTTTCACCATGCCACAAATATCTCCATTTTCCACTTCATTAATCTATTTCTAAAAATAGATAAACCAAATAATAAGGTGTCCCCTTCTAGAAGCAGTTCTTGTGAAATTACAAGAATGCCCTCACCGTATATACATACCCGTATTCGTATTCCGAAAAATACGAATACAATGAGATAATAATAATCCAATAATATAATACTAGAGTCCGACTTAAACTAAAGCCTACTAGTATTATCCATTTGAGCAACATCCGTGCAGCCAGTATACGTATATGATCGGAACCCTGCCGTAAAACCATACGGCCTCTACATCGTTTCTCCCGAAGCAGGGAAACCCTCTGTGTGGGACTCTAAAGACTCGACGGTACGCTGGCGGTGGGTTTAACCATAAATCCGTCAGCGGTACTAGCTGCACGTAACGGCTACCCATATATCTGTCGATAAGAAGGCCGATGAGCAAACTCATCCGAACTCCTACTGAGCCTATTTATGACAATCTCCATACAGTTCGGTCTGTTTGTCTAAGATACTCGCATATCAGGCCTAGGGGGATGGTAACTGTCAGACCCTAATAGCGCAATAATTCGTGCCGGGGTAAAGCCCAATACATCCTGAGAAACTGCTGGAGTACCTACCAGTAAATATCGCTTGCTGTAGCCAGGAACTTTGTGTAATGGCTTTCCTAACACAGCGCGATATCAACCCCCAATACCGGGAGAGACGAATCCCATCTAAACGCTATTGCCTCCAAGTGCTTCGGGAGTGCTTCGGGACTGCACCCAACTACTACCTGTTTGCATGACTCCTTTGAGCCGTGGTAGGGTAGTAATCTAAGTACAGTGGGAACACACTCGAGATGAATAATGATGTCAAGTCAATGGACTAGCCTGTACTCATGCCACCCGGGAACTGCTACCTGACGATAGGTATAATACCAAGCAGCAATTCTCAACAAGTCCGTCCAGTGTAACTCATAACCCAATGAGCACATGTATACTATCTCTGATACGACATTCGAATGGCTATGGGACAGACCATCTCTCCTACTGGGATGAGAAGCGTATACACTAGTCTACTCTGGAGTATCGATGCCCCGTCTCGATAATTCTACGACTAGGGACCTTTATAAGGATGTGCTTATAGACTACCCAGCCCCCATTAGTATGATTTTCATCATAACGCTGGTAGTCAAGCAAAGATCCTAAGGGTTTTACCAATATCTATTAGCAATATGCTAAAAGATACATATACACATATTGAGGTAGAATGAAACCAAATAGCATACTACCATTTTGAGCAAGACTTTTATTATATCTGTGAATATCCCAAGCTTCCAAATTATAATATACAATCCATTACTATACAATAATGGCCTCTAGGGCATATATCACTAACACGGGTCATATGCACGGCACGCGACCACTGTAAACACCAGCGGAGAAAGGGGCATAGCCTCTGGGCTGGAGTTGAACTCTCGAGAGGCTTTGGAGTTGAACTCCTAAACAGGAATTGGGTATAGATTTAGAGTTAAACTCCCAAAAAAATTGGATTTGGAGTTAAACTCCTAAAAGATCTGAATTTGGAGTTAAACTTTTTTGAGAATTTGGATCTTCGAGTTGAACTCCTCAAAGATTTTCAGAGATGATCAACGGGGACCTCTTTCTTTTCCCTTAAGCCTTGGATCCTCCCAAAGTGGGATTTTTGGAGATGGGTCTTCTTCCTACTCCTCTCTTTTTGCAGGATCTTGGGGGGAAAAGGGAGTTGAGTTTAAAAAATCTCCCTTTTAGGGATTTGATAGGAGATCTGAACTCCCCTTCAAGAGTTTTATGGTGAAACTTTATTTAGTTTTGAAAAAAAGAGAGTTATGCTCTTGATTTAATTGGAAATGAATATGAAAAGAAAAAACTTGAGAAAAAGAAGATGGAGGCACAAAGCTTAGAATTTTTAAGAGAATGAAGTTGTTATTGATTTTTTTCATCATGTTTGCCTTCTATAAGCTACACGCTTTACATATAACCCTTTGGGCTTTTCTAAATTGCACTTGTGCCTCTCCATGCCTCATGTGCTTATTTGTTTTTGCACATAAGCCATGAGGTTTACAAAATTTTTTATTTTTGCCCATTTTTCATACATTTAATTCTAAAAAATGTATTTAAACTAATTTATCGCCTTCTTTTGGCATGGAGCTGGCTCCTTCCACGCTCAGTCTTGACTTAGGCTCGGGTCCGCTTGCTTAGGCTCGGGACCACTTGGCTGGGGATTGACTGACTTTGACTTGGTCAACCGGGATATAATTTTTGATCCCAACATTAACCACTTGCATATAATTTCTAATTAGCTGTCTGCAACTTCTGATAAGTTATTAGCTGTCTGCAATTTCTGATAAATTGCCTGTAATTTCTGATAACTTGCATGTGATTTCTATGCACTTGATTTTAACTTCTAATTAGTTGCGTGTAATTTCTAAGAAAAAATTTGGAGCTTAGCTCCTCGGGGTACCCAGGCCTCCCATACCTCTAACGTCGACTATATAAACTGATAATATCAACAAAAATATTATTCATATCACAGTGTCAGCCAATATCGGCTATATAAAACAGATAGTATCAACAAAAATATCATTTATATCACAACATCGACCAATATCGATGATATTAAAGTAAATACGTCAATAATTTTTTATATTCATCAGACAAACCAGTAACATTTAAGTAATTTGTCATTTTCACTCAAAACAAGTAATAATATCGGCGAATATTGTCCAAATACAAATAGATGAATATATGTACGAATAACAAAGAGTTCAAATTTTGGGCAAACAAAAACAGAAACCATATCATGTCATTTCTTCCTCATTCACCAATAGAATTTGTGCCGTAAGTATCGGCAACCACTGCATTGACCCTTTTCCCTCCAGGGCATCCGGAATCCGCCCACCTTCGATCAATGCCGTCATAAATAAGTAGACGAACACGCCACAATCAGAACTGTTAAACAACAACGTTAACAAACACATATTGTTATAACCCTTAACAATCAGAAATGTTAAAACAAAACTTCTAAATAAAGAAAATACTGCTTACGAATTCTTTTATATCAAGTAAGGGACACTAGTAAAGTGAATGCATTGAAACCCCTTTGCTTGTCGAATTTCTTTACCCCAAAATTGAGTAGGTATTTGATCAGTCAAATTTATTGCACATTTGTATGAACATTTTCCCTATTATTAATAACTACTAAAATATGTTATTGGTAAATAAAGAACATATGTGGGTTTATTTGTAAAAAGATTATTATCATATATTTCATAATTTATTGTTAGGAATATGTATGCCCTAGAGGCCATTATTGTACATGTGATGTATATTATAGTGGATACTTGGACATATATATATAGGACTTTCTTGCTCGACATGATAATATGCTATCAGGTTACCTTTATCTTAATATGTAGACTGGTATTTATATTGTCTGTCTCTTACATGTTGATAAAACCCTCAGGATATGTACTTGACTACCAGAACTATGATGAGATCATACTAGTGGGGCCAGGGTGATCCAAAAGTACATCCTTTAATCAGTTCCTAGTCGAGGGAATATCGAGACTAGGGCATCGATATTCCAGAGTAGACTAGTGTGTACGTTTCTTGTCCCATAGAGAGCGATGGTTGATCCCACAACTATTGGTGTGTGACATCAAAGATTGTACATAGGTGCTCATTGGAGAATGGGTACACCGAACAGGACTCGCCAAGGACTCCTATGTGGTAGTATACCCATCGTCAGATAGCAGTCCTCTGGTGACACTGGTACAGGTTAGTATGTAGACCCGAGATCGTCATAGAGTCTTATGCGGCTCCCACCGTGCTTTGATTTCCTCCCTACCACCCTTAAAGGAGATGTGCAAACAGGTGGATTTTGAGTACAGTCCTGAGTCGCATGGAGGCAATGAGCGATAGGAGGGGTTTCGTCTCTCTCGGTATAGGGGGTTGATGTTGCGCTATGCTCGATTGGCTATAACTAGAAGTCCCTGGCCAAGGCTGCTGCTGAGATTTACTGATAAGTGTTATCAGTAGTTTCTCGAACCGTTATAGGCCAGACATCGGCATGACTTATCACGTTACTGGGGTCTGACGTTTACCACCCCTAGACATGATATGCGACATATCAGATGAAGAGACCGAACTGTACGGTAGTGTTATTGATAGGCTTCATGGAGACTATGGACAAACTTGCTTGTTGATCTTCATATCGCTCAATACCCGGATAGCCGTTACGTCCAGCTAGTACCGCTGACGGCTTGTGGGTGGCTGATGTGATCATCACCTACTGCTGGCGTATTGACGGGTCTTTAAAGTTCCACACAGAAGTTCCCTGGTTCATGCGAAACGAAGTAGGACACATATGTGATATGCGTATGGGCCTGATTAAATACGTGTATGTGATACCGTATTGTAATCTGGCAGTTATCTGTTATCGATTCGGTTATATGTGATATAACTGGATTGTCGAATCAACTGTTAATTTGATAATGTGATATACAAATAAATGATATTAATCGGTCATATGTGATATACCCGGATTATTAAATCAAGTGTTGATTTAATAATTTGATATATATTATATGTGATATAATTATATCTTAACTAATATCATTAGCTCACTAATTATTCTTCATTATATATATATTTATATATATATATATATATATATATATATATATATATATATATAATGAAGCATGGCTTGATTTTCTATTTTTGAGAAAAATAGAAATGAGGTGTAAATTGAGAGCATGGTTGCAAGCATGGGAGTTATATTTGTTTATTCATCTTGACTTACTATTCAAGCATGGTAGCAATTTTATATTGCAAATTTTCATGCTTGAATGAGTGGGGGTCAAGAGTTGCCATTGATTCTTTGCTCATTCTCAACACTGAACCATTTTCTTGAGCTGCTCCTATGGTTGCTCTCTAGCTTCTTCTTCTTCCTCAATTGCTATAGTTCAAGCTTCAACCCTCACATGTGATGTGAACCATGAAGCTTGAACACAAACTTGTGAGCTTTTAACATCCCCTACTTCACCATCCTACACTTGACTAGCGATCGAGTGTAGCGTGTTTAATACGCTAAAGAGTTTAGTGTAGAGGTAGCTTGAGGTGAAGGGACTTCGCGTAGATCATCTTCGGCACGAAGGTCATCGAAGGAAGCTCGTCCGAAGTCTCAAGCGGAGTCTAGTGGAGTCGCGGGACTACTACACGGAGCATATGAAATGAATGACTGATCCTAAAGGGTATAGCCTTCTTTCACTTTCTCTAGTTGTTCACATCATCAAACCATAACCCTAATATTCTAGCAAAGATCATGTTTAATCTAGCTTAGCACTACTAAAAATTAAAATTGGGCATGCTTAATGCCACAAGAACCTCATGGTGGTTCTAGGGTAGACTTTCATAGTATCAGAGCTACCAGCTAGAACATTAGGGTAGCTTGTAGCGACGTTAGAAATCCGTCGTTTTTGTCGCGCAAAAACTGCCGATAAAAACAGTTTCCAAAATGATATTTTGAATTGTTTGCACATCCCGCAGGCTCATGGTTTGAACCGAGAAGCCGTGGGGTGGAGCGTGTGCACCCCGGGGAATCCCGGGGGGGACCGAACGGCTGGGCCCACTCCCCAATATCACCACAAGGTGGTCTTGGCGGTAGGGACCCGAAACTACCCCACCTTAAGCAGTTTAGGGTCTGCCCCACCCCCTGGCCACCTCATGGTGGTCTTAGGGTAGGGTACCCTCTCTAGGCCCCCCATTCGATAATTAATTTTGGGATCTTCGCCTCCGCGAAGATTCCGGCGGGTTTCGAGTTCGTTTCGACTCCCGAATTGGCTTAAAACGATCGGATTTGGAACTTTAGCTCACTGCATTTTTCATGTCTTAGAAAAATTGGTTTAGTTTGCTAATTGCGTGCGAAATTCTAATGTCGTGGTTACTTTACAAGCTTGATGATGTGTGATACAATTATTAGAATCCGTATTAATTAGTTTTATGAAAACTAGTTAGTATATTATAAACCTAGCCGTTTAGTCTCAATTGATCGATTGCCACGAAGTTTTGATTCGGATCAAAACTCCGTCGCAATTGCGTATTATACACGATCACTAAGTTGGGAATCTTGTTGAATTATCCGACAACCAATTGAAAAGAGTTTTCAATTTGAGACTAAAATGCAAGTTTTATAAGTTAGGCATGAAATTCGGAATATGAGATATTCTGGGTTTATGATGCCTAAGCATATTGCGGATTCTAATTATTGTAGTTTTCTATTTCTTTTTCTGCAACCGTAAGTGTAATATGTGGGGTACCCCAATCTCGTTGCTATATATCAACAAGTTTTAGGGATACACATATTTGCTGACGTTGATGATATGTGATATCATGTGTTGTTGATATGATTTGTTGGATCGTCGTGAAAGAATAGCCGGGGGTTTTATATGAGATGTGGGTTTTTATTTTCATTCATATAAAATCTGTATGTAATATTCTTTTATTGGGGCACTTCCAGGTTGAGGATGTTGTCACCACTGTTGTATATTATTTACCTTTCCACATTAGGATAGACCCGAGGCGGGGAGCACAAGTAACCGGGTTCTAGAGTCCAGTGGGAGACCATCTTAAGGAGTTGAGACCGGGTCTCCTAACTCTAGAATCGGCAGGGTTACTTGCCGCTCTCGTAGGGGTCTAGGGATGTGGTTTTGGCTATTCATCATGACCGTGGAATCCGTGTTTTACATTACTGGCTAAATTTAAAACACGGACATCCGAATAAATCCAATATTTCATATGTTGCTTTAGCTGCTTGATTATGTGATGTTGATTATATAACTGTGTGAGACGAATGTACTATTATACATATGATATATAATAAACGTTTCTTATGTTTTGCACCCACGCTAGTCCAGCCCCCGCTCTGCCGGTAGTTAAGTAACCTAACGGTGCATGACGGGGCCCAGTGGCGAATGCGAATAGCATAAGCGTACGTTCTATTTTCGTTTCACTTTTCTGTAATGTTTAGGAAACATTAAATGATGGGACTTCATTAATGAGATTAATGAAAAGAAAGAAACCAAAAGATGTTGTAGAATCAAATTTTCAAAAAGGGTAGCTCTGGTTTTTGCTTTGCATAGTGGTATTCCTTGATGAATATCCAGCACCTCATTCGATGAGGAAAGAGCCGAGATCCCTTCACCGGGAGTGACCTCTTTAGCTAAACTAGCAAATGCTACAACTTACCGGGTTTTGTTTTTGATTGCTTCTCTAGTTCTTGCTTTGAATAGTGGTATTCCTGAATATCCTGCACCTCATTCGATGAGGAAAAAGCCGAGATCCCTTCACCGGGAGTGACCTCTTTAGCGAAACTGGCAAAAGCCTCAAAAACACTCCTTTTCAAAATCACTAGATTCTACAACTATATCAAGTTTATTACGCTCATGGTTTTCTTAAAAATTTGCGTAGCCCTCCGTCATTTCAGAGTAATACTATTTTAGTATTCGTGCTACGTTTGTTGGCCTTCGTCAAGGCATAGTGTGTGGTAGCTGATTAATGCTTATCTGCTAGCATGTGATACGATTGGATTAGGGTAGTCGTGCGACTTTGATGGCTTTCGTCAAGGGTTGTGCGGGTGGGTTTAATTCAATCAAGAAATGAACGGGTTGAACTTGACTAGTGGCCTATGGTTTGTTGACCTTCGTCAAGGTCATAGGAAGCTAGGGGTAAAAACCATTATCGGGAATTTCAAGTGTTGAAATTTGCAATGAGATTGCATACCTTCTATATGATAGTTGGATCTCGATACCCACTGGGAGTAAGAGTTACTCCTGAGAGAGTTTTGCACTTTACAATTAGCTAATCCAGTAGGTGTCTACAAAGGTGTCAACGGGGTTATGCGTCTAGGGAAACGGGGTTTATTTTAATTAGGTCCATGCGAAAGCATGGGGAATCTCCCTCGGAATACCGATACCTACCTGGCAGAACGATTGGCGAACCTGTAGGGTGTAATTAATCCCGGCTAATCTTACCATTTAGGGTTTGAAGGAAGATTTGATAAAAACAGTGGGAGCCATCCTGATTAGATAAAATAACCAATCTAATCTTGTAAAGAGTGCACGCAAAGTGATTATCCTTCTCTCTCTCTCTCTTGGTAGCGACCAATGACATACCTTAATCAAGATAATAATATGGATGTATTGACCGAACCTACTTATTATACTGGGATAGGTTCCGCTCTATCTTATGATTGTCATAATTCTGAGCAATGAATATGGGAATATTCGGATTCCCAGGCCACCCAAACGAAGAAAAAGTATGTTGATGTATTGTCTTTGGGTGTGTTCGTTACCAAGAACTATTTCTCAGTCGTTTCTACGTCCTGGGTATGTGATACCGGATCAGGATCCCATATATATAATTTGTTGCATGGGTTAAAGAAAAGTAGAGAACTGGGATAGGGTGATGTGTCTCTAAGTAGTAGAGAATGATGCAATTATTGCAGCCAAAGCAGTTGGGAATTATCACCTAGTGTTACCAACTGGTAATACAATGATTCTGAGCGACTGTTATATCATACCAATAATATTGTGAATATTTTCCTAAATCAAGTATTGATTGGGTTAGGTATGTTGTATAACAGTGTACACGTTCTAAATCAAACTACAGTTCTAAACGTATAGAACACACACAAGAGGAACAGTTCAGAAATGAACGAAGTCTTCTTGAGGCATTGTAGACTAGGTCATATCGATGAAACAAGACTAGCTAAAGTTCCATAAGGATGCATGTTTGAATCTGTTCGAATTTACATCTTATGAAACTTGCCGGTCATGTCTCAAAGACCAAGGTGACCAAATCTCCGTTTACTGGAAACGGAGAAAGAGCTACTGAACTCTTGGACATATACATGGTGATGTATGCGGTCCTATGTCTACATATGCCAGGGATGGTTCCACGTACTTTATTACATTCACCGATGTTCTCTCAAGATACGGGCATGTGTTCTTTTTGAAACACAAAACTGAATCTTTTGAGAATTTCAAGCAATATAAGTATGAAGATGAGAACCAAATGGGTAAATGTATTCAAATCCTTCGATATGATCGGGGAAAAGAATACTGGAGCACAGAATTCTGAGACTATTTAAAAAATAATGAGATTCTCTCTCAGTTTACTCCTCCGTATAAACCATGGCACAACGGTATATCGGGGTGAAGGAATCGCACCCTATGAGATATGGTACGCTCTATGATGTGTACTACTGAGTTGCCTATTTTCTTTCAGGGACATGCACTTGAGAAGTTGCATACCTATTAAATAGAGTTCTGATCAAATCTGTTGCCTACCACTCCATATGAGATATGGAATGGGAAGAGACCATCTCTTAAACGAGTTAAGATATGAGGTTGTCCGGCCTATATTGAAAAGCAAAATTCAGACAAGCTCGAGGCAAGGTCAGTTCTGTGCAAGTTTGTAGGATATCCCAAACATTCGCGAGGGTATATCTTCTACCATACTGAGGAACAAAAGGTGTTTTATTTCTCAAAATGCCACCTTTTTGGAAAAGGAATTTCTTGTGGAAGAAATTAGTGGCGATGAGGTAGAATTGGAAGTAGTTCCAGCAAACACAAACTATAACTGACGATTTGGTGGAACCAGAGGATTCAATAGTCCCATACGAACCGAAGCCACTCCGCAGATCTAGTAGGGTTCCTCATCCACCTGAGAGATACTACGGTTTTCTCGTAGACGGTGGGAGCTAGAATTGCATCATGTAGATGATGACCCAACTAGTTTCGAGCAGGCCATCATAAGTGGAGACTATGTGAAATGGCTAGATGCTATGCGATCTGAGATGGAATCCATATACACCAGGAAAGTGTTGACTTTGCATGTTGCTCTTGAAGGGGTAAAACCCCATCGGGAGTAAGAGGATCTTTGAGAAAGATAAATTGGTGTAGATGGAAAAGTTGAGACTTTCAAAGCTATGCTTAAGTCCATCAGGATCCTACTTGCCATTGATGCATACCATGACTACGAAATCTGGCAGACTGCACGCCAAAACCTCTTTTCTAAATGGTGATTTAGAAGAGAGCGTATATGACACTGCTAGAGGGCTTCGTAGACAGTGGGAGCAGTGGAAGCATGTGTAAGCTGCTTAAATCCATCTACGGGTTAAAGCAGGTATCGCGGAGATGGAACATCTGTTTTAATGAAACTGTCAAAGAGTTTGACTTCATCAAAAAGGTATATGAACCATGTATAAATAAGAAGGTTTTAGAGAGTATGGTTGTTTTCCTCGTATTGTACGCGAATGACATACTCTTGATAGGAAAGGGTGTTCCTATGCTACACTCGGTCAAACACCTCTTATCACACAGGTTCTCCATAAAAGATCTAACTGATGTCTCCTACATTCTGGGGATATAGATCTATAAAAATAGATTTAAATGGATTTGGGATTGTCCCAATCCAGGTACATAGACACCATGCTAAAGGGGTTTAGTATGGATGATTCTAAGCGTGGTAATGTACCCGCTTGTTCAGGAATCACTCTCTCCAAAGAGATGTCTCTCGAGACTGATTTAGAGAGGGCTCGCATACAAGAGATACCCTATGCTTTAGCAGATGGGTCAATCATGTATGCGATGTTATGTACCAGACCAGATGTAGCTTACTCACTAGGTGTAGTGAATAAGTATTGAAAAGATCTTTGGGAAAACCACTGGACAGCTGAAGAACATTCGTAAGTGCTTGAGAAAGACTAAAGAGATGTTCTTGGTGTATGTTAATGGTGAACTCCAGATGGAGTCCTTTACCGATTCAAGCTTCCAGAGTGATAAGGATGACTGAAAGTCAGTCTCGGGTTTTGTCTTCACCCTCAATAGAGGGACGGTATGTTGGAAGAGTTCCAAGGTATATATATACCGTAGCAGACTCGTTGATAGAGGCTAATTACATCGCTACCAACGATACTGCCAAAGAGGTTTTCTGGATGAAAAAGTTCATATAATGAACTTGGTTCCTATCATTGGGCATCCAGTACCTATATATTGTGATGACAATGGAGCTGTGGTTTTGGCTTAGGAACCCCGGTCCCGTCAGCGATCCAGATATATTCTTAGACAGTATCACCTGATCAGGGAGATAGTTGATCTTCGGAAGACCGAGGCTAAGAGAGTTGACACAGAGGATAACACAGCGGATCCACTCACCGAGGCCATCCCCCAGATGCTATTCGAGAGACTTTTGGGACGTTGGGTATGAGGTACTACAACAACTGGCCTTAGTGGGAGATTGTTAGGAATATGTATGCCTTATAGGCCATTATTGTACATGTGATATATATTATAGATGATGCTTGGACATATATATAAAGGACTTTCTTGCTCGACATGATAGTATGCTATCAGGTTACCTTTACTTAACATGTAGACTGGTATTTATAATGTATGTCTCTTATATGTTGATAAAGCCCTTAGGATATATACTTGACTACCAGGATTATGATGAGATCATACTAGTGGGGACAGGGTGGTCCAAAAGTATATCCTTTAATCAGTTCCTAGTCGAGGGAATATCGAGACTAGGGCATCGATATTCCAGAGTAGACTAGTGTGTACGTTTCTTGTCCCTTAGAGGGCGATGGTTGATCCCACAAACATTGGTGTGTGACATCAAAGATTGTACACAGGTGCTCGTTGGAGAATGGGTACACCGAACATGACTCGCCGAGGACTCCTATGTGGTAGTATACCTATCGTCAGATAGCAGTCCTCTGATGACACTGGTACAGGTTAGTCTGTAGATCCGAGATCATCATAGAGTCTTGTGCGGCTCCCACTATGCTTTGATTTCCTCCTTACCACGCTCAAAGGAGACGTGCAAATAGGTGGATTTTGGGTATAGTCCCGAGTCGCATGGAGGCAATGAGCGATAGGAGGGGTTTCGTCTCTCCCGGTATTGGGGGTTGATGTTGCGCTATACTCGATTGGCTATAACTGGAAGTCTCTGGACAGGGCTGCTGCTGAGATTTATTGATAAGTGTTATCAGTAGTTTCTCGAATCGTTATAGGCCAGACATCGGCATGACTTATCACGTTACTGGGGTCTGACGTTTACCACTCCTAGACATGATATGCGACATAGCAGACGAAGAGACCAGACTGTACAGTAGTGTTTCTGATAGGCTTCATGGAGACTATGGACAAGCTTGCTTGTTGATCTTCATATCGCTCAATACCCGGGTAGCCGTTACGTCCAGCTAATACCTCTGACGGCTTGTGGGTGACTGATGTGATCATCACCTACTGCTGGCGTATTGACGAGTCTTTAGAGTCCCACACAGAAGTTCCCTGGTTCAAGCGAAACGAAATAGGACACATATATGATATGTGTGTGGGCCTGATTAAATACGTGTATGTGATACCGTATTGTAATCTGGCAGTTATCTGATATCAATTCTGTTATATGTGATATAACCGGATTGTCGAATCAAGTGTTGATTTGATAATGTGATATACAGATAAATGATATTAGTCGGTCAATGTGATATAGCCGGATTATTAAATCAAGTGTTGATTTAATAATATGATATATATTATATGTGATATAATTATATCTTAACTAATATCATTAGCTCACTAATTATTCTTCATTATATATATATATATATATATATATATATATATAATGAAGCATGGCTTGATTTTCTATTTTTGAGAAAAATAGAAATGAGGTGTAAATTGAGAGCATGGATGCAAGCATGGGAGTTATATTTGTTTATTCATCTTGACTCACTATTCAAGTATGGTTGCAATTTTATATTGCAAAATTCCATGCTTGAATGAGTGGGGGTCAAGAGTTGCCATTGATTCTTTGCTCATTCTCAACACTGAGCCATTTTCTTGAGTTGCTCCCATGGTTGCTCTCTAGCTTCTTCTTCTTCCTCAATTGCTATAGTTCAAGCTTCAACCCTCATATGTGATGTGAACCATGAACCTTGAACACAAACTTGTGAGCTTTTAACATCCCCTACTTCACCATGCTACACTTGACTAGCGATCGAGTGTAGCGTGTTTAATACGCTAAAGAGTTTAGTGTAGAGGTAGCTTGAGGTGAAGGGACTTCGCGTGGATCATCTTCGGCACGAAGGTCATCGGAGGAAGCTCTTCCGAAGTCTCAAGTGGAGTCTAGTGGAGTCGAGGGACTACTACACGGAGCATGTGAAGTGAAGGACTTGATCCTAAAGGGTATAGCCTTCTTTCACTTTCTCTAGTTGTTCACATCATCAAACCATAAACCTAATATTCTAGCAAAGATCTTGTAGCACTACTAAAAATTAAAATTGGGCATGTTTGATGCCACAAGAACCTCATGGTGGTGCTAAGGTAGACTTTCATTTATAATTAATATAATTAGGAAAAATATATGCATATCATATTTAAATAAAATATTCATGAGATTATTTATTATTAAAATATGCATATCATATCAAATATTCTTAACCATTATTTTCAAGATATCATATCATTCAATTAGTTGGAATGATATAAAACAAATGCTACTAATAAGATAATTTGAGATATTGTGCAGGTATGATAATAGATCAACTCAGGTCTGAACTACATGTAGGAGATCCACAGCAAATTGATTCACCAAACCAAATCTGCCGAATATTAGGAGCAAATTGAAGAATCTTGCAACGACAGAGACTAAGAGATATATTTTTAGAAACTTTTTATCAGAAAGATCTCTAAATATCGAGAAAATTGGAAGCTCACGAGAAAATTGGAAGCTCAATCCCACCAAACGGCGGCGGATCTGCGGTCAAAGGGTGCTATAGGCGGCGGAAGTGTGGTCTTCTGGCAACCGTACGATTTGAAAACTCAGGGTCTTGATCGTAATTTGACATACTTCAACATGACATCTAGACTTTCACATTCCAGAGCCTATAAAAGGACCGAGAGCAAAAACATGGAACTATGATCGAACTATCTATCCATCGAAAAATCGATTAAGATCTAACGAGCAAACTAGGGTTTTGTAAATTACTTTTTCAGCGAGCAACTTTTGTAATGCACTAGTAAATCAATAAAAATAGTTCTTTCTTTAATTTTGTCGCATTTACTTTCCGCATTTACTTTCTGCACTTTACTTTCCGCATTTACTTTCCGCGTTACATTCTGCATTTACTTTCTGCGTTTTTAATTTTAATTATGGGTTCCGTATTTTTCCATCTTTCTTCTACTTTGCTAATATCCATGAGCGAGTAAATTCTTGCTTGCTAGGGTATGTATAATAGGATAGAATAATGGATGAACAATATCTTTTCATTTTAAAAATTTTAATTTTTATAAATTTTAGCAAAATGAATATTAACCCTATTATCGGGCGTGCTATCAATTTATGATAGTCACGACCACGATTTGAGATTCGTTAATAATCATTTTGTTAAAGGCTTGAGAAAAATGAGGATGAATGGAAAGACAAGGGTTGGTAGAGGGAAACCCTAATTCCCTCCAAGAAGCCTAATCCACATTCATCGCTATTACTCTAGTATTAAATAATTAAAAAATAAAAGGAATTATTTTTAAATTCCATCTATTAACTACTAAATCTTATAAACCCTACAAGCCCTTTTCTTATAAACTTTTCAAACTTTCCAAGTATAAAACGATAAATCCCATAATTCTTCTATCAACTCGTCTAAAACAAGATAAGTAGTTCACCATTTCCCTATGAACGACCCGTACTCACTATCGACTAGCTATTGCGACACCGTTATTGATTGCGGTTATTTACAACACAACATAGACACATTTTTTTCGAACCAATTAGTACTGCAAATATAACCTAATCCTTTCCTCCCAATGGGGTCACGCTCAAGTGAAGAATAATACCGCAATTCCTTTTCGGCAAAATCTAGAACGAGCAATGCCAATAAGAGTTATGACATATCAAGGTCATAATACGAGCAGATGGGGAATGCCATGCATCGTCAACGTATATATTCCATCCACTACTATTGAAGTGCACCTTTCCGGAGTAATGAGGATCAACAATCATCCACTGCCACAAGTATTTAATTTATTAATAAATTGATGAATATAATCAGGAGAACTGGATAAGATAAGTAGGCATTAGCATTATCCACGGCCTCACGAAGGCAAATAGGGGTACTGCTGTGTCAGGAGACAAAGACTCCATTAAGTTATTTGCCATCTTAACAAAAGAGTCCATCACCTATAAAGAGTTTATATATTTATAAGTTGCCTGTAACATCTACTAAGTTGCCGGTAACTTCAGACCACTTACCTGTAACTTTTAGTAACTTGCATGTAACTTTTAATAAATTGCATGTAATTTCTAACCACTTGCCTTTAACTTTTAGTAAGTTGCCTGTAACTTCTAATAAGTTGCATTACTAAGTTGCCTGTAATATATATTAACTTGATAATAACATCTACTAAGTTTCTTGTAACATCTATAACAATTGCATGCAACTTCTAATAAGTTTCCTGTAACATCTATAAAAGTTGCCTGTAATCTCTAATAAGTTGTCTGTAATCTCTAAAACTTACCGCATCTCCCACCTGAAAGGATTTTAATAAGATTGTATAATAGCAATGTATAAGATATGGCTGCAAGGGTAATATAAGTGAAACATAATATAGTAAGTTTATCAGTATAAGAAGACTCTAGTGCTCGGTGCTAGTGGGCATAAGAATACTTAAAATGGCCATGGTGTGACTTTGTAGAAGTCACCCAAATTATCATAAAAAGACTTACACGAAAGTATTTGTAAGGATTTCTACTGAGCATGCAAGTGATGCATCCTAGTGGATAAATCCTAATTTTCTAACCAACCACTAGTTGCACACATATCTTTGATAATTATGTGCTACACTTTTGATTAATTATTTATTAAAGCATGATTCACAACGAGGAAGGGCCACTCGCAGTAGTTAGTTCTACCAGCCAAACACTAGTGTTCTTTGACCATTAAAAACAGCTTTCCCTCAAAATCTATACAAGTTATATTCGACAATGCACACAAGATGCATGGTGATAGATTCACTTATTGAGATCTAATAGTCCATTTTGCTTTCTAGCATCACATCTATTCTCGTGTCAGACACGAATATGGGATAAGTCCATTTTTAAAGAAAATTATTGCCAATGTATCAAAGTTTACATGAATATAGTATTATCATGATGTAGAAAATTCATATTCATATAGCAACCATGTCAGTATCTACCTTATTCTTGTAGGCTTTATGGATTTTTCAAGCCATTGTGTCATTGCCCATTTTCTGTTCTGTCCATGTCCATGTCGTTTATGTCAAACATGCAAACAAAATCACAACAAACAATTATATGTGCACACCATCTATTGTCCATCTTCCAACCACGCAGCATTTTGAATCCCATTATATAATCGACGAAGACTTTGATAACAAGTTGAAGGTCATCATTTTTGATATTTTCTAACAAAAATACTCGTTACTCATAACAGATATATCTAATTCTTTCCCATGTTTTCTTCATGGAATCTCAAATTGTTATAATGTTTACTCCCGCTGGCAAAAGACTCAGATATAGAAGAAAAAACTAATCTCTAATTCGGTATATATAAAAGATAATTGTGTACATCACCATATAACACCATAAAGTATCATCCTCTACCAAGTGAAGTGCCAATCTTGGTGCTAAATATCAGTTAAAATAAAGTCTTCTCTTCTATCAAGATGAGTTTTTTTATCTGGGTAATGTTATATCCAAGCCTCAATCTTGGTAGTGGAAGAAAGTAAAGAAAATAGCAGTCACAGTATAGAGAAAAAGACATAACAATAACACTAGTTCAGTACTTTACAAGCTCAAAATGTGCACAGCATTCATTAATTTTGAACAAAATTAATTAAAAAGATTAAATTTGACAAACCTAGGCATTACAAGTTCAGACGATGACAATCTTAGCTCCGACCTCCTCCAGCTACTTCTTGGCCTCCTCGGCCTCCTCTTTTGTGACCCCCTCCTCGAGCTTTTTGGGAAGGCCCTCGATGAGCTCCTTCGTCTCCATCAACGCCAGGCTAGCTAGCGCCCTCACCATCTTGATCGTCGCGATCCTGACGTTGTTGGGCACCTCCTCGATCACCACGTCGAACTCCATCTTCTTCTCTGCCACCGTGGGCCCGCAGCATCGGCGGCGGGGGCGAAGGAGGCGGTGGAGAAGCCGAGACGGTCCTGAAGGAAAACGACGAGGTGGTGGGCCTCTTCGAGGGTGAGGTCGGAGATTTGGGAGCCCAGCTCCTCGATCTTTAGGGAAACTGCGGAGCAGACACAAATGAGAGTGGAGGAGCGGCGACAATTGAAGTTTATTAGGGATTTGGAGGAGGTGGAAGAAGAGGGAATTTTAGGGACGAGGGAAACACTCGCCGCCGCTGCCGCCATTCTCTTTCTCTCGCGCGAGGAACGACGACGACGAAGGCGGTGACAACGATCGTGAGGTGCGAATTGGGTTTTTTGAGATTGAGCAAGAAAGAAAATTTGAACGGTTGTGGTTGTGAATTTATAGAGAGTATTTTCGTCCATCCACAAACATTTTTAAAAGTAGGCTTGTTATTCCTATTTAGAAATTACAAGGGAGTTTTTGCCATATTTTACTTGGGCTGATTATTCAATAATTTACCCTAAATTAAATCCAAAAATAAAAATGAAATATAATATTCGATATTAATCTTTCCCTGCATCATTCTCATCCAAAAATCATAAATTGACTTTTCTTAATTTTCTTTATATTTCACATATATAGCCTACCAAAATGCTTTGTCCTGTCGTCTTTGCTCTCAAGTCGCCTCACTTCCCACCTGTTTTTATTACTTCAAGCATGAACTAAAGAAATTAAAAATTAAAAAAAAAGATGTTCACATTGTCTTAATATTAGTGTCATACATGAGACTAATAATGTTTATCTCTTAGATAGCATGCAAGTATGCCGAGTAAAAGTAAATCCAGGTTGTAAATTTATTAGTTGTTTGGATATTACTTTCGGAATCACGCATCCGAGAATTTCCAACAGATTTAATCATTAGAAAGTCTAGCCCTTTTCAGCAGAAATGAAATAATCATAAGCTGCACATGTACCGACATATTCAAGATTTCAAACTGCAAAAAATTCACACAAATCCCAGCAATAGTGTAAGCTACAACTCATTACACGGAAAACCAATAAAATACCGTGGCTATTTTCATAAATTTCTTCCTGTTCAATTGAAAGCTCAACAGGCCTTTTACATCAAGCTTGTCAGCTAGATTGATGAGTGTCTAAATTTCTTCTACCAAACAAAATTACTTGAGCCAATAGAAATAGAAGATGCTAAAAATGAAGTTATAAATAAATAAATCTTCTTCAGTTGGATCCCACGGGAATCAACTTGACAACCGCGGCCATGGGCATGCCAAGAAAACCGATAAACACACTAAAGAACCACTGCAAATATGTGAGCGGCGTGGTGTTGGAGAATTCGCCAAGGAACTCAACCATAATGATCTGAAATATGACCGTGCATGAAAGCACCACAACAAACACATAGTTCTGCAAAATGCCGTGAAAGACGTTTATCTTTTCCATCTCTCTAGAGCTAATTTCATTGAAGACCTGCATAAACAACATATCAAAGCATCATCAAAACTGGAGTAATATTTATGCTACAGCAAATCATTAGCATATGGTAGGATGAAAACTCAGCTGACCACATGAGGAAGCGAAATGTACCCCCCACCCCCCAACCCCAACCAAAAAACAAAAAAACAAAAACAAAATCCATAAATCTACAACTTTCATTGTAAAACGGTATTAGAGAAACAAAGAGAGAGTTTCAAGAGGTCTATACTGGTTAAGTTGTACAGGAAAAATCATGTGGCAGAATTCCCTCAGTTGACTTTAAAATTATGAAGAACTATTGCATTCACAGCATGTAAGTAAAAATTATTATTCACGACCACCCTGCATCTGAAAGTGTGTGCTTTGTTCATTATAAGACATAATAAAAACATGATTAATTTGACATAACTAGCCTTAACAATAAGGACGGTTATTTATGGGCATTAGCTGAAGCAAAAAAAAATTGTGAAATATATTCCCACTCGACGACAACAAGCTTTTATCCCAAACTTTTGATCTCGGCTATGCATACATTAAATACAATACAGAAATTTAGGATCCAAATTAAGTTTAGATTGGAAACGGGAAAGTAGTACATGACTGGGTATGGATCGAGGTAAGATAGGGGCAGGCTTCTTCGGAACTTTGAGGTGGACCCAAATATAATATGTAATGGAACGACCAGCTATTCTCAATGATTAAGATATAATTAGCAAATATTTTCAAAGACTTGAGCAACTAATTTTCAAATTATGCAAGTAGAAATGTAGAATGTAATATTTGATTGTTAAGCAGCTATTTGGAAAAGTTGAAGAGCTGTATTTTAAGTTAATATGCATTGGATTGATACCCATGCTATTTTTTTCAGAACGCCAAAATTGCCAATTTGGAACGAAACAATTCAACGTTCCCGATAGAAAGTTCCAAACCAAAAATCGCAAGGGTTAAATCCTTTTCTGGTAACTCAGAATAAACCTATAAAATTCTATTAAAACAAAGTTCTTGAGGCCTTGAGATTACCTGACAGAAGACAAATGAATTGAATATAAGTGTATTCAGTGTAAGATCAGCACTGGGGCCCTCGAGCCCAAATAATCCTTTTCCTTGCATCTGGAGATACCATATAACTAGAAACTGATATATTGATTGCCCTAAGATATTTCTCCACATTATATTGCTGATAAAATTCCCTTTTCTACCAACAGGTGTTCTTTTCATCAAGTCATCTTTAGGTGGTTCAGTAGCCAATGCAAGTGCCCCAAGAGTATCCATGATCATATTGACCCAAAGCAGCTGAACAGCAGTGAGTGGGGCATTTCCTAAAGTATAAACCATTAAAAAAATGAATATTTGAAAAGATAGTAAAGGTATTGGTAACAATACTGTGACGCTAACTATTTTTACCTGTCAAGCAGGCTGAGGAGAAATTAACGATCAAAGCGACAACATTAACAGTAAGCTGAAACTGCACAAACTTTTGTATGTTCACATATACAGAACGACCCCATTTAGCAACAGTCACAATTGTTGAGAAATTGTCGTCTAGAATTATGACGTCGGCACTCTCTTTAGCCACCTGTAGAACGATTCACAGATTTAATGAACAGAGTTCTGATAACAGAAGTGAAATTTGTAAAGCTGATCCATGAAAATCATACTCAAGGGTTATATTTTGGTTTATAAACTTTTTGAGAGCTATGAAGAAATGGAAGGAAGATACTATGAGGTTACCACTAATTTTAATAGATATGCTGCATATGCATATATGTTCAGCTTTGCTGCAAGTGAAATGCATAGACTAGAAGAAAGAAAGCATATGGCTATTAACTCATGCTAAAAACATAATGTGATGTTGTTTTTAAAAAAAAGCTACCAAGTACCAAGCAATGTGACCTGATTTATCACCAATATATGCATTGCTGCTAGGTGAGTCAAAATAGGGATCATTATCCTTAAGCTGTTAAGGAAATATATCTCAGCTAGTGATATGATCAAGGAAATTAGAAAAACAAACGATATTCTAATGAATTTACAAGCACCTAAAAGTATTTAGTACCAGAAATTAAAATTCAAAAAACTTAAAATTGAATCATGCTTTAATATATTATTAACACTATTTTAATCATGCAGTAAAAAATGCATATCTGCATTCAGAAACCAGAAACAATTATCTGAATTATTGGCATGACTAATGGTTCTGACATACAAGAGATATAGCCGGATAAGGGAGTATTAATTTCATTTCTAACACTTTTAATCTTTAAACTTTAAGGCATAATACTCTGATATTTAACTAGTTCCTGCAAGGGAAAATTACCTCAGTTCCAGCAATGCCCATAGCAAGTCCAATATCTGCCTCATGAAGTGCTGGTGCATCGTTTGTTCCATCACCAGTAACAGCGACAACTTCACCTAATGTAGTGCGCAGGTGCTTAACCAAGGTGTGTTTATCAAGTGGTGACGATCTAGCCATTACCTGAAAGAAATACCAAGGTTGAGGAACTATTGTTGTTTAGCAGTAAAATAAGCAAAGGCTCGACTATTATACTGCCAAATCTCTATGGTCGCTAGTAACTTGAATTTCAAATGTCTCTTCGTGTCCTATGTAGAAAATGCAACAAGTGCCAAATGGCATCCTTCCACTTTCCCAGCTTTGTTTTAAAAAGAAGTGGGCTCACTTTCCTCGATTGCAATTAAAATTAGAAAATAAATGGGCTTTTTGCATTCAAGTAATATAAGAAAAAATTGGAATTAACTGCTAACTTCCTATCGTAATGCCTTATACGACACAAAAGGATAGTAAGACACATGCCTGAATATTGGGAATTAATTGAGTCAGTTCTTCTAGAGTCTTTTCTCTGAACTTTGGACCTTCGATAGCAACACCTCCTTCAGTAAGAATTCCACACTCACGAGCGATTGCCTTTGCTGTGTTTATATTGTCTCCGGTTACCATTCTAACAGTGATCCCTGCAGACCTACATATCGCAACAGACTCCTTCACACCCGGTCGAACAGGATCCTTGATACCCACAATTCCAATACACGTGTACCCTTTAGGTGGTATTTGTTCCTCAGCCAAGAAATTATTTTTAAAATCCATATAGCAAAGGCACAGAGTACGAAGAGCTTCATTAGCGAAGCTTTCGATTGTATCATTAAGTTGTTTGGTTACTGTCTCGTCAAGCGGAACAATATTACCGTCACGATCCAAAAATTTGTCACAAGCAGCCAAAACCATCTCTGATGCGCCTTTACAATGTGCACGATAGCCTCCTTCGGGTAATTGGATCACAACCCCCATTCTCTTCTTTGCAGAATTGAATGGTTCAACTTTTACAAGCTTAACTTCTTTTCTTACTGCCTGAAAATCTCCACCCATTGATAAGCCAAACTCCAACAAAGCAGTCTCAGTTGGTGTTCCTAAGATTTCAAATTTCCCATCTTGGTTGATCACAACTTCTCCTCCTGTGTTATTGAATATGGATTGTAAGAGAGTTTTAATTGCTATATCTGGAATTTCAGAGCACATGCTCGTAGCCTTCTCAGAATTGCTAACTTCTTTCACTTGTCCACAAATACAAGCTTTAACAACAGTCATGTGATTGGTTGTTAGTGTTCCTGTTTTGTCACTGCAAATGGTCGTTGCCGAGCCCATGGTTTCGCAAGCTGCAAGGTGTCGAACAAGTGCTTTATCATTCATCATTTTCTTCATGGCAAATGCAAGACTCAAAGTTACGGCTAAAGGAAGTCCTTCAGGAACTGCAACAACAACTATTGTAACGGCAATCGCAAAATATTCCAACATCTCAAGTGCATCATCAGCTGACCAGCTCAAGTACAGACCCTCTTTATATTTACGAGTGATAAGGCCTTGAGCTAGCACAGCAAATGTCACAACTGCGAAAAATAGACCAATTTTGCCAATAATAGTTGCTACTCCGTTAAGTTTGACTTGCAATGGAGTTTCGTCATCACCACCTTCACTAAGTGTTGCCATCAGCTTACCCCATTGTGTTCTCATGCCAACAGTTGTTACCAACATTTTACAAGATCCATCCTGCACCTTAGTTCCGGATAAAAGAAAAGGGTATTCTTCGTTAATAACGAGAGGCTCACTTTCCCCTGTTAAACTTGATTCATTGATCAACAAAGAGAAACCTGAGACAAACAATCCATCAGCAGGGACTTGATCACCAATAGCTAGATGCACAATATCCCCTGGCAAAAGATCATAAATCAAAATCTTCTGCCTAAACCCGTTTCTTGTAACTTGTACAGAAATCTTCTTTTTTTCCTTATCCAAATCCTTAAACTGTAATGATTGTCTATAATCACTTGTTGCAGTGACAAACACTACCAAAAGAATGCTCGCAACAATTCCAAGCCCATCGTGTGCACCTTTTGGCCATCCTTCTGTGGCAATGCCAACAAGAAGAGAGACAACAGCGCACACTGCCAATATCATAAGGGTCATGTCTTGCAATGCTTCCCATACAAACACCCAAAAACTTTTCACCTTGCTTTCAGTGAACTTGTTTATTCCATATATCTCTTGCCTGCATTTCAATCTATCACCAGAAGTAACCAACCCATCTGCAGTTGATATCGAGAGCTTGTTTGCAAGACCGTTTACGCCACCATGAGCTTTTAATTTCTTCACATCATGGCCCTCGACAATAGACCCTAATTCATCAGCGCAAATCTGAAACCCAGCAGCCTTCACTTCCTCAGGTACAGTGTATTCACTGTGCACTTGGATGCCTGAATGCCCACGGTTATAAAACAGTTAAGATTCAAAAGAAGTTCAAACCTTAATATAATCACAAACACATAGTGGTTATAGAGACCATAAAATTACCATGTATGAATTGAAGTGCAGCTTTTGAAACCAAGACAGCAATCCGCAGCTTCTCCTGTTAATGCGATATCAAAAATCAAAATTTCCTACAAACATATCTCTAACCACGAGGAAAAACATAACCTTTTTCCATTTAAATTTCGTGCTAGTGGCTGGATTTGATCCCAGGACCTTGAACAATTGTTTTTATATCATCGAACTTGAACAATCGCACTAGATTATTAGATCTCTTCTATGTTCATGAAAATTATCAAAAATTCCAATTTTCTCTAACAATTAAAAACATCAAAATAAAATGAAAGGAAATGAGAAATCTACCTGATTGGTTCGTTTCATGGCCTCGGCCTCGGATCTCTTGCTCAGATTCGCCGTGAACCGAAATCGCCTCTTGGGATTCTTCACAACTGAGCAAAGCTTCCTCCATCGCCGCAGCGCCTCCTCCGACGAGTTCTTCGCCTTCACCCCCCCAAAATTCTCATTCAAATAGCTCTCCATATTCTTCCCCTTTCCCCCTCTCAACTCAAAACCCTAGCACTATAAAAGATCAAATGAAGGACCGATTCGATTCTAAAGGAGAAAGTTCCAAGCAAATGCTAATAAAGATTGCAACTTTAGCAGAGCCCACGCGGTTTCTGCAGAGAAATCGATGATGTGAGGAAAAAAGGAGAGCGACTGCCGCGTGGGAGAGGGAGGGGGGGGGGGGGTTCCCCTTGCGAATTGGGGAATGGGGATCTGAGGTAAACGATGGGTCAACTTAAAGCCATCGGCGAAGAAAGAAGAAACAGAGACAGCGATAGATCTAACAGTTGGTGCTTGATGCAATTATTGATCAAGCCGCGTGGTCCTTTTCCAAATAAGCCACTCATGCCTGTTTGGTAGTATTCCGTGAGAATTCGGTAGGTGTAATAATCCGACCTGACTCTGTATCTGCATTCGATTTTTATCAAATACAGTTGGTACACTTTTGTTCTAGAGTTGTATATGTATCCACATCGGCCAACAGTCTTCACACATATCTCATATAGTGTGGGACAAGGGATAGGAGTACAAATGTAACGAGAATTTCAGGAGTTACAAACTTACCAAAGCTCGAGGAAATTGGCACGTGGGGCCTATAGATAAAGGATGTGAATGAAGTGAACACACAAGTAGCCGGCTATACCAATCATCCTAAATTAACAGCTGACCGTATTGTGGAAAGCTCGATGCAGAGAACCAATTCAGAAGACATACCTTTTTTTCTGGTCTTGTCATTCTACTTCGTTAATTAAATCCAGCTGAGTCAGCTTTTGTTTGTATTTTGCTTTGTTGTGTATATTTTGTGTGCATTTGAACTGCCATCAATTAATTCCAAATTTCATATATTTCTCCTATTTTGTTAAAATTCTTTTCTGCGTGGAATGCACTATCAAATGTATTTGAATCTGTCTATATTTACTAGATATATATCTGAGTCTCTGATATTCGAATTGTCTGTGTATCTGTATTTGAATCTGTCTATATCGATATTTTCGGGATATACATTTTTAGTTGTCTGTGTCATGCCGGTAACCAGTGCAAGTACGGAGGCGGTTGATTTGGTTAAGACATTGATTTTTTGGGGTAGTTGCCTAGTTGGGCTCCTACTTTGTTTTCTAGTACCTATGGTGTTATTTCCGTGAAGCCAGTGTCCAATAATTGAAGACCAAATAGGGCTGAGAAAAACAAAGTAGGATAATGAAAGTGGCAGGAAAATTAAACAAGTACATTGCCATGGGAAACATCAAGACTAGTTAGCATGTACAATTTGCATTTGACTTGAGTTTATTTTTGCTTCTAGATTTCTACGGTTTAGCAATGGCATGTTTTATGAGCAAGTGCAAAAACTTCTTTATTCTTAAGCTTCTCTATTAATAATTGAACAACGCTCCTTAATGTCTGATTTGATTTAAACCTCCGTTATTACAAATTGGTTGCAATAAAGAATTAAATCGATTATGAAGTATCGACTTATTGCTCAGTTGGTACGCACACTTCCTTTCCTGTGGAGAATGTACGGTTCGAAACCCAGAAGATTATCCAAAAAATTAAAGTCTTGAACCAAAATAGCCCTATAAAAAACAGAAAAACAAAAGGTTTTTTTTTGAAATGGTACGAATTAAATAATTAATTATTAAAATATGTTGGTTTAGTTTAAAATTTGCAAAATAGGACGGTTTCGCCCCCCCACCCCCACCTCACTCCCAACCCAGAATAGGGGGTGGGTTTCTAGAACCCGCCCCCTATATATTAATATAGAGGGCGGGTTCTGGGAACCCTCCCTTATATTAATATAATTATAATTATAATTATATTTATTTTAAATTTTTTTAAAAATAAATAAACGTAAAAAATATTTGAATAAAATAATAAAATTTTATTATATCAATGTTTTGTACAGAATGAATCCGTCAAAATTTACAATACAAAAAATTCATATCCGATTTCTATCTCGACGGTCAAATTTATAATATCAAAATGAATCCGTTAAATTTACAATATAAAAAAATCCTATCTGTTTGTAAAATGTAAATTCTATATCGACGGTCAAATTTATAATAACAAAATGAATCCGTCAAATTTATAATACAAAAAAATCTTCCGGTGCACTTGTCACGATCTCGAAGGTCCCGCCCCTGATGACTGTCCTGGACATCTGGTCCTATAATGGCCTGGTTGTTTGCATAGGCTACATCTGGCGTGCCTTTGCTGAGAATCAACATCCATTGTCATTCGATCTCGACGCACCTTAGCTTTTCCGGGCCTTATATTTTTTTTCGACGGTAATACAGTCGGTGTTTGTCTGTTCCCAGTATAATAGTGCCAATAGCGACTGTCCGGTATAGGATGAAATTTTGGATCGTATGCGCCTTGGTAATTAGAAACTGTATGGTAATGAGAAGCAAAATTGTAATGTGAGTTATGCATGCTACTTGCAGCAGCAATTTCATGGGCACAAGGTAAATGTTGTTGCTGGAAAAGACCACATGTACACGAAGAGAGTCCTTCATCTCTAAAGTTCACGGTTTATTGATTCCTATTACTGCCCGTTACTTGAAACTCCGCCGTGTTAAACCTTTCGGATCTGTAGTATTGTGCTTTGCGCTCTCTTTTCCGGAATATATCTTCGTAATACACGGTGAGGGGAGTCTCCATCGCCAAGGACTTTTCTCTTCTGTGCACAAAGTAAGTATTCATCCGGAAAAAGGTTCGAACAATCAACCCTTATATCGGTAAGCCTCTAACGCCTTTAAGGACCCCGTTGAAGCTTTCAGACATATTAGTCGTCATTAGTAGATATCTGCACCAATTATCATGTGCTTGTGACCACATGCGTACTGGATACTCATCTAACCACGCTTTCGCGGCTTGACTCATCTCCCCAATTTTCGTCATGTACATGTCATGAACATTAGGGTCAGGCGTTTCACCGGCTTTGTACATAAGCTTATGTAGATTCGAATTTTCTATCAAAATTTTGCCTGAAGTGCCGTAGGCAAAACCTATGTGGGGTCGTCGGAAATACAGATATCATTGCAGCCAGTATTCCTAGATGTCTATCAGATATGATGCGTAAATCTGTTTTATCAATAACAGATGGGATATTTTTGAGTTGACGGAAAAACCATGTGTTCCCCTCCGAACGGCGGCGCACAAGACCGCGAGGTCCTGGCGCTGGGGTTCGGGGCAGATGCTATTTGGTTTTATCCGTCCACCTCTCCGAATATGCCAAGTTGATTTATGGCACTGTGTATCGGAGGTTTAGACGGATGCGGCCGATGTAGCAGACTTCGTCAGATTCCCCCTCGCTCGAGGGGGTTTTGATTGTGGGGACGCTCTTCCCTGCAGGCGCAAGCCCCTGCAGTTAATTACGCTACTGCGTCGTAGTAACAACTTTCTCCTTCTCCAGAATTTCACTTCGTGTCGTGTATGTTTGTTTTGTTTGTGGTTGCCCGTGGATTGTATACGGAGACTGAGTAATGCCGTCGCCCGTAGGACATGGATTAGTCCAAATCCGTATTTACTTAGATTTGGGTTTGGTATTTTTAGTTTAAGGATACATTAGCCGTGCTTGGGGCTAAGATCAACTTAAACGTTCGTTAAGGATACGTTAGTCTCGTTTGAGACTAAGATCAACTTAACGGGATCGTCTAGATCCATTTAATATATGACCATCGGGACTCGTCACCTCTCTGACGTCGTTGAAGGATTACAACGACATGTGTCAGAGAAGTTCAGAGATGTACCCTCGAACCAAAGTTGATTGGGAGTCTTATAGTCCATTTGAATGTTTAAGGATACGTTACCCGTGTTTGAGGCTAAGATCAACTTAAACGGGATCGTTTAGATCCGGCAAAAGAGCATTCGGAGGCTCTATTGTTCCAGTTTAGGGACGTAGTGGTCCATAGGTAGTTTAAGGACGTTGCGGTCCATGTTCCAGTTTAGGGATGTGGCGGTCCATGTTCCAGTTTAGGGACGTGGTGGTCCGTGTTAATTCCAGTTTAGGGACGTGGTGGTCTATGTTCCAGTTTAGAGACGTGGTGGTCCATTATTAGTTTAAGGACGTTTCGGTCCAACATTAGTTTAAGGACGTTTCGGTCCAATATTAGTTTAAGGACGTTTCGGTCCACGGGTTTAAGGACCCCGCAGTCCGTATTGATGGGTGTGGTCGTCGGGACCCGTCACCTCTCTGACGACGTTGAATGATTACAACGACATGTGTCAGAAGAGTTCGGAGATGTACCCTCGGACTGGATATAAATTGATTTAAGAGAGCAGTTGTACTCAGTCAATTTAATTTAAGGACTTACGGCCAAAATTGGGTTAAGTCCAGTTGGAAATGTTCACATTTTGTTTGCATTTGGCCTATTAGGCCTATGTTTGGGCTTTCCCCTTTTTAGAATAATGCATAGCATTACTTCAAGCCATTTATGCCTATTTTGACTGGGCTCTGCCCTTTTTATTATAATGCAGAGCATTTGTTTTGGTCCATTGGGCCTCTCAATTGGGCTCTACCCTTTAAATAATGCATAGCATTATTTTTGGTCTGTTTAGACTTTTTAATTAGGCTCTGCCTTTTTAAAATAATGTGCAGTACTTCCATTAGACCTTTGATTGGGCTCTGCCCCTTAATAATGCATTGCATTCAATACTCTGACAGTGCCCCATATGGCTTGTCAGGTGCTTTGCGCAATTAAAGAGCGCAAGCGCTCGTGGAGGTGACACGTGTCACGTTCTGATGAGCGCAAGCGCAACAGCGCAGTGCGCTGCGTCAGTGCGCTGCGCTGCTGCACTGCTGACACGTGGCGCTTCCTGGCGGCTTGCGCAATAGTGCAGTTTTGGCAAGTGCTGGGCACTGTTCTTATTCTTTTGGATCAATTTCAGATCACAGAAAACAAGTTTTTTCTTGTTTTTTAAAGAACCAGTGGTTCATATAAGGTGCAAGGCACGGTTATCTTGAGAATCTTTTAGATTCAGAACCAATGGTTCATAAAAAGAAGTGCAAGGTACTGTTTATTATTTTTTTTTTATTAGAGATCCTTGATCTTATTCTCAGATCAATGATCTGTTCATAAGAGAATTTTCTCTTTTTCTAAAGGTTTTTACCTTTTTCTTTGTTCTTGAGGATTTCTCTCCAATTCTTCAGAGTCTTCTCTGTTTAAGTTTTCACCAAATGTTCTCCTATTAATTGAGGTTTAGGGTCCTTTTTATAGTGCCCATAAATTAGTTAGATTTGTTAAAAAGATTTTTCTCTGAGTGATTTGGGGAATTTTCCCCACCGTTGGATCTTTGATCCAAAGGGCTCTGTTTTACAGAAGAAAATTTTCTTGTTTTAATAAGAACAGAAAAGATTTCTTTAAAATTTCAATTCTGTTTTGCGCAAACGCCCCAGTGCGTGACACGTGTCGTGCAGCGCAGCGCTTGCGCAACTGCGCAGACACGCGTCGTGCAGCGCAGCTATGCATGCGCAGACACGCGTCGCGCAGCGCAGCGCTTGCGCAGCTGTGCTTGCGCAACTGCGCAGACACGTGTCGCGCAGCGTTGCTTCCTTTACTTTTATTTTTAAAGAGCCTTGCTTCTGATTGGGGGAATCGGAAGCGTTGCTTCACCTGAGATATCTTTTCATCTCCTTTTTTTTAAGTCAAACTTGTATTTCCAAAATTTTGATTTCCCGGGTCTTGGAAATAATTCCATTTGCACAGAATCTTTTGTGCTTGGGTCTATATATAGTTCAGGGCCGAGCCTTTTCTTCTCTCATCTTCAGAGAACTTCTTCGATCATGGCTTGCAACCGTCCTCACGCCCGCCGACAACCATGGGAAGTGCCAATCCGGGACATTGTTCCCCGTTTTGCTGCGCGCCTGGTGGACCCTTCTCTTACGGACGAGCAATGCGATGCTGCAATGCACGAACTTTTGACTCGTGTGGGGTCTCCTCTCCCTCCGCATTCCGTTTGGCTTCGGATGATCCTTGCCTCGGTGCTCGCCGACATTCCCCCTCCTCCGGCGGAGATGTCCTCGGCAATGCTTGATGCGGCCGAGGGTAAGATCGAGAGCTTTTTCGAAGCGCACTTGATCACCAGAGCCCTGAGGGACTGCTCTTTCCACTTGCTGAGCCAGATACGGGCTCGCCGGGTTGTCATCGCCACCTTTTCCAATGAATGTGGCGACGATCGTTGGATGTCTTTCTCTCGAGAGGATCGCCGCTTCGACGTGGTGGAGAAGACAGAAAGGGAGCTGGGGAATCTTCTTCTTATCTTTGCGAACCCTTGTCTTTCCGATCCCATATTTGATGATCTTTTTTGAATGTAATAATAAATAAATAAATGTTTTAATTAAGTATTTTATTATCTGTTAAGTGTTCTTTTTATTTTAGCTCTCCGTTGTGCTTGTGCATCGTATGATTTAATTTGCTATCATTAAGTGCATGTGATTCTTGCACGGATAAATTGCCTTTGGTGTTCAGTCTTTTTTTATGAAGCAGTGCTTTACTTTTCAGTTTTAGAAGTAGAGTTTCGTTGTGATTGGGGGAAACAAATGCCCCCCCACCGTTGCACTTGCATGGTTCCGAATGCGAGCGCAACGGTGGCAGAATTCCAACCGTTATGGCAACCTTTGGAGGTTGAAAGGGCACTTGATGCCTATAAATAGGACCTTTGGTCCTTCACAGATGATTATCATCTCCAAAAAAAAATTTATTTTCAGAATCTCAGAGCCCTGCTCTTATTTAAGAACTTTTAGAGCCTTGCTCTTGTTTCTTTTTAAGAACTTTCAAAGTTCAGAACTCAGCACCCTCTTAGGTAAAATTTTAAATTAAATTAAATTAAGTTTAATTAACAGAGCCTTGCTCACATAGATCTTTTGATCTAAAGAAAAACCCTTTTAGGGTCTTACCAATAGAGCCTTGCTCTCAAGAATCTATTTCAGGGTTTCTTGACCTATGAACAGAACCTTGCATCTTTGGCAAAACATAGATCCCTTTGATCTAAAAAAAGATGAACTCTTAAGAGTTTGAGTATGGATAATGAAAATTAAAAATGGAATTTTGTGTTTTAATGGATTATATCATTTTTTAATAATAATGATCTCAGAGTCTTGGGGGACTTCTTTAAATTTCCCTTATTAGGATTTTGATAGTCACTCCTGTTCGTAGAGCATTGATCTCAAGGAGTTTAACTCTCTGTGCTCGTTTTTAACAGGAATTCGCTTAATCAGTCGGTCTGCTAATTCTGTTGATCTTCTTTCACAGGAATAATGGACGCCCATATGTATGCTCTTAACGAGATCATCTCTTATGGGGGACATCCGCCGACTTGGCCGCTCTCAAAATCGAGAGTTCACAAACGCGGAGTGTGCTGAAATAATGAGCCGCTTCGACGCATACAATGGTCCACTGCTTCCCCGACGTTCCTCCCTCCTTAAGCTTATCGTGGGAGCCATCTGGGAAGCGCTTCCCCTATTCTGTTCCGGCGTGCCGCTTAGGGCGTTGGATGCCGCTAAGGACAGGGTGCACTCGGTGTACCTGTTGAACTTTATCTTGAAGAGACGGCGAGACAGTCTTATCGATCTCTTTCACAAGATTTTTCAACAGTCCGCCATACTCGCTGCTTATCGGAGGGTGGAAGACATCAGGGGGGACCCTGACGCTTGTGCTCGCGAAAGAAAGCACACTAGGATGGTCCGCGAGGCCTGGAAAGTCATAGATAGAGTAGCTTTTGAATTCCTCAATCCATGTCCTGGGTTCGAGGTTATTCCCTTGTAATAATGTTTTTCGTTTATTGCTTTTATGATTGTAAGAACTTCTGGCAAGATTAATGAAAATTTTTGTTTTTCCTAGCCTGTCTTATCTTTTGTTCTGAGTCTTTTGCATGAATGAATGTGTCTCGAACGCTTGATCAAATGTAAATCAGATACTCTTTCTGTCGCTTTCTTCTTTCTCAGCATGTTGTCACAATTAGCATATAATAGAGTAGGCCTCTTGATTTCTTCATAGTATAGCGATGGCTTAGGCTGCAGGTTCAGATCTGCCTCCTAAGACTTTTCACCTTTATGAGCCGTGAGGGTCTCATAGAGACTTTTCTCCCTACGGATCGAGAGGATCTCACAGGTGGGTTTTTCTCCTTAGGAGTAGTGAGGATTCCTAAGTGTGTTTTCTCTTATAGGTCGTAAGGATCCTGTAAGAGAATTTTTCCCTCTTACGAGTCGAGAGGACTTGTAAGCGGTTGTTTCCCTCCTTGTCGAAACTCGACTTCGGAGAGTGAGACCCGTGAATAGTATGCAAGAGACCGTTTTAGATCGACTTGCAGGGTCCCATTGTTCAGGAAGCAAGTTTTTTTAGTCCCTGCTGCCTGAGGCTTCATCTTGCAAGTTGAGACGAATCGGGAATTTTCCCGCGGAGACACTGGTTTCTCTGCGAGCCGACGCGAATCAGGAGGCTCTCGTCAAGGATTGTTTGTTTCCTTGAGTTGAGGTGTTTGCTAAGGATTATTTGTTTCCCTAGCGCCAAGGATTATTTGTTTCCTTGGTGTTGAAACGGATCGAGAATTTCCCACGGAGGCACTGGTTGCTCTGCGAGTCGATGCGAATCAGGAGGCTCTCGTCAAGGATTGTTTGTTTCCTTAAGTTGAGGTATTTGCTAGGGATTATTTGTTTCCCCAGCGCCAAGGATTATTTGTTTCCTTGGTGTTGAAACGGATCAAGAATTTCCCACGGAGGCACTGGTTGCTCTGCGAGTCGACGCGAATCAGGAGGCTCTCGTCAAGGAGTGTTTATTTCCTTGAGTTGAGGTGTTTGCTAAGGATTACTTGTTTCCCAAGCGCCAAGGATTATTTGTTTCCTTGGTGTTGAAACGGATCGAGAATTTCCCACGGAGGCACTGGTTGCTCTGCGAGTCGACGCGAATCAGGAGGCTCTCGTCAAGGAGTGTTTGTTTCCTTGAGTTGAGGTGTTTGCTAAGGATTATTTGTTTCCCTAGCGCCAAGAATTATTTGTTTCCTTGGTGTTGAAACGGATCGAGAATTTCCCACGGAGGCACTGGTTGCTCTGCGAGTCGACGCGGATCAGGAGGCTCTCGTCAAGGATTGTTTGTTTCCCTGAGTTGAGGTATTTGCCGAAGACACTGGTTTCTTCGGAGTTGGGATGAACCGTTGAGATTTGGCTTCATTTTCTGGCGGAGCCTGCTGGGAAAGTACGGTTCCCTCTTTGTTTGTGCCCTTGGATTGTATACAGGGATCGATGTGATCTTAACTATAGGGCCAAAGTTTTATCCTTTTTTTTGTTTTATTTCCGCGATGCTCTATCATTTCAGCTTTTATATCGCGAAGGTCGCGATTGCCCAATCATTTCGGCTATTTTTCGCGGTGCCTAATCATTTCGGCTGTTTATTTTGTTTTCACTCGCTGCTTTTTATTGCGAGTTGCCCAATCATTTCGGCTATTTCGTGTGCATACGTTTTTACTTGCTGCTTTTTATTGCAAGTTGCCCCATCATTTTGGCTATTTCGTATGCATGTGCGGCCTACTAGCTTTCCGCCGTAAACCTGAAATTAGACACCGATTTCGGCATCAGCACCGCTACAACTGGGGTATTGCCAGGAGCGAATCATCATTTGCCTCTATCGATGTCGAACAAATGTGGCTTAGCGAACAGGGTTAGGATCCTGTCGACTAAGGCTTTTAACTTCATGAGCAGTAAGGGTCTCACAAAGGTATTTCTCCCTACAAGTCGTGAGGATCTTGTAGGTGTATTTTCTCCTTAGGAATCGTGAGGATTCCTAAGTGTTTGTTCCTCTGTAAGTCGTAAGGATCCTACAGGAGGGTTTTCTCTTTGTAAATCGAGAGGATTTACAAGGGTTGTTCACTATACGAACATATCCCCAATCACGGATGAAACTTGATTCGGGAAATGTTTATTCACGCCCGTGGATTGTATACAAGGGTCAGTATTGAAACACTTGTATGGCAATATCGGAAGTTGTGGGGGTTGCTTAAGCACAGGTTTAGGTCTCTGTAACTTAAGACTTTCAACTCTCATGAGCCGTGAGGGTCCCATAAGAGATTTCTCCTTACGAGTCGTGAGGATCTCGCAAGTGTATTTTCTCCTTAGGAATCGTGGGGATCCCTAAGTGTGTTGCTCCCTTGTGAGTCGTAAGGATCTCACGCAGGTGGTTTCTCCTTACAAGGTCGAGAGGACCTTATAAGTGTCCTTTAACGAGGTTGCGCCCTTTCAGGTTTTCGCAAACACTCGGCGGTAGTCCTGCTGTTTTTACTCACGGAGCCCTTTCGGGTTTTCATCCGTGCCCATTTTTGCTTATGGACATACCGTTTTTATTTTATTTTATTTTATTTTTTTTATTTATTTTCTTCTTCCATTTTTTTTACGAGGTCGCGCCCTTTCGGGTTTTCACGAACACTCGCCGGTAGTCCTGCTGTTTTTACTCACGGAGCCCTTTCGGGTTTTCATCCGTGCCCTTTTTTGCTTATGGCCATACCGTTTTTATTTATTATTATTTTTTTATTTTTTTATTTTTTTATTTTTTTTTATTCATCTCGTCAGCCTAAAGATGCTGCGGTAGTAGTTTAAAGACGTTTCGGTCTAGTCATTAGTTTAAGGACGTTTCAGTCCATCATGAAGAAGGCTGGCTACTGCTTATAGAGTTTGAGCTTAGGAAGATAGCGAGCGGACATAGTCATCGTCATCTACCATTGACCTAGGCGGTAACTCGCTAAGCGTAGTATTTCTTTAGGAAGCGACCGTTTATTGGCCTGAAAGGCCTTTCACCGTGCATGTCCATGAGTAGATAGGCCCTACCCTGGTAGACCTTGTCTATGATGTACGAGCCTTCATAATTTGGCTCGAATTTTCCCCGCTTGGCGCGATTGGGGATCATAGGCCTTTTGACCACTAGCACAAGTTCGCCTTGGCAGAATGTCCTCGGTCGGGTCAATCTTTCATATGAGCGTGTCATCTTTACTTTATAGGCCTCCAGATTTTGTTGCGCTATGAGCCGTGTTTCTTCAAGGGCATCAAGCTCCTCAAGCCGAAGGTGAGCGTTTTCTTCGTTCGTCAGCTCGTAGTGGACTGCAACTCGCAGAGAGGGTAACTCTATCTCGAGGGGGAGTACTGCTTCCGTCCCAAATACCAACGCGTACGGCGTTGTGTTCGTGGCTGTCTTGAACGTAGTTCGATACGCCCAGAGAGCCTCTTGCAGTCTTTCATGCCAGTCTTTCTTATTTCGGGACACTGTCTTCTTCATAATCTTTGTTAAGGTCTTATTAAAGGCCTCAGCTAGTCCGTTGGCTCGCGGATTATAAACCGAGGAATATCTCCAGTCTATGTTATGCTGCTGTGCGAAGCGACTGATCTTGTGGCTTCTGTAGGCTGGCCCGTTGTCAGAGATGATCCGTCTCGGTGTCCCAAACCGATATATGACGTGCGTCTTGAAGAAATGGAGGATATTCTCCGTCTTCACTTCCCTCAGCGGTACTGCCTCTGCCCATTTGGAGAAATAGTCAGTCGTTGCCAGGATGAAACGATGTCCTTGTTTCGCCTAATCAGAGCAAAGCTCTGTTTGAATTCAAAATTCAAATCTTTGAAGCAGAGCTTCAAATCCCGCGCGCAGCGCCCAAGAAGGCGCGCCCAATCAGAGCAAAGCTCTGTTTAAAGGAAGAAACGCTTCAGCTGCGCTGCGCTCTGCGCTGAGTGACACGTGTCAGCGCAGATGCGCTAGCGCAGTTGCGCTGCGCTCTGCGCTGCGCGACACGCGTCAGCGCAGATGCGCTAACGCAGTTACGCTGCGCTCTGCGCTGTGCGACACATGTCAGCACAGATGCGCTAGCGCACTTGCGCTGCGCTCTGCGCTGCGCGACACGTGTCATGCGCTGGGGTATCTGCGCCAAACTGAATTAAGATTTTTATGAAATCTTTTCTGTTCTTATTAAAACAAGAAGATTTTCTTCTGTAAAACAGAAGCCCTTGGATCAAAGATCCAACGGCGGGAAAACTCCCAAAAATCATTCAGGAAAGATCCCGTTAACAAATTCAACAAATTTATGGGGGACTATAAATAGGACCCCAAACCTCATTCAAAAGGAGGAGGAATTTTTTTAAAAAAAATCAAGAAGTCTAAACAGAGAAAAACTCCGAGAGGAAAAAAGGTAAAGAACCTTTATAAGGTAGAAAAAAGGCCTTCTAATAGATCATTGATCTAAAAATAAGATCAATGATCTTTTTGTTGGAGATAGTGCCCTCATAGTCAATTATTGGATCGCAGGTACGTGATTGCAATGATTGCGGAGGACCTATCCCGGTAGGACAGTCTTACTCAAGATGATAGTATGCTATCTGGTTTGCCTTTATCAGTCGTGTACATGTTCAGGTGACTGATTGCATGTTACACTTTGATAGAGCCCTTAGGATCTTGCTTTACTACCAACAGTATGATGGCGATCATATACGTGAGAGTTGGGTAGTTTATATGCATATCCTTAATTGTGGTCCCTAGTCGTGGGAGTTTCGAGACAGGGCATCGATACTCCGGAGTAGACTAGTGTATACAGTCGAGACCCCGACGAGGGGCGGTGGCCGGTCTCACAAGCCACTGGTGTAGTTGGATCACCTAAGATGTATACAGGTGCTCATTGGGTTATGAGTACACCGGACAGGACTCGCCGGGAATCTGCTAGTTAGTATTATATCTACCGTCAGATAGCAGTTCCCTGGTGACATGTGTACAGGTTAGTTCATCGACCTGAGGTCGTCATTTGTCTCGTGTGAGTTCCCACTGTGCTTTGATTTCTACCCTACCACGGCTCAAAGGAGTCGTGCAAACAGGTAGCTTTTGGGTACAGTCCCGAGCCATATGGAGGCACGTGAGCGGATCGGCAGGGGATTCGTCTCTCCCGGTATTGGGGGCGAGATCGTGCTGTGTCTAGGAGAGCCATTACACAAAGCCCACGGCCGTGGCAGGAGATTTACTGGTAGGTACTCCAGTAGTATCTCAGGGTGTTATTGGGCTTCACTCCAACACGACTTATACTGTTATTGGGGGTCTGACGTTGCTAGCCCCTTAGGCAGATATGCGATACTCATTGACGAACGGACCGGACTGTATATACATTGTCACTGTTAGGCTCAGTAGGGTTTTTCGGAGGAGTTCGCTCATCGGTCTCCCTTGAGTTCGCTCCTCGGCCACCCTTGAGGTCAGTCCGTGGGCAGCCGTTACGCATAGCTAGTGCCGCTGACGGTTTGTGGTTAAACCCACTGCCAGGGTGCTGACGAGTCATTAGAGTCCCCCACAGACAGTTTCCCAAGTTCGGGCGAAACGTTGTAGAGGCCGTATGGTTTTATGGCAGGGTTCGGAAAATGCACGTGCGTTTACGCACGTGTCAGTTTTCGGGCAGATGATACTGGTCGGCTTTGGTTTAAGCCGGATCCGAGTATTATATTGAGTAGGTATAATATCTTTGTCTCAGTTGCATTTGTATTCGGTCGTAATACAAATGCGGGTATATTTATACAGTTTCGGGGTTATCCTGAAAGTTGTTTCAGGATCACTTTTGGAAGTTGCCAGTTTCCAGTTTTCTATCAGCCGTCTTTTAACATTTGGTTAAAGACGGATTTATCTTTTCTTCAGATATGGTGAGTCAGTGTTCTAGAATATTCTAGATGAGGTGACTAGGCTTATTGGTGTAGGGCTTTCATTGGTTGCATTTATTAAAGGATGACTAGGTTTAGTGAGTCATGCTTTGTATTAATGCATTCTTGTTTTGCTTAAGATATTTTGAGTGAGAAGCTTCATACCTTATGGTCACCACTTGCTCCTACGGTCACCTCCCTCTTCTATATTAGTGCACACCCCTCTCTCTCTCCTCATTCACTCTCACTTGATAGTTTTTCATGGTTGGAAAAAAGATTATGATAGATTTGGGGTGTATGGAATCCACAGCTCATTTCATTCCATCACCCAATTCCCTCGGCAACTTCATTAACCGATCGTCCACGGATTTGGACGAAGTGAGACAAAGTCATCTACTCATTCTCTACATCATTCTTGGTCGTCTCTTTTAGCAAACTTGACGATCGAGTTGCCTCGAGTCAGAGGCGGGAGCCCGTTTAAAGAACCGATCATGTGGTGCCACTTCGACGAGGACATCGGAGATCGACGAGATCGGAGCAGCTGCAATGGAGCGTGGGATGATGGTTGAAGAACGAAGGACTCGGATCGTTCGGTATAACCATTCTACACTCTTTACAGTTTGTTAGTTTAGCAATAATGGCAGATCCGGGTTAAAGTATACGATAGCGCCAAGTTAAAAGTTTTTGTTCCGCATTTGGCGTCTGTAGACCGCCGGGGCGCTAGCGTAGACTTACAGTGGTATCAGAGCCTCACCATTTTGCTATGCTAACTTGTGCTAACGCGTTTAAAACATCGATCGAACCGAAAAACAAAAATCGCATTTTTCTTTACTTGACAGTTCTGTTAATTTTAAATGGTCTCAAAATCAATTTCTGCATGTCTTAAAAATCCGTGCAGGGAATTATAAGAACCACGACAAAATTTGGGCACGTGAACTCACCAAACCGCCGCGGAAGGGCGGTCAAACCCATGGTTTGACCGCGCTTCCGCGGCCATGTGGTGAGCACGTGCTCCCAAATTTTTCCAGTGGCTTCTCTGTTTGATTTTGGGGTTTTTGGTATGTAAAGTTTTGGCCCAGATTTTGTTACTGTTCACCAGTAAGCAGTGGGGCCCACTTTTCGATATTTGGTTTTTGGTCGATCGTAATTTAAACACGTTAGTTTACAGTGCTTACATTATATCTCCGACCGGGAATGTCATTTGATCGGTAAACCGCGTTTGATTGCTATAGTTCTTTTAGACGGGTTTGCGAACGTGACATTCGCGTTGATGTTCTGTGTTGTGCTGTATTGTTGCGGTTTTGTCGTGGTGGATAGCAGTGTGCAATGGTAGTACAGTTTGAGTTTATTTGTACATTTGATATTACGGGGCGAGCGTCCAACTTGTGGACTGCCGTCACTGCCTGTTGTATAATATTCTTTTGGGGCACGACCAGGTTGCGGTCGATGTACCTATTGTACTATTTTACATTACTGTACTAGGTTTTACCCCGCAACGGAGTGCACGGATAGCCGGGTTCGGGAAAGCAACGGGTCCGCATCTCATGGCTTTGAGAGGCAGAGGGGCCCCACTTCAGAATTGGCAGACTATTCGCCGCACTCGTAGGGGGTACAGGTTGACCCAAGGAGGGGTGCCCAAGCTTACCGGATTCCATGGAGTGCTGGGTGGTCCATTCACTATGCTGTAAGGGGCTACCTCGCTTCAGGTCTTGGCGGGTAACTTGCCGCACCCGTAGGGGTCTAGGTTTCATTGCACAGGCTATCCATACGACAGGGGAACGTCGAGTTTCAGCAGCGGCTCTGTGAAACTCGGGGATCCCAGATATCTGTATTGTTCTGTGATGCTTATTACTTTTCTGTAATATTGCATATTATCACGCCTGGAGCGATTATGTATATTGGTTTATATACTATTAGATGTTGTATATGTTTTACACCCGCGCTAGTCCAGTCCCCGCTCTGTCGTTAGTTAAGTAACCTAACGGGTGATGACGGGACCCAGTGACGAATGCGGATGGCATATACGTACATTTTATTTTCGTTCTTTTCTGGTGTGATTGAATGATGGGACTGCGTTGATTCTGATCAATGCAAAGTAAAACAAACCTGTATACAGTTGTTGGAACAATTTAAAAAGTGTTATTGCAAAGACGTTTCCTTTTGTTATGCATAGCGGTATTCAGTGGAATATCCTGCACCTCATTCGACGGGGCAAGGGCTGATATCCCTTCACCGGGACTGACCCCTTGGGCAGAAGTTTGCGTCAGCGTAATAACTTCACTATAGTCGATTACAAGTTGCTTTGCATAGCGGTATTCAGTGGAATATCCTGCACCTCATTCCACGAGGAAAGAGCCGAGATCCCTTTACCGGGAGTGACCTCTTTAGCAAAAGGTTTTCGCCACTATATTTTAAAAAGCTATCAGGTTCCTTCAGCGATATCAAGTTCACTACGCTAAAGGTTTTTCGCCAAAAACCAGCCGTAGCCCTCCGTCACTTCTTTTGGGTATTCAGTAGTATTCAAGCTATGCATTTTAGCCAAAGTTAAGGCATAGTGTTTGGTAGCTGCTGGGTATTCAATTGTTGCATAGATAGATGAGTTAGTTTGGGACAGTCGTTCTGCCGATTGGCCAAAGTCAGGGGCATGTGCGGGTGGGTTTAAATTGACAAGATAGTGATGGGTAGAACTTGGCATGTGACTTATGACATTTTGACCAAAGCCAAGGTTATAAGAGCATGGGGCAAAAACTATATCAGGAGTTTCTAAAGAAACTGAAACTTGCCGAGTTTGCGCATACCTTCTGGAGTATGAGTAACGTGGATGCATTCCATCACGTTATCATGCGATGAGAGTTGGATCCTGATTCCCACTGATGAGTTGGTTTACTCTTCGGGTGATCCCGATTGATTCTTCTTTAGGTTTGGAGGAGAATTTGACAGGACAGTGGGAGGTTTCCGGATTAGATAAAGTGATAACCATTCTGATCTAGGTTAGAGTGCACGCAGAGTGTTTCTTTTCTCTCTCTCTCTTTGGCAGCGACCTTTGACCGACCCTAGACTATGACTCAGTGACCAGGTTGACCGAACCTTCTTGAAATACTGGCTTTTGGATTGTCTGAGTTGCATAAGTCATTGCCACTCCTTCTTTTACCCTTTGAATTTCTCAGAACACCCGTATTACTACGGATATCCACTTCCATTGGATAGAGCCATCGTATGGTTATATACGAACTCGAAGGGACTTCTTCGAGGATGGATCAAGGTTCAGGAGAAATAGAATTGGTTTATTCAGTTGTCTTTTATTATCACCTTCTCTCAGGTTGCGAGAGCTCCTTGGTTTAGGAGAGTACACCTATTACGCCTATTGGATAGTCTTATTCCAAACCATAGGCTGGTGCCGAAAGGTAGGGAATGAAGAAAACCAATTAGCCTAAGTAGGGTGTGCAGAAGGTAATATGTAAAGACAAAATAAAGGGATTAGAAAGAGGGCAAAGTAAATTGCGACTGATATCATTCACGACCAAAACCGCGTACTTCATCGCCGCTCCTATTTCACCTTTAAAAGAATAAGGTATTATTCAGTTGTCTTTTATCATCACCTTCTCTCGAGATGCGAGTACTCCTTGGTTTAGGAGGGTACACCTATTATGCTTACTGGATAGTCTTCTTCCAAACCATAGGCTGGTGCCGAACGGTAGGGAAGGAAGAAAACCAGTTAGCCTAACGATGGTGTACAGAAGGTAACGACTAAAGACAAATAAAGGAATTTGGAGAGATGGCAATAAAATATACGGTTGAAGTCATGAATTTGATTATGGAAGAGGCATTACTATGAATACCAGGATACCCCTACGAAACATTTTCATGTTTCAGTGCATTGTTAAAGGAAAAACTGTTTTCCCGATTAGACACTTACTCCAAGGGTATGTATTTACCAGGTTTCATTCTCATATCTGTATGGTTTTACAGATGATGAGTGGGAGTAAGATATTGGGAATTGGGTGATCATCCTCAATATATCGGAATTCGTTGTAATTGATGATATTTGAGGAAATCACCAGGGTACAGTTTTCCACCTACGACGCACAGGTTTTTGAGTTGTTTAACTCAGTGGACTTATACAGAGTATTGTATGTTGTCCAAGTGTCCATCAGGACAAAGGGGTAGGTCCTCGTACTATGTTCTATTTACTTATAACTTCTCTAGTATTTAGACGAGTGTTTCGTAGAAATACAAGGTCTAAGTTTTGAGAAGTTGTGGGTATAAGAATAAAGTAGAGAACCAGGTATCACAAGTATCGGGATTCTTCAAAGAGATCGAAGATGTAGATTCTTGTGATTGGTATTCAGATGATAGTGATGGTTTTGAGAAACGTGTTTTCTCTTTCAGGTTGCTCATAATTGGATGGATTCCTAAGTTGAGTAATGCTGATTAGCCTCTTTCCATTAAGTTGATATGCACTGGAGACAGCTGCATGGATTGAATATGGTTCCAATTAAATAAGTGCCAAAGTTTCTATATTGGATATAGAATAGTTCGTACCTTAAAAGATATTAAGGTACGGGGAGTTGTCCAGCTTATGATTAAAACCAGACACTGGATAACTCAGGGCACGTTTCTGTAATGGCTGTTTGTGGGTTGACCCTGGCTATGACGAGGGTTGATATTCTACCATTTGGAAGATCAATAGTGATATTGTTCTTGACTTGCCACATTTTTAGTAAAAATGGATCTTTTTCAGAAAACAGTAGTGGGAGTATGGTAGAACTGGAAGTGATTCCAGAACCGCGAACGATTACGGAAAATTTAATAGGACCTATATATTCAATCAAGTTTGACATTCCAAATAGCCACTCCGCAGGTATGGTAGGTAACCTCAGACACCCGAGAGGTACTTCGGTAGGCTCAAGGACTGTGACAGGGAGGTTCTTATCTACCCAGACTTGACACTACTGTTGTTCCAGGTTATGAGACCCGGTAGGAGGGTTGTCGTAGTCAGTGGGAGCAACGGAAGCATAGTGGGCAAGATGCTTACATCTTTTTATAGACTTGAGCAGTTATAGCGGAGATAGATCATCTAATTTTGATGTGACAGTCATGGGTTTGACTTCAATCAGAATATGGGATGGATCAGTTAAGAAGGTAGTAGGGTGTGATGTCATGGTATCTGGATGACATACACAGAGTAGGAAGTAAAATTCCTATACTACGATCGGTTGTACTGTGGTCGTCACACAGTTGTTTCTCCAGACAGGATATGGATATAATATTTAACATTCTGGTTTCTAGATCTATGGTTTTAGATCTGGATTTGGGTAGTTTCCCAATGTGGGTACTTTGACAGATATTCTAATGGTTTTTAGAATAGTTGACTCCTAGCATGGTAGTGTACCTGCAGGTGATGGAGTCACCCTCTCTAAAGGTGTCGTACAGACTAAAGGGGAGAGGGATGTGCATGATTGGCAGATCACTTGCTTAGGCAATTGAGTCAATCATGTGATGTCAAGTACCACACCAAATGTTGGTTTTGCACTAGATGCAATAAGTTTGTATTAATCCAATCCTGGAGAAACATAAGGAAGCAGTTTTAGAACATTGGTACATGTTCTACGGATTTGATGACGGCAGCCTCTTTCGGGAGACGGTTATCATTCCAGGCTTCAAAGGTGACATGGATGACAGAGTGATTGTCAGAGTTTTAGTTTTCCCTCTGACGAGGGACAGTATTGTGGACATGTGGTTCCAAAGGATACTGTGGGTGGCATGGTGCCCGATACTGATTAGGTTCAGTGATCGATTCAGTCTAAGAAGTTTGGATATGGAGTTCATTTATGAACTAAGGTCCCATCAGATATCCAGACATATTCTAAGACAGGTACTACTCAATTCGGGAGATGGCTTTCTCCGCGAACTTGAGATTAAGAGAGATACAGAAAGAAACTTCCAGGCGGATCCACTCACCGAGGCTATTTCTCGAACACAATAGTTTTACAAACGGGCTTTGTGAAACTGATTAGTAGAGGAGTTGGATGTTCGGTTTCACACGGGCTGTGAGTAGTCGACATCGCAATATTAGCCTTGAGTGCAAGTGGGAGATTGTTGGAGATAGTGCCCTCATAGTCAATTATTGGATCGCAGGTACGTGATTGCAATGATTGCGGAGGACCTATCCCGGTAGGACAGTCTTACTCAAGATGATAGTATGCTATCTGGTTTGCCTTTATCAGTCGTGTACATGTTCAGGTGACTGATTGCATGTTACACTTTGATAGAGCCCTTAGGATCTTGCTTTACTACCAACAGTATGATGGCGATCATATACGTGAGAGTTGGGTAGTTTATATGCATATCCTTAATTGTGGTCCCTAGTCGTGGGAGTTTCGAGACAGGGCATCGATACTCCGGAGTAGACTAGTGTATACAGTCGAGACCCCGACGAGGGGCGGTGGCCGGTCTCACAAGCCACTGGTGTAGTTGGATCACCTAAGATGTATACAGGTGCTCATTGGGTTATGAGTACACCGGACAGGACTCGCCGGGAATCTGCTAGTTAGTATTATATCTACCGTCAGATAGCAGTTCCCTGGTGACATGTGTACAGGTTAGTTCATCGACCTGAGGTCGTCATTTGTCTCGTGTGAGTTCCCACTGTGCTTTGATTTCTACCCTACCACGGCTCAAAGGAGTCGTGCAAACAGGTAGCTTTTGGGTACAGTCCCGAGCCATATGGAGGCACGTGAGCGGATCGGCAGGGGATTCGTCTCTCCCGGTATTGGGGGCGAGATCGTGCTGTGTCTAGGAGAGCCATTACACAAAGCCCACGGCCGTGGCAGGAGATTTACTGGTAGGTACTCCAGTAGTATCTCAGGGTGTTATTGGGCTTCACTCCGACACGACTTATACTGTTATTGGGGGTCTGACGTTGCTAGCCCCTTAGGCAGATATGCGATACTCATTGACGAACGGACCGGACTGTATATACATTGTCACTGTTAGGCTCAGTAGGGTTTTTCGGAGGAGTTCGCTCATCGGTCTCCCTTGAGTTCGCTCCTCGGCCACCCTTGAGGTCAGTCCGTGGGCAGCCGTTACGCATAGCTAGTGCCGCTGACGGTTTGTGGTTAAACCCACTGCCAGGGTGCTGACGAGTCATTAGAGTCCCCCACAGACAGTTTCCCAAGTTCGGGCGAAACGTTGTAGAGGCCGTATGGTTTTATGGCAGGGTTCGGAAAATGCACGTGCGTTTACGCACGTGTCAGTTTTCGGGCAGATGATACTGGTCGGCTTTGGTTTAAGCCGGATCCGAGTATTATATTGAGTAGGTATAATATCTTTGTCTCAGTTGCATTTGTATTCGGTCGTAATACAAATGCGGGTATATTTATACAGTTTCGGGGTTATCCTGAAAGTTGTTTCAGGATCACTTTTGGAAGTTGCCAGTTTCCAGTTTTCTATCAGCCGTCTTTTAACATTTGGTTAAAGACGGATTTATCTTTTCTTCAGATATGGTGAGTCAGTGTTCTAGAATATTCTAGATGAGGTGACTAGGCTTATTGGTGTAGGGCTTTCATTGGTTGCATTTATTAAAGGATGACTAGGTTTAGTGAGTCATGCTTTGTATTAATGCATTCTTGTTTTGCTTAAGATATTTTGAGTGAGAAGCTTCATACCTTATGGTCACCACTTGCTCCTACGGTCACCTCCCTCTTCTATATTAGTGCACACCCCTCTCTCTCTCCTCATTCACTCTCACTTGATAGTTTTTCATGGTTGGAAAAAAGATTATGATAGATTTGGGGTGTATGGAATCCACAGCTCATTTCATTCCATCACCCAATTCCCTCGGCAACTTCATTAACCGATCGTCCACGGATTTGGACGAAGTGAGACAAAGTCATCTACTCATTCTCTACATCATTCTTGGTCGTCTCTTTTAGCAAACTTGACGATCGAGTTGCCTCGAGTCAGAGGCGGGAGCCCGTTTAAAGAACCGATCATGTGGTGCCACTTCGACGAGGACATCGGAGATCGACGAGATCGGAGCAGCCGCAACGGAGCGTGGGATGATGGTTGAAGAACGAAGGACTCGGATCGTTCGGTATAACCATTCTACACTCTTTACAGTTTGTTAGTTTAGCAATAATGGCAGATCCGGGTTAAAGTATATGATAGCGCCAAGTTAAAAGTTTTTGTTCCGCATTTGGCGTCTGTAGACCGCCGGGGCGCTAGCGTAGACTTACACTTTTGATAAAAAAAAAAAAAACAGTGCTTTGCACTTCTTGTGAACCTTCGGTTCTGTAAAAAACAATAAAAAATAATAAAATAATAAAAGAATAGTGCTTTGCACTCTTAAGAACCTCTGGTTCTTCAAATACAGAAAAACTTCTTTTTCTTTGATCTAATTTAGACAAAGAAATTAAAACAGTGCTTTGCACTTTCCTTCTTGAATCTAAAAGATTCTTAGTGCTTTGCACTTCCAAGTTGCGCCGTTGCGCTCTTAACAGAGCGCCACGTGTCGGCTATAAAACCACTTGCGCTGAGCGCCCTTAAGATAGAGCTTTGCTCTCTGGAATTAGCGCAACTCGCTGAGAGCGCGCCACGTGTCCGCAGCGCAATAGCGCAGCGCAACAGCGCAACGCGCTGCGTTAGTGCGCTTGCACTCATCAGAGCACGACACGTGTCGTCACCGTATGGACTTGCGCTCATTACTTAGCGCAAAGCGCAGATGCATTAAAAAGGGCCAAGCACAATTAAGAGAAGGCCTAACAGGCTCAATGAAGCGCAAACGCATTATTTTAAGGGGCAGAGCCCAAATTAAAACGGATGCTTTGCATCATTTATAAATGGGCAGAGCCCAAACAGAATCTCCAGAATGCTATGCATTTTACAAGGGGCAGAGCCCAAATCAAAACAAATGCATTGCATCATTCATAAATGAGCAGAGCTCAGAATAGAGTGATGCTCTGCAGAGCCTAAATGCAATGCATTACTTAATAAAGATGTTGAACTGGACTTAGCCCAATCGTGGCCATAAGTCCTTAAATTAAATTGACTGAGCAAAATGGCTCTCCTAAATCAACTTACATCCGGTTCGAGGGTACATCTCCGAACTCCTTTGACATTTGTCATTGTAATTCCTCAACGACGTCAAAGAGGTGACGGGTCCCAACGACCACACATCGCTATGGACTGCGGGGTCCTTAAACTCGTGGACCGAGACGTCCTTAAAACTAATTTCGGACCGAAACGTCCCTAAACTAATATCGGACCGAAACGTCCTTAAACTAATATCGGACCGAAACGTCCCTAAACTAATAATGGACCACTACGTCCCTAAACTGGCGACGGACCGCCACGTCCCTAAACTGGAATATGGACCACTACGTCTTTAAACTGGCGACGGACCGAAACGTCCCTAAACTAATAATGGACCCCCACGTCCCTAAAACTGGCGATGGACCGCCATATCCTTAAACTGGCACAATAGGGCCCAAATGCTCCTTTGTTGGATCTAAACGGTTCCGCCTAAGTTGATCTTAACCCCAAATACGGTTAACGTGTCCTTAGACATTTAAATAAACGGTAAAACTCCAAATTAACTTTGGTTCAAGGGAACATCTCTGAACTCCTCAGACGCCTGTCGTTGTAATCCCTCAACGACGTCAGAGAGGTGACGAGTCCCGACGGCCGGATAATTAAATCAACCATGATGTTAAGTTGATCTTAGTCTAAAACAAGACTAACGTATCCTTAACGAACGTTTAAGTCGATCTTAGTCACAACGCGACTAATGCATCCTTAAACTAAAAACACCAAACCCAAATCTAAGTAAATACGGATTTGGACTAATCTACGTCCTACGGGTGACGACATCACTCAGTCTCCGTATACAATCCACGGGCAATCACAAACAAAACAAACACACACGACACGAAGTGAAATTCTGGAGTAGGAGAAAGTTGTTACCGCTATGCGGTAGCGTAATTAACTGCAGGGGCTTGCGCCTGCAGGGAAGAGCGTCCCCACAATCAAAAACCCCTCACCCTGAGGGGGAATCTGACGAAGTCTGCTACATCGGCCGCATCCGTCTAAACCTCCGATACACGGTGCCATAAATCAACTTGGCATCTTCGGAGAGGTAGACGGATAAAACCAAATAGCATCTGCCCCGAACCTCAGGCATAGACGCCCTAACGTCTCGGCCGCCGTTCGGAGGGGAACAGATTCTGGCACGCCCGGTGGGACCTCCTCCTCTTTCCACTCCACACTTCGTGTGTCGTCTTCGCGAACCAATCGCGGTTTGTTAAATGATTGCCTTCGGATTTCAAGTTGCTAAGATTTGGTCTTTTGTTTGGTGCAGAACTCAAGCATTCAATGGCCACCAACTGCACCAACTGCTCGAAGTGCAACTGCAACGGACGCCCCACCTCACCTAGAGGTGTAGCATATGGGCCCCAGGCGGCTTCCTTCCTGACACTGCCGGTAGGCCAGTTGACTCAGGCCACCACCGGCTTGTTCTTCGGGACCATGGTCCCAACTACAAGCTTCTCGGCACCGATACCCACACTGGAAGCGAACAAGAAGTCGGTGTTCGACCGGCTCACTGCTACTCCGACCCCTGTCAGCGGGTCGCCTGCTACTGGACCAACAGCCTCCGTTTTCACCAGGCTGGGTCAGAACTATAAAGTGGCTGTCCCAAAGAGGGCAACGGCCGCTGCTTTGGAAGTCGTTAAAGCGGCTTCTCCCATTAGAGAGTCAGTCTTCACAAGATTGACGGTTCCTACTCCTCCTCCAGCTGGTCAGAAGGCATCAGTCTTCGATAGGCTGACATCAACAGTTACCCCACGCTCAAACAGGGGGCAACAAGAAACCACCTCAATCTCCGAGCCAATCCCGGCGGCTTGTCGCGCGCGACGTCGCCATTGGCAGAGAGTAAGGAAAGCAGGGGGCAACTCCCCCTCAGGGCTAACCCCACCTGCTCCAGTGGTGGAAGTCGATGCTGCTGTTCCAACTGGGAACAGCTTTGAAATGCTGAGGAGGGTGAGAAAGAACTCCCCGGTGGCTACGTTGAAAAGGTCTCCTCCACCCAAGGAAAAAGCTCCGGAGATGAAACAGGAACAGCCCCCTCAACGGCTGTCAGCGAAAGTTTATAAAGTTTGGCGGAGGGTTCAAGACTCCGTGATTGACTCAAACCACTTCCGTCGCCAGAACAGGGCAAGGGTAGAAAAAGACAAAAACCGCCCCGCTCAACGACAGGGGGCAACAAATGCTAGGATGCCCGCTTCAACGGCTCCTTCAACCTCAAAGGCCCATAAAAGGAAGAGGCCAGAAAAAGCTCCCATAATGCTGACAAAATCTAAGAGCGGTGAACCTAAACGCCCCAAGTCAGGGGGCATCACAGTTCATACGGTCTATATGGCTTCGGGGAAAGAAGAAAGCCGTACTTCTACGGGTCACCGACCGCTTACCCGGTCAGTGACCAAGTCTCAGGAGCAGCAACAAAAACTCCAGGAGATGATGACTACCATGGCTGCACTCACGGGGCCAAAAGAGAATCCTGAGACATCCTTAGATGAACGTCAAGAGGAGGAGACTGATGCCGAGTTCCTTCGCCGAATGCTCGAAAAGAGAGACCAGGAGGCTGCTGAACAAGCAGCCAATATACAGCGCATGGGCCTTCTCTTCCAGGATATGATAGGGATGATGATACAACCAGAATCCTCGACTGAAGAACCCCCGATCGTCCTTGGGGATGATAGGGGAGAAATATCAAACCCTCAGCCCGTTCTATCGACGGCTAAAGAAGACACAATCTCTAAAACAGATCTGGACGAATATATAGCCCAGCAGATAAAAGTTCATCACGCGGCCGAGGCAGCCGGCCAAGTTGTAAAAACAGGGCGGCCATACCCGGGCTGGTATGACCAAATTAAGTACCCGCCAGGTTACACAATTCCAAAGTTTCATGTCTACAAGGGGACCGGCAATCCCCATCAACATGTTGCCCAATTCAGGGCGCTTTGTGGTAACACTGGAGGCGACGACAAGCTCTTGCTGCGCCAGTTTGTGGGAAGTTTATCAGATACGGCTTTCGAGTGGTATTCCGAGCTCCCCAACGACTCCATTAAAACCTTCGCAGAGATGGAGCTGCTCTTCACCCAACGCTTTGCAAGTGCCAGCGAACGTACTCCAATGACGGCGCTGATTAACGCCAGGGTAAAGCCCGGCGAGACGTGGGTCCAGTACGCTATACGGTGGCGTAATTTATGGTCTAAATGTGAACAGCGTATAGAAGAAGCCCCTGCGGTGGGAATGTTTGTTGGAACCCTTGATCCACAAGCAACCATTTCGCAGTTTATGATGTTCTTCAAGCCGACTTCTTTCCAGGCTTTGATCGACAAATTGGCGCAGATGGACCAAATGGGCCATAAACCCCCTCTCCCGAAGCCAGACTCTCGAAACGATAAAGGAAAGGGAAAAGCTATCATCGTCGCTAATGCCCAACAGCAACCGAACGACTCGAAGCCAGTTGCTCGTCCAAATAACACGCGCCCGTACGTACCCCTTGAGGACAGGATGGGACGTGCTTACTCCTTCCCCCGTGATAAAACAAGGAGGTTATTTGAGTTGGCATTGCGCAATAGGCTTATAAATCTGCCGGATCCAAAACGCCCGTCACAACCAAGTGACGTCAACGATCCTAATTACTGCCCTTATCATAGAGTGCTAGGACATCCGATCGAAGACTGTTACGTGTTCAAAAATTGGCTCGAAAACCAGTACCGTCAGGGCAAGTTTGCGCTATCCGACAAATGGAAGGTGAATCCTCCACAACCCCACACCTATAAGGGAACGAATACGCCAGGGGCAACATGCTCCGTCATTGAAGAAGCTCCCTGGGAGGTTGTATTATCAGCCAAAACGAGGAGAATGCTAAATGATCTGCAGACCTGTCCAGCGGTCAAGTGGAAGAACCCCTTAGAGCCGCAGGTTATTGAGGGGATGTTGAAACCATGTCCGGCTCCGAAGGCCGATGGTGGTAGTTCAAGCGTTCATAACCAGCCGTCAAAATCTTCGAAAAAGAAGAAGAAGAAATCTAAGAAGCCCGTGAAGCCCAACGACAAGCGGACGGACTTACAGAAGCAGATTGACGCACTGGACAAGTATAACCAAAAGGCGCGGACTCCCATTACGCTCCAAGATTTCCTTGATCACGTCTTTCAAAAAGAAGAGGAGGAAGAAGCTCCATCGGATGAGTCCGACGGGGATATGGCGAGCTGTCATATGATCTCTCACTCGACCTCGGACGATGAAGGGACTTCTGACACCAAAACGCCAGGGGCAAATACTGAGTCAAGGGTTCCGGAATTATCAATAGAAATGATTGATGCGTTTCTTAGTGAAGCTCGATTGAAAAGTAAAGCTGATCAAGAACGCGAGACGGCGATATTCGAAACGGCCAAGCGCCAGCGACTTGAGGGAGGAGCTGAGATGACCCCACTGGAGCAAAATACCTCCACCGCTGACAAAAGCCAATTTAAGATAAAAAAAAAGTTCGCCAAGGCCATATCGATGGGCATGAAGCTACCGCCCTCAGAAGAAAGAGTTACTAGCGTGGTAGAAATGCACCCCTCTTATTGCTTATATCATCAGAAGGTCTCACATTCTACCCAAGAGTGCAAAGCGTTCGATAAATGGTGGCAAGGATACGTCGCTAATCAACAACGCTTTAAACGGGAAAAGCGCAAGGTTCGTCGGGAGCAAAGAAACACGACCAAAGTGCTTGAAAGAACTGCTGGCAACTGTCACATGGTTAACACTACCAGGTCACAAGTGCCCACATTTGGGAGCGACTCTGATGAGGAACTGGAGATTGCCCCTCTCTTTAAAGAGTCAACTTCGGGAAAAGAAGAAGAACCGAAGTCTTGCGAAAATATACAGCTGCGGAATCGGACACTGCCTGAAAAGAACCTCGGACCCTCGAATAGAAAAGATAAAGGAAAAGAGAAGGTCTCTGAAGACATCACTTTGGATGACCAGGTCGCGGAAGAATTAACCGCCAAAAATCCGCCAAAGAGGAGTAAGGTGGATTACAATGTCTTAGTGCATCTGAGGAAGCTACCCTCACAACTCAGCATCCTCGATGCCTTGTTACTATCAAAGGAGGCGAGAGACTCATTGATTAAGGCGCTACAAGATCCGGACCAGTTCCAAGCCTTCTTGGCCAAAGAAAAGATGAAAGACGAATTGGAAGAAGTGCACACAGCCGACGTTGCTTTTGGTGATGAGGACCTTCTTCTCGGGACGTGTGAACACAATCGCCCTCTTTATGTCTCAGGATACTGCCATGACATAAAGATAGGTAAAATCTTGGTCGATAACGGATCATCCGTCAATTTACTCAACGAACGAGTGTTAAAGGAGATTTGCATGAGTGTCCAACACCTCGCCCGGGACAAGATCACTATCTCCGGTTTCGACTCTCAATCTTCAAAGACTCTTGGATCTGTGATATTGACGCTACGCTTCGGGTTGCTCGTCACAGACATCAAATTCCATGTCATAGATGCCAAGACGTGCTATAATGCTCTGCTCGGCCGACCATGGCTACACGAGTACAATATCATCCCTTCTACACAGCATCAGTGTATGAAATATTCCAGGGATGGCCTCGAGTACACTGTGGCCGGAGAGTTGAATCCGTTTTCCGTGAACGAAGTTCGCAAGTATGAGGATGCCAAATACTTCTTGCCGAGCTTCGAAGACACGGAAAGGTGTCACAAACCGGAGAACAAAACTAATGCCACCATCCCTGTCTTCGGCAGTGATACCGAGGAAGAGGATATAATTTATTCCGGTCCATCCCAATCTACCAGGCCAGGACCATCCGTTCCTTCGTTGATCTTCGGTAGTGATTCAGAGGATGAAGTTCATGCTGTATTCCCTGCTCGGCCTTCGATACGGATCTCCGCTGATGAAGAGCGAAGTCTGCAGATAACCATGGTGCCGCTTGAACATTACAAAGAACTGGATGCACTCGACACCAACAGCGTAGAAGAATTGCAGACATTCTATATCCCTCCCGGACGAAGGGGTGAGAAGGCAATCTTATTCTACCGTTCTGAAGAGAACAAAGTGGAAAAAGAAGTTTGGCATGGCGCGGATCCCACGCTTGACAGGCTTCAGCCTATCCGTCTTCCCCGGTATTATACCGAAGGTTTGAAGAAACTGCTAAAATGCCAGGGGATGTCCTTCACACAGACCGTTAGAAAAGCCAAATTCTATGACAAGGTCTGGAACATTCCCAGGACCCAATGCAAACTGCCTAACGGGAAAGTAGAAACCAAAGGGCTTGGGTACATCCGGCCAAAGAAGCGAGAGCTAGTAAACAGCTGTTATGCCATGTATGACTTCGATGAAGAGGTGGACGCTCAATGGGAGGACGCTAATCCTGAACCAGCAAAACTTCCGGATACAAAACCGCCCAGTCCATCGTCCGAAGACCAGATGAGCAAACTTATAAGGGATGCGAGTCAAAAAGCCCGAGACGATCACGATCGTGAAATGGCGATCTATGAGAAAGCTAAGACACAGCGTCTCCTTCAACAGGCAATAAGGAACGAAGATGCCGCTCCTTGTCAACCCGCTACAAAAAAGGTTCGACGCGAAAACAAAAACAAGTCGAAAGGCAAGAGAGGCGCTCGACAACCACAAAGCAGAGCTAAGAAGCTACGCATCCGAGAATCGAGCGTTATCGACTTAGCCCTCAGAAAGAAAATGGGTCGAGCATACTCATTTCCTCGGAACAAAACAAGGAAGATATTCGATCTCGCTCTAAAACATCAGATGCTTATGTTGCCAGAGTCCAAGCATCCCGAGCACGCCGGCGAGGTGTTCAACTCAAATTATTGCTTTTACCATCGAGCAATGGGACACCCTCTGGAAGATTGCTTCACCTTCAAGAATTGGGTTGAAGATCAATATCAGCTTGGCAAATTCGCGTTGTCCGATAACTGGAGGGTAGCGCCACCACAGAAGCACGAGCCCAAAACCGCGAAAGAAATAAAACCAACTCCGCATTGGTATTGGCAGAAAATTCACACCTGTCGTATGATAACGACATTAAAAGAAGGGGCCGAAGACATGAACAATCTCCCTTGGTGCTTTGAAAGCGGCAGCGATGAGGTAATCTCAGAATTTCCCCCAGCTCCGAAAGAACTGGAGGACGGAATACATACCACTGCAGATAATCTCAAGAAAATTGAGTTGGGGACGGAAAATGACCCGCGACCGACATTCATCAGCGAGCTGCTATCTGAAGAAAGGGTGGCTGCGTTAAAGGATGTGCTTCTACAGCACAAAGATTGTTTCGCGTGGAACTATTCCGAAATGCCGGGACTAGATCCAGAAATCGCTGTGCACAAGTTGGCGATATCCCCGGACATCAAACCAGTCAAACAAGCGCCGAGAAGAATGCGACTCGAGCTTGAGATGAGCATCAACGCCGAAGTCAAAAAGCTGATAGACTCTGGCTTCATCCAGGAAGTCCAATACCCTGAATGGATCGCCAACATCGTCCCAGTGATGAAGAAAAATGGGACAGTGCGCATATGCGTAGACTTTCGGGATCTCAATAAAGCCTGCCCAAAAGATGATTTCCCAGTGCCAGTCACCGAACTGATGATAGACAACACATCCACTCATGAGGTTTTCTCCTTCATGGACGGCTCATCGGGGTATAATCAAATAAAAATGCACCCTGAAGATCAGAAGCACACGGCCTTCAGAACTCCGCTTGGTATATTTTGTTATAAAGTGATGCCTTTCGGTTTGAAGAACGCCGGTGCTACTTATCAGAGGGCCATGACGAAGATCTTCGACGACCTTATACACGAAATTGTCGAATGCTATATCGACGATCTCGTGGTCAAGAGCAAATCATACGAGGAACATCTCGAGCATCTGAAGACTGTATTTCAACGCCTTCGACAATACAACTTGAAGATGAATCCTCTTAAATGTGCGTTCGGGGTTTCCTCGGGCAAATTCCTGGGATTCGTCGTTCGGCACCGAGGTATTGAAATAGATCCGTCAAAGATCAAAGCGATCATGGAAATGCCTCCGCCGAGGACTCTCAAACAGTTGCGGTCTCTCCAAGGGAAACTCGCGTATATACGGCGATTCATAGCCAATCTTTCAGGAAAGTGCCGTCCTTACAGCCACCTGATGAAGAAGGGAACCCCATTCGTTTGGGATCAAAAATGCCAAGGCGCGCTGGATGAGATCAAGCAATATCTGCAAAACCCGCCGGTGTTGGCTGCTCCAGTTAAGGGGAAGCCTCTTATTCTTTATACAACCGCCCTCGAAGGTTCTTTAGGCGCATTATGGGCACAAGAGAACGATCAAGGGAAAGAAAGAGCACTTTACTACTTAAGTCGAGTCCTGCTGGGAGCAGAAAGCAATTACTCTCCCATTGAAAAACACTGCCTGGCGTTGATCTTCGCAATAACAAAGCTTAGGCACTATGCGTTGGCGCACGAGGTCTGTCTGATTTCAAAAGTGGACCCTCTTAAATATTTAATGTCAAAAGCCATATTGACAGGATGACTCGCTAAATGGGCCCTGCTCTTGATGGAATTCTCGATAACATATCAACCTCTCAAGGCAGTGAAAGGCCAGGCCATTGCCGACTTCCTCGCTGAGCATCCGATACCCGCCGATTCTCCTCTGAATTGCGATCTTCCGGACGAACATGCGTTCGATGCGATCGACGGCGATAATATCCAATGGGAGCTTTATTTCGATGGAGCATCTTCCATGAAGAAGCGCAAACAAAGTACCCCTATAATTAAATCAGGGGTAGGACTCATCTTCGTAACTCCACAAGGAGGGATAATGCGCTACGCGTTCTCCCTAACGGAGCCGAGAACAAACAATGAAGCCGAATACGAAGCTCTGATAGCAGGCCTCGAGATCGCCATTGACATGGGAATTGAAGATCTCTTCATATACGGTGATTCCCAACTGGTCGTTAGTCAAGTAAACGGCGACTACCAGACGTGCAAACCGGAATTGGTAAAATACGGTGAAAAAGTGCAGCAACTGCTAACCCAAATTCCCTCTTACACTTTGGAAAGTATACCGCGCGCGGAAAACAGCAAAGCGGACGCACTGGCCAAACTTGCTAAAGAACTGGCGGACGAGAACCTCGACGACGTTAGAATCGTGGTGCAAAGCCGTCGAGTGCTTGCCCCAACAGAAATATCTCCAGGATCATATAAAGAAAATGGAGCAACTGAGGAGACAACCCTGCAAATAAAAGACAGGGAAAATACCGAGGACTGGAGAGAAGTCTTCATAGATTACTTCAAGTTCCACCGAATACCTGAAGAGGCGTCCACGCGACATCAGCTCACGAAACGAGCTCTGTCTTTCGCCTTCGTCAATGATACTCTATACAAGAGGTCATTCGACTCTCTGTGGTTGAGATGCTTAGGACCTGACGAAGCGAGAAGGGTCGTCCAAGAAGTTCACGACGGACTCTGCGGTTCCCACCAAGCAGGCCCTAAGATGAAATTGAAAATAAAGCGGATGGGCTACTACTGGCCCACGATGATGCAGGATTGCCTAGAATATGCGAGGCAATGCCACCCATGCCAAATTCATGGGGACTTCATCCATCAGCATCCCAATCCACTACATCCGACAATGGCTAGTTGGCCATTCGAAATGTGGGGAACTGACATAGTCGGTCCTATCGAACCAGCATCGTCAAAGGGACATCGTTTCATCTTGGCGACGACTGACTACTTCTCCAAATGGGCAGAGGCAGTACCATTGAGGGAAGTGAAGACGGAGAACATCCTCCATTTCTTCAAAACGCATGTCATCTACCGGTTTGGAACCCCGAGAAGAATCATCTCTGATAATGGGCCAGCCTATCGAAGTCATAAAATTAGCCGTTTTGCACAGCAGCACAATATAGACTGGAGATATTCCTCAGTTTATAACCCGCGAGCTAACGGTTTAGCTGAAGCCTTCAACAAGACCTTGACGAAGATCATAAAGAAAACAGTGTCACGAAATAAGAAAGATTGGCACGAAAGATTGCAAGAGGCTCTTTGGGCGTATCGGACTACGTTTAAAACGGTCACAAACACAACGCCATACGCGTTGGTATTTGGGACGGAAGCAGTACTCCCTCTCGAGATAGAATTACCCTCTCTACGAGTGGCAGTTCACTACGAGCTGACAGACGAAGAAAATGCTCACCTTCGGTTTGAAGAGCTTGACGCCCTTGATGAAATCCGGCTTCTAGCACAACAAAATTTGGAAGCCTATAAAGCAAAGATGACGTGCTCGTATGAAAGATTGAGCCGCCCGAGGACATTCCACCAAGGCGAACTCGTGCTAGTGGTCAAAAGGCCCATGATCCCCAATCGCGCCAAGCGGGGAAAGTTTGAGCCAAACTATGAAGGACCGTATATCATTGATAAGGTCTACCAAGGCGGAGCCTATCTACTCATGGACATGCACGGTGAAAGGCCTTTCAGGCCAATAAACGGACGCTTCCTAAAGAAATACTACGCTTAATGAGCCACAGCCTAGGTCAATGATAGATGACGACGACTATGTCCGCTCGCTATCTTCCTAAGCTCAGGCTTTATAAGTAGTAGCCAACCCTCTCAACGGCGGACCGAAATGTCCTTAAACTAATATCAGACCGAAACGTCTTTAAACTAATACTGCAGCATCCTGGGGTTGACGAGATGAATGAAAATAAATAATAAAAAAAAAATCAATAAAATAAAAAAAAAAAACGGTAAGTCCATAAGCAGAATGAGCACGGATGAAAACCCGAAAGGGCTCCGTGAGTAAAAACAGCAGGACTACCGGCGGATGTTGTGAAAACCCGAAAGGGCGCAACTTCGTTAAAGAACCCTTATGGAGTCCTCTCGACCCTGTAAGGAGAAACCACCCGCGTGAGATCCTTACGACTTACAAGGGAACAACGCACTTAGGAATCCCCACGATTCCTAAGGAGAAAATACGCTTGCGAGATCCTCACGACTCGTAAGGAGAACTCGCCTATGGGACCCTCACGGCTCATAGGATTTGAAAGTCTTAAGTTACAGAGGCCTAAACCTGTGCTTAAGCAAACCCCCCGCAAACTTCCAATATTGCCCTACAAGTGGTTCAATATCGACCCTTGTATACAATCCACGGGCGCGAATAAACGTTTCCCTAACCAAGGTCCACCCATGACTGGGAATACGTTCGTATGGTAAACAACCCTTATAAATCCCCTCGATCTATGAGGAGAAAACCTTCCTGTATGATCCTTACGACTTACAGAAGAACAAAACACTTAGGAACCCTCACGGTTCCTAAGGAGTAAGTACACTTACAAGATCCCCCCGACTTGTAGGGAGAAATACCTTCACGAGACCCTTACGGCTCATGAAGTCAAAAGCCTTAGTCGACAGGACCCTAACCCTGGTCGCTAAGCCTCCTTTGTTCGACAACGACAGAGGCAAATGATGATTCGCTCCTGGCAATATCCCAGTTGCAGCGGTGCTGATGCCGAAATCGATGTCCAATTTCAGGTTGACGGCGAAAGCCGGTAAACCGCTCATGCATGCGAAATAGCCGAAATGATAGGGCAGCTCGCAATAAAAAAGCAGCGAGTAAAAGTAAAATAAATAGCCGAAATGATAGGGCAACTTGCAATAAAAGCAGCAAGTAAAAACGTATGCATGCGAAATAGCCGAAATGATAGGGCAGCTCGCAATAAAAAAAAAGCGGCGAGTAAAAATAAAATAAATAGCCGAAATGATTGGGCACCGCGAAAAATAGCCGAAATGTTTGGGCAATCGCGACCTTCGCGATATAAAAGCTGAAATGATAGAGCATCGCGGAAATAAAATAAAACAAAAAAATAAGAAATGATAAAACTTCGGCCCTACAGTTAAGATCACATCGATCCCTGTATACAATCCAAGGGCGTAAACAAAGAATGGACCATACTTTCCCAGCGGATTCCATCAGAAGACGAACCCCAAATCTCACCGGTTCATTTCAACCGAAGAAGCCAGTGACTTCAGTAAAATTTCTCGACTCACGGATACAAACACTCCTTGACGAGAGCTTCCTGATCCGCGTCGACCCGCAGAGCCACCAGAGCCCCCGTGGGAACCTTCGACTCGTTTCAAACCCCAAGGAAACAAATAAGCCTTGGCGCTTGGGAAACAAATAATCCCAGCAAACTCCTCGACTCACGGATACAAACACTCCTTGACGAAAGCTTCCTGATCCGCGTCGACCCGCAGAGCCACCAGTGCCTCCGTAGGAATCTTCGACTCGTTTCAAACCCCAAGGAAACAAATAAGCCTTGGCGCTTGGGAAACAAATAATCCCAGCAAACTCCTCGACTCACGGATACAAACACTCCTTGACGAAAGCTTCCTGATCCGCGTCGACCCGCAGAGCCACCAGTGCCTCCGTAGGAATCCTCGACTCGTTTCAAACCCCAAGGAAACAAATAAGCCTTGGCGCTTGGGAAACAAATAATCCCAGCAAACTCCTCGACTCACGGATACAAACACTCCTTGACGAGAGCCTTCTGATCCGCGTCGACCCGCAGAGCCACCAGTGCCTCCGTAGGAACCCTCGACTCGTTTCAAACCCCAAGGACACAAATAATCCTTGGCGCTTGGGAAATAAATAATCCCTCGCAAAACTTCTCAACTCACGGATACAAACACTCCGTGACGAAAGCTTCTTTGACTCACATCTCGGGCAGTAAGGATTCAAAAACTTGCTTCCTGAACAATGGGACCCTGCAAGTCAATCCTAAATGGTCTCTTGCATACTATCCACGGGTCTCACTCTCTGAAGTCGATTTTCGACAAAGAGGGAAACAACCGCTTACGAGCCTTCTCGACTCGTAAGAGGGCAATGGGACCCTGCAAGTCAATCCTAAATGGTCTCTTGCATACTATTCACGGGTCTCACTCTCTGAAGTCGATTCTCGACAAAGAGGGAAACAACCACTTACGAATCCTCTCGGCTCGTAAGAGGGAAAATTCTCTTATAGGATCCGTACGACTTAGAAGAGAAAAATACACTTAGGAATCCTCACGATTCCTAAGGAGAAAATTCACCTGCGAGATCCTCTCGATCCGTAGGGAGAAAAGTCTCTATGAGACCCTCACGGCTTATAGAGTTGAAAAGTCTTGGGCAGCAGATCTGAACCTGCGGCCTAAGCCATCGTTATTTCTTAAGGAGGTCGGGATACTCGTCCCAATTGTCCGTCAATTATGGTTATCAAGGTGGCGTACTGATTATAAAAAGAAAGAAAAAGCGAAGAAGTGACACAAGACATTACAAAAAAGTGTATCTTTTATTCATAAACTTGATTAAATACAGGATACATTATGTCAAAGAAAAAATATATACATATACAGTCTTTTATCTATAAGTATGACTGATACAAAAATGGATAGCTAATGAGGAGGAAGTGCCTTTAGTAAATTCACAAGCTGTTCTCGCACTCCCTTCAGCACTTCCTCTCGGGTGACAGCCGCGGCCACCTCCGCCTCCACCTGAGCCCGTTGTTGCAAGGAAGATGAAAGTTGCTCCTCTACCGCCTTCTGGGCTGCTTCCTGGCTGGCTGAAGCTCGCTCGACAACGTGAAGGTTATGCCTCAATGATAATCCTTCGGAAAGACATTGCAGGAGGCCCTCGAAGATAACCTTCAGCCGTGCAGCGTTGGCCTCCACCCGAGCATGCAGTTGAGCAGACCTACTCGAAACATCATCACGCTCTTTGCGCCTTGAAATAACCTCTTGTTCGAGATGGCGGAAGTAAGAAGCGCTCTGCTCGATCCACGCAGTCCTTTGAGTATTGGCAGCTACAGTCTCAGGAGTGGGACGCAACGATTCCAATTGGAATAGGCAACCCTCGATCTCCTTACAATGGTTAACCCAAGATGCAATGGTGCTCTCGCTATGGAAGTTCACGAGTACTGCTAGCATCGGGTTAACCACCAGAGCGAAGTCTGCGGCAGATGTAGGAGCTTCAACATCGAGTTCCTCGACATAATCACTTAACATACGCAGACTATTTGCAGCGCCCTTTGAAGACAGACTCCTCAGATAAGGACCCGCCGGCATTGTGACGCGAGGTTCGAAGGATGCCGAAGTCAGAGCGGCAGCTGAAAGAGACGGGATGCGATCAGATAACAGTACAGAAAATAGAGAGAGGAAAAGTTACCAATACGATGGTCTTTGTACCAGTTAAGACAGGTGGCAAGGTCGGAAGGACTGGTGGCACAGCTGAGCTTTTATCCCCTTCTTCAATCTGTAGCACTGCAGTTGAGATGAGAAAAAGAGTTTAGAGACAATTCCATCAATAAAAAAAAGGGGGGGAAAGAGAAAGAGGAAAAATGCTGACAGAAATTATACTTACCGACGCCACCAGGGGAAGAAGCAAGCTCAGATGGGAAGGAGAAATATGGGAGCAACATCTGATGAACATGATCAAAAAGCGCTCCTGAGAACACAACAGGATGACTTTAGTACACGAATTAAATATCTAGAAAACAAGATTAATAAAGTGTAAGCATATACCTTCCAACATCTTCGAGGGTATGAGAGAAGGTTGAGAGGTGACCACCGCCAAAGCGGTCATTGAAGGCGTTCCCTCGAGCGGTGGGGCATCGGCACTAGCTGCACCTGCATCACGAAAAGGCGGACTTGTCAGAAATGGTTGTAAAGTAAAGAAAAGCAGCCATTTAGGGTTTACCTGAGGAGCTCCCGGCTGAAACGGAGGCGACTCCCTCCTCTATCGACATGAGACCACCACCTGTAGCCTCATCGCCCGACTCGATGGGGACCGTTGTCGTGCTCGCGAGACCTGGAGACGGTGGAGGGCCATAGAGGGGGAGGGCAATAACTGGAGTATTGCCAGATTCCAGAGAAGGAGCGTTTGGTTCGTCCTCGGGAATCATGGCCGCCTCACCCACTACTTTCTCAGGTTCAATAATGGCGGTCGTATCGTCCGCCATCGCCAGGGGATCGCCGACCTTGAGCGCTTCACTCGCCACCACCCTGGACTCAGCTATAATGATCATATCATCTGCCCCCGCTTCAGGTTCGGCATCAATGACCTTCTCAGTGGTAGGCCCCTCGACCTCCACTCCAGGCTCCGTGGCCTCAACAATATTACCTACTGTCGGCTCGAGTTCGGCAGGCGTCGCCTCCTCCGTTCTCCTCGGGTCAACGGCTTCCGCCTCTCCCTCGATCAGACTTGGCCCTATAAAGATAAGAGATATAAGGACCAATGACGTTAAAATTCTTATAACAAAAACTCTGAGAGAAATGTTACCTGAAGCGGATTTGCCGTTTGCACTTCGAACTGCTCGCGCCACCTCTCTACGGGCGGTAGATAGGGTGACAGGGGCCTCTTCGGAGGGAGTATCAGCGCGAGGGGCGGCGCTGGGTCCCGCTCCCATGGCCAGGGCAGCCCTGCGTGCCTTCGCCTCACGCCTCAACCGCTTCCTCTCCTCCCGAGCGGTTATGAGGGACCTCTGTGACGCCTCCCTCAAAGCATCATCATCTTCATTCAGGGAAGCCTCCAAAGCCTTTAAGGCATCTCTCATCGGCTTTTCAAGACGAGCCCCCTGCAATGTCCCAGAGGGAACAGGAACATCGGCCGCTGGCAGAACATCGGCGTCGCTAGGAGGAAGCGGCATTGAGGTCCCTACAATTAAATGGAAAGGTTAGATCGACCATAACGCAAGAAAAATGAAAAAATTCGATGAAGTCGAAACTTACTAAGGCCGACAGACGCCCTGGCACGTTCCTCTTCCTGAAAGGTCTTCAGAGAAGCGGCAATGGCTTCTTCATCAGTAACGCCTGTTAGGGGAAAAGTGAGAAAAGCGTTAGCCAAAAATAATGAAATAAGGAAGAAAATACGTTACGGTAAAGAAAGAGTGACTAGTAGTTACCTGATTGCGCAAGCTTAACCAGCCACGCATCACGCTTCACCAGCCATGCCGAAGCTCTGAGAGCACCTTCCAAATCTGTATCGTCTGGCGGCGGCATCACTAATCCCGCGTTAGTCCCATATTCGAGCAGACCCTCGGAATAAGGAGCGTGGGGTTCCTGGCCGAACGCAACGTCCGCGGCGAAGAGCGATTTCTTTTTCTTTTTCCCTCCAGCCCTGGGCTCACGGGGAAGCGACTTACGCTTGGCAGCCGCTTTGGGACGATGAGTCCCGATGTCCGCGCCCGCGCCAGACTCTGGCGAGGATACAACCACTGTTTCCACCTGAACGCGGGGTGCAGGAGATGTATCCGCGATATCGGGGAGCGGTAATTCATGCGGAGGACTTTGCGCGCGTGACGGTCTACTTCCAGCATCTTTTAGGGGAGCGACTATTGGAGTCCTCGGCACCAGAGGAGCGCTGCGATCGCTACCTGGAGGTGCACCCTTACGGTCGATCAGCAACCGTCTTTCCTCTTTTATGACCGCTCCCGTCGAATGATTATACCATTCGGTGTATACCCTAAGGAGACGAGGAGCGCAAGACGGCTCACTGATAAAGAAGTGAGAGCCCGTGTTTAGACGCATGAAGTGATGCAGCGCCCTCTCTATCCCTTCTTCGTTTGCGATAGGCTCCGATAAAAAGGCCTCCAGCGGTACCCCTTGGTTATAACTCAACTGCTGAGCGAAACGATGCGGGTTGTATCTCATGAGGATCGCTCCCCCGTCTTGCCTAAACACCAAAAAGCCCGGTCTGATAGAGTATAAGTGAAGGGTCTCCCGGGCCGTTAAAATCGAAGCGCCGTCCTTGAAAGTGTCTTGCAATGGCCGCACTGCAGTAGCGGACGTTTTTCCAATGGTCAGCACCTTGTCAATGAAAGACACACCGGCTCCAACGGTGTGGGAACGAAGGAGTAAACTCCTGGCATCTCGCGGCGATGGATTTACGATTGATGCGCCAATCAACTGTAAAAGGCGAGGAAAAATGCACCTTTCGTAGAATGAGGGCCTTTTGTGCATGCCAAAAACACCTGCTGTATGTAATTCGAGCCACGACATGAAGTAGTGCATTGGGAAAACCACATGCAACGCCCCGGGCTCATTAGCATCTGCCGCTCGGCTAAGGCCATGATATAAATGTGCCAAGCCGGCGATCCCGATGGCCACCTTTACCCCGAT